>CM022177.2:8565111-9765111 GCA_011420285.2 Erysimum cheiranthoides
ATTGTTACAAGAGGCGAGCCCCTCTTTATATAGTAAAGGGAGAGAGGCCGCAAAAGGAAAACAAGAGAGAAAATGGAAAAAATGAAAAATGGAAAAACTTGGAGAAGAGGGAAGCAGGGATCGATCGATCCTCGGTGTGGATCGGTCGATCCCACCGTCTTTTCGTCTTGGGCCAAGGCCTTTGATTGGATCGAACGGTCCATGGGCCTGGTTGGTTGGTTCTGCCGCCTCTTCAACCGTGGGTCGCAATTCTTCACCGGATCGATCGATCCTTGGTGTGGATCGGTCGATCCTCCTTCATTTCTTCACGATTGGTCGACTTCTTCGTGCTTAGCCCATTTGCACTCTTATTTGATCCAAAATCCTTTCTTTTCCAATATTCTCCTTGTAGACCTGTAAATCACTAATCAAAGCAAATAGTCCTAATATCTATCTAATATAGGTTAGTTGACTCAAAATACAATCCTAAAACATAGACTAAAAACGATAAAAATAAGACTCATCAATTCCCCAAGACTTGAATCTTTGCTTGTCCTCAAGCAAGAACAATCTGAAATCTTAAAGGGAAAGGTTTGAAAACGGGAACTTACAACTTCTCGAGAATCTCCGTACATCTTCCATGAATCCATCACTCAAAGGTTTGAGCTTACAACATGTACTAACCATTGGCTTAGCAACTCTCCGTACTAGTGTCCCGAGATCTCAAGGAAGCTCCAAAATCTCTATTGTTGACTCCCTACGTTCATTCTTTACAAGCGTGCGGTCTCAACGAGGGAGTATCGATCAAAGATCGCGTAGACGCTTACCTTCTTCTAGCTTCCAAGACATTCTTCTTATGGTTCCTTTCCTTCTCTTCTCTTCTACTCTTTTGAGATTGATTCCTCCCTACTTTTCTAGGGTATTTTATTTTTTCTATCGATCTCCTTTTTTTTTAGCCCGGGGTTGGTTTTCATGAGTCCGAAGTATGCAAGGGGGTAACCACACATCCCTCGGCCCACTTCTTTGTTTACCACATCCCTTTTCTTTTCTTTTTCTCTTTTTCTTCTTTTTCTTTTTCTTTTTCAGGAGAAGAGAGGGGAATCCATACTTTTTCAAAGTTATGCGCGTCTTGGAGAGCTTGAATCAGAGGTCGCGTTCGATGTATACCAAGCCCCAAGTTGAGAAGATTAAGTCCAATTAACGTCTTATCAAGGGTGGAGTTAACGCCGAGTCAATCGGATTTCCAAGAGATAGGGACTTCTGGTGAGTTGTTCGGCTAATAGCGTTCCAATCTTCGGCTCTTCAAAAAGATAGTCATGACGGATAGTAGAAGATATTAGTACGAACACACGATTCACAAAAGAAGTTCCAAGTTCCAAACCATTTTGACTCAATAAAACGACACAAAAAATAAAAAATAAAAATGTTAGCACAATAGTCACAATATCCCCCCAGACGTACTTCACACCGTCCCGGTGTGTAAGAAAAATCAAAGAAAGAAAAATGCAACTCATAAGAAAAACAATGTCAGAAAACATGAACGGATCGATCGATCCCGAAGGGAGATCGGTCGATCCTACCGTTAGTAAAACAAATCCAAATACATAAGTTTAAAAGGAAACTAAAAATATAGTACAGAGGATAGAACCAGTGAAGAGGGATCTAATGAGACGGTGGAGTGTCTCGAACGCCTGCCTTCCGCCTGGTGCGGATACGGAAGTCATCCTGCACGCTAGTCTCTGAATCATCATGGCTAGAGGATGAGTGCCATGTAAGGGAGCGGCCAGGAGGGTCTGAAGAGTACTCCTCATCATCATTGCGGACAGCAGAAATGCGAGCAAAGGCATCGACCTCAGGATCAGCCTCGTATACAGGATTAGGCTCGCGTGGAGGCGGCGGTGGTGGCGGTGCAACGCAGCAAAACCAAGAAGCAATCTTCGTCAGCAGGGTGTTGTTCTTCTTGGTCGTCTCGCAAACCCAACGTTCCACCTCTGTAGTCGGCTCCGGTGGATCCGTAGCGATGTAAGCGCTCACGTCAAACTCAAATGGAGGTATCTGGCCGGAGAATGGCTGAAATGGCGGTGGCTGAGATGCAGAAGGCTCAGAAGGGCCAGCCTCATCAGTGCGTCGGGTGCGTGCTGCTCTCCGGACACCACTAGTCTTCGGCGGGATAGGTCTCTCGCAAAGCGCCCCAGCAGGCGGATCAAAGGCAATGTTGCCTGGAATAGCAAGAGATGTCAAATCAATGCGGGGCAGGCGAATGTACCTGTAGACCCCGTCAGAACCCTGGAAGCGGTAGACTAGCGAGTGGCGGATGAGAATCTCGCTGGCATAGAGGTGCTCCCGATCAATGAATCGCGCCTTGTTTTCCGGTAAGGGGCGCGTGATACCAAAAACGCAGAAAGCCATAATGGGGGTCACCATACTACCAATGGTGATGACCTTCTTTGAGGATCTAAGGGCGTTGTTGCGCACCTGGATGAACTCCTGGCCGAGCAAAGCGGCGAAGTACATGGCGAGCTCTGGTAGCTTCAGAGTACTCATCTCCGCGCGGGCGAAAATGGTACTACTCATGAATCGAACAGCGAGGCGGAGCACCGGACTGCGGATCAGTGCCTGCTTGGCACCCCGCGAGACATAGTCACCAGACCTAAAGGTCTGCCAGAAATCAGAAGCATCGGTGACTCCATCAAACTTGGCCTTCTCCCTCCTCGGAAAACCATAAAGATCGCAGAGCTGGCTAAGCGTGATGGAAAAGGGTTTCTTGGCGAGGAAGAAGGAGATAAACCCGTCGGTAGCATCAAGTGGATCCGTCGGGAAATGGAGCTCCACTGTGGCTAGGAACTCAGCTGCGGCATCAGGGAATAGGGGCCATTGCTTCTCATGGAAGCTGCCAAAACCGGCGTTGCGCAGAAATGCCAAAACATCATCAAGGATGCCCAGCGCACTCAGGACATCGGTCTCCAGGAACCGTGTGGGCTCAAACTTGCAAGCTCGGAGCGCGGTGGTGTCTTTGTGGTTCTTGGTGGTCCACTCTCTTTCTCCGGTGATAGGTTCTTTGCCGCTGCGTCTTTGTCTAGGAGCCATTTCCTGCAAACAGAAAACACTCAAACACAAATTAGAACAATTCACAAAGTTTAACAAAAATCAAAATGATTTTAGAAACTCGTATGAACAAGCAGCGCAACAATAACATCCAATTAAACATAAAATCGAAAATTCTATCGCACTCGCGAAATGCAAAACAGAAAAATCGATACATGTAATGGCATTAAACTCAAACAACCAGCAAACAATTTCTCCCAAGCTCCATCGATCATATCTAAGTATCAACCATCGATTTTTACATGCATATCAACCAAAAATCGAAAATTTTCAACATGTAAAGCAAAATCGACCAAGTGTAACCGTTCTAGCAGCTCTATAACCAGTCTAGCAACCTAATGTGATCAAATTCCATAACAAATGATGAAGAACTAAGGTTTTCCTAAAGGGAAAGAGAAAACCCGAAATCCTCCATGCACCATAAATTTCCGAAATTTTTACCTTGATCAATCGAGGCTGGGTATAGGTGGATCAGATAGAGCACAAAAAACTAGACAAATCACACCAAAGAATGGCCAAAATCGATGGAGAATTGAGAGAGAAAATGAAGCTCAAAGATGGAGAGGGAGTGTAACAATGGTGGCGAGAATGGTAGCAATGGTGCAAACCGATTCAAACCGGAAAACCTAATTTTTTTTCGAAATACCTGAGTCGGGATCGATCGATCCCTGGTGCAGATCGGTCGATCCCGAGGCTTCTGTCCCTCGGTTCGTTTTCCAGGCCAGACCGATCGATCTCCACAGCGGATCGATCGGTCCTAAGTGTCTGATCGCCAAAAATTCGCATCTTAATGCGTCTAGAACCTATTCCTGAAACACTTAAGAATTCATTGATCCACTGATTAAATATCCTCAAATATAAATAGTCTTAAACTTAAAAATCAAAAGAAACAAAAACCAAAAGCTCAAAACATAATAGTTAGTACAAAAGCGTCGGGTTGCCTCCTGGAAGCGCTTGTTTTAAGTCTATAGCTTGACTTTCCTTCTGCTAGGCTTGTGTTTGGGAGCGAGTAATTGGACCTAGCTCTCCTGAGATGCGTACGCTGCGTTCTTCCTCTTGGATACGAATGGGCCTAAACGCATTCTCTCTTGGTGTGATGTGATAGAAAACCCTTCTATCGATGTTGGTGAAGCATACTCGCTGATTTGGAGAATCGATGACAGCTCCGACTGTGTTCAAGAAAGCTCTTCCGAAGATGACTTGTCGACGCTTCCCGGGCACATCTATAACTTTGAAGTCCGTGGGGACGTACACATCTCCAATGCGCACCATCTCGTTGCGGAGCTCTCCTCTTGGCACCACTATGGACTCGTCAGCCATGTAAAGATTTGAAGTGGATGGATAGCAATCGGTGATTCCACATCGAGAAGCGATGGCGGTGGGGATCACACTTGTTCCGGCTCCGGAGTCGCAAAGGCAATTGTAAACTGAAGTACCATTGATAGCACATGGGATTACGAAGCATCCGGGATCTTCCATCTTAGGAAGGCATCTCCTCTCCGCGTTTCTTTCTCGTGCCCTATAGAAGTGTGCTTCGATGGAATAGAATGTTTCTCTAATTCTCCAAAAACACTTTTGCAAACAAGGATACTTGAACCAAGCTTCGTCAAAACTATAATCATCCGGCACCATCTTTACTCGCATCTCGAACATGTTGAGATCATGTGGATGAATCTCATCTCTCATCTCTTCTTGATTCTCGTCGGCGGGAAAACATGGAGGATTGCAAGTACAATTCCTCTTGACTTTTGGATAAGGCCATTGGCGATTTACTTGCTTGCGAGGCGTCCTCTTCATCACAACGAACACATCGGCAAAGTTAGATCCCAAACGATTTGCTTCAAGCACCGGATAATAGGCCACATCCTTGTCGATCTTAGTGAAGGTCATCTTGGGTTCTTCGAGGTCAAACACGGCTCCAACCGTGGTCAAGAAAGCGCGTCCCAAGATTAGAGGAGTTTCGGATCCTCCACTCATTTCCACGACATGGAAATCGGTGGGCACTATGTGGTTGCCAATGCGCACTTCCACGTCTCCTATGACGCCTTGAGGGGTTGTTGTGGACGCATTCGCAAACTTTAATGAGCACTTAGAGGTCTCCATCCCTTGGAGATCAAGCCTACGGACGGTTGCCATTGACATGACATTCATGCTTGATCCCGAATCACACAGGGAATTAGTAAAGACTTCTCCATCAATCGAACATGGCACCACAAACTTGCCCGGATCTTCAAGTTTCTTCACTTTGACAATCATTGGATTTCTAGCCTCCTTCCTCTTTGCTAGGTAAGCGTCAACTTCTGCAGCATCTTCAGTGCCATCAATGACATCCTTGCAGATCTTTTTCAAGAACGGGAGATCCCCTAAAGCTTCGGAGAACGTAGCTTCTTTAGTCAACTCACCAATGATGCTCTTGAATCGGTTATACTTTGTCTCGTCAATCTTGGTCTTAGGCACCACTGGATAAGGGCTCTGAGGCTTGTAGAGAAGTACATCAGTCTTAGCTACGAAGTTTGCATCGCCCTCATTCGAAAACGAGCTGGAAGCGCTTGAAATTGCAGAACGGATCGATCGATCCAAGGGAGGATCGGTCGATCTGACCTCTCGGGTCAGCAGAGTGAAACCAACAGGAGGATCGGTCGATCTGGGCAGAAGATCGGTCGGTCCTGGCTTCTGAAAACTCGAGATACCACCAAATGCACCGGTCTTGAAGCTCGCATTGACTCCAGAATGAGCCATGACAGCATTGCAAGCTTCTTTTCCTTTGGAGCTAGAGGCCATGGATGAAACCCTTTTATCTAATGAATCAACCCTTGTCGCCAAAGAGGTGAACTTCCCATTTAGATCACCATACATCCCATCGATCTTAGCATTAATCTCAGATGCACTCTTTTGGTGACTCTCAATTAGAGAGTGCATCATCGTCTCCAGCTTGTTGTCCAGAGGAGCTGCCGGTTTGGGCGGGTAGTTAGTGAATCCCGACGGCTTCGCTTGTTGGCGTGGGGGATACACCATGTCTTGGGGATTCTCCACATTGTTGCTGCGATAGGACAGATTGGGATGGTTCCGACCGGTCGTACTCCAGAGCGTGGTCACTATTGCTCCGTGCCAAATTCTCGATAAGTGCCGTCGCTTGTGCCACCGTGTTGGTTGAAAAGTCTCCCTTGCTTGCCGTGTCAAGAGCCATTTGGTATTGGGTGTCAATACCGCCATAGAAAGTGGTCATGAGGCTTTCTTGAGTGTAACCGTGATGGGGGCAGTCCTTCACGTATTCTTTGAATCGTTCCCAAGCTTCATTGAAAGTCTCAGTAGCCCTTTGCTTAAAGGCAACAATTTGGTTCCTCATACGTGCTGATCGGGCCTTCGTGTAGAAGTGGTTGAGGAACTTAGCTCGACACTCTTCCCAAGTGGTTATGGAACCGGGCTCCAACATCTTAAGCCATCGCAACGCCTTATCCGCAAGTGAGAATTTGAACAACGTCAGCCTCAGATAATCGTAGGGTACTCCATTGGCTTTCGTGGTATTGCACAATGCTTCAAAAGCCTCGATGTGGTCCATCGGGTTCTCCGTGGGCAAGCCGTTAAAGCAACGGTTTTGGACGAGGTTGATCAAGCTATACTTGATCTCATAGTCCTGACGAGTGGGATTCGGAGGACGAAGCGCAGACCTATTAGCATAGAATCGGTCCGGTGTATCTTGCTCGCCAAGTGTACGAGCAGGACGTGCAGCAGCAAGAGGATCGATCGGTCCAGGTGGTAGATCGATCGGTCTGGCAACACGAGGATCGTTCGGTCCAAGAATTAGACCGACCGGTCCGGCAGCAGCAGGTTGGACATGTGGAAGATTGTTCCCTCCTTCAGCAGCGGGAAGAACAGGTGGATTAGCTCCTTCTGGTTGCACATCTTGTGGATTCATCTCAACTGATTCGGAGTTGGCTTTTCTTCTTCGTTCCAAACGTCCAAGTTCTTCGTTAGAGAGTGCAACTAAATCGGTAGCCTTGTGGCTTCTCAATTGCATGCACCTGAAGTCAAAAACAGAAAAATAATTAGTATAATGCAGAAAATAAAAATCTTAGACTAAATTCAATTCTAAATCTCTAAAGGTATCTATTGGTCCCCGGCAACGGCGCCAATTTGATCTCTTCCTAAACGGATGAACAAATAAAAACCTAGCATACACTATACCGGATCAAAACGGTAATCATAGTAGTACTTTAGGGTCGAATCCACAGAGACCAAAGATACACTTTAAATCAATAGATTAAATTAAGCTAAGACAAACTAAGTAAGAGTCTTTCTAACAACCTAACGATAAAAATAAATAAGCAAACAATAATAAAAGAAGTATTAGGCATAGGGAGACCATCCAGGATGTGACAAAACAATTAAGTCAATTAACAGGAAATATTAAGATACGTTCTAGAACTCAATTCACAATGGTAAGGTACATCGATTCTCACGCCAATACCTACTTAACAATATTTAGAGAACGCTTTACGCTAGGCTTCCCTAATTAAAACTAGCATTAATAACAAGATCGATATGTTCACAAGATATCAAACGAGAGCTTTGCGCTTGCCAAGTTATGAAATCTTGCTCCCCTAGTGTTGATTCCAGCGACTAAACATTACTTTCGTACCTAGTTTAATCACCTAAGATCTTAGAACAAGTTAGCTACTCAAGCCCTAAGCATTAAGAACAACAATAGGAAAAGAGCTATAAAATAAATTCCCAAACTAACAACCTAATAATCAATCACATCTCTTCAGAGAAACCCTAGCCTAATAAGGAAACTACTCAAGCATAAAAATAGAAACAAAGATGGAACTAAAAAGAAACATCTTTAAAATAAAACTAAGAGTGTATTGAGATGTAAATCTCTTACAAACTCTAAAAGGGAGAGAATGAATTGTGTATTGTTACAAGAGGCGAGCCCCTCTTTATATAGTAAAGGGAGAGAGGCCGCAAAAGGAAAACAAGAGAGAAAATGGAAAAAATGAAAAATGGAAAAACTTGGAGAAGAGGGAAGCAGGGATCGATCGATCCTCGGTGTGGATCGGTCGATCCCACCGTCTTTTCGTCTTGGGCCAAGGCCTTTGATTGGATCAAACGGTCCATGGGCCTGGTTGGTTGGTTCTGCCGCCTCTTCAACCGTGGGTCGCAATTCTTCACCGGATCGATCGATCCTTGGTGTGGATCGGTCGATCCTCCTTCATTTCTTCACGATTGGTCGACTTCTTCGTGCTTAGCCCATTAACCGAGGTTTCCGGCACGTTCTCCAAAGTTTCCCGGATGAATAGCGATTGGCACGTTTTTCAAGGTGCGAAAGGTGACTTGTTGATGCAGGAGGATTTCTGCAAAGGTTACCTCGGTTAATGTGTTGCTTTTACCCACTATATATATGTCTCCTCTTTACTTTATTACTTTTTCACTTCTCCTTCCTCTTGAACTAAAGGTAAAAGCATTTTCCCTTCTCTCTCCTCTGTCTTTTTTTGTTGTGTCTTTTTTGTTTTCTTTTCGTACTCGGAAGAAGCCGTGGCTCGGCAAAGCTGATTCGATTTGGTTCGGCGAAGCGTCCGGTTCGTCGCGCTTTGGTTCGCCACGGTGGTGACGCGCCGCGCCGCGGCTCGGCGAGAGGAGATCCGGCGGCCGAGAGACGGCTCGGTTTGGAGCTTAGCAGATCTGGTTCGGCGTGAGACAGTGTGCCGCGGTTCAGTGAGAAGCGGCCGGTTCGGCATCTCCATTGGCTCGGTCCGAAGAAGATCCGAGTCCCGAGCTTCTTGTTCGGTGGTCCCGTGGTTCGGCTTTGGCGTTTCTCTCTTCTTCTTGGTTCGGCGAAGCAAGATTTGTGGTCACTTGGTTCGGCGTGGGATTCCGGTTCGGCGGAGAGCTCCGCGTGGCGTATTTTTGTCTGCCGAACAGATCTGACTTGGCGCTGCCGTAGTTCGTGTTGTGACTCGGTTCGGCACCTTTGTTCCCTGGCTCAGCAAAACCCTCAACGAAATCCGACCGATTTATAACGCTCCCTGGCTCGGCAAAGGAGGGACTGGTTCGGTTCGGCGGTCCATTTCAATTTCGGCATTGCACTCCTCCTTTTGGTTCGGCGAGAGAAGTGATTTGATTCGTTGAAGAGGTTTGGCTCGGCGAGCGTGAGTCAGCGCGTGCTCTGGCTCGGCGAGAGACGGTTTTGGTTCGGCGGTTCGGTTGCGGAGAGCTCCTTGGTTCGGCTCACCCCGTGGCTCGGCGGAGCTTCTGATTTAGCTCGGCGTAGCAGATTTGGTTCGGTCCGAGGGGGTGTCGGTTCGTTGCTTAGTTCGGAAAACTTCCTTCTCTGGTGTTGCAGTTGGCTCGGCCCGAGATCCGGTTCGGCGCAACCGACGATGCGCCACGGTTCGTGAAGAATCTGGCTCGGTGGAGACGCGACGAGCCGTGGCCTGGTTGTGCGATTACCGGTTCGGCGAAGAGGGCCACTTGGTGAGGCACGCGGGTCGGTGGCTCTCTGGTTCGGCGTTAGGTGGTCTCGTAACGAGCCGTGGTTCGCTTGCTTGGTGAAGTCGCTAATTAGTCTTGGTGGAGGCTTAGCGACTTAAGCGGGGATCGATGGTCTCGTAATGAGCCGCGGCTTTTTATCGAGATTACACTTAGGAAAATTTCAGTAGTTCGCTGGTGTCACGAGTATCCTACTGTTGGTGTCTGACGCATTTTCTCTGTTGGTGTTTGTCAGCTGTTGGCGTTTGTCAGCTGTTGGCGTTTGACGAGTGCGGAGAGTGCTATGAGTGATCACGAGTTTCACTCCTTGAGTGGTTCCGAGAATAGTTATGAGAACGATGTCGCGGCTAGCTCCGATGGTGACGTTGCAGGCGATTTCGAAAACGTT
Source organism: Erysimum cheiranthoides (assembly GCA_011420285.2). Classification (NCBI taxonomy): domain Eukaryota; kingdom Viridiplantae; phylum Streptophyta; class Magnoliopsida; order Brassicales; family Brassicaceae; genus Erysimum; species Erysimum cheiranthoides. The sequence continues at coordinate 8,575,073 of CM022177.2, forward strand.
TATGAGGGTGTGTCTGCCTTATCTCGCGAAGACTTCAGATCAATGGCTTGGGCGGATGACGCAGGAGGAAGTCCGATGGATCTCGACGAGGCAGTTGAATCGCTAGACTCTATCCTAGGGGATGATTTGGGTGCTACGAATCTCGGCTTCGGTAATCATGGAATCGGAAAATCGCTGATTTGCCTTAATGGCATGGAGCGTGAATTACAAGTCTGTGATGACGATGATGATGAAGTCGGAGGTACTTCGGTCCGGTCGCTTGTGTCGGCGCTTTTTTCTCCGGAAGTAGTGACCTATGGTGCGCCCAAGGAACCGTTGGGCTCCGATCATGGTCCGTCCTGTTGCAGTAGAGAAACGTTGAAGAACATGATGTGTTCTATAGCTGAGAACGAATCAATCGTCATTTTCAATCCCAAACCGGACGAACGCGTCGAGACTCCTCGCGGTGGCTGCGTTTGTCTTTACGCGCCCTTTTTCACTGAATGCGGGCTTAGGTTTCCCATTCCACGCTTTGTTACCGAGCATTGTTCAAGACGCGCGATCGCCTTTTCTCAGCTTTCTATTGCCGCAATTCGTAACATGGTTGGTCTTCAGATCTTAGGAGCCGAATGTGGCGTAGAGATCGACGTCAGGCTTCTCGAGGCTGCCACTGTCTTCTCGTCCGCGAAAGACAACCCAGGATTGTGTAACGCTCACTCCGTGGCTCGTCACAAGATTTGCGAATCCTCGAGGAGCAAAGTTACCGATTGGCGTCAGCAATACTTCTTTGTTAGAGTTGATGAACATTCATTTGAGGATCCCGATTGTGCGGTCTTGACCACGCAGTTTTTTTAACGCGTGGAATTATAGTCCTGGTAGTTTGTGCGGTCTTGACCACGCAGTTTTTTTTTGCTTTATTTTTCTAACTCCTATTTTCTTCATATGCAGTATATCCTGATCAGAAGGTGCGACGCGATAAGCCGATTCAGAAGAAGCTTGATAAGATTCGGGAGTTGGGTTCTCTGAGTTGGCCCGTCGTTATTGAACACTTTGAGTTCTGTGAGATTCTAGCCTTGTTCTTTCGTTTTGAGTTGCTGTGTCCCTCTTTTGACATTTTGCGTGTTTTGCAGGTCGCCCACTGTGTCCGATTATGGGGAAGGCTAATTGCACTTTAAAGAAATACGCTGATCAATTCGTGAATTCTGGCGCGCCCTCCGGGACAGCTCCGCCTCCAGAGGATGCTAGCGGGCCTAGCCCAGATGATCTCGTTGTGGGTGTGCGGAAAGGCGTTCGGATTACTCAGACTGTGACGAAAGCTGCGGAGAACGCTGCCGCTCATGCTACTGCCGTTGCCGCCGCTCGTGCCGCGAAAGTGTCTGCTTCGACTGGACCGAAGGAAGGGAGGAGAGGGACTCCTCCGGTTGCTAGTTCGGCAAGGGGCGGCTCTGATGCTTCAAGGAAGCGAACGTCTCGTGACAATTCTGGTGGCGACTCTTCTGAGGGGCTTGGTCTTGGTCCTGCGGGAGTTGACTTTAGATTCATCTACAACTATCCGCATAAGGACGTTGCGTTCACGCTCGACAACGTTGCTTGCGCCGATCTTGCCAGCAACATTCCCTGTGGTTTTTCTAAGTTTCCTTCGGCGGATTCCCTTTCTGAGGCAGCGTTGTATTCTGGTTGGGCGCAAGAGTCGTTTAAGGTTCGTCCCCTGCTTCAATGAACCTGTCGCCGGTTTTATTTATGTTCGCTAACTCCGTTCTTTTTCAGGCGATCGGAGCAGGGAACCGGATGATTGAAGCCTACGAGCGCAGAGCGAAGAAGGCCGAGGAGGGTGAGCGTGAGGCTCGGGATTCGTTTGCGAGGGAGCGAAAGAATGTGCTCTCTTATCGCAAGGACCTGGACAAGGAGAGGGAGGACCATAAGTCTCTTAAGGTCAAGTATGACTCGGAGACTACGAGATTAAGGTCCTCTCGGGATTCCTGCGAGAAGGTGTTACAGGAGAAGGTCGACAAGTATCGAGCCCTTGCTGATAGGCTGCGGAGGCGCATCTTGTCCGAGCAAGCTGCGAAGGAAGATCGGGAGTTGCTTATCCAAATTTCGGGGACGAAAGATTGTCTCGAGAGTTTGATCCAAGAAGGCACGCCGATTCCGGAGGAGAAGATGAAGCAGTTGGCTGCTGACGAGGAAAAATGGAACGCCATAGTGGAAAAGTTCGACATATTCGATCTTTTTGATGGCGATCTCGAGGAACTTGAGTTCGTGAGAAGTGATGGCTGGATCGATCCCAGTCATATGATCAATGGACCAAGCGAAGGTTGCGATGTTCTGTTGTAGGAAATCGACAAGCTCAGCCCTTTGTTTAGGAGGAAGGTCATTTCCGATGCCGACGCAACGAGAAGGGTCGGACGGATCGATATTGACTTGTTCGGAGATGTTTTCAAGTGGCTCGAGCCGAGGGGCGCGCAGTCGGCTGGGCTCGCTATCTTCTTTCTGTAATTGCTATAAGGGCTTTGCTGCGACCGTTGCCGTGATCTGCTCGTTCGATCGCGCGAGGGGTTCGGCTACAGCGGAGTCTACAGCAGGCTTTGCATATCTCTGCTTTCGCTCGATCATGAAGCACGTGCGAGCCACCATTTGGTCTCCTCGAAAAGTGAAGATTCCTCGTGCCGTCGGGAATTTGACGCATTGGTGATATGTTGACGCGACTGCCTTCATCCTATGGATCCACGGTGTGCCCAGGATTACGTTATAGACGATTGGTTTATCGATAATTGCGAAATCAAACCAGGCCATGGTCCCGCCGACGTAGATCAGGAAGGTGGCGGTACCGACCGTCATAATCGTGTCTCCGTCAAAGCCGGTTAGCGGTTGGATGTTCGTGTTAACCGAGCGGAGGTCGAATTCCATTTCCTCGAGAACGCCTTTGAACATAACATTGACAGAGCTTCCTGTGTCAATGAGGACTTTGGTGACCATACTTTCGTATATTATTAATTCGACGACAAGGGGGTCGTTGTGCGGATGATAAAGATCGGCTGCGTCCTCTGCGGTGAATGTAATCGGGTCAGAATCGACGAACATCATTGGTATGTTGTTCTTGATCCGTTCTCTATGCCTCTCTACTTCCCGCCGATAACTCTTAATTGAACGGACCGAGTCACGGCATGTTGCGAGACCACCCATAATCATATTGATTCGTCGCCTGGGCTCGGGAGCATTTTCTTCTTGCTGCGGCGCGTCAAGGTTTCGCTTCAGTTCTCTACGGCCACCTTGTCGCGGTTCGTCGGGTCGGTGCTCGCCATCTCGCTGACCTCGGTTGGCTTCTTTAGCACGTTGATTCGCTTTGTCATTTCCTCGTGCCGCTTAATTGATCACGTTCATCGAGTTTGAGTTTGCCTTCTTTGAATTGGGCAAGTAGTTCGGCTTGCAAGTGGCGACACTCTTCAGTCGCGTGGCCTGGGCGCTTGTGGTAATCGCAATACGGCTGGCGGTCCTTCACATCTTCGTTCCGGTAGTATTTGTTCTATGGCTTTTGAGGCGGAGCGCCTGAATTGCCGACGTAGTAATTTGAAGCCTTTTTCCCTTTATCGTTTTTGACGTAATCACGATCATAGTGCTGACGCGGCTCATAGTACTCTTCTTTCGGTTTTTCTTTTTTTTCTGATGACTTAGGCACGGTGTGCTGTTTGGCGATAACAGACTTTTCTTCTTCGAATTCAACGAACCGAGTCGCTCGATGGAGTGCATCTTCCAGGCTCACCGGATGGTTAAGTGATAAGTCTTCGAAAAATCGAGATTCGTGCCACACTGCCTTTTTGAGGGCTTGGATCCCGGCTTCATCAGGTATATCGACGGCTGTTATGATAGTTTTGAAGCGTCCAATGAATTTGCGGAGAGATTCTTTCGGTCCTTGGGTCATACTCCATAACTCGGCGTTGGAGGCCCCCTTCTCGATGTACATTGAGTAATGTTTCAGGAACGCGGTTGAGAGTTGGTGGAAGCTGTTAATCGAATTGGCCTCGAGTCGAGAGAACCACCTGAGGGCCGCTCCGCTTAAGTGCTCCACGAAGATCTGGCAGCTTCCTGTGTCTCGCTCCTCGGCAGAGAAATGAGCGCGGCCGATGGCGATGCTGATGGTCGTAAGGAACTGCTTCGGATCTGAGTTGCCTTCGAATTTTGCCAACTTGAGCTTGGTGTGTCGTACACGGACCTTCGAGATGCGAGTCGTGAAAGGTGACCGTTGAGTCTCTTCCAATACTTTTTCTAGTTCAGGTGCCGAGGTGATGGCGCGGTGTACCTTGGACGACATGTCTTTGAGGGTTGTCCTAAGCTGCTCGAGCTCTTCGTCGCGCGTCAACTCGTCCTCGTCGCTAGGTCGTCTTGAAGAGAAATTGCTTGGACGCCGCGGCGAGGTATCCCTGGACCGTCGAGGAGAGGTGTTTCTGGCTCGTCGGGGCGAGGCGTCTCTGTCTCGGCGAGAAGTGCTCTTGGTTCGGCGAGGCGAGGCACTCCTGGCTCGGCGCGGAGAGGCACTCCTGGCTCGGCACGGCGAAGCATCACGCGGAGAAGCAACTCTGGCTCGACGCGGGGGAGTGTCTTTGGCTCGTCGGGGCGAAGCGTTTCTTTCCCGGCGGGGCGAGGCATCTCTGGCTCGACGCGGCGAAACGTCTCTGGCTTGGCGCGGGGAAACGTCTCTTACTTGGCGTGCTGAGGCGTCTTCGGTTCCTTCGTGATCACGAACTGGCACGTCGATTATCCCGACGACGATGGAGGTTGGGCGAGCGCGACGAACTCTTGGTTGTTCCTGGATGGGGGTCTGCTGCGGATGGCTCTCGTTCTCGTCTCCGAGCGGTTGCATGGTGTTTCCTTCTATTGTTTAGAGAAGGTTGATCTGGTTCTGAGAGACCGTCTGGGCTGCGGCGATTGCGTCGAGTCGCTCAGTTGTCTGCGCGTCCTGTCGGTCGAGCCGGTCGAGGATAGTCCAAAAGAGATCATCCAGATGGGTTCCTCCGGCTGCCGCGACTTCGTTCGTCACTTCTGCTGCGGCTAGGCTGCTCGTCCCGGCTGCGGCAGGGTTGCTAGTCCCGGCTGCGGCGAGCGGATCCTGTCGCGGCTCGGTAAGCATCAAGGGCCTACCATTCATGTCGAGTCCGAACTCGCTGGAGGTGTCCGTGTCAGTGTCGCGGTTCGGATACGTCATGTTCGGGTACGTCATGTTCACTGAGTAGTCTCGGTTCGTCACGGAAAGAAGAACAGTTCCAATCTATTCCCCTCAGACGGCGCCAATTGTTCGAAACCAGGGTAGCAACAATAAGTTTATTAAAGGATTCGGGGAGAACGGAGTGACTTCTTTATTAATGACGAGCGAAATACAAAGACTTAGTGCCGGTCCGGCAGTTACAACGGGTTCTGCCGAGCCGCGGGTGTTTACGAGAACTAACAAGGGAATTTCTCTAAGTCTTTAGCTAAAAAGAAACTCTCTCTTATTCTCTGGGTAATAACTAGCCGAAATTGGATCCTTTGCACATTGGTTCCTCTTGGTATTTATAGGAGAGGAGAAACCCTAAAAACTTCACTTGTCCCCTTCCGTAAATGACGGTTTCGTCCTCCGGGTCTTAACGGGCCTGTTTAGTAAGTAAAACCCATTAAGAATATTAACAAAGGTTTTGGGCCACTAATACATGTGGGCCTAGCCCATATCCAACACTATTCATGAAATCTGACATTCCTTTGTAAGCAAACGGCTCAAAGTCTTTTGCCAATTTGGGGAAATTCTTTAAGTAAAGGGGTAATGAGAACGTTCCTTGTGTTTCATACATAGCTCTTTTAGAAGAGGATTCTACATGGTTATGATCATAGTCGATCCCAAAAGATGATAGATCAATAGACTGTCCTTTATTCTCAGAGGCCGTCTTCACGAATAGACCGACTGCTCGAGTCCATTTCACCATAGACCCGATAAGTTCTTTTCTTTGTTCAAAAGTTATTTCCTTCGAACCGCTCTTTTTCATCTCCACCAAACTCTTTCCCATTGACAACAAACCATCCACCAGCCTCCAAGAATCCTCCTATAAGCAAATTAAAAACAATATACCACAATTTTTTTCACTTATAACTGCGACGAACATGATCACATACCATATGATTTAATATTACCATCTAATTATAACTTACCGATGTTCCCCCTTTAGTAACGTTGAAAGCAGACATAGCCCTGAACAACATTTCAGATTTTTCAGACATCTCGACCTTATTGTCTATTGACCCGGGAGATATCACATTGAAGGAGGCCATGTAATCCTTCAAATTTGCAAAGAAATCCTTGAACTCAGCTGTTTTAGGACACTTACCTTCTAGGTCATCCAGAAAATCTGAAATACCTTTGTATGCAAAAGCCTCAAAGTCTTTGCCAAGTTTGGGCAAATTCTCTAAGTAAAGTGGTAATGAGAACGTCCCTTGTGTTTCAAAGACAGCGCTTAATGCAACAAGTAACATTAGACATACGGCTAATAAAATTCTTGCCATTTTATTCTTAAAGAAGTAGAAAAAAAAAACAAGTTTAAAAATTGAAAATATTCTCTCTTTTTTTTTTTTTGTTTGTGGAGTTTTTGAATGATTGTGCTTTCTAGGGTAATTGGATTTATATAAATGCTGAAAAAGTCTATATTTAATTATATATGGAGAAAATAGCCAGTAAATTTGAGGTCGTCAACCAATGGTAAAAGAGTTCCGCATAAATTTATATGGCTATCAGCTTTTCTCTAGATATATATTTAGAAGATCAATTTCTTCGTTACATGTCTACGAAAGAAGCTAATAGTAGGAGAACTGCATGGTTAAAGAGACTTAAAACTGGTTACTATAACCGTAGGATTCTCTAAACAACAATACATATTGTTTTCAACCGTGGTCTTGTTTTTTTTGGTCGTGTCCTAATGGCTTTAACAATACAACAAAATCTTGAATCTCATACTTGAGAATAATACTTAGTGTGACCACTGATAGCCGAGAAAAAACACCGTAAACGCTTTGGTAATTTTGGAAATACAGAAATGTGTTCATCTTTGAAAATACATGAAATATGATTCATTTCAAATGTATTTTCTTGTTTGTCGTACAAGAAAACCACTTTACACAAAAATCTCCTTTTGGCAACAATCCATCCTTATGGTTCAGCACCCTACTGTGACCATTGTGGATTTTTTCAACAATCTATGTTTCTTTTCACTTGCTCTGTTTTCCTAACTACTTTTTTTTTTTTTTTTTATAGAAAATAGAATCCTAATTTATTTAATCTTCGCATTCGCTTCTTTATAATTAAATATATCAACAAGTATAAGAAGTTGATACATTTCTTGAACATGTTCGGCCTCAAATAAAGAGATGATGTCCCCTAGTTTAACATGAAGTCGTACTACACGGCCTAAAGAGAGTTGCAATATTATATACAGTAGCTCAAATCCTCAAACCTCCCTAGACTTGTCTTGGTTTATACTGTTTTAATCGACTAACATATATGCTCATTCGATCTTCATAGGACACAAACCCTTGGCTGGTAATTGCTAGAAAAGCTCAAAGGCTCTTCCTTTTCTTCCGTTTATAACAGACCCAAACTTATCTCTATAACCATAGCGGTAAATGTATCTATGTATGTCATACATTCACCTTTTATTATCTATGTATTAGCGGTAATTTTTTTTTTCTTTTTAATTTCAGATTAGATATCATCAAACAGAAGATAAATACATAAGTTCAAAATAACAACAAAAAATATATAACACTAGATTAACTAATAAAAAACGTTCTTATCGTCGAACGATAGTACGTCGAACGATAGTACGTCGAACGATAGTACGTCTTACAAGAAAGTGGGAAGCAAGAAATCTTAAAAAAAATAATGAGCTTATAAGATTGAATTTTATCCTACTTGATGAGAAGGTAATTTTTTTATTCTTAAACTACAATATTCTTCTGTTTATTAACACGTATACACGGGTTTTAATTTTGTTTTCTTACACGGGTTATAAACTTTTTAATTTTAAATCCGCGTATACGCAGAGCCTTATCTAGTTATTATATATGATCATCTCTAAAAGTGTTAAAAATTTAAATTCTTGTTAATAAATGTTGGCGACTTATTTTTTATTTTGCTTAGGGCCTCACAAATATCCTGACCGGTCCTGATAAGACCCCAAGGATTCTTGATACGACTCGGTCCTCTAAACCATTAACCCGAACACATCTCCTCAAGCATTCCTCTTCGAGCGTAAACACTCTGAACCATGTATGCATATGTTCATGACCATATGCTCCTGGCGTAAACCGCTGCACCAGTAACAGCTTGTCTCCTGAGACAACCAGTTTCTCCTCGAAAGTCTCGTGATCATGAGACTGTGTGACTGGACTTATCTCAGTAACTTTGAATGAGGATTTAATAACAAATACATGTCCCCGTCCACTCATATCAACGACATAAAACTTTTTATTTTTTATTTTTTATTTTAAACGACATAAAACTTTCCTTTCTATTTGTATATATTTCTCTTTTTAACATATGTAGATCTTCACATTTATAACCTAGTAATAATAATATAAAAAGCTTTAAGTAAGTTGCATAGAATAATTTCATCAGCAACTATCATTACATTGTGACATAACGGCATGCAATTAGGGATGTTAAAATATGTTGTTTTACCCGACCGACCTGAATTCGTTTAAAATCCGTCCATTTATAACCCGAATCTTAAAACCCGTTTGAAATCTGTGAACTATTCGGGTAACCCGAATGAAACCCGGAAGCTTTCGGGTTACCACGGATACCCGTTTTGTCTTTTTTTTTATAACAAAAATCTGTATTTAAGCTTATAAAATTAGTAATAAGTTTATAAAATCTGGATTTAAAGTCTTAAAAACATATTAAAAACTAATTTTACATAGTATGATTTTAAAAACTTTTAGTTAAATGTAAAAAAAAAAAAACAAAAAAAAAAGTTTTAAAAAATAATTTAGAAAATGAAAAAAAAAATCATCGGGTACCCAAAACCCGAAATAGACCCAACCCGAAATAAACCTGCCTATTTATAACCCGCGAAATTTTAAATAAAATGGGTGGGTTTTGGGTACCCATTTTTGAAGTAAGTTTCGGGTACCCGACGGGTTTTTACCTATATTAACATCCCTAGTTACGTTCATATTAAATGAACTTGATGTAACTCACTAGCCACTATCACATACTCCCTCTGTTTTTTATTATAGGATTTTCTAGTTTTTCAGATATAATAAACAAACATATTAAAATACATTATTTTTTGTGATTTATAATTTCCAATAGTTCTAAACCAATAATGTTTAGTTATTTTTCTTGAATTCTATAATTTATCATTAATAATTGTACATAGAAAAGTGGGAAAATCCATCTTTTTTAAACCAAATATTTTCAACAAAAATCCTACCTTAAAGAACGGAGGGAGTATGTACAACCAATTCCAAGTTTCTTCTTATGAGATCAAAACTTTATAGCATGGTCTCATTTTCTAAAGTCGAAGAACAAAGAAATACAAGAGTTACAAGTTCAAACCATTAATTATAAGTGGAAATGGAATGGACCAACAAGTAGAGGCTTACTTCTGAACACACTTTATTATCTCCCAACAACAACAACAACGAGGAAATTGGCAAGTTTGATAAGATTTAGGTATATTTACACACACAAGAAAGAGAAGAAGCTTGAGGAGACAATTTTTTACAAAACCCACCAAGACGAAACCCGTTGGAGATGCAATATTTGTTGCAACGTGGTAATTTCGCACATTTTCCGGCTACATACAGCCATTCCGTCCGACCACTCTTCCCATCTAGCTCTCTCGCTGTTGTGGTCATAGCCCGGCCTGGAGTAGTAGCCATCCCTTCTGTATTAACATATCAAAAACACTTTGTATGTGTTTCTTAAAAAGAAAAGAAAAATATCTTAACCGGGAAGAACGTAATATTTTCCATGGATCATACAATTATATATAATACCTGAAATTAGAAGAACAATGTATACGAAGAGAAAGAGGTAGATGTGTTTCATTGCCATTCTTGTCTTAGTCAAGTTCTCTCTTCACTCTTTAATTTGCCTATAATTGTAATCTTAATGTTCTTCTAATTATAGCAGAACGCATTATTTATATTGATATGTGTAGGTCCCTAGATTACTCTATCTAATTTTATATACCTAACACTCGTCCTATTATTGCTACCAAATAATATCGACTCATAGTAGTGCGGCACCATACATTATTTTAATAAATACATAGCAATATGTCTAACATATATATAAAAGTAACAATTATCGAAAACAAATATAGAAATTTAACAATTACAAAGATTTAGGAAGATGACTATGGCTAAGGTAGTGCGTTTGGGGTCATTACTAAAGTGAGATAATTGTAATCAAAAGAAAAGTAAAATGGGTTAGTGGAGTGCTTTGCATAAGTTGGAGAGAGATTTTCTATCTACCTTTGACTATTTTCGTTCTACCGTTTGGTTTTGCACATGAAGTCAAAAGTATGAAAGGAGACAGAAATAAAGTCAAAAGTATAAAAGGGGAGACAACAGAAAAAAAAAAAGTCAAAAAGTATGAAAAAGGATACACAAATTGTTTAATTATTATGTTTACAATTGTTTGGGTGGGTTTTGGGTCTGTTTGCTTTGACAACAAATCAATATCAAGAAAAAATGTTAATAGAACCAAAGAACAAATCACAATCAATATCAACAAATCAATTTTGCAGTCATCCAATCATAACACAGTAATGAATTAATGATAATGAAACTTTGAAACAATAATGAGTTGTGTTTCTGATAATTTTTCTACATTAAAATCAGAAATCATATTACGGGTTTGACTGGTTGTGAGATCGACTCAAAATATAGAAAAACTAAAACTAAAAAGAGAAGAAAGAAAAAGAAAAATTTGCCCATGTATTTTCACCTATTTAATGTCAATGAACAATTTAGTTTACTCTTAGACCATGTACAATGAGGTAGTTGAATTATTAATTCAACAATTGAAAGCTTGTACTAGGCCAATGGTTTCTTTCTACACAAGTGACTCTTGGTGCTAATGAAGTCACTCCAAATACAGAAGATTCAACTTCTACTCGCCGGAAAAAACACCAAATGGAAGACTGAGTAAAATTTGGTGCTATTGAGTGGATGGATTAAATATGGAACATACAACATTTTTGGTAGAAACCAAAAGAGCGAGTCATATAAGGGTAAAATTGCTGAGTATTGTAATGAGCATTGCTCATTTGATCCTCCGCGTGATGGAGTTTCGTGCAGAAATCATTTCAACTACATGGACCAAAAACTGGGTAAATGGATAGGCGTTTACGATAACGGTGTAACACCCCGACCGCCACCTCTCTCAGTGGGCCCTATGTCCACTCCCGGCCCATGGGCCCAACTCTCTTAGTGGGCCCCACGTCCGCTCCCAACCCGTGGGCCCACCCATATCCGACGGCCGGTTTGCTACGTCCGGGAGGCTTTAAAGACTTGTTATCGTCCCTACAAATAACCACATGATCTTTCCCCGTGTTTTGTCCTCACTCACACGGTTCCAACAATCACTTTCCGGAAGGTCACCCATCCTGAAACTACTCCAACATAAGCACGCTTAATTGTGGAGTTCTCTCAGGACCTTTGACCGAAAAGATAAGTGCACTTTGGTGATATAGGTGGCCAAATTAATTCTTTTAAACCTCTCTGCATGCATCCTGAAATCGGGGTATCACATTCACACCCACTAACAGATCGGAATGTCCTCGTTGCGCACCAAGACCGTCACCCACGATGGTGTGAGTCCTCTATGACTCCACACTCGTCTGGGTTCGGTTATGATACCACTTGAAACACCCTGATCCGGTTTTCTTGAATTAATTCACCAATTAATAATCTCATACTTACTAATCAGTTCTCCAAATTAAACAAGTCAGCCAACAATGCGGAAACAACCAATACTTAACGAATAAAAAACAAAAAACCAGCAACCTAGCGAGTTTACTAATACAGGTATGGTTCCAATAATAACATAGCAATAACACCAACAAGTCCCTCGATCATCCTCCTCTCCTTACCATGATTTCACGAGCACACGCTAACCTTTCATGGATTACAAACACAAATAAGATGCGTGAAATTTATCACAAATACTCAGTGAGGCGATCCTCCCATCTACGAGCTATACACACAAGCTAGATAGAGAACTCAAAATAACACAATCAACAGCAAACCTGTAACACCACAGGACATAACACAATCACCACACACAGCGCTGTGGAACGTCTGTGGAAGACGGATTGGTATCGCTCGACACCAGTGTTCTGTGGAGCAAGTTGGGCTGTGTTGTTGTGTGCTGAAAAAATGCATAACTATGATGTATACTTTGACTATCTTGCTGAGAAGGATCCTAAGTTTGCTACCAAGTTTGGAAATATAACCACGACAAGGACGACTGAACGTGGTGGCAATCAGACTACACCTGACATGGGTGACGGCACAGGCTCAGGCTCAGTCACAGCCACCAGCACGGGCACAGACACCGTCACGGGCACAGACACCGACACAGGAACCAACAGGGAGTCCTCTCTATCACAAACTATTTGACTAGGTAGTTTAGAAGGTAGTTTAGAAACCCTAGTTAAGCTAATTTGCTTCATGGTCTAGCTCTTTTTGTAAACACCATGAAGCTATGTTTAACACAACTGCTAAGACAATTGCTTGATGCTCGGTTTTTCTTTTGTTCTCTTGATGTACTTTGGTTATCTTCAGTTTAAGTTTTAATGTTATGGCCAGTTTTTATCTCCAGTTTGACTTTTTTTGGATTTTTTTTTATTATACAAAAATACTGTTTATAAAAATGCAAATATCTAATTATCAAATTAAGTTACGGATTTGCGATGGATTATATAGCAACAATTGCTACTAATTTGCGAGGAATACAACATATATTGCGATAAAAAAAACCATCGCAAAAGTCTCGCAAATATTGTGAGGGATTTACTATGGATATAATTGCAAGACGGTTGCGACGAATATATAACGTTGCAAAAGTTGCAAGGAAACATATCCATCGCAATATTTGCGAGGGATGTGCAACGTATTTCATTTTGCAAGACGTGTTTTGCGAATCATTGACGTTCCTCGCAAACTCCTTGCTATTGTCGTTTTGCGATGGCCTAGCGAGGAATCTATCCATCGCAGTAGGCGTGTTTTCTTGTAGTGAAATGGATAATAGAACTAGAGAAACAAAAATTCATACAAAGTTTTTAGGGTAAACTTAAAAGAAAAAAAGAGTTTCAAAAACAGACTTAGATTCTCTAGAAAATATGTTTAAATTGTATTTATAGACAAATGGTGCGAAACGGGTCGACCCGGAACAAACCGGGTCAAACTGCAAAATTTGATGCGAAATGGCCTTGTAAACGACCTCCAAATCGACCGAGTGGTCGATCACGTCACGTTCCAGCTCCCATCGGTCGATCGGCTGGTCGATTGCTGTGTGTCCATGTCATGCTTTCCCGCGTGATCGGTCTCTCAATCGACCGAGAGGTCGATGGCTCCTTCAGCTCCCATCGATCAATTGTCTGGTTGATTGCAGTGCTTTCGTGTGTTGTTGTTGGTTCCCATCGACCAGTCAGTCGATTGAGTCTCATTTTCTCTTGGTCCATTTTCCTTCGTCTCCTCTTTTTCTCTCTTGATTCTTCCTTCACCCATTTGCTTCATTTACTCTCTTTTAACTCAAAAATCACTTCAAAGAACTACATTTCACTTGATCCACTCCATGGTACCTAAAAATCACTTCAAATATATATATTTGGTTAGTTTAAATCGAGTTTTTTTGGTTGTAACTTTGTATTTTTTTGTCGGAGTGGAAAAAAAATATCAACATGGAGTTTTATATAGAGGTAAGAGTTGGTCGCATGTGTGGCTGTTATTGTACCTGATCGTTGATCAACAAATTAAAGAAGGGTGTTTGATTACATATATTTAGTATTTTAAAGCTTTTGCAAACCATACAGAAAACTGATTGGTGTCCGTGTTTTTTAATAAACCGCATAAAACATTTTAAATTAAGAAGATACTAGCATTATGGCCCTACTACGATAGGGCTTACTAAATTGCAATTATAGATTTTTTAAAAAAAAAATTATAATAATTCAATTTATTGATCTATATAAATATTTCAAGAGTATAGATATATAGTAAGTTGCAAAAATTCCAACGAAATAGTAAGATGTGTAGTTACTGATAAAGTTACTGCTCATTTAATATATATAGATTATTGTTTAATCCGACTAATATTAATTTGAAAATACATTTATAGAACTAATATTAAAGTTTTGTCAATATTATATTACATCATATTTTATGGATCTTAAAATTAAACAATAGAAAACTTTTCATTAAAGACAAAAGTTTTTATATTAATTAAATGAAGGATAATTAAAAAACAGTACTGGCACATGAGATGAGGTAAAGAAGTCACATGGAATGCTAGAGGAAAAAGAAATTATTTTAATTTGGGATTTATGTAGTTATTAGTTATTACCATTTTTTAAAAATAGAATATGCAATTTTGTTTTATTTAATAATGTCAAGTTTTTTGCTATAAGTATATATGTATGCTCATAGAAGAGCAAGAAACACAAGAGAAATAAACAAGCGTTGTTCTAGTATAATTGGATTCAACTTCTTCTTAATATTCTGAGAGAAATTCTACGTTACATTTGTGTTTAATCACAAAACCCAACATTTAAACATGCAAGCCGTAGCAATGTTCGGACCAAAACATGGGTCTCAATTCTCTTTTCATTCTCGTACTAATTCACTTTTGGTAAGCAAACCCTCTTGCTTTCCCTTAAAGTCGTTTTCGGGTAAGCGTACAAATTTTGTTTGCATGAAGGCCACTACTACTCTGACTTGGGATGATCAAGAAAGTAATCGCAAGTTTGAGAAGCAGCTACCTTCTCAATGGGGAGATCACTTCCTCTCTGCTCAAATCGATGTCTCGGTGAGTGTATAACATATATATCGTTTTCCCTATATATATATGTACTTAATTTATATACATATGCAAAGGAGATCCATCATGTGTACATTTCTTATTGTTAGGATATGGTTGCACTTAGGCAAGAGATGGAGACACTAAAACCAAAAGTGGAGGACATGTTCATGTCTTCTGAAGACGTTGAGTCAACCAAAGAGAGAATTCTTTTTATTTATTTGCTTGTGAGCCTTGGTGTAGCGTATCAGTTTGAAGATGAGATCAATGAGAGTCTTAAAAAGGGTTTTGATTATATAGACGAGATGATGTCCAGTGAAGATGATTTGTACAAAATTTCCATTATCTTTTGGGTTTTCAGGACATATGGTTATAACATGTCTTCCGGTAAAGATTTTTTTATCCATACTTGTCCACATTAATGTTTATTTAAGTCGTTTTACTTTCATTGATTCTGATGTATAACAAGCTCTTCTTGAGAAACAGAGGTATTCAAGAGATTCACAGAAGAGAATGGGAAGTTTAAGGAATCTCTAATCGGAGATGTTAAGGGTATGGTGAGCTTGTATGAAGCTGCTCACTTGAGGACAACGACTGACCATATCATGGACGAAGCGTTAAGCTTCACCACAAGAAACTTGGAGTCGTTATATGCAGCTGGAGCATTGCCTCCTCATATTACAAAGCGCATACAAAATGCTCTTGACATGCCTCAGCATTATAATGCTGAAGCGGTATTCGCTAAGGAATATATTTCATTCTATGAACAGGAAGAAGGTCACAGCAAGATGCTACTAAGATTTTCCAAGATAAATTTCAAGTTATTGCAGTTAAATTGGATTCAAGAACTGAAACTTGTCGCCAAGTAACTACTCTATATAAGTCCCTTTAGCTATGTTCTTGGGATAGTGTGATGTATGGTCTAAGAGACTCACCGTAATCATTTACATGTTTTGTAGTTGGTGGAAAGAGCAAGACCTTGCATCTAGGCTCCCACCTTATTCCAGAGACCGAATTTTCGAGTGCTATCTATATGCATTGATGATATATTTTGAGCCACAATTTTCACGCGGGAGAGTTGCAATTGCTAAGTTCGCCCAGCTCTTCACCACTATCGATGACTCATGCGATAGATATGGTTCTATTACTGAAGTTGCAGCTCTTGTTCATTGCGTGGAAAGGTATGTTGACAGAGTTGAAAACACAACCAAGAATATCTGAAAGCATTTTTTTCTTTTTTCTTTTTGGTTAAATCTGAAAGCATTTTTTTCTTTTTTGGCTAAATCTGAGAAGCATGTGTTGTCGTTCAATGAATCCTACCAGAAGATATTCTCTTCTTTATATAAGCTAAATATTAAATTCACCCAACAATAAAAACACATCTTAATTAAAGAAGTAGAAGTTCAAAAAAAAAATTATATATAATGTTTTGAACAAAGAGGTTTTGGATCAATGTTCTTATTGATATAATTCACCCAACAATTCTCTCTGTTGTTATTGATATAATTTACATGATACACCATATATATATGGATCAATGTTCTAAAAATCGCTAGGCGCTAGTCGGGCGGTGGACTAGCGCCTAGCGCCTAACCGGTCTAGGCGGGGATTAATCGCCGACTAGGCGGTACAAGAATTAACAAGACATTTTATATATTTTATTATTTTATAGGCTATATATGATTAGAATGAAGATATACATTAAAAGTCATGGTGGTGCAGTGGTTGGAAGGGAAGTTTTAGTACAGTAGATTCGATATTTTTTTTGAAACCATCCCAGCAACCGATATTTTTTTTGTTTTTAAAAATTAAATGAGAAGGGCAATTTAGTAATTTTCTCAGAGAGTCATCTTCTACCTCCGAAAACCCTAGCCGCCGTCGGACTCTGCGATTTTGTGTTCCGATTTCTTCAAGTTTTCTTTCATTTTTTCGTCTTTCTTCACATTCAATGATATTAAACCAACTTCTAAACCGAACGATTAGACCGCCTAGGCCGATTTTAGCCGAAACAGAGCGCTTTGACCGGGTCACCGAATTAACACAACGATTATAAGAAAATCGAGTCGGTGACCCCTAACGAGCGACTAGTCGGGCGCCTAGTCGGCGACTAGCCCGATTTTTAGAACACTGATATGGATACAATATTAGGATTTCAGCTTAGGGACCAAGTAATCTAGAGACTTCTAGAACATTCTAATGGGCTTATAATGGGCATCCATATAATGAATACATTATTCATAACACTCCCCCTGATGACCATTATGATAATAAAATCCCAAATGCGCATGTGAGAAATGATGCCTCATTAAAAACCTTACGAGGAAAACCCAATGGGAAAACCATGGTTAAAGGAAAAAGTGTGCAGCGCGCTTTAACTCCCCCTCATATGTACATCACTTGAAATCTTCAAGATTGCTCAATCCAATAAAATGAAGTAGCTTCTGGAAAGTAGTTATTGGAAACGCCTTGATAAATAAATTCGCCAAATCTTCACTTGAACAAATTTGTATGACACGTACATCACCATTCTTCTGTAGTTCGTGGATCTCGTAGGTGACTCATCTTGATCATTATCTTCGTTTCTCACAATCTCATCAATGTATGTAAAGACTTTGAAGAAGGATAGTCTTTCATCATTGAAACCAAATATTTCTCTTCAGGAGTTCATCATTCGCGTGTTCTTTGTTGTCTCGTTAAAAACCTTACATTGAAAAACCCAATGGGATAAAAACCATGATAAGAGAAAATAGTACAATCACGCTCACAATCATATTTCTCCCCCTGAAAGCATCATCTTCGGGGGTTTGCATTCTAATCATATATCACCCTTCTGAGAATTGTAATAAGTAGAACTGTAGTAAAGAAACTCTTATCTCAGATCATTGAACTTCTGGTCCATAACTTTCATTTTCACATAGAAGATTATTTATTTTGTCTACTTAAACTTATATGGACTTCAGGCCTGAATCTTCTCTTACATTAGTCTTCTAGACATACATCTTATACATATAAGTTATTCATGCTCTTTATGTAAAAGTTACTCTTTTGGTTTTCCTTTATAGTATAGTATGATACTTCTGGAACATTTCTGTAAAATCCTACAAGGATCTCTGAGATAACATCTCTTTTACTAGATTTCCAATTTTGAATTCCAAGAAGTCTCATGGAAACAAATTCTTGCACAATCTGATTTCTACATCTTTTAGAAGAAGAAGAATGATTTCATATCAAATTCTTTCTTTAAATACTTTACAATATATAAAACCTCTATAAGAGACTCGAGAATGTTTGAATCATTACCATACTTTGCTATTATACTTGCAACCTTCTTTTAACAAGTACAAACTAAGGTGATTATCTTACCTTTGCCCCGATTGTTTCAATTCATAACGATATCAATTTCATTTCATACATATAGTAATGTTCTCGAGAACTATATGTGTTGCTTCTGGCAATGGAATACTTCAGGGTTGCTTCTGGCAATTGAATCATTCGGGGTTGTTTCTGATAATTTAAGACTTTCTGGCATACTAAATCAAGTCTTTATCATATTGTCAAACTTATAAGGGATCTAAATAGTTGCATCCACCACAGGAGAGTACATCTCTTTATAATAATTTCAAATCTTTATTGGAACTCTTGTGCTATTAAGCTTGCTTTGCATCTCACAATTCATTTCTCTTTCACATAAAGATCCACTTATGTCAAAGTACTTTTACACCTTCTAGTGTACGGACTACTAGTCCAAATACTTTCTCTTCAAGAGATTTTTATAACTTATTTCCATGATTGGCCAATCATTACTTTGTATATAGTTTTCAATAAACTTTTCTATTAACCGCAGTTTATGATCCTCATTTTTATCCATAACATCATCAACTGCTTCACTGCATGCAAAATTATGTACGGCGTCGATTTGCTTTGGTTCTCTTTTATTCTAGACATGACTCAACTTGTTGAGATTTCCTTTCATCATCATCATTCTCAGGTACCTGAATCTCTTTCTTATTCATGTCTACATCTCTTCTAGAGTATTTCATCATCACTCGGTGCCATATTAAAATCTGCTCCGTTTCTTGTTCTTTTTCTTTTCCGAGGATGTTTATTTATTGGAACCAATAAGTCTATCACGCTTCATGCGCCACTCTTTAGACTTACTTAGCAGTTGGTATTATCCGTCTGGGACATCAATTCAATTGGAGCATAGCTGGTATACATAACTTTATCACTTTGGGTCAGTAAATACTTCTGGTATCTAATTTGCTAAACTTTGCAAATAAATTATCTTTTAACTTCAACTTATTCTTTAATTTCTAGTGCACATTCTTTCGTACGAGGATCAAGATAATTTCTTTCAATATATTTATTTTCCAGCTGTTTACTTTCTCCCCCTAATGTTGGAAAGACTAACTCACTAAAACAATAGTCTTCATCTCAAGCCTTAATGAATTATTTCTTGATGGCTCAAGATATTCAATCATCAGGAGAGATCTATATCCAACATATTTCCAAGATTCTTTCAAATCCCATCTTATATCACCGTGATGGAGCAACTCAACTTTAATACCACATCTAGATGGTTGAAAACATTTACTCAACCATAATAAATACCAGAACAACGTAACTATTGTTTTTATCACTAGGTCCAAATCAATGAATCATAGAGCGAAGACGTATAAACAATATTTTCTGAGAACATAACAAACAAGATAAACTAATAAACAATTCTATCGGTTTAAGAGAGTTAACCGAACTAAACAATAAAACAATAAACTATGAACCAAAAATTGATAATAAACAAATCTCTCGTGAATCGGACAACTAAACAAAGATCTCAAACAATAAACCATGAATCAATAAACGATAACGCAACAAACAAAGCATGATCCAATCGATTATAAAGCATGATGTTACTTATCTCTAAAATAATCTATGTGGTGTGATCGGAGACCGGAAACAAGACATAGTCTGAGATGTGTTTAGTCGGCTAGGGTTTTAACTCGGCTAGGGCTCGTGCTGATAACGTGTTGTGAACAAAGAGGTTTTGGTAAATATTCTCTTTGTTGTTATTGATATAATCTACATGATACACCATATATATAGGGATATAATATTAGGATTTCAGCTTAGGGACCAAGTAATCTAGAGACTTCTAAAACATTCTAATGGGCTCATAATGGGCATCCATATAATGAATACATTATTCATAACATATAATAATTTCACAACTTGATCATTATTGTTTCTTTTTTCCACGAGTAGTCAAACTACGACTTGGAGACTTCTGGGCCTTTTCTCTTGATATTGTATGTGTATGCATATTCTATATTATATCTGTGTCTCTTAAAACGTAAAAACGTGAATAAGTAATATATCATTTAATCTCTAAGATATTTATACAATTATGTGCAGATGGGATTCTGATTGCGCGGATGATCTACCAGATTATATAAAAACTGTCTTCAGATTTGCTCTGAATGTTTTCGATGAGTGTGAAAAGGCGGGAAGGTTAGAAGAAGGATTGTCCTATAGTGTACAAGGTCTATTAGAAGAGGTAATATATATTATTTAAGTACTATCCTAAGGTAAAAAGTCATAAATATAAGTTTTTAATGATATTGACATTCTTGTCTATACTCCTAATTAGTTTAAGATATGCCTAAGAGCCAACCTTTGCTTCACCAAGTGGGCACAATCAGATGTGGTGCCTACATTTGATGAGTACTTGGAGATTGGGGGAGTTGAAGTAACAATGTATGTATCTATAGCAAGTAGTTACCTCGGGTTGGGAAAAATTGCTAGGGAAAAAGGTTATGAATGGCTAAAATCCAGACCAAAGTTCGTTCAGGCACAAGCCAAAAAGGGTCGCCTCATGAATGATATGACTGGCTACGAGGTAATTACAATGACATAAATAAAAGAATTTCTTTTCTGGGCTAGTGGTCAAAACATTATGTTAACAATCTAGCGTAGTAATACATGTGGTATTTGACAGGATGATATGAGCAGAGGGTATGTAGCAAATGCCGTCAACTACTATATGAAGGAATACAAAGTTACAAAAGAGGAAGCGTTGCCGGAGCTTCAGAAAATGGTTACGGATTTAGATAACACCATTAACGAGGAGTTATTGATGACAATAAAGAGAGTGCCGCGTGAAATCCTTAAGCCAGCCATTTATTATGGAAAAATAGTAACTTTCAGCTACAGGTCTGGTGAAGAATTTACTTATCCGGAAGGAAGATTCAAAGAGCATATGACCTCTTTGTTCGTCAATCTCATTCATCTTTGAAGCTTATAAAAGTATATTTGGTCTTCATTTTCTCTACAACATCTATCTATGGTCATTCACCATGTTTTTTTGTTTTTTTTTCTTTTTCTATATATGAATGGAATAAAAAACTTGAGACGAGTTATTGCACAATATTCTCTATTGTTTATAGACATTGTACATCTACCACTTTTATTATGATCAGTGCCTTTACCTTTATTTTAGTGATAAAAGTTTTTTTTATTTTAATTAATCTTTTAAAAAAGGGGTGCTTTCACAACTAACCACCTAATTTGGGTCAATTGCAAAACTAACCACTTATTTTTCTCTCTCCATAATTTGCCACTTTATCCCAATTAACTCCTTATGTCATCATAATATTCACAAAAATGCCATTATTTCTGATTTATTTGAATTTCTTGTGAAAATGCTTATTACACTCATATCCTCATCTTCTTCTTTTATTTACGGTTGTGCCATCGCCATCAATTTTTCAAAAACCATGAACAACCAAATTTGAAGCTCTTAATGCTTCAACAACCCGAAATTGTGAGCTTAAATAACACCCAATGTTATGAGAACTTCATTTTCTTCCATCTCTCCTCCATTTTACTCCAAGAAAATTTGCAAGTGCATTCATCTTGTTATATGTCGTGATTCTTGGATAGTGATTAAATTGGTGTTGGGTTTCTTCCGTGGTGACTAAAGACGACATCCTCAGTGCTTGACATTGCCAAACAACCACCGAATTCTAAAAATTTTTGGTAGATTTTGTGATTTTTTCCTATTTAGTTCCGCGAAAGTAGACTCCATTTGATAGTTTACTGCTATTGTGTCAGTTTTGTAACTAAAAATTCATCGATTTTCGAGCCCGTAGACTTCTTTTGCAGTCTACTGAATTTCATTTGAAAACAAAAAATTGCGGTGTAGACTTCTTTATAATTTTTCCGCGGTATACTTCATTCGCAGTCTACTAAGGTGTATAGTTACAATTGACCAAATTCTTGACTTTTTAGTTATGACTGAAAGACGAAGTCTACCCCATAAATTATCCGAGTAGACTTCTACTTTGGTTATTTTGGGGGTTGACCTAAATGTAAAAACATTGACCGGAGTATTATTGAATTAAAAATAAATAAAAATTAATTAGTAGACTGCCAGTGAAGTCTACTAGTTAATGTTGGTCAAACATAAGAATAGTCACGGTAGTCTTCAACTGAAGTCAACATGTTTGTAGACTTCAAACGAATTCTATTAGTAGAAAGTCAAACTTGGTCAATTGCAAAACTAATCCATCCGAAGTCTACTCGTTGTAGTTGACGACCAGATGAAGTCAACACATTGTCGCTGACAGTAATATGAAGTCTATTTATTAAATTGAAGTCTACTGAAAGTCAACGGTTTGGTCAATTGCAAAAATAACCACAGAAGACTGCAAAAGAAGTTAACTTGTGAAACTTCTACACGAAGTCAACAAACTATTTTGAATTTAGTTGCAAAACTGACCAAAAAATTAACAAAGGACGACCAACACAAGAAGTCAACAATAACAATAGACTTCACTGGCAGTCTGCTTTGATAAATTGTTATTGCAAAACTAGACCACCATAATTTAGACTTCATGTTGTTGTCTACTGATAGGGCTGAAATAAGTTTACTCGTTCGACATCAACAAGAAGTCTGAAAAGTTTGAAAACTAATTTTATGTAAATTGATGAAACAATTTTCAGATTTTCTTGTTCTATCCTTTGATATATGTTGTGTACTTGCCTCTGTATGTTTTTGACATGATTATGTTTACACATATGGAGAAATAAGGTTTTTAGATTTTGAAGGCAGTTAGGCCATTGATGTAGACTTGTTTTTGAAGTCAACTATTTAGATTTCTAGGTGAAGTCGGTATTATATAGATAGACTTTTACTGGAAATATATAAAGTATAAACTCTGATTTTTTTTGTGTATGGCCTTCCCATATGTAATGTACGTGCCTCTGTTTTTTTATTATTATAATATATTACACTTGTGATGCAATCAAATTTTTGGTTTTTTAAGGTAGTTAGGTTGTTGAAGGAGAACATGGTAGACAAATCCGCGAGAAATACATGATTGTAAGTACTTCCACTTTCCATTCTTTAATTGGTGTCTGTCAATACATCATCCTGACTCCTGTTGTGTATGTTAAGATGGTTGGCGAATCCAGTTTGTTTACACCTGATGACATTGCCTATGTACAAGCGGGTAAAGTTAAAGCAGTAAGCTTTCAAAACCATCTATCACCTAATCTCACATCTCCGAATATGTTTCTTAGAACATTTGTTTGTATGTTGTTCTGTGAAGATTTAGGAAAGACTAGAAAGGCTTGTTGATTCTATTGTTTCAGACATTTTCAATAACCATCGAATAAATTAAATCGAAATCGATTTAAGGAATCATCCATGGAACCAAAACCAACAGAGAGATAGCAGTATTAAGTTTTCATAACTCATAAGTGAACAACACAACCCATCACACCAATACAAACTAGACCCCTAACTGCCTAAGAAAACCAAAACCTTAATTTCTCCATATGTATAATATATAATGATGTCAAAATTATACAGATGCAAGTATATAACCTATATCAAAGAATACACAAGAAAATCTTAAAAATTATTCACCAATTTGTAATAAATTAGTTTTCAAATTTTGCCGACTTCATGTAGATGTCATACGAGTAGACATCAACAAGCCTCTACGCAGAGACAATAACTCGAAGTCTACGGTGTGGTATATTTTTGCAATTGACCACACCGTTGACCTTGCAGTAGACTTCATCTATCCGTCATACGAGTAGACATCAACAAGCCTCGACTTAGTTCTTCTCGCATCTGCATGATAAATTCCAAGTGGAGGTTAAACTAGACTCTTTAAGCTTTTCATGGACACCAGAATTGTTGAATTTGGATGTCGGAAAGGTCTTCAAAAATGTCCCGTAATCTGAGATTAGAATTTGTGCGAAAACTGTTTTTCTTCTTTTTTGGTCATTTTGCTCCAATTCTTCTAAAAATCTGTAAAGTGTTCCACAAACAAATAAATCTTCTACAAATTCTGGGTTTACAAGTGAACATATTGGGCTAAGTTATTGGGCTAAGTAGATATTAGTGTCGACCGACACCATTTACCTATGTCGATCGACACATCGTCTAGGTTTAGGCTCATCGTGTGAATACTTGTATAAATACTTCTTGTAATCTATGAATAACAATCAGACTTCTACAAAATATTTCATTGTATCAGAGCAAGTCGCTCTTGTGACCTAATTCTTCTTCTTCTACCACCGCCGCCGCCGTCGCTCAACTCAGTAGCCACCGCCGCCGCTCTTCTACTTCTTTTTCTACATCTACGTTTGATTCTACCATGTCGGGACAGGATGTTATTCCCGCCGTACCAGACACCACGAATAAAAACCCATACTTCCTCCATCCTTCTGACAACCCCGGTGCCTTGATCTCCTCTGTAACTCTCAAAGAAAATAATTACCCGGAATGGGCGAAGGAATTCCAAAACCCTCTTCAGGCAAAACAGAAACTTGGATTTCTCGACGGTTCTGTTCCCAAACCAGCTGCAAACCCAGACTTGAGTTTGTGGCTTGCTGCCAACTCGTTGATCGTGGGGTGGATACGTACTTCCATTGATTCCAAGATCCGTTCAACCGTTTCTTTCGTCTCTGAAGCTACAGCTTTGTGGGAATCCATTCGTGTGCGTTTCTCAGTAGGCAACGGAGTTCGCAAACAAGTTCTCAAAGATCAAATCTCAGCTTGCAAACAAGGAGGACAGTCGGTCCTTGAATACTATGGTCGCTTGACCAAACTTTGGGAGGAGCTACAAAATTACAAAACAGGCCGTACGTGCACTTGTGCCGCAGCTCCAGACATCGCCAAGGACCGTGAGGACGACAAAGTCCATCAGTTTCTCTTTGGCCTTGATCTTCCTCGCTTCACCAACATCCGTTCTACTATCACTGGCGAAGATCCATTGCCCAACCTCAATCAAGTGTATTCGCGTGTAATTCGCGAAGAGCAAAACATCAACGTGGCTGTTTCAACAGAGACTGCTAAAACAGAAGCAATCAGTTTCTCTATTCAAACAGAGACATCTCCACAGGCTACAGCAATCACGGGGCAGCGTACTCGTGATCGCTCTTTACTCAACTGCACACATTGTCGCCGCCAGGGTCATGACATAATAGAGTGTTTCCTACTTCATGGGTTCCCAGATTGGTATCACGAAGTGAAAAGCAACACTCGGGGTAACAATGCTTCTCCACAGCACGGTGGGCGTCCTTTTAGGGGTCGTGGTCGAGGAGGAGTTAACAACACTCGCGCTGCTGCCATCATGGACTCAGGAACGGATCAAATCACTCAGCTTATCAGTCTTCTTCAGAGTCAACGTCCACAAGCACCATCTGAATAGTTGTCGGGTAAAACCTATCTTAATGATGTGATTATTGATACAGGAGCCTCTCACCATATGACTGGAGATAGTTCTATTCTTGTCGATGTCATTGACATTATTCCGTCATCAGTAACGTTTCCAGATGTCGTGCTTCTAGTGCTACTAAACGAGGATCTCTAAGATTAAGCTCGACTTATTTGCTCACTTATGTGTTGTTTGTTCCGGATTTTGATTACACATTAATCTCTGTCTCCAAACTATTGAAACAAACCGGTTCTATTGCCATCTTTACTGACACACTGTATTTCTTACATGACCGTTTTACGAGGACTTTGATTGGAGCAGGTGAGGAGCGTGAGGGGGTGTACTACTTTACTGGAGTTCTAGCATCGAGTGTCAGCAAATCCATCTACCAGTGTTTTGTTTTCTTTACCACAATGTGTTCACTCTCCCAAAGATATTGGCGAGATCAAAAGTTGTGACATTTGTTTTCGTTATAAACAAACAAGAGAAGTGTTTCAAGATAGTTCTAATAAAACTTTGGATTGTTTTTCTCTTGTGCATTGTGACGTTTGGGGCCCTTACCGGACTCCTTCTACGAGTGGTTCGCGATATTTCTTAACCTTGGTTGACGATTACTCACGGTCCGTATGGACTTACCTCATGAACTCCAAAGCCGAAGTCCCTAATCTGATCCGCAACTTTTGCGCAATGGCTGAACGTCAATTTGGCAAACCAGTCAAAGCATTTCGAAGTGACAATGGGACGGAGTTCATGTGTCTTACTTCTTACTTTCAAGAACATGGTATTATGCACCAAACTTCTTGTGTTGATACTCCTCAATAAAATGGTCGTGTTGAACGTAAACACCGCCACATATTGAACGTTGCTCAGGCGTGTCTCTTCCAAAGTCATCTACCTATCAAGTTTTGGGGAGAGAGCATTCTCACAGCCACTCATCTTATCAATCGCACACCCTCATCAGTCTTGCATGGAAAGACGCCATACGAGTTACTCTTTGGCACTCCTCCCTCCTACGATATGTTACGCACTTTTGGGTGCTTATGCTACGCTCACACAAGATCTAGAGACAAAGATAAATTCAGTTCTCGCAGTCGCCGATGCATTCTTGTTGGTTACCCGTATGGGAAAAAAGCATGGCGTCTCTATGATCTTGAAAGTGAACAATTCTTCACGAGTCGAGATGTTCGATTCTAAGAGGATGTTTTTCCTTTCTCCACCATGCAAGAGTCACCACAGTCTGTTCCCCTCGACATCTCATATGCCGGTGATGACTGGTTCTCTCCGGTTCTTCCAGCTCCCATCGATCCTATCGAATATGTGGAGACAATGTGATCGGAGTCTTCAGTTGATGGTCGTGTCGACCGACAGCCACCTCTCCCTGTCGATCGACAGGCACCTCTACCTGTCGACCGACAGGTCCCTATTCCTGTCGATCGACAGCCAGCGACAGCACCATCGTCTCCTTCTGTTACAGAGATTGTCGATGTTGATGATACGCCACCATCCCCAGGCCTTCCCGAGTTATTAGGCAGGGGACACCGAGAAAAGAGACCATCCGTACTACTCAAAGATTACGTCACTCGCCATACACCCTCTGCACCTCACGCTCCCTCATCTACTCCAAGAGTTGGGGTTCACTCAAAGCTATCAGGACTACTCCTTATTTTCTTTAATTGATGGTGATCATGTTATACACGTTGTAGTATATGTCGATGATTTTATAGTGGCAGGAAACGATCTCCAGGCCATTAACAACTTCAAGATTCAGCTTCGTGAACGCTTTCATATGAAAGATCTAGGTAAGCTGAAGTACTTCTTGGGTATCGAGGTCTCTCGTGGCGCTGATGGTTTCTGTCTTTCTCAGCGTAAGTATGCGCTTGACATCATTCATGAAGCCGGTCTCTTGGGTGCCAAACCTTCTCCTACGCCAATGGAGTTAAATCACAAGCTTGCTTCTGTCACAGGCCCCGCGTTTGATGATCCCGAACAGTATCGACGATTAGTTGGACGCTTTATCTACCTAACTATCACACGCCCGGACTTAAGCTACGCAGTACACATTCTTTCTCAGTTCATGAAAACTCCACTCGTTGCCCATTGGAAGGCAGCTCTCAGACTTGTTCGTTATTTAAAAGGTTCTCCGGCACAGGGCATTCTTCTTCGCTCCGACAGCGTCCTCAGCATCACCGCGTATTGCAATTCAGACCACTCTGCATGGCCTCGTACTCGTCGTTCTCTGTCCGCTAATATTATCTATTTAGGTGACTCTCCTATCTCATGGAAAACCAAGAAACAAGACACGATATCTTCTTCTTATGCTGAAGCCGAGTATCGCGCAATGGCTTACACACTTAAAGAGCTCAAATGGTTGAAAGGACTTCTACAAGATCTGGGCTGTGATCATCCTCAACCCATGGCTCTTCACTGTGATAGTCAGGTTGCGATTCACATCGCCGCCAATCCTGTCTTCCATGAGAGAACAAAGCATATCGAGCGTGATTGTCATCAAGTTCGAGACGCTGTTCAAGATAAACTCATTTCTACTCTTCATATTTCTACCAAGGATCAGGTCGCGGATTTACTTACTAAGGCACTCCCAGGCCCGACGTTTGATCGATTAATGTCCACGCTTGGTGTTCGGAATTTCGTACCACCAACGTGAGGGGGGGGTATTGGGCTAAGTTATTGGGCTAAGTAGATATTAGTGTCGACCGACACCATTTACCTATGTCGATCGACACATCGTCTAGGTTTAGGCTCATCGTGTGAATACTTGTATAAATACTTCTTGTAATCTATGAATAACAATCAGACTTCTACGGAATATTTCAGAACAACAGAGAAAAAAAAATTCAAAATTGGCCATTATTGCTTCAATTCAACAACCCAAATCACAATTTCAACAACCCAAAGCAATTTTCCATGTTTTAAGCAGATTTTAGGTAAGGACCAATTGAGACAAAGAAAAACAAAGCAGAGAAATTACCTTGGAGGGAGAGAGGATGACGGTGGCTAAGATGAGAGTGAAACAACAAGAGAGTGAAAGAAACAGAGATGAAGAGCAAAATAGATCTAGGGTTTTTAGTGTGAGAATGAGAGAAAGGGAGAGACTGGTGTTTTTTTTGGGGTAGGCGGAGAAGAATGAAATAGATCTAGGGTTTTTTAGTTTTTATATGTGTACCATTTAAACCGAAAAAACCGATCGGTTTGGATAAATTATCGGTTATGGTTGATGGCAAAACAAAGTCAACCATCAATAGTGTACAGAGAAGTCTACTTAAGCAAACCCTAAATCAAATAATTTTAGTCTAATCAACCTTTCCTAAATTGACTCGTTTATATGTAAAAATATTTTATTTCAATGCAGGAAGTCTATGTGGTTATTATTTGATCAATAGTTTTATCAAATTATTTTTTATAATTTTTCTAATTTAAATTTAAATTTTAATTAAGGAATAGACTTCAAGTTTTAATCAATCAGATCGACATATCTTGCTGACTTCTCGCGGGGTACATCTGTCATTTGGGCTTCTGTTTTTTGTTTGGTCGTAGGGGTGTCAACTGTAATTTCACCACCCTTAGTGGTTATGTTTCTCAAAAAAGTCATATTGGGTCTAGTTTTGCATTCAAGACCACCAAATGATCTAGAAAATGCAATTGCCCCTTTAAAAAATGGTATTAAAAATTGCAAGATTCTTTTTGTCCATTTTACCACATTTGCAAGATTCCTTTTGTCAAATGCCATAATATTTAGTAATACAAGTTTGTTATTTTAATTTAAATATTTTTTTTAAAAAATGGTATAAAAATTGCAAGTTTCTTTTTGTCCATCATAACTATGGCCATGATCACGATTTAAAATTAAAATAAAACTACACTCAATATATATAATCTTTTATATAATGATTAGTTCAATTTAAGTTAAACAAATTTAGTATCTACAAATTCAAAATATGTTTGAAAAATATAGTACTAAATGTCTAAATATATAATATCATATAGATGGTATAGAGCCATAGAGGTATCCAAAAAACTCATTTTTTAGAGTTTCATAGTCAAATCCAAACTATAAAATAGTTTACATGCAACTCAAATAAGTAAATAAAATATTAACACAACTTTTGAATATTTCATTATATCATACTCAATTTAACGAATTAAAAGTAATTCAATAATATCAACTTATGTCAATACATATCTAGAGGAAGAATCGAATTTGCACGATGGCATACACAAATAAAAATAAGTTATGTGGTTAACACCACAACCGTAGAAAACTATCACTACAAGAAAATCTGCGTTTTGTGACCAAGGAGTGTGACGAAATTAGTGGTCACAAAATTTAGCGACCACTTTGTAACGGAATTGTGACCAATTAACGACCAACACCAAAAACGTGACAAATCGGTCGCAAATTAACGACGGGTCCAGGAAGTCAGAAAATAGTCGCTAATTACTGACTCTTTTGCGACGACTTTAAGACCACCAGTTGTGACGATTTGAAAACATGCGATTTGTGACCACCAGTTGTGACGAAAACCGTGGTCGCAAAATTTAGCGACCACTTTATGACATATTTGTGACTACTTAACGACCAACATCGATATCGTCACAAATACGTCGCAACTTAACGACGCATACTTGTAGTCTGAGAGTAGTCGCAAATTACCGACTCCTTCGCGACGACTTTGGGACGCATTTGTGACGCTTTTGCGACGCCCGTACATTTATCTTGGCAAATTTATACCATTGTCAATATTAGATGTTCTATAATGATTACAACAACCTTAGACATGCAAAAAATAATCAATGACATACAAATATTTTATAATTCTAAACTTTTATAAGTTTTTCTTAAAATTCTTGAACATTGCCTAATACATTAAGGAATGTTTATTAAAGCTTTCTAATGATCATAACTTTAATGCATTTCATGATTTTATTCATGTAAGGGATTTATCTTGCTCTATTGTTATAATTTCAGTGAATCTAACATTATAGATGGACTTTAGATCGATCAAAAGCTTTCAAATTCCAAAGAAAAGTTTGTGACTCTCTCATTTAGTCACAAAACGGTAGCGTTTTTGCTACTGTTTCGTAAAGGCGTCACAAAGTAGTCGTAATGATTACCACTTTGTGACGACTTTGCGACGCCCGTATTTTCATTTGACATTTCTCTATTCAAATCTATACCATTGTCAATAGTAGATGTCTTATAATGATTACAACAAGATTAGACAAGGAAAAATAAACAATGGCACACAAATATTTGAAAATTATAACTTTTGTTAGAATATCTAAAACATTACATAATCATATAAGTGATGTTTACTAAAGCTTTTCAAAGATCATAACTCAAATAGATTTCATGTTTATACTCATTTTACTGATCAATCTTGTTCTATAATCGTAATTTCTTTTATTCTCAACACTTAATATCAATTTATTTGCCTCTAAAGCTACAAAATTCATGACAAATAGATTGTGACTCTTAAGAAGTGGTCACAAATTCGTCTCTCTTTGAACTCTTTTGCGACTTATTTGCAACTTATTTGCGACGGATTTGAAATTGGGCCAAATTTTGGCCTTAAGTTTGAGCGGCAACTTATCCCTCCTAAATTTTATTTACAACACTTAGGTTTTATCGAGGTTTTATCGAGGCTTTCTCTTGTTTCTATCGCCCAAACACTTGAGATCTGTGACCAATTTTCTCTCAACCTCTTCGATCTCTATCTCTCTGTTTTCACTCTGTTGAATCTATATCCCTTTAATTGCGGTTTCCCTTTAATTCATGGCTGGTAAATCGAGTTTCCAGGAATAACTTTCAGGTCATAATCGGAAGCCGGAAAAACACCAATCGAAGTGATGGTTGAAGAATCTCCGGCGGCGGCGGTGAGAAACGAGTTATCAATCTCCGGCGAAGGAAGCATCGGATCTAAACAACCATTAGAAGCAGCCGTCGGAGGATTAAGCTCCGAGAGCATATTATCGAGCCACGAATAAAGCTCCGCCGGATTGTAAGCTCCATCGTCTTCTTCTTCTCCTACTGCTTCTGGCTTTGATTTCAGTACTCTCGAATCCGCAATTAGCAAGGTCCCTTCCTATTCCCTTTCTATAATTACCACAAGCTTTCTTTTATTTGATGAACTCTGGTTCATGCTTGGCTGCAGAAAGATAGTAATGGTGTATATCGATCTCTCTATCTAAGCTTACCCTTACCATTTGTTAAACAATCGCTTAGTGAGTGAGAGTGAAGAAGTGATGTGTCTTTTTTGCATCAGACATCGCTTCGGGAGCTGACAACTCTCGGAATCAAGAATGCATAGACTTTGGCCATCCCTAGTGTCAGGAATGATGTAAGGTTTTGTCTTGTTATTAGAATGTTTAGTCTATCTTTAGTAAGAATTGAATTCAGAGAGTTCTTGAGGTTGCAGTGTATTGTTAATGGAGGTTCTTCTGATTGAGTTTGAGTAATGCAGGCAGCTTTTCTTTTCACCGTAGTGGGAACAACTGGATTCATACCTGTAGCCGTGGGAAGCGTTTCACTAGGGTAAGAAAAGAACTTGAACCATTTTGTTCGGTTTCATTAATATTATGTACTCTAGGCTACAGAGTTAGTATCTATTGCTGTCTTGTTCGTAGGCTTCTTCAAGCTGCGATTTCCGGGTTTTCTACCTTCTTCCCTGATTATCAAGAACGAATTGCTGCACATTAAGCAGCTCACTTCTTAGGTACCCTTGAAAAGTTTAAACCTTTTGATTCTGAAAATGTGCAATCTTCTGATTGTATTCGACACAGATTTAACTCTTCCAATTTCGAATCAGGTCTCTTAGATCTAAGTCTCTATACTCTTATAATTTTCTCTTCTAAATCAGGTCTCGTAGCTTATAATTTCCTCTTAGATCTAAGTATCTGGGATCAACATTAGAAAGGTTGAGACCTCACATGTCTTTTTTTTAATGGTCTTAAGGCTCACTTTTGTTTTCCTTTTGCAATTGGTTTATTTTCCACACAGGTCTTGTGATGGCTCTTATTGGATCTCTTCTCAGTATACTCGTGGTTAGTTTCCATCATCTCTCTCCCCTCTCACTATTTTTTAGTTTTAATTATCCTAAGAACATTATTGTTATCAAGATGCGACAAACACATTATGGATCCAAAATCTAAAGTCTTTTACTTAAATTGTATGTGTGAATCAGGCAATAGTAATGCCAGCTTTATGCTTCATAAAGATAATGGGCAACAAAGCTACAAGAACACAGGTATATAAATTGAGCATTTTTGGTGTCCTCTTCTCAACTTCCTGAAGTAATTTGGGGATGATGAGTTTCTGTATTTGGATTCTTAAATTAACAGATGATTCTGAGTTCGACAATTGTGGCCGTTGGGTTGATAAGTGGGACGTTGGGGACATAAGTTGCGAGCTCTTCTGCAGCAACTCTTGTTGAGCTTCAAGATCAACTTCGGCGCAAGATTTATGAACACAACTACAATGGTTTATTGCTTTTGAATACTGTTTGTTGGTTGTTTAGGATGATCTTTTTGTTAAGGATGATAAGTTTGCTTGATTAGTACTTTAAATCATCATTTGTTTTGATTAATATCATTTCAAAATCCAAAATTAATCAGATTTAGTATTTCTAAACCGTGACTAATTTGTGACCAAACCAATTCCAAAAATGTGACTATTTTGTGACCAAATCAATTCAAAATGGTGGCAAAGAAGTCGCAAATTTGTGACCAAACCAATTTCAAAAACGTCACTAATCAGTCGCAAAAGGGTCGTAAAGTTTACTACTACTTTGCGACTACTTTGCTACGACAAGTGTGACTTATTTGCGACCAACTTTCCGACTACATATTACAGTCCTAAAAGGGTCGTTTATTAGCGACCGAATTTGGTAGTCACAAAACAGTCGCAAATTTGCGACTACTTGGGGCAGTCACAAAATCGTCGCAAATTTGCGACCCTTTTGCGACCCTTGTCATTTTGCGACCACAAAAATGTGACTCCTCAAAGTCGTCGCAAAAACGTCGTAAACAGGTGTTTTGCGACCGATTTGTGACGATTTCCGGTGTCACAAAACGCCTGTTTTCTTGTAGTGTATCAGATCAAATCAAAATAAATAAATGATGGTTATATTGTTTCCAATCACGTAACTTCTATTTATTTACGTATGTCATTATGCAATTCAATTTTTTTTTTTTGTGTAATTATTGATACATTAATTTAATCTGGATGTATGAGTATATGTGAGTCATATCTCATGCCTTACATCTAACGCAATCACCCAAATATATTTGCCTCAATTTATTTATTATTTAAAATTTCACCCAAATTCTTTGGAATTCATAACACTTAGTGACATACCATTTAGTTAAAAATCATCCCAAAAACATTCATCCGGTCTCTGAGGTTGTTGTTCTTCTCCCGGTGAGAAATTGGCATTAACATTTCCTTTAATTATTTCACCTAACAAAAATTTGGTGGATAACTATAAAAACCTATGATAACTTTATTTGATGAAGCGTCTATGTTTATTATTAAAATAGTTGCCAAGTTTTATCGTCTCTCCCGGGATTTATGGAATTTTATAGTAAGCACAAACCACTAATTTACTTTTGAATACCAAAGAGAAAGAAAAAAAAAACTTAAATAAGCTTTATGCCTATATATTGATTTGCTATTTTAGTATAGAACAAACTACAAATCCTTAAATCCTTTAAACTTTGTTGATTCTTCCTAATTTTCGTGCGTCCCACGTCTCCTTGATTTTTCATAAGGCTTTTCACAGTTTTAGAAAAATTTGTAGTTGCATACAATTGTCATAAGGAATTGTCTCGTTCTTGGGAAAATTGAAAGCAAGAATTTTGTAATTGTGGACAAGAAAAAAAAATAGAAAGGTGTTGGTACCATGGTTCCATCGTTGGAACGAGGAATAAGCATTTCGAGTTCATTCAATATTGATAGAATGTTTGATTCTTCACCGGGAAAAGAACCTCAACTCGTGGACTCAACCATACATGAAAGTCAAACTCAAGACAACCTCGGTGGTAGTCCGGTGGAGACTAGCCGCCCGATGACTTCCCGTCTGATTTCCCGTAGACAGGACAAGCAACAATCCGGTGATTAATGAAAAAGTTTTCATTATTTATGTTCGTTTAGAACGCTAGAGATATAAAGAAAAAGCTTACAATTTGTGGGTTTAATTTACATTTTGTAGAAACGGAGATGATGAAAGATAGATTCACAAAATTACTTCTAGGAGAAGATATGTCAGGTGGTGGTAAAGGTGTAGCTTCTGCTTTGGCACTATCAAATGCCATCACAAATCTAGCAGGTAAAAGTAGTTCTTTAAGATTTTTAAGTTATCTTCCTTCACAAGTAACATAAAAAATGATCAATCTAGGGTTTGGTTTAATCTTTATGTGTAGCGTCAATATTCGGGGAACAGACAAAGTTGCAGCCGATGGCACCAGATAGGCGAGCGAGGTGGAAGAAAGAAATCGATTGGTTGTTATCCGTGACTGATCATATTGTCGAATTTGTTCCATCTCAACAAATGAGTAAAGATGGAGTTTGCACCGAGGTTCCATTTCGCAACACTTATAATTTCCATTTCATATTCGTCATCATTCGAAATGATTCAATGAGTTCTTGTAGATTATGGTGACAAGACAAAGATGTGATCTACTCATGAACATCCCTGCCCTCCGCAAACTTGACGCCATGCTGATTGTAAGTGTGTCTATATATTCATATACATGTATGTTTATGCAACAACTTTGATGGAACGATATTGAAACATATTAGGATACATTGGACAATTTCAGAGGACACAACGAGTTTTGGTATGTATCTAGAGATTCTGAAGAAGGGAAGCAAGCAAGGAATGATAGGACAAAGGACAAGTGGTGGCTTCCACCGGTGAAAGTCCCTCCTAATGGCTTGTCCGAATCATCCCGAAGATTGCTTCATTTCCAAAAAGATTCAGTCTCACAAGTCCAAAAAGCCGCAATGGCTATTAATGCTCAAGTTCTTTCAGAAATGGCTATCCCTGATAGCTATATCGAGTCTCTTCCAAAGGTGATACTTCTTTTCATCTTAAAATCTATATATAGTTTCGATTGTTTGCTTGCATTTATTCTATGTTATCCTATAGTATTTTGTTTTTTTTTAAAAAAAAATCTTTGTTAAATGAAAAATGCAAACGAATTTTATTTAAATTTTCATTTTAGAAAAATATTTTATGAAATCTGAATTTAATTCTGTATTTTTGTGAAACTTCGTTGAAATGTGTTATTCATATGAACACGCAAATACAGAAAGTACAATTTAAAATTATCGCGCAATCGTAGTCTTTTAAGGTTTAAGGTAATTGAGGATAATTAGTTTATTGCAGAATGGAAGGGCAAGCCTTGGGGATTCATTATACAAGAGCATAACAGAAGAGTGGTTTGATCCAGAGCAATTCTTGTCAACACTTGACTTGTCTACAGAGCACAAAGTGTTGGATGTGAAGAACAGGATCGAGGCCTCAATTGTTATATGGAAAAGGAAACTTCATCTAAAAGACAACAAATCTTCTTGGGGATCAGCTGTGAGCTTGGAGAAACGAGAGTTGTTCGAAGAGAGAGCCGAGACAATCTTGGTCTTGCTCAAACAAAAGTTCCCTGGTCTTCCCCAATCTTCACTCGACATCTCCAAAATTCAGTATAACAAGGTAATTAATGCTTGAATGTTATTACTATTTCATTTTGATATCCAGAAATGATCGAACAATATCAGTTAGTAAGATTCTTTATAATATTGGTGGTCATGAATCATTTTATTAAATTTTATCATATAAATTTTCGATATAACATTTATGTTTTTGTAGGAGATTCTTCTCAAATTTTAGTAAATTTTATATAAACGTAAATTAGACGGATAAATTAGCGTGTAAATATGTGTTCTAACTATAGGATGTGGGACACGCGGTTTTGGAGAGCTATTCAAGGATATTAGAGAGTTTGGGGTACACTGAAATGTCGAGAATCGACGATGTACTTTATGCGGATTCTTTAGCCCGGAAGCAATGTACAACTGAAGAAACATCAGATGGTGGGAAAATAGCAACAGA
Organism: Erysimum cheiranthoides; assembly: GCA_011420285.2. Classification (NCBI taxonomy): domain Eukaryota; kingdom Viridiplantae; phylum Streptophyta; class Magnoliopsida; order Brassicales; family Brassicaceae; genus Erysimum; species Erysimum cheiranthoides. The sequence goes on from CM022177.2 coordinate 8,611,954, forward strand.
AACAGACTCAGAGTCGGCGAGATCTTCGAACTATTCAGGAGAGGAAACAGAGAAGCTTGACCCACAATACTCATCAAAGACGACATTGCTTGATTTTATTGGTTGGAGTGACAATAGTTCAAAAGGGCAGTCAGAGAAACCTCCAAAATCTCCAAAATTGACGCCAAAGAAATTATCATATTTGGAGAAGCTCGAGAACTTAAATGGTTTTCGGAGCCCTAAAGATAGGCATTGAAGATGAATCAAAGAGATTTGAGAACAAGTAACATGATATAGTTGAAGTCTTAAGTGTGCATTGTTAGGCAAAAGAATGAAAACAAGTAGCAATTAATTGTTGTCTTCCTTCCGATTTGTTTTTTCGGACAGAGAAGTAAACTAACATACACCACATCATTCTCAAAACTTTTTTTCCTTTTTTAAAAAACATCATTTACTATTTTTTTTTATAAAAAAACTACACATTTACCAAAAAATAATGTATTTGATCTTACCAAAAAAAAAAAGGGAGATTTGCAAAATACCCTTTCAGCCATGTCCTTATGCAAAAATGCCCTTTTACTTTGTCACTTTGCAAAAATACCCCTCATTTTATGCAGATAGACCAAACTACCCTTATGAACAAAACCCTAAAAATCAACATTTCTCATTTCACGAAAACTGTTCATCGCGTCTCTCTCTGCGCCTGTCTCTCCGATTTCTCCGATCAAAGTTTTCCGGCGTCGTCTTCTCCGACTCTCGCTCTCGCCGATTCCTCCTCCTCCTTGCTTCACGCCGTATCTCTCTTCTCTCCGCTGTTTCTCTCATCTCAATTTCGGCGCCGATTCTGTGCTTCAAGGTCTATCTCTCTCTCTCTCGCTCGCTCTCTCTCTCTCCATCTCTCTCTCTCACTCTCGATGTCGTCCGGGAAGCCAAAGCAAGGTGACACACGATTGGTGGTTGCTGACCAAATTCGAATTGAAATGTCTACAGGGAAATGTAAGCGTTTTGGGAGCAAACCCAAGTCAGATTCGGTCTCTGAAACTCAACCAAAGGCTTAAAACGAGAAAGCAACAACAATTTGGTAGACCTCTTGTGTAGGCTAAGTGTTCGATGAAATGTCTCATCCAAAAAGCTCTATTTCTTAGGTTAATGCTTCTTTCAGTTTATTTAGTTATGGAAGATTTGTATATTGTAGTTAGTGAAGAGATGTTTTATGGTTTTATTTTGCTGAAAAGCTCAAACCAGTTTCATGGTTTTTCGGGTGCTTAAGAGGTTTCTTGATCGTAGCTCTGTTCTGAATTGTAGGTTGAAGACAGTGAGCTTGCAGATGTTGCAACGGTTAGTGCAGGTATGGTTCCTCGTTTCTCCTCCTACTCGGATTCTCTTAATATGGTTCGAACATTTGAGTTTTTTCTTTGTTTCCTACTCTTCGCTGTTTGATTTCGTATCTCGATTTTTCGCAGGTTTTTGATGAAGTTGAACAAAGAAACAGTTTCAATCGAACTTAAGAACGGAACAATTGTTCATGGAACCATTACAGGTACGCTTTCTCTTTATACCCAGCTCTATTCGGTGTTTAGGGTTTTGCTTTAAAAAAATCTGCGATACTTCTTAGAACATGGAAGTTTGTTACTCTTTTGATGATGGTGAACATGGAACAACGGAAGCTCTCGTATTCATAAATTCTGAAACATGAAAGTTTTGAAATTTATCAAATTGTTCAAGTCTCAGCTTCAAAGCTTCCATTTATGTAACGTGTGTAGAAAATATTGCAGAATCAGTTTCTCACTTGTCCTTATCTAAGCATGCTTCAACTTTTCACTTCTCCATCTCTGTTTCATTTTGATTTGCAGGAGCAAGTGGAGTGCTAGTGGTATTTTCAAGTTGAACTGATTTCTCAAGTACATTTGTGTTTTTAGCTTTACGATCACAACCAAACTACTTCAAATATGAATTGTTGTTACCTGCCATGAACAGAGAGAATGCTTGTGTTAGATATATGAGTTCTATATTTAAATACTCTGGTCTTATATTATTAAAGTTTTGGTGGTGTAAATGAATGATTTGACTCATGTTCTAAAGTCAGCCAGTCAGGCCTCTGCTTTTGTTTGTAAATGATGCTTACTTGATTAGATAATCATATAAAAACAATCTAAAAGTCTTATAAAAACCTTATAAAAGCATTATAATAGCCTTATAAAAGCATACGATAATTAAAAACCATATAAAAACAATATAATAGCCATATAAAAACCATATAAAAACCATATAAAATCATACAATAATTACCGTATAAAAACCATATAAAAACAATATAATTACCATATAAAAACAATATAATAGTCATATAAAAACCATATAAAAACAATATAATAGCCATATAAAAACCATATAAAAACCATATAAAACCATACAATAATTACCGTATAAAACCATATAAAAACAATATAAAAACAATATAATAGTCATATAAAAACCATATAAAAAACCATATAAAACCATACAATAATTACCGTATAAAAACAATATAAAAAAATATAATAGCCATATAAAAACCATATAAAAACCATATAAAACCATACAATAATTACCGTATAAAAACCATATAAAAACCATATAAAAACAATATAAAAACAATATAATAGCCATATAAAAACCATATAAAAACCATATAAAACCATACAATAATTACCGTATAAAAACCATATAAAAACAATATAAAAACAATATAATAGCCATATAAAAACCATATAAAACCATACAATAATTACCGTATAAAAACAATATAAAAACAATATAATAGCCATATAAAAACCATATAAAAACCATATAAAACCATACAATAATTACCGTATAAAAACCATATAAAAACAATATAAAAACAATATAAAAACAATATAATAGCCATATAAAAACCATATAAAACCATACAATAATTACCGTATAAAAACCATATAAAAGCAATATAATAGTCATATAAAAACCATATAAAAATCATATAAAACCATACAATAATTACCGTATAAAAACCATATAAAAACAATCTAATAGCCATATAAAAACCATATAAAAATCATAGAAAAACTTTATAATAACCTTATGAAAGGTATTAAACCTTGTAAAAATTATATAAAAAAACATATTAAACCATATAAAAGTCTTATAAAAAGCATTATAAGATGTATTGAACCTTGTAAAAACCATATAAAAACCATAAAAAAAACCTTATAATAACCTTATAAAAACAATGCGATTACAATGCAAATGTAATGATACATCAGACATTAGTGTGTTGTAGAAGTGATTAAGTTGCCTTAAGGGCAGCCTCTAAGCGATTCCTCTTAAAGATCTACATTGTGATTATTTGTTAAACACAAGGTAAGAGAGAAATAAATAAGAACACTTCTTTTATTTAATTGAATTCGTCAACTACAAAGGAGGTGTGGCTACAATATTATATAGAGGATTATTCTAGGGTACAAAAAAGGTGATTATATGATCTTCCTCTCGTTAAGCACGTTGGTTGTTACTGGTGAGTTTTCCATCTGGTCTTATACCTTCATGAGTCAAGAATTTTTCTAATTCAAAATCAAACAAAGATTAGAAAAAGGAAACAAAACAAAAAGATGAGTTTACGAGCAAAACACTAAAACATATAAGAAATGAAACACAAGCTATGGCATTGAACATTGTACTACGGGAATCATGAAATCTCGGTCCCACTATGTTTATGATCACATCCTGTCTTCTCTCCTCCTAGGAGCACATGTAATGATCTCATCCACTCGCAGTATCATCTCAGATGCTTCTGTTGCTGAAAGCAGAACCGCTTGCTTCACTTTGGATGCTTCATAGATTCCTCTCTCCTCTATATCTCCCACCTGTAAAGAATCGATCATCAGTTTTTTTTTTTTTTTTGAACACCAATCGATCATCAGTTATCACATTCATTTCAAGTCTTATCATTACAATACCCAATCCTAGTTTTTAATGTGTTTATAGAGTTTACTTACAGATCCAGAGATGACATCGATCCCGGCGTTACACCCTTCATTGTGGTGCTCTGCACGAAGCTGAGCCACCAATTCTCCACTGTCTAAACCAGCGTTGTCAGCGATTGTTGTCGGTATAGACACTAGAGCCCGTGAGAAAGCTTCAATGGCATGTGACTTTTTGCCAGCGGTTTTCCTTGCAAGCTCATCTACTTCCTCGCCATCACCATCTCCGGCCATCCACCTCCAAGCAAAACTCTAGTGTCATTCACTGTTTGGGAGAGTACACATAAGGCATCATGGAGTGATCTTTCAGCCTCATCTAGAACATGGTGACTGCAAGATCAAAGAAACCATGCAAATGTTGTCATAGTGGATTAGAAACAGGATAAAGTTTGGAAACAGGATAAAGTTTGCAGTCTTTTAAAGAATAGGAGGGAAAAATGAATACCTAGCACCCCTTAGTACAATTGAACAAGCCTGGCCCATTTCACAACCAGAGAAATGGATCAACTTGTCTTCACCAATCATGATTTCTTCGATGAGCTTACAATGCCCTAGCTTAACAGACTCAGGGTTGTCAAAGGTCGACGCAATTTCACCACCAGTAACCAAACCAAGACGCTCTATTCCCTCAAAGCCAGCATGCTCAATAGCAAGAATACCAGCATCAGCAAATAGTTCCTCGGGGAAATTGTAGATCAACTGCCCGTTAACAAAGCAGTTGATTCCGTGGCCAATGATCTTCTTCACCTTGTCTTTCATATGGGAATTTGATAGAATTTAGTAATTTACTGTGAGGGAGTGGAAGGAGCCAATATTACTGGGGAGAAATAATAACCTGTAAAATACAACTCCAAAGATTCATCACGATCTATTTACTGGGGAAATCAAATCCCAATTCAGAAAATCCTAATATCGATTACACCAAATTAACCCTAATTCATCATGATCTTCAAGTTAAAACAGATAGAATCTTACCTTGAGAAAGAGACTGGAGCTTCAGAGTCGCCAGAAGAGCCTCCATCAGAAGCGGAATCGCAATCGTTCCGCCGACAGAGAGAGAGAGAGAATCGCAGTCATTTCTCTTCCGTTTTACTGATGTAGACGGCGGATCTTCTTGATCGTACTCCTGCTCTTCTGATTTTACCACCGGAGGCGCAATCGGAGGAACAATCGGAGGCGTGATCTTCATCGCCATATTCGCCGCAAGAGAGAGGAAAAGAGAAAGAATCGCGATTAACGCGTGAGAGAGAAGAAGGGTAAAATCGTCTATTTCAACCTAAAGTTTAGTAAGATAAAAGAGAGGGCTATTTTTGCAAAGTGACATAGAAAAATGGGCATTTGTCTCAATTTCTCAAAAAAAAAAAAAATGTCTTTGAAATCTCTTCTCTACAATGACGGAATAGAAACAAGTAAACATTTTCTACTAATTTGAAAAAAGAAAAAATAATACGAAGATCAAAATTTTGGTTAGGAAAAAACAAATTTGCAGAAGAAAGTACCCATTTTTTGTGAAACAAGAGAGTGGAGAAGAGAAAAAAAATTCGTCTCTGCGCAAGAGAAAGAGAGAGGGCTGAGAACACTACAAGAAAACACGTACGCCTAATGCGATGGAAATATTATTCGCTAGGCCCTCGCAAAACGAAAATAGTAAGGGATTTACGAGAAACGTCAATTCTTCGCAATAAAGTTAATGTTTTAGTTTTTTATTTTTATTAAAGTTAATTTTTTTTTATTAAACACATTATATTAAAGTTAATGTTTTCTAAATAAAACTTTAGATATTATGGCTATAAATATAAAAATAAAAAACTAAAAAAATAAAAATAATAATTTTATATAGATATTTCTTACAATGAATTAGAAAAATACATGTTCAAAAAGGTGCTAAACTAATATAACAAGTTTTAGTTTAAGATAATTCAATATAATATGTATAGTATTCTATAAAATATGTAAGTTAAAATCAATATTTTTATTATTTAAATATTTGATTTGTATACCCGAGGCATAAACAAAGACAAGGATAATCTTAATAAATGAACTAAAGTAAAGGAAAAGACACATGGTAGATAAAATTTTAAAAAAAAAAAACTCTACAAAATTTATATGTTCTCAATGCAAGAGTCTCTTTTGTCACTGCCAAACTTGAGTTTCTTGATTACAAGGACGACAGTGTCCCAAGTAACTACGGAGAGCTATGCTTCGATTCTCTTGTTGACGCTATGCTGGATCTTAACTTGATCTGATTTTACCATTAACATATATATTTTTGAACTGTTAAATACATTTGATCCGCATTTGTACTGCTAATTCGTTTGATCTGCATTTATTCCGCTTAATCTATTTGATCTGTTTCGTTAGATTTACTTTTTTTTTTCATTTAAATTCATTAATAAAAGTTTTGAAAATGTCTAAATTTATAAAAGAGATTTGCAAAATTTATAAAAGGATGATAACTTGGTAAAGTATAGGACTATTTTTAAAAAAAAAATGGTAAAAATATTTAGAACTCCGATTTTCAATTATTATACAGATCATCACCTTTTTGATTTTTGTTTTGATAAAGTATTCATACACCAATTATCATTGAATCACATCAATTTTCATTCCCTAAACGGCTAAACCAATCGTTCAAAAAACTTAAAAACGTTTAAAATCGCAATCATCCGCTTTCGCAAACTCCCCTGATCACTACTGCATCCGCTGCGTTTAAACTACGTACTCACGTCCGAAGTTTCTTTTTTGGGTTAAAAGCACGTCCGAAGTTTGTTAGTCACAAAGTAAGGAAGTTTGAACTTTTTAGTAGGCATTAAAAAGGTTTACGTCAATGACAAGCCCATCAATAATAAGCCCAACAACGTAACCGTGTTTGTAAGTAAAACCCTAGCACGCCATATGTATAAAAATTAAAAAGCATGAGACTCCAAAGAGAAGCTCATATCTCTCAAGCTACAAATTCTCTCGTGATCATATTTTTATATTTGCTCAATATTTCTTCCTTTGTCGTTTTTCTAATTTGTTTTTTTTTTTTTCCGGACAGTGACGATTGATATTAAGGTCTCGTTCGTCGTAAAAACGGCCGTAAAAAGCCTATTTGCCGACCATTCTGTTATATCACCACCCATATTCTGAGTCCAACTAATTTCTGTTCTGTTTTAATTGTTTGGGTTTTGTTTTCCACTGGCCGATGATTAAATCGATTAAGACAAGCATATGTCTAAATAAATCCATGTTGATAAACTAACCATCTCAATGAGGCTGATTTTTGTAACTAAATTTTTGGTTTGTTTTTAGTTTATTAGTAAATGGGTCAAGTGAGGATTAATAATGCATAGTTCAGATGATTTAATCTCCATGATTACATATCAGTAGCATAGTCTTTCGCTCCTATCTGATGACCCCTTAATTATTTTTTATTTTTTACAACTTTGATTTTGACTAGTGACCGCCTTTGCAATGCTATAGACCACAATCATTGAGAATTAAGACGGCTAAACAATGTTGTTGGAACTAGGTTTTACACAAACTCGGCCCACTAAAAGAACCGCCTCTCAATGGGCTATTGATTCGTTTAAAGGCCCAACTATATCTCATAGTCTCGATTGAAGACTATAAAGAACCAAAATTAATGGGATCATGATACTCAAAACCCAAGGAAACTCCCATCTCTGGAGTGGTCAACCAATACTTGTTATCTTGATCGTTTGCTAGTAGGTGTTTGCACTTTGGGGTAAACGAGAAATTGTATAGCCTCATTAACATAAAGTCGCGGTCAAGTTCCATGTGATGTATAAAACTTACAATATTTGTTAAAAACACAAAACGTGTGTTTATACTTTATCGTTGCTTTTGAATCACCCGTCCCGACTCATGCCACAGTTGCATTAAGATGGTCTCTACTCTCATCGTATCCATTACATAAGCAACAAGATATGTTGTATTATATATATCTCGTTTTTACCAAAAAAAAAAAAAAATATATATATATATATATATATCGTTGAATAGCTTTCAAAATGTTTATAATCTCTTTTTTCATTTTATCAACAACAAAAACATTCTACAACTATAATGACATGTTTACAATTTGTAACCAGAGAGATAGATAAACAGATTGGTTGTGTAATATATATAGCTTTTATACATAACATGTACGCTTAAACTTTTCTATAAACACATCCTAGAGAGATGTTGTTATGTGCCTGGAAAAGAGCTAGGTGTGGTGCTTTGTAAGATGATGAAAGCACAAACAACAGAAAGAGAGAATACAGAGACCCAAGTGTTCTCTGTATACATCTCCATCGCGTCTGTTAATGACAACCTCGTCCTGTTCTCTGCCCAGTTCCTTAGCCTGTCTGCTTCCGCTGCGTATAACGCCCGTCCCTGCAAAACATGTAAACACCGGTAAAGGATAATAGAGGTGTTCAATTTATATAAACCGATTTGGTCTAATACTAAATAATAGTATTGCTACTACTTACTTGGTCATCGAACCATCGGCCTCTCCTGAGCCAGGAAGTGACAATAGCTAACAATATCCGAGGAGGAGTCAGGTAATTGACGGCTTTTCCCGAACCTTTTACAACTCGCATGCGTGGTACTAGCGTTCTAGCTACTGTCTCGGGAAGCTCACAGATTATGTTAAACATCTGCTTGTTTTTTATGCTCGAACCACTGCCAAATAAAAAGGTTGGTAAGTAAGTGTTGGTTCTTTGTTACAACGCTTTAGTAAAACTTCAACTGTAAACTGAAAAGCCAAATCAAAATTCAGAAATGGTGTTCGCAGCAGTCATAAAGTATGTGCGCATGCATACCTGAGAAGAAGTTCGGTCAGAACCATGCCCGGAGATGCCGTGTGCAAGCCAACCTTTGTTTTTTGGCATTCTTTTAGAACAGACCCATGAAATTGTCTAAGTCCACATTTTGTTGACCCATATCTGCAAAAGCTCGAGATGATAAAGACTCAGAAATTTGTTCCAATTAATTAAAGATCAGTATCAAATGATCTGATTTCTTACACGGCCGTGAGAGGAGTGCTAGAACCTCCAGAACCAGCACCATCCATGTTAAAGATGTGCCCACCGTTGTGCTGTCTGCTCATCACATCCATCGCCCCGCGTGTGCATAGAATCGATCCAATCAAATTTGTCGAGACAATCTACATAATTTTGATTACAGTTTAGACCGAGGAACTTCACCGGAGCTCGAACCGAAATTATGCTGTAGGTTTATAAAAGATTTAACCTGTTTGATATCTTCTTCAGTGAACTCGAGCAGCGGTCTAAAACCTTTGTTAGTACCAGCATTGTTTATCTGTCCAATAGAATAAAGATAATGAGTAAACATATAACAATAACATAAGATATAAGAAGTTACAAAACGGTACAATGAGATATGTTTTTACCCATATGTTGATGGAACCAAGCTCTTTAACAGCGAAGCTCGACAACTTCTCAACGTCCTCTGGTTTGCAAACATCACACGCAATACCAACAACCTTAGCTTCACTCAATTTCTTTCTAGCAGACTCGCTAGCGCTACTCATAATCTCTTTGAGATTTTGCTCAAGCTCTTTGACAGTCATATCAACAGATTCAGAACTGATTTCACAAAACAACAAGAAGCATAAGAGACGTCATTTCTTGATAAAAACTAATCCACAATTCCATATATATTCGATTTAGCAACCTGCGAGATGTAACGATGACTCTGTCTCCCGAGAGAAGAAATTCTCTAGCAAGAGCTTTCCCTAGTCCCCTTGTGCTAAAACACCACATCAAAACACACATTAGCATCAAAACAAAACACAAAGAAACAAGAATTGAACCAATACTCTTTATATATACCTTCCGGTTATAACAACATTGCGTGGACCGGCTCGATAATGATCTTCTAAAACCATATTAGACCCAATCATTGTTCCAATAATAATTCCACCAAGCCAACTATACCATACCAATGAGTTCATCGAACCATCTCCACCTTTCATCACAATACATATACACAAAACTCAGTCCCACACAAAAGTTACAATCTTTCCGAACCGAGATTACTTTCGGTTAATTTCGGCATAGTTTTCAAATTCCGAATTAACCGGAAAACCGACCCGAATAACCGAACTCGCAGGGCTAGTTTTATGCACTAACCTGATAATTGAAACCCTATCAAAAGAATAGCTCCAGTGCTTGTCATCGTCACAATATATCTCGCAATTTGAACAGCAACCTACAAATCAAAACACAACATATTGAGCTAATTAAAGCAAAAAAAAAGGAACATATTTTGAAGTTATTAGAGAGCAAAGAATGAAAATTTCAACTTACAGAAGAGAAAACCATCTCCAAGTTTTCAACTTTATGATTAAACTCATCTTTAGATAAGAACCCTAATTTACTAAAACCTAAAACACCAGATTTCAAAGAATCCCACAACCCAATTCTCTCTTTTCTTTTCAATTTCTCAACCTTTCTTCTTCTTTCAACTTTTTTCTCACCCAAATCACTCTCACACCGATGCACATAAACCCTATTGTTACGTTCTCTACAAGGTAACCTTGACCCGACCCGTATCGGATCACTAAAGAAGAGACGGTGCTCCAAGACTCCTGGGTACACTTGAATCTTGGTTAAAGTAGTCATAGCTATGAAAGAGTGAGATTAAGATTTGAATCTCATGCAAAGATAACGGTGCTTTTTTTCTTTTTATGGTTTTAGGGACCCAAAAGATATTTTTGATCTTCAGATTCGTCGAAGACGTTAAATAGAGAGATCGGAGGAATAAAGAGATTAGAACGAAGAAGAAGAGAGGTGGGTGAAAGAAAGAAGGAAGAGAAGTGTGATGGCCACACGTTACAGCAACCTCATCTAGTTAGCCTAACAATGACACGTGTCACATGGTGTGTCTTTTTTTTTTTTTTTTTTTTTTTTTTTTTTTACAATATTTTTTCTCTTTGGGAGCTACTTTAAATTTGGGTTTGATAAGAAGTGGAACAAAATTTTGATTCAATTTGCTTTTAGAAACCCAAAATTTGATTCGAATTGCATTTTGTTGGTAGTTTTTCTTTATTTGAGTAGATTGTATTATTATTATAATCACTATTATTATTAGTTTTGGACATTTGGATATTCGGTTCGGTCTCGGTTCGGTACATTTGGTTTTTGGATATTTCGGATCATGAGTTTAGTATCCATTCGGTTTTTTTTTTTAATTTCGGTTCGGTTTTGAATCTTGGATGAAAAACCGATCTAGAACCGAAATATTTTTGGTCTTTTTCGGTTTCAGTTCAAACCGAATAATTTTGGATATTTTGGGTTTGTTTGGATTTTTTTCGGATTATTTTTCAGTTTTTCGAATTTTTCTGGTTCGGTTTCGGTTTGGTTATTTGGATATTTTGAATGTTTTTGGGGTTTTCGGATACTTTTTAGTTATTTGGCGTAAAAATAACTAATATTTTTAGGTATATAATTGTATTTAGGATATTTCGGATATTCATTCGGTTCTTGATTCGGTTTCGGTTAGGTATATGATTCGGTTTTGGGTTTTTTTGGTTCTTAATTTTAATATCCATTCGATTAGTACGTTACTTTCGGTTCGGTTCGGTACATTAATTCGGTTCGGTTTTTTCGTTGAGGACTAATTATTATTATCGAACCTAGACTATAGGTGTTGTACCGTTAAAATATTGTTGTTATGTTGCGGCTCGTGGAAGAAATCAGATTTATGGTCTGGGAATGTTTTACTTTGAAGATCATGATGTAGTATAATTTATTATGAAAACTCAAAATTTATGAAGAAGCCTCTCTCCGCTGCACTTTGAATTAGAACTCTCATCTAGGTCATGAATTGCAACAGACTGATTTTAGTGAAAATAATGTCTATCCCGAAGGATTGACATGCGTTCTCACTACGGGTAGAGGAATTCACGAAGAGTAAGGAGTTATTTTCGTCTTTTTTCTATTTTGTTGATACTTCGTAATTTATTTTAAAGCGATCAGTTATGTATGTACGTTGAACCTCCGGTTTGGATTTCTGAACCGTTTTAGTTATAAATGTTGATGACCAAAAAAAATAACAACTTGTTTAATGAAGTTTCCTATATACTCTTTCTTTAAAATCACTATGGAGGAAAACATTATGAACATTCATGTAGTGAGCTATCTAATTCTTTGCAACCACAAAGAGATGTAGTTTCATCGAGTCACATCATCTCCTATTGATCTAAATATTTGATCCTTCCCATGAAATAATCGATCCAGGAGGCATCGACTTAAGCCACTTATTAGCCTTATCGGCTAAAGAGAATGGAAAAAGTTTCAGCTTCAAGAAATCATCGGTAACTCCATTAGCTCGTGTCGTACATTATATCTCTTCAAACGTATCAATGCGTGGTCCATAGGATGTTCCGAAAATAATCCATGGAATTGATTCTGCTTCACTAGGGAAATAATATGAGGTTTAATCTCAAAGTCTCTCCTTTGCGGTTGCTGAAGTCTGATAGTTGCTCGGTCCGGTGCATATCGAGTTGGTGCACCGAAATCGACGATAGTACGGCACATCTAATTGGCGGAACGTAAGGTTTTTGTCCACCGGTATAGCGAGGCTGCTGCTGGTTGACGACATTAACGGGCTGAGGTAGAGGCAAGTTACGGTTGTCTCCACCGCCCAAAGCATCACGTTGTTGTTGTCGTTGTTGTTGTTGACGGCCGTCCCCTTGGTCGTCGTTTGGTCCGAAGTTCTGAGCACCATCTCCTTGTTGGAGAGGGTCTCTTTGTTCGTCCCTATCATCACATTCTTGCTGGTCAAGGTCCAGGGGTCCACGAGGTAGATCCCTATCGTCGGCCACGTTTTGTTGTCTTAAAGATCTTCGAATTTCTCGTATAAACTTGTTGATATCTTCAGGTGGAGGGATGATTTCGGAGTTTTGGCTCCTAGTCATACACTACAAAATCAGAACACAAACTTAGAGAGAACTTTTGTAAATGCAAAAATAAAAGTAAAAAGTGTTAAAGACGGGATCTCGAGTAGAATTCAAAGGCACAATATGTCTCCGGCGGCAACGGCGTCAAAAACTTGATGGGCGTGTATTTGAACACACACTCACTGGGTTTCACCTAAAATAATTTAGGCTTTAAACCTTCAGCAAATACAAATAAAAAGGTCGCAATTGCACAACCAATCTATTGTAATACATAGGGAATCGATCCACCCGAGGAAGTTGTGATGGGTTCAAACTCTAAACTAAAGATCCGGCAGAGACTAAATAAAAGGTTTTGTTTGGTTTTCTAAGTGTCACTTCTACTTCTAAACTAATTCTAAACTAAATAAAAACTAAATAAAGCGATTACTACTAAAGACTACTACTACTAAAGGCTGCTAAAACTAAAGAAAGCTTGACTAAAAGTGCAATAACTAAACTACGAAAACTAAAGAATGCTAAAGAATGAAACGCTAATAACTAAAGGTTTTACTCTCAAGATTAAAAACGTTGGGCGGTCAAGGGAACATCTCCAGGGTCTCACGTCTTCAGGTTTTGCTAGGAATTGATCTAAAACTTTGGTTTGTTGACTCACTAACTCGAACACTATTATAAGCTATCCACGTTCGCTTACTAGATCCTAAACACTCATAGACCCGACATTATCTAAGTCACTCTCTTTTGGAGGCATGAGGTTTGCATGTATGATTAAGTTCGATATGTCCACGAAGTCATCCCAAGTCTCAAGAACACATGAGAGTATGGTCGTTCGGTCTTCTCAGCTAGGTCGAATAACTCCTAAAGGCTTTTGGCAAAAAGGTGTTATCTAAGATATCGCTTGTACTAAGGGAGATCAATCCTTTTCTATGCGCGGTTAATATAAACTAGAAGATAAAATCATTTGACAAACCCTACTGATCTAATAACCTAAGCAAACGATGAAACCATGAGATCCCCTTCAAATCACCCCATCAAACCCAACAAGCGAACTACTCACACATATTAAACGAAACCATCATAGCAATCATAAAGAGATGTATTAAAAGTAAATCGAAATATCAAAGGAGGTTCAGAGGGAACTTCTCTAATGAATACAGAAACTAACACGTCTCCCCAACAAACTACAACTACGAGAAAAGAGAAAAGAAGGATGAAACAAGCAAAGATCTCCGAAGGAAAGGTCTTCTCTTCAACGATCTAAGGCGGCGACTCCAGAGACTCAAAGAGGCGTCTAGGGTTGCTTCCCGCTTGCTCCCTTGATAAAAGAGGCGAACATAAGGTATTTATAGAGTTTAGGGGCGTTACAAATTAGGTTTAGGGTTTTCTTCGTCAAAACTCGGCGTTTTGGTAAAACAGCTTCGGGACAGACAGGCCGCACAGGCGAGCTCCCAGTGTGCGGCGGTCATGCTTGATGGCCGCATGTCCATGCACTTAGTGTGCGGTGAAGAGGGTCTTGGCCGCAGGCCCATGGCCTGGTTGCGTGGCTGGACAGGTTCTCTTCATTCGGTCATAACTTTTGATCGGCAACTCCAAATTGGTTGATTCCACATTGAGGTGAGTCTTGACTCTTTAAGCTTTCCAATGACACCAAAAAGTCCAAATTTGGCTAAGGGGAAGATCTCCAACGGTTTCAATACTTCTAACGGTCCAAAACTGTACGAAAAGTCCATTTTGCTCCTTTTAGGCCCAAATGCCCTATAACTTAATAAACCTACCTGAAACTCAAAATAGTTGAAAACAATTTGGAAAACACTTCCTACGCTTGAAATCCTTATAAAAACACTAATAAAACCATAGTCAAAACGGGTCAAAATACGATGGTACCAATCAACAAGACATACAAACTTAGACAAACAATCACTTAACATGCCTTACTTACTAACATATACATGATACTCATTCACATCACAATCTACATACATACATAGATCATGAGGTCCAATAATCCTCGTGATGACTAGAACCTCCTAAGTGCACAACATACATACGTACATCATGAGGTCCAATCATCCTCGTAATGATTAAAACCTCCTTAATGGAGGTTGGCCCTCGAGGCTCCGTCAGTACCATTCCTGGGCTCGTTAGCCGTTTTTGGCCTGCATGTTAACCCGTCGGCCCATCACAGTCCATCATTAAATCATCCTCACACATACATACTCATACATATCATGATATCATCAAACATCACCATCATACATAGCAAGCATTAACCTAACAATCAACAAATCATACATCACATGATAACTTCCTAGGCAATCATATCTAAACCTACATGTCAAGCATCAGAAAACATAACAAGTTAAGTAAATCCATGTTTTAAGACGCACACTTGTTTTTAGTTGTTTCTTGGCCATAAAGCAATGTCCTTAACTTCTTTAGTTTAACTCCAATTAAATATCTGTCAGCGACTACAAATTTTTGTAAACATTGGATCATCATGCATGCGGCTCAGAGGGCTTGAGAGTGAAGGATTAGTAGATCTCGAGTTAGGATCGATCGATCGATATATAGGTGTTCTATCGAGGGGAAGCTAGTACTTCTGATATATACCTCTGTAGAGAGTAATCATGAGAATCGCTCGAATGAAACCATGGTGTAAGCAGTTCCTTTCATATTCTTTAAATCACTCTCAAGCATTATAAAATGATATCATGGCTCCTTGTTTAAATCCTTGTTTTTTTTTCCTCTTGATAGACATGGTGTAGAAGGTTAAAGAAAGATGATTTGCAATTTTTCCATGTTGTGATTGAGGCTGGTGGAAGAGACTTCAACAATTTTTTGTCTTGCTCACTTGGCGAAAACGGAAAAAGCTTTTACTTAAAGTAGTTTCTACGGATTTCATTTGATCTTTTAATGCTGCATACTTCTTAAGATAGCTTATTGTGTCTCATTGGATGCTCAATGGAAAGACCATCAAACTGGTCTTATTAACTAAGGTCATGTTCGTTTGTTCATTTGGAAGATGCATCCAGATGATACATTCAGTTGATGTATCTGGCTGCTGTTCGATTCTTCATTTGATTGTGCATCTGGATGGATCTTATGGATGCACCTTATGTTTGTTTATGTTGTTTTTGAAAATTGTCATCTGCATCAGGATCCATATGATACAAAAATGACTAAAAATTTAAACTGTAATCAGCAAACAAAGTTGGAGTTTACAAAAATAATAAGCAAAGTGTCGAAGCCTATATATCTATGACTCTTGGATTCTTACTTATAGCAAATCGTATAAATATGAGCTAAGAATTAGATTTGGAGACAACTGAAAAGAAAACAAAGTTGGAGTTTATAAAGATAAACACAATCAGAACAGAGATCTTCTCAAGGATTGCAACAGATAAAAACAACAACTATTATTAAAATTCAACAGATGAAAACATCCAACTGCAACAGCTAACTAAGGCGATTATCTGAAGTTTTAATATCTTTTGTGTGTGCGCTTTCAGCTGTATTTATACCGAAAACTAACACCTATCAAGAAAAATTAACCAAATATTCAAAACTCTTTTTTGAACTTAGGAAGTTAAGCATATAGAGATTGAGTTCGATATGATATTTTCACAAAGTAATATATAGTCCTATATATACATTAGGGTAATCAGTTTAATTCATGTTAATTCTTTCAAATATGGATAGTTCGTGGTGGAGAGTTTAGGATCCAAA
This sequence comes from Erysimum cheiranthoides, assembly GCA_011420285.2. Lineage (NCBI taxonomy): Eukaryota > Viridiplantae > Streptophyta > Magnoliopsida > Brassicales > Brassicaceae > Erysimum > Erysimum cheiranthoides. The sequence continues at coordinate 8,628,571 of CM022177.2, forward strand.
TTGGAACCACAAAAATCGAATTGGTTACCTCTCTGTTCGAATCACATCTGGTAATATAATTGAGCACGGTATAGAACATATTTTTTTTGGATTTAGTTTAGATTGAATATTTTGATTCCAACTATCTGAAATACATATAGACTATCAACCTCCATAACAACTAGGAATAAACCTCCACCAATAGAAACCACCAGACTTTTCGATCAAATCGAGTTTGTGCACTTAATTACTATCTTGTTTTCCTCGTATTAAGCTTCATTTACCCCAAAATAAATAGCAGTAACTAACATGAAAAATATTAAACTATTGGAGTAATAAGGGTATAAACATGAAATACTTATACATAAAACATTTTGTGTTTGGTGATGCTTTTCTTTATTTATAGTAAACAATCTTTGTGAGGTATTAACTAAATTTAGACACAAACATGAGTAAATTATACCTTTGGTTGAAAGAGATTTTAGTGTCGAAATGTCTGGTTGACCATTAAGATAAAACCAAATGAACTAAACGTAAACATTACAATTGACCACAAATTCCAAACTAAACCATATCAAAATTTAAGTTTTAGTCTTGTAAATGTATTATTTTAACAATATTCGGAACACTTGGACTAATAGGAAATAATTTTATTGATTTAAACACAACAGAATTATAACATAAATAAACTTATATCTAACATAAAAAGTAATAGAAATTATTTTGGAATTTTATCTTAAATGTGTAGTAAATTAAAAGACAAATAAATTTAACTATTTCTCCCATATCTCACTTATCATCTTTGTACACTAGTTTTCATACATCCCACTATAAAATAAAAATATGAAAAACAATTTAAATATAAATATACAAAAATTGAGAAAAATATGAGAATAATAAAAATAAAAGTATAAATTTAGCTTACTTTAAGAAGAAAATTATAAATTTAGTTTATCACATTCTTATACCAAATTCAATTATTAAATTTAATTTACTGGATAACTAATAAACTTTATAAACTTTGACGTTACACGGACACAAACAGACAATTTAGTAAATTATTCAAAATACAAAATAAATCAATGTCTTCTTCTTTCATCATTCTTTATCAGAGATAAATGTCGCTTGTGATTGCCAAATCTGTAAAAAAAATAAAGAAATCATCAAAATTGAAGTTAAAAGAATTAATTTATGTCCAAGACATGTCCTGTCACTTAACTATCTGCAACTACACCTTCCCTTCATCTAAACTTAAACAATTAAATGATGAAAGAACAGACTTAAAGAATCCAAAACCAAGATATCAAAAAGAATGTTGTTGCAGTTCAACTTCTCAAAAAGTTATCAAAAAGAACAGACTTTTGATTGACTCTTGGATTCTTACTTATAGCAAATCGTATAAAGATAAGCTACATAAGGACCAAAAATAAGATGCTCTAAGAATTAGATTTGGAGACAACTGAAAAGAAAACAAAGTTGAAGTTTATAAAGATAAACACCATCAGAACAGAGATCTTCTCAAGGATTGCAACAGATGAAAACAACAACTATTATTAAAATTTGTAAAAATTTCTCAGTGACTAGATATTAAGATTATATGCGGAAGCTAAATAAACAAAATAGATACGACACGGATTTAACGAGGTATCGGTTGGTTCTCTTCCAAACCAACCACTAGTCCTCGGCTGCAAACAAGTTTATTAGATAACTTTAAGAAGACAATACAAGATAGAAATAAAACCTCTACACAAGTTTTAACACATCTATCTAAAACATGATCTAAGATATCACGAGTAAAACATTTACTCCCCCTTAATCATGGATGTCTTCTTCTCGATGAAGTCCTTGCTCCGTGTTCCTCACAGTGGCAGCAACCTCTTCTCAAGGTTATCTCTTCCCATTAACTTAGCAGCTACACGACACTTGAATATATAATGAACTCTGTTTTATGTTTCTCTGTTTTAACAATGGAGCAAGTGTGGACAAAGAAGAAAGCGTCTTCTGCCTTATATAGAGAAACACCTTCAACGCTTTTTTCCTGCAACGTCTCTTTCCTTATCTCAATAAGGTAAGAAATTAACATAGCTTGATAACAAAACGTTAGAGAATAAAAAACACAAAGAGAAAGAAAAGTCAAATTCCCACTTTATCAAGAGTACTTTCCCATAAAAACATAATGACAAATTTGCAACAGCTAACTAAGGCGATGATCTGAAGTTTTCATATCTTTTGTGTGTGCGCTTACAGCTGTATATATATTCTAAACTCTTTTTTGCACTTAGGATGTTAAGCATATAGAGATTGAGTTCGATATGCTCACAAAGTGATAAATGGTCCTATAAATTAGGGTAAGCAGTTTAATTCATGTTAATTCTTTCAATTATGGATAGTTCTTTTTCACGTACAGATGCAACACGTCCTTGAGCATTCTCATGTGCTTGACCATCTTTGTGATCCGTTGACTGGGCCAACCACTTTGTCGGTCGATAGTTCCCTACTTCCCTTGTCTCAAATTACTCCTCGATTGTGACTCTTATTCTCTTCTTCTAACGTATCCTCCAAGTTCTTTACAGAAAACATGATCTAATAATTTTTAGAAGACAATAAATTCTTACAAGGCAAACAAAAGGGATATATATAGAGTCATCTCTTAACAACGAAAAAATATTAGTATATATACAAAGATGTTTGTTATTATTTAAAACTTCAATATATATATCAAATGAGTTATATACTTATATGTTAGTATTTGTTTTTTTTACTTATGAATAAATTATTTGGCTTAGGTCATAAGCCACAAAAGATTTGCGTAAAAGTTAAATATTAGAAAAAATCATAGAAGATTATGATCGAATTAAGCCAAGAATGTTTGTGTACTGGCTGAATTCTATATTTGCTTCTAAACCACACCCCACTCATTTCTGCAGTCCATTCACGTAGTTGGCCACATTGAGGATTAGGTGTGTTTTGACTGTATGCTTCAATTTCCATATAGCGCCTCATGTAAAGCCAATGCTTAAGAACACAATACCATTTTGTTATATTGAATCAAAATTTTTAAAACTAAATCTCTTTGTGAATTAGACTTTTGCACACCCTATATTATTTAAGGAAATCAATCACACTCTGGTGCTAACTAATAATTCTAAGATCTAAATTATAATTGATCAAACCAAATTTTAGCATTAAGAACAATCACAGGTGAAGAACAATAAGATAGATAATTCGTAACTAATCAATTCCATTCAATCAAACCATCAAACCCTAATGAGAAACCTTAAATCTAATAGGTTAATTACTCAGACATAATCAAAGTAAAAACACAAGAGATAGAAAGAGATATCATTATTGAATAACCAAGAGAAGAAATAACAAGGGTTCAAAATCAGAACTGCAGAACATGTATCAGAGTTGTCTCCCTAAAAGCTCCCTTCTCAAAACCTAAAATAATGACCAAGTGTCTGTTTTAAAACTCTAAAACGGCATATATAAGGCTAAAGACGTACTGGGGAGACAATTTGTGGACTTGTCGATACAGATTTGGGCTTTGAACTTCAATTTGCAGTATGTTGTCGCGATGAGTGTCGAGTGGTGTCGATCGACACCAGCTCCGTTTCTGGACAGTAACAGCTACAAATCTCCATATATAAGTCTTCAAAACTTCATTTTTGCTCCAAAATGCATGAGTTCCATTGCTTTGCTCCAAATAAGCTCCAAGCACTACTTAATATGTAAACATACCAAAAGACTACGAAAAAATAACAAAGACTCTAAAATCCAATACCAAAGATTAGATAAAATAGGTAAAATAGGCCAGTTATATCATTTCTTAGTTCCCTAGCTCAACATCTTAATGTTTCTTAGCTCCTCCTTCAGATATCTTTCTAGTTTTGAAGACTTTGTTTTCTCCTCAATCAAGGCTTGTTCAAGAGCACACACTTTGTTCAGTAAATCCTTATTCTCAGTAACAAGCATTTGATTCTCTTCCTTCATTGAAATCACGTCTTTGACCAGGATCATCAGCTGTTCATCTATAGTCAGATGGACTTCTTCTTTTTCTAACTCGACTCCTTGATCTTCGTCTCCTTCTTAAGTGAATCCCAAGTGTGCCACAAAATTGTTTAGAATATTTGCCTCAGCTCATTATCATCCTCTTATTCAATATCACTTTCGCTCCAAGTTACATAAGACTTATGCTTTAAGTTTGAAATTCCAAGAAAATCAGACTTTGTGTACCCGTAGCCCTTTGTACTCATAACATTGTAGTGATCCTCTTTTTTTGAGCGATAGACATTCTGATTTGAGGTGGTAGATTATTTGTGGTGGATAAATCATGTATGGGAGAAGTGGTCTGAATGGAATAGTCATATACTATCCATTTTGCTTTGACTATTTATTCGTTTGCCGATGGACACATCCATGCACCTAGTGGTAATTTGCAAATGTTTAATATAGATTGGTGAGTCCATGGAAAAGTGAAGAAATTGTCAAAAATAATTGGACACCTAAAAATACTAATGCTTGTGTTGAATGTTCGTCCATATAACATTATTCACAACCTATCTTCCAAATGAAATATATGCTTGTGTTGGACTAAATGAATTTTTTTATTTGGCACTTAAAATATATTAAAATGGATCTTGTAAAAAAAAATATAAATGTGATTTCTATACATAATAAAAAAAATATTTTATGTTTTTAACGATATAGAAAATGAGCAAACACAACATGGAAGAGACTATGTGAAGTGATCTTGGTCTAGTGGCAAGCCCACAGAAGACAGACACCATCACACCAGGGATCGAGTTCCCGACCCTACAATTTGTAGGAATTAGGCTAATGTGCCGGCCAGTTGTGGCCCAAATGTTGACAAAAAAAAAAAACATGGAAGAGACTATGACTACTTTATTTAGCTGCACTAAATCACATCCGTTAAAGTTCATTCTCATCCAATGGTCAAGATTCAAAGTACCACATTCCATTTATATCAAATGCATTCTAACTATTTTTAAACATATCTCTTTTTATTTATACTTTTCTTGTTTGTTTCTAACAATTTTTGAAAAGATCGTATTGATTAAATTCTTGGAAAGAGAAATGATGGAAAAAATGTGTCATAATCAAAAATGTGTTTTTTTGAATACAAAAGTGTTTTATAGTGCAAAGCTCCCTAATAAAATCTAAAAGAATCAAAAGTATCCAATGCATGGTGTACGAGTTTAAAACATAATATGAAACTATGCATAGAACTTGCAAATAAAACAGAAAAAAAAAAATAACACAAGAATTTACAGAAACCAAGTGGTTAAAACCACTAAATTAGGAACATAATGAAACCTCCGTAAAATAGGTCACATACTTCCTAGGAGTGCATCCACCAAGCTCTGTTTGCTTTCCCCAGTGGGTTTTTGAAAATCTTATTGTTTGTTTTGCTTACTAGTTGTGAGGTTGACATTTACTCCATGTCATTAGCATAATTACTTTGTCAATTAGCCACCAAATAATTGTGTACTATTGTAACTCCATGTGATAATTACCTTAGAGTTTTCAATAGGGTAATTAGAAGTAATCATTAGTTTGATTTTTTTTTTCTTTAAGAACTTTATACTCCCTCCCTTCTTTATTATAGTATTTTCTAAGTTTTTTACACATATTAAGAAAACATATTTAAAATACAATACGTTTTTTGTGATTTACAATTTCTAACAATTCTAAACCAATTGTATATAGTCATTTTTCTTGAATTCAATAATTTATCATTAGTAATACATAGAAAAGTAAAAAAAAATCTATCTTTTTAAAACAATTTTTTTTGTAGAAAATACTATTATAAAAACGGAGGGAGTATGGAGTATATCTTAAGTGAAATTTATTATCATTTATCATATCTTTTATTATGTTTGATACCAAACTCGGTATATCATAAAATGACTTTTTTTTTTCTTTTAAATACTTTTGGTTTTTTTTTTCTCAAGTTTTGTATATTTATATTTTTTTCATATTCTTATTTTATAGTGTGAGGTATCAAAACGAATGTAGAAAGATGGTGTGAGATATGGGAAAAATAATTAAATTTACTTGTCTTTTAATTTACTACACATTTAAAATAAAATTTGAAAAATAAATTCTATTACTTTTCAAGTTCATTGTAAGTTTATTCATGTTACAATTCTTGTTTTTAAATCAATAAAATTATTACTTATTAGTCCATGTATTCTGAATCTTCTTAAAATAATACATTTACAAGACTTTTTTAAAATCATAAACTTTTGATATGGTTTAGTTTGGGTTTTGTGGTCAATTGTAATGTCTACGGTTAGTTCATTTGGTTTGATTTTAATGGTCAACCATATATTTCGATACTTACATCTTTTTTAACCAAAGGTCTAATTTAGTTAATACTATACAAAGATTGTTTACTAAATAAAGTAAAAACGTTTCTCACCAAAATATTTTAGTATAAATACTTCATGTTGATGTACTTATTACTGCAATAATTCTTTTAGGTCCGAAAATGAAGGGTAGTTTAATATTTTTCATGTTAGTTATTGCAGTTTATTCTGGGTTAAATGAAGCTTGTGAGATCAATTAGGAACCACCTCGGTTATAGCAGATATCTCCGATTTCGTTGCCACACCAAGAATGAAGATTATGAAGCTGCAGGAGGCTTAGAATTCAACACTAGTTTTTTCTATACCCTCAAGTATAAAGATCCCAATATAAGAGGATGGAGTTGTGTTCTTAGGCATGGGTTGTACATGAGGTTCCATAGTGAAATTAAAGATCCACGTGATTCTCAATGTGGTATACAATCTGAATTGATTGCCAGACAGAGTGGAATATTCTATAGAAGTGGTACTTCTCCGTTTGTACGCAAAAATTGGAGTCTTAAAAAATCTTCTATGAATAATTTTGTCTAATATTTAATTTTTATTCAAATCTTATGTGGCTTATGAGTTATGACCTAAGGCATAAGAATTTATTCAGTAAAACAAAATGCTAACATATAGCTCATTTGTGTGAGTAGAATCAAACCAAGATAGATTTAAGCTTCAAGCTTTATTAGATAGAAAAGAGATTGAAACTAAGATAATAAAATAGCTTATTAAAGCTTTATTAAGTGCAAGAAATGTAAAGAAGGGAAAGATATTAAGTTGTCACCAAGATTAAAATAGTTCTTTGATTGATCTCATACAAAGATAAGGAAGAGAGTTACCAAATGAGGCAACTCTCAAAGGTTACTCCTTTGATGTTCATTACAAACTATATATAAGAATCTACTTGCTTAACCTAATCTCATGGACTAATGGGCTTCTCATAAGGCATAGTCTTTGGGCTTCTTGTAGCCTCTAATAATTTGATATATAACACTAGACTTGAAAAAGAGGGAAAATTAAAAAAAAAAAAAAAAAAAAAAGCAAAAATATTTGTATTTGTGGTTGTGGCATGAAGCTAGTGCTTCACTCGGTGAGGTTGGCCCTGTCTCTAAGTGTTGAAGTTGTATTGTCCTTGCTCTAGTCTCCTTCTATACCACCTTGAACCAATAATGATTGTCCAGAAAACATGAAATATCGTTTAGCTTTTAATATCCAGTCTTCTGGATTTTCTACTAAAAAGCTTGAAATCTCTAATTTTCGGGCATGAATGTCACTTGTCTTGCCTGAAGAATCCACTCCGATCACTTCTGTTTCGTGTGTTAATAGAAGTTTGTTCCTCTGTCTTTCTCGTTCCATGTCCTTCTTATGAGGCATTAGGCGTCAATAGAGCCAACTTGGCCATTAGCATACCGATGACTCTTATGCCAACGTTTGGTCCTCTTTATTGTTTGCCGCACGGTCTCTAAGCATGTCACCATCATCAAGGTTTGTGTTCTTGCTTCGAGTATTCATCCCCACTCTTGTCTCTGGTACGAATTTGATATAACCTTCGCTAGAATTTCATCAAGGTGTTAGTAAATTAGAGAATCTATATAATAATAACAATTCTAAAAAATACGAATGATTGTATCTTTTTATTTGTATGGTTGTTACTTTTCATTTTATCATATGTGTCTTTTTGTTGTAACTCTATATTACGATTGTGTATTTTTATTATAACTTGATTTTACGATCTTTTGTCATTATACATTTTTGTATTTTTTTATTTTTATTTGAAAAATACCTTTTATGATTGCATCTTTTCTTTGCAACCATATTCTACGATGGCATCTTTTCATCGTAATTTTTTTATTTTATTTTTATATTTAATCACTAAAATAGTTCTTTTTCTACATAAATAAGAAAATAAAATTTTAAATTTTGTTGTAAAACATTATTTTACAGTACATTATATTTAAGATGTACATAAAATAAGAAAATAAATTTATACATTTTGTTGTAAAACATTATTTTACAGTATATTATATTTGAGATTGAAATCGATATTACAATTGTTATTCTTTTTGCCGGACGAATGAACTGACTGAGAACTCACCCAACTTGGTCGATTAGTGAGCTAACACTCGAGCTAGTGGACTGTGATAGCATGTAAGCTTGAGGAGGGCGAAGGGATGTCTTGGCCAAAGGGTGTGAAAATCAAGCGGTTACGATCAGAAAGGTGCATCCCTTTGAAAGGATGCAAGGAATGGTTGTGTCATTTACAGAAGACATCCTTTCACCCCTATATAAAGGGTAGATATCCTAAGGGTTGGTCATAACATCCACACCCTCATAATGTGTCAAAAAACCTCTCCCAAAACATTCACGACCAAGGACCACCAAGAAAGGGGTCGGCCGCAAGTTCGGTGACGACTACCGGCGAATGAGGGAGGAACCACGATGGTCCGAGAAGGACTTTGATGGATTTAGGAGTGCGGGATCGAAGGGACACGATGGTCCGTGTTTGAATGGTCACAAAGGTTCGTGTTCGAAGGGACACGATGGTTCGTGTTCGAAGGGACACGATGGTTCGTGTTCGAAGGGACACGATGGTTCAAAGGGACACAATGAACCAAAGGATACATGTCATCACCGGACTTCCAGCCGACCTCTTTTTCGGTGGTCTTTGCCGTGAATGTTTTGGGAGAAATTTTGTGACTCATTTTGTGGGTGTAGATGTTGTGGGAGGAACCACGATGGTTCGAGAAAGACTTGGATGGATTTTGCAGTGCGGGATCGAAGAGACATGATTGTTTGTGATCGAATGGACACGATGGTTCGTGTTCGAAGGCATACAAAGGTTTGTGTTCGAAGGGACACGGTGGTTCATGTTCGAAGGGATACGGTGGTTCGTGTTCGAATGGAAATAGTGGCTCGTGTTCGAATTGATACGAGGGTTTGTATTCGAAAGAACACGATAGTTCGAAGGCACACGATGGTTCGTGTTCGAAGGGACACCATGAACCAAATGATACATATAGTATTACAAAAATAGTTTATCTTTAGACAATTCTCTTTACTATAATTTTTTATTAATACTTTTTTATTTAGAATGATATATGTTTGTCATAATTCTTCGTTTATACTGCTATAACAATATCAATATATGCTCTTATGGTTATATCTTCTTATACTAATATATAATATATTTTCACTTATGATCACTTATTTTTACCATAATATAAATCGGTATTACACATTTTAGTATAAAATTTTCCCCCGTGACATCGCGGGGGTCCTAAGACCTAGTAGTAATAGAAACTCTCCTATTTTTTCAATAAAGATTTGGACACATTTATAAATAGTATGCTCCTGTTTGTAATGCAAGCAATGTAACGTAATGGAAAATCAAGTTTATTGTATTTTATATGAAAATATATGAAAATAACTTTTTGGTTGGAAAATATTACGAGATTGATCTGACACACACCATTATCCAATGGGAATTTGACCAAAAATGCCATTTTATTTTTATTTGTGACCAAAAATGCCACTTTGCAAAACTAGTGACCAAAAATGCCAAAAACCCATTTTGTGGCATGCTTGTGGCATGCATATAAAGACGAAAAAGCTCTCGTGCTGTTTTGCTTGATTTGGGCATTGGAGAGAGAGAGAGAGCACAAGCGTCCGCTGGTCCGAAGCTGGTGATGTGACCTTAATTAATTGTGGACTTGTCTACGAGATTATTTTAAATAAGAATATTATTTTGGTAACTTGTCCACGAATTTGGTAATTTGTCCACGAGATTATTTTAAATAATAGGTCGTGGACTTGTCCACGAATATTTTTTTGGTAAGATTAGCAATATAATGTCCACCACATACGAATTTGGTAATTTGTCCACGAGATTATTTTAAATAATAGATCGTGGACAATATTTTGGTAATATTATCAATATAATGTCCACCACATGCAAATTTGGTAACTTGTCTACGACATTATTTTAAATAATAGGTCGTGGACATTATTTTCGAATATTATTTTGGTAACATTATCAATATAATGTCCACCACATAAGAATTTGGTAACTTGTCCACAAGATTATTTGAAATAATAGATCGTGGACAAGTCCACAAATATTATTTTGGTAAGATTATCAATATAATGTCCACTACATACGAAGGAATTGATTGAAATTTATTGTTAATTTCGAAGAAATTGATTGAAATGAAAGCGAGAATCAGCGGAGCTATGAAGCACCCATCTACACCTGCGATTACTGCTCCGACATCGTTTCCTTTTCCGCCAAAGCGGCGACCGAGAGCTTCAACATCGATTCCTTTGCTGTCGACGTGGCGACCGAGAACGAAAAATTCAGCTCAAAACTCATGTCTCCCATTTCATCATCACCTTCTTGCTGCTCTTCCACTAGCAATCTGTGTAGAGGAGAGAGAAGAAGGGAGGAGAAATGAATATTTGACTTGGTTTTGCCACAAAGGTCATTTTGGTCATTATGCCAATGACCTGGCATTTTTGGTCGCTAGTTTTGCTAAGTAGCATTTTTGGTCACAAATAAAAATAAAGTGGCATTTCCGGTAAATAACTCTTATCCAATTCACCCATATTTTATCAAAACCAAGCCTGAGTAAAAAGTTTCTCCAAATAATTTCATTCCACTCTATCTTAAGCTTTCGACATATCCATTTTAATCGCCCATAAATTATCATTACATACTAGGTTTGTTTTTACAGCATGGACCATTTCATGCACCAAAAGGATATTACCGGAGAAAAGTCTATCCGACACGTAAGCATCTTGCGTTTCATAAACAATTTATGGAAGCAAGCGTTTGAGCCTAGTGCATAAAACCTTTGAAATAATTTTTTTAAAAGGCCGAACATAAGCTTATAGGACAAAAATCAGACATTTTTGTAGGATTGAGGACCTCATGGGAAGCAAACATAATTGTGTTAAATTCCATTCCGAGGGGATAGCCAGTTTCGAAAAAACTTTTCACCTCTTTTGTTACTTGTTGTACAACAATCTCCCAATAAGCTTGAAAAAAATGTCTGGTCAGATCTATGCATCAATTCTCACTCCATTACATATCAAATTTATCACTAAATCTGATATGGAAATTTATCAGTAAATCGGATATGGTATGTGTTCCGGTTTAATGTTTCCGCATAAAGTATAACAATAACAAATGAGATTTCGACTAGGGAAAGAAATTGCCACAGCCCATACAGTCCATGCGAAGTTCCCTAGTAATTTTGTTTGCTACACGACGTTGACTTCGGCCAAAACTCTGTTTTCTTAAATTTTTTTGCAGTCCTTCAAACCAAGGTCAATTGTAATGTCTACGGTTATAGTTCATTTGGTTTGATCTTAATGATCAACCATATATTTCGATACTATAATCTTTTTTAACCAAAGGTCTAATTTAGTTAATACTATACAAAGATTGTTTACTAAATAAAGAAAAAAGTCTTTTTCACGCAAAATGTTTTTGTATAAATACTTCATGTTGATGTACTTATTACTGCAATAATTCTTTTAGATCCGAAAAATGAAAAGTTTAATATTTTTCATGTTAGTTATTGCTATTTGTTTTGGGTTAAATGAAGCTTGTGATCTAATCCAGATAATAATTAGGAACCAACTCGGTCCTAACAGAATTCTCCAATATCATTGCCGCACCAATAAAGAAGATTATAAAGTTCGATACTTAAAGTTCAACACTAGTATTTTCTTTAACGTCAGGTATGAAGATCCCAATATAACAAGATGGAGTTGTGTTCTTAGGCATGGGCTTTACATGAGGTACTATAGTGATATTAAAGATCCACGTGATTCTCAATGTGATCATGAATGGATTGCCAGACAGAGTGAGATATTGTATAGAAGAGATCGTACTTCTCCGTTTGTAAGCAAAAATGTGTGGAGTCTTAAATAATCTTCTATGATTAATTTTGTCTAATACTTATTTTTTAATTTTTATTCAAATTGTTTTACGGCTTATGAGTTATATGATTTTAAATTTGTATTCTATATTTGAAATAAAATTTTCTGAATTATTTGATTCTATTTTTCATACTAATTTTATTTATGTAAAATTTTAGTTATTTTATAAAAATTTAGGAATAAACTAAAGAAACATAAAACAAAAGAATAATGATATATATGTTAATTATATATATATATATATATATATAAAAAGAGGTTTGCCCAAAAAAAAATAAAAAAATAAAAAAAGAGGCAAAATTTTTTATTAAAAAAAAAGCAAAAATATTTGTATTTGTGGTTGTGGCATGAAGCTAGTGCTTCACTCGGGGAGGTTGGCCCTGTCTCTAAGTGTTGAAGTTGTATTGTCCTTGCTCTAGTCTCCTTCTATACCACCTTGAACCAATGATGATTGTCGAGAAAACATGAAATATCGCTTAGCTTGGTAATATCCAGCCTTCTGGATTTTCTTCTAAAGAGCTTGAAATCTCTACTTTTCGGACATGAATCTCACTTGTCTTGGCTGAAGAATCCACTCCGTTCACTTCTGTATCGTGTGTTAATAGAAGTTCTTTTTTCTCTGTCTTTCTCGTTCCATGTTTCTCCTTTTCTCCTCTTTCTTGTTTGCCACTCTGTCCCTAAGCATGTCACTATCATCAAGGTTTGTGTTCTTGCTTCGAGTATTCATCGCCACTCATGTCTCTGGTACCAATTTGATAGAACCCGCGCTGTAGAATTTCGTCAAGGTGTTAGTAAATTAGAGAATACTAACCGTCTCCGGTAATTCGAGAAACTGAAACTCTTCATTTCTCTTTTTGATCTCTTAATGGATGATCTTTATTAATCTCAAAGATCTCCTTTAAGAAGGATACAACCTTGACATACACGCTAAACTTTGAAAAAAAATCTTGTAATAAGGAAAGACAATAAAACTAACAAGATCTCAAGAGATCGCTGGTTCAAGTGATGTTTGAGAGGAAACCATATTAAGTGCTCTAGTCTCCGGCCTGAGGGGATGTACGGGCATATGTCCAGAACCTCTTAGTAATTCAAAAAATAAAAATAAATATAAATATATTATGAACCCTCTTCTTCACAACTCTATGTCATTTGAGCCTATATTTTCCATTGGGTTGTCACCTACCTTTTCTATCAAGCCCATTTCTCTTTCTCTGTTTGTACAGATTCTCAAATAGATAGCCTGATATATCAAAGTTGGTCTCTTGTCCAAATTTGAAGATATTGGAGCTAAATTGCAGCCATGGAATTGATTTTTGTGTAGACCTAATATTAATGCCACAAGCTACTCCACCTCGAGATTTTTGGGAAAGAAATAAACAACTGGAACATCTTGATTTACGCAAATGTTTTGATATCTCATGATTTTGTTGGTTTTTATTTTGTGTTTTACTTGTTTTTGTTCATATCATTTTGCTTTTTTTAAGTGATTGGAGTGGAGACTTTAAAGATTGAGGTGAGAAGTGTTGATTTTGAGACAAAGAAGTGAGAAAACCAAGAGATGAATGAGCATTGAAGAGAGGAGACACATCCATCGGTCAGCCTCATCGGCTAGGGAACCACCGTAGGAGTCTGTTGGTCAGATGCATTGGCCCGAGCTCCACCGGAGGAAGCGCCCTGAAGAACCGACGATTCCAGAGACGACATTGGTCATCTGCTTCGGCCAGAAGTCGACCGATTTCTCCAAGCGGCCAACCGCATCGGTCTGAGGATGACTCGTAGAAGAAGCCGTCAAATTCCAATGGATGTTGCGGTGTCGTGCATCGGCCAGACGACGCCCGTTAGACTCCATCGACCAGTTCCATCGGCCTGACGACGCCCGTTGGACACCATCCCCATCTTGAACCCAAATTTTGACCCGGGTTTGATCCGGTTTGTTTTGGTCGACCCGATTTGCACTATTTATCTATAAATACAATTTTAACCAATTTTCTTTTTGATAAATGTTTTAGCTTTTAAACTCTTTACCTCTTTTAAGGTTTTTGTTTAGTTCTTGTATGAATCTTGTTCTTTTAAGTTTAGTAATCTATGTCTCTTTTTAAAAATCTCTTATCTACCTTCTCTAATCATGATTATGCAAAGAACAAACTCATTGCTTTGTGTTTTCATGACCATGAGTAAGTAGTCTTATAGTGTTCTTAGGTTAAGGTAGATTAGGATGAGTTAGATGTTAGGTTATGGAGTTTTAGGTTAGATTTGGTTAAGATCCTTACTTATAGTTTTTTAGTAATGCTAGATTGACATTGATCATGTTGATTTAGATCATAGGAATTTCATGCCCGGAAGGTGTTCGATGAAATTCTCGAACTAAAACCTTTAAGTTCTTTTCATTCCTTGTCATTGGAGAATGTTGATTAGGATGATTAGTGGCTAGATAAACTTGTTATTAATGCTTATTATATAATCAATTGATTTTCTTTGGAAAAAGTTGATGATTGATGGATTAGTAAAGTGATTAATGTCATGTGAATGTTTTTGTCTTGTTTACAGTTCTATGTGAAACGCCCCAACCCATTTTTTTTTAATTAATCAACTCATGTCTAGTGATCCCATACTCGCTAACATCTCAACACAAGCAACGGGAAAGAGCATTAAATATCCAAATAGTCTCCAATAAATAATCAATAAATAACCAATAATCCATAACTCAAGAATTCATAAAAACAGCAACATAGGTGAAAATTCTATCCCTCTGAACTAACAACCTAGCAATAACAAAAACTACATAAACAATATCGATGATCACAACACACGAGCATCTAGATCATCCCCTCTTCCTCGCCACGATTCCACGATCACACTTTGTCTTTACCTGCATCAGCAACACAAATGAGATGCGTAAGTATTATCATAAATACTTAGTGAGGCAATCCTCCCAAGCAACAGGCTATACACACAAGCAATAAAAACAATACACAAACAACAAGCAAACCAGACAATCTGACGAACGTGTATCGATCGACACGAGGGAAGTGTGTCGACCAACACGAGTCGCGAGCACCTCCCTTTAGTGTCGAACGACACTGATCGCGCATGCACGTTTCCAGCGATCTCCACATCGCGAATCTCCTTCTCCAGTGCCCTAACTCGCACAAGCGATCCTCTCAGAGACCGACCAAGTCCCCATTCACACAATCACAACCACAAAAACACAACCAAACAATCAATCGATCAATGATTCTCACATAAAACAAAGCAAACAAGGAGTCTAATGCTTAGATAAGCCCTCAGTCATGCACTCACCTTTTAAACAGAACAGTTCTGAACGAAAACTGAGAGAGAAACGACCCCTACAACCTTCTCAACGCACCACCAGGCTCAGATCTCCCTTTCTACCAAGAAATCTCTCAGGAAAACGGCTCAGGAAACTCTCAAAAAGGCTCACAGGAAAACACAGGACTTTCTCTCTGATTTCTCTTCTCAAAAACGATAAAGAGGCTTCTGGAAAACCCTGAGTCGAGTTCTGAACCTTAAATACGAGCCTCCTAGGGTTTCTTTCCGAAAAACCCAACAAAACGCGCAATTAAAAGCCCAAAAGCCCAAACTGATCGAAATGTTCTTGTCGATCGACACACCCTAGTGGTGTCGATCGACACACTCGTTACACTATGCTTATAGAATCGTTGCTTGTTAGAAGTTGTTAGAACCTACATAACCCATCTCTACTTGTTTTAATCAATTACCTTGACCCAGGAAATTCGCTTTTTAATCATTTATTAGAATCTCTTTAGTTTCCCGCTTATTTTGTATTTGAATGTTATTAGTTTTTTGCAAGTTGATCTCTTTAGTCTTGTTTTATCTTGTTTAGTTTAAGTTTGAGAGTTAGTAGAATTTAGAGAAACAAAAACAACTTGTTTAGCTTAGATTAAGTGGATAACTTGCAATCTATTAGAATTTCCCACATTGGTAGGGATAAAGGTCTTTGGGTAATATATAAGGATGTTGCAATCCTTAACTCTTAAGCTAGCTTTTGGGATAAATATCTTTGGGTTAATATATTAGGCATGTGGCCTAACTTATCTCAAAAGCTAGCTTAAGAGTTAAGGATTGCCACATCCTTATATATTACCCAAAGATCTTTATCCCAACCGATGTGGGACATTCTAATAGGCCTCCTCGAGATGTGGGTGGATAACGGTCCTACGAAAACAGTCCAAGCCCAACATCTGGGAAATACAACAAGAAATGCCACTTATATGGTACACATAAGTGGAAAACCATTTTTGTGGGAAATTGTCTGTTGGGCCAACCTTGAGCTATAGTACCAAATTAAGAATGTGACCTAACTTATCCCAAAAGCTAGCTTAAGAGTTAACGATTGCAGCATCCTTATATATTACCCAAAGACCTTTATCGCAACGGATGTGGGACATTTTAATACAATCTTAGTGTGTTGATGCTTACTCCTTGTGGTTCGAGAAATTAATTGGATGTGATACACATTATTACTACATCATGTTTCAACATCAACTTAGTCAGATTGTTATTGACAACTTTCTATATAGTATATAATAATGGAGAGACGGATTGTTTTTGCTGCTTCTCAAGTTCAATGGTGTGTGGTTCATGTCTTCTGTTCTCTGTGTTCTTATTTTCTTTGAATTTTAAGTAGTTTTGAATGCGTGATTATAATACGATGAGTTTTTTTTTTAATTAAATGGGTACCTTTTAGAATTGAGTTTAAAGATATTATTTTAGTAGGCTTGGCCCAAATTAGGTTAGTAAATATGTGATACACGTATAATTAGAGACGTTGTTGTGGTTTTAAAAGAATAGGGTTAACCCAATCCTGTGCTAAAATATAGAGCCATAAACCCTGCAATTTTTTAAAGGGTTAATAATGGATTGTAAATTTTTACCTCTTTAGATTTAAGGGTTAATTTTTAACCCTTTAAACAAATAAAACAAATATTTTCTTATTTTTAAAAATAAATAAAAACCAAAACCCTAATCCCAACTAGTGTTATACGGTATAATGTTAGTAGGTAGAGAGAAATGATAATTGGCTCTTGTTACATTTTATGTTGATCTGTTGGGTTTAGATAGAAGTTAATGGGCTTAGCTTAAGGAATGTTTTCTTAAGGCCCTTAAGGAAGTCATGAAGGCCAGCAAATTTTTTGATAACGATTGAGGGTTCGTTGTGTCTTGTGGTTACAAACTTGCGTACAGATTGTTTTTTTTTTGGCTAAAACTTATGTACAAATTGTTAACAAATTATTTTTGGTATTTAGTTCAATGCAATAGTACCATATATGATATGAATATATTTAGTATCTGACATTTTTCTACTTCCTACAATTTGTATCAACATTTTTCTACTCGTTGGAACTTTAGTGGGATTCTGTTTGCATTTTCAAAATGTTAAACCAAGTTGATTTTTTTAGCTAAAGTTGCACAAGATTCTTTTCCTATTGGTCAAGACTCAAGAATATATATCAAATAGATTCTTTCTTTACATATACTGATCCCGATTTGATTGCTCCATTATAATCATGTTGTTGAATATCCTCCGATATATTATGTCCCAAATTGTTTTGTCGAAAACATGAATGGTTTGTTGGTGGTGCGAAAACACATTTACGGCCATGATTGTTTCTCTCTCTCTCTCTCTCTCTCTCTCTCTCTCTCTCTCTCTCTCTCTCTCTCTCTCTCTCTCTCTCTCTCTCTCTCTCTCTCTCTCTCTCTCTCCTCTCTCTCTCTCTCTCTCCAAGTGTGGCATGTATACTCGCAATCGCTAACCCAATCAAAATCATTCTGAAAACAGTAAGTTAATTTTAAACCGACAATTCAAACTAATATTTTGGTATTTAATTAGAAACTAGAAATTAGGAATAATGTTACACATGCATCATGTTGGACAACTATTTTAGTGATATATAAATAA
This sequence comes from Erysimum cheiranthoides, assembly GCA_011420285.2. Lineage (NCBI taxonomy): Eukaryota > Viridiplantae > Streptophyta > Magnoliopsida > Brassicales > Brassicaceae > Erysimum > Erysimum cheiranthoides. The sequence goes on from CM022177.2 coordinate 8,646,811, forward strand.
TATGGTCAATTCATTCTTCGCCAATAGACATATTTTATCATTAAAAGCATATATAGCAGTAAAAATTGGAATCAACAGTAGATATCTCGAAACGTACATTCCCAGCTTTTTTTTTTTGATAATTAGGAGGTTCAAGGCTGAGATCCATAATCCTCCCGAGCAGGGGCGGACCTACGTTATAGACAGAGGTGGCAAGTGCCACCAGTAACATTAAAGTAAATAAAATTTTTACACTAGACAAAATAAAAAATGTGGTAAAATGGTTAGCAATGCACCCATTAAAATACTTGAAGTGCCAAGTTCGATGCCCCCTTGTTACATTTTGCACCCACTAAAATCTCATGCTGGGTCCGCCACTGCTCCCGAGCCCGGAGAATATCAGGTGAAAGCCACTGGTCATATGAAAATGACTAGAGTTTTCGCACTTGAGGGGAGTCGATTCCTCGTCTGGACTAACAAGGCAACTCCTCCTCAAGTAGAAATTACTAGATCATCACCACCACTTGGCTTATTGTCAGTTTAGATCATACATTTTGATTTTTACATCAATATAGATTAGCATTTCTTAAAAAGTTCAAAATGAAATGTGTCTTGCTACATTATTAAACCTAGTGTCCACTTAGATCTAGCAAAATATGAGATAGAGAAAGAGAGAGAAAGCTGGCCCCTAAGATCTTGGAATCCTTTTGACATGCATGTGGTGATTAATGATGTTATCTAATCATTGAAAAAGTCAAGTTGCAAATGGCGTGGCCCATCTCCTGCTTTGTCAATGAGTAAACCTAGCAGCAAGACAAATCTATTAAGAGATCACACAGCACTCTGTTCCCACAATAGATGTTTATTATGTGTTTCTATATCTCGTGCTTTCATCTCATACCATAGATTCTTTTGCAATCTCTTCTATAGGTTGCAACAAAAGGTAAAGTATTCCATCATCTCTCAACTTTTCTTATTGGGATCACATTTCTGATACAATATATCATGACCATCGATGACCAAATTTAGAAAAATTTGGTGTCACCAACTTACGTCAATATGCTCAAATGTAAGGTGCAAATTGTTAGCACGATCATGTTTTTTCTATCTCACATTAGCATCATGTTTAAGATTCGACCAATGGTTGTTAAAGATCGTGTCTTTCTTACAAGAAGGGGACGTGACATTGTGTTGGAAAAAAGTGAACATATATTCTAAGCAAGCGTGCCATGAGGAGTGCTTCTTATGTGTGTTTTATCTTTTTCACTCGTATCTGTTAAAGCGCATGCATTTCCCTAAAAGCAAATTAAAGTGTCTCTCTTTTTCTTACACATGTTAACTTCTTCATGATACTGATCGGGTCCAAGATCTAGCATACATCTAATATGCCGATCTTTTGGTCTCTTATACATTGGAATATGGTTAGTTTCGTAAAAAGTTATTAAAATGCACTTTCGAGATGAACGTGGCCGCGTTCTTAAGAGAGGGCTTGCTTCCCTTTTTAGTTAAATCTAAGTTATATATTTTTGAAGTAATCATGTAAGCTATGTACTTCTACATTTGAATTGTTAAGAAATTACAAATTATCAAGAATGAAAATGAAATGAAACACTGCATCATGGTGCTTTAATGGTTGAATGGTTCATCCATAAAATGATTGAAACCGTTGTTAACCACTATGAATCTTTTAAATGGCAAGAGTACTTAACTATTCTATTTAAAAAAATAATGATTAATGTTAATGTTGATATGGTACAAGTAATTATTAAATGATTGATCTAAAGAAACTATGAATCAAAATCTCGTAACTACATGATAAATGAAAATTTGAAAAATATGTCCAAAACAAAATCTAACATATACTTTAGTTTATATTTTCATATTTTTCTAGTCCTGTTTTACAAATAGTGTCTTAAATAATAAAAAAAAAAAAAATTATGACTTGCTTTTAAACTCTTTGATTAGAATTTTTTGCGATTAACTTTGGCTAAGCTTCTTAAGTTAACTATATAGGACGGTACACTTCAACCAATCTTGCAAATTTATTATTGATCTTTTACTGCTTGTTAAGCATATATCATATCACATTCTTTAACATAAAATGTTTTTTTTAAAAACAATACTGAGCGGAAAGAATGTGTATACAGCTTCTTTTGTTTACAAATTTTCTAAAAGGTTTAGAAAAACAGCGATTTGATTGAAATCATATAAATAATAAAAATAAAAAATGTAATATATAAGCTTGAATGCCGACTCACTAAATCGGTAACCATACGATATTTAACGAATTAGAATTAGTGTTTCTAAATTTTGCGGTATTTAGCAAATCGGCCCACTAGAACTAAATAAAAATTGTAGTTTGTTTCAAAATGAGTTAAATGGGGAGGCTTTAACACATGCAAAAGAACAAGGCTTACAAAAATTTTACCAAAAAAAGGCTTACAAAAATAATTGAAGGGGGGTGTATTGAACTGAATATTTAAAGTGATTTGAATTCTAATAAGATTTTAGATGATTTTAATGGCTTTGAGTGATTTTTAAGAAGTTGTTATGATTTTGTATTAAAATCCCCTATAATTCCACCTAAAACTATGAGATTTGGATATTTGTATTTTTAACTAGGAAAATCTCCTAAAATCCCCTAAAATCTCCTGCAGACATTAAAATCTCAATACTTAAAATATTTTCAATAACAGTGGATTTGATATGATTTTAACAAATTCTTATTTGAATAACAAAAAATTTTAAATGATTTTAAGTGATTTTACATAAATCTCATGTTCAATAACACCAGATTTGAGAAAACATTTTAAAATCTCTGTTTGAATAACATAGGATTTTAAGAAAATCTCAAAATCTCTTAAAATCCAAAGTTCAATACAATTGTACTTGAGCTTCTCGATACATTTGTTTGTATAAGCATATATATATATTGGCATATATTCTATCAAAAAAAATATATTGGCATATATATTCTATATACAACTAACCGGACAGCCTAATAACCGAGACAATTTTGGAAATGGACCACGAACAATAAAAGCAGTTAAAAAGGAATTAAAGATTTAAACCTAAAAATCAAGAAAGGAAAAAAAAAATGGATACATAATGCAAATGGTCCATATGCATGTGAGGCAGTACGGACTAGAGATGCCATGCAGCGATTAACACAACCCCCTAAACATGCACCTCCCTCCTCTCTGGACCATTTTAAACCTACTCTCACACTCTCTCTTTCATTCTTTTACTTTGCGTTATTTTATGCATTTTCTCTTAACAAAAACTATCCAATGGGAATACTCTCTTTGACTCCGACGTTGAGACAACTTCTCTTTTTGAGTCAACGTTTCTTTATGCCGACGAAACTATTAGTCTTCTATTGATGACTTAATCCCTGGTTAATTGGTTGATCTTGGGAGTGGTTTATATTGAGAGAGTTATGGACTAATGTATAACTAGTAAATTACCAATGTATAGTTTGGTAATTTATACCTTTGTAACTAGGTTACTTATTGTGTATATAAGGTTAAGCCTTAACATCTAAATGAATAAGAAAACCTTTATATTAAACTAGGTTTCTTGACAGTTTAATCTATTTGAACATTGATTCAGATCAAAAGTTTTACACTAATATTGGAGACAAATATATATAAGGAATTATGATCGGTATTTATTCAGTATTCTGGAATACATATATACATTTAGATATATATATACGATGTACCAAAGGGAAGCATAAAACAAAAAAAAAAAATCTAACAAACAAAACAGTCAAAAAATTAACATTAATAAATTATAAATGATGATGATTGAGGTTAAGAAAATAAGCCTCTCCAATAAAATAACGGTCATGATAATTATAATTTTATATGAAATCATTGTCTAAGCAAGATATTCCTAATTTTTTCAAATTTTTATGATAAAAGAAACCTCACGATCTCTCACCGTGGAGAGGCATATCCGTTACTTTAAGCCATGACTGTTTATAACAACCGTGGATGTCAAAGAAGAAGTTGTACACGGTGAACATTGTGCCTTAGAAGGTTTTCCATAAAACGATTGAACTTGAAGGCCTAAGTCTTGAAGAAAGTGAAAAACTTTTTAACATACATCCTATCTAAGAAAGACATTTTACTATGAAGATGAAAAACTTCACTTCAAAAAAGAAATTTAACAAAAATAATATATATATATGCTTAAAAATTATATGCTGGTTCATTTTTAACATAAATTGATTTTTGACGCTTTGAATCTGATTGTCGAATTCCGTCGGAAATTAGTTGGAAAGGTACTTTTTCAACAGATTTTTGATGGTTATTATATTTTAAAACATTGGTTTAATTTGTTGTCAAATACTCGTTAAAAACTGTAAGTGGTTTTGTGGATCAAAATCCAGAAGATCAAAAGGTAGATGCTCAAAAATAAAAATTTGGTTCAATATGAATGAATAAAAATTATTATTTTTTGGTCCGGGTTGTTTCTTCAAGGTAGACTTGCGGGAAACTTATAAGAGCTCTGCTCACTCTGGGACTTGATTCGGACACCAGTGCCATAGAATACAACTTCTAATATGAAAACTATAAATAAATCTATTCGTTGCAATAATTTTAAGATTAAGTCAAGCTTTCATATTTATATACTGTATTTGATATGCTACATTACATGTATAAATATTCTGTGATTAAGCCATTGTAATAATAGCATAAAAAATTACGTAATTATCTAACTTGTGACCTCAGATTGGTGTGAATGTTATTATCTCGCAAAACAGTGCTAAACATTGGTTTAAGAACAAGGGATCAACTTAATTAAGGTCATCCATGCACTTCATGAAATATAGAATGTACAAATAATATAATTGGAATACATGCAAGTTGATGTCACACAAAAATAAATAAAAATGCCTGCAACTTGACAGAATAAAAAAATAATAGTGTCGACCAAAAAGGAAAATAAAAACATTCCGATATATTCTTACTCTTAATTATATACAACAAAAAGAACAAAAGTCGAGCAATCAATACGAGAGCAACGTTTAGAAGAGGAGTTAATGCGACATTGCGACTAGATGCATTTTGGCATATTATGTGATTTTATGGGCCACCCTTTTATTTTAATTTGTATACTTTAATGCTTATTTATTTCAACCAACTAGATTAATTGTGTATACTAAAAGTTTACCTAAGATGAAAAGCTACAAATTTGCGTCAGGTTTATAAATAAAAAGAACATACAATGGGTTGTTAATGGTGAGCGGAAAAACGTAGTGCCATATTTATGTGGGAAGTTTGGGTTTGGGCTAAAGATCCAAAGAGTTTATCTGGTAATCCAGTTAGATGCGATCTGACTATTCCTAACATTAGTCGGAAGACATTTCAAACTTGGATAGATAGCGTAGCAACTTAAATATGCATCTCATGATTTATCGTTCTAAGTCGAGTCAACTTGGGAAAAAAAAAAAAGATAGTCGAGTCGACTTAGAGTTCATGTGTCCATTGATCGAGAATACATTCAATATGTAGCATTTCGATGTGTTCCTACCGAAACTAACCAGATCAACGATATAGGATTTATAAAAACAAAATAGTTATTTGGAGCATCCTGGTTGGATATTAACTTATGATCTAACTTTTATATTAGGGTTCTTGAGTTTCAAACAAAACAAAAAAAAACTAACGGTATGAGTTCAGTGACTCGTCTATTTTATATACTACTCTAAATCCCAAACGTATATTTTACTATGTGAAATTTCTAGCAAAAATATAATGCCTCTGTAGTGGCAGTGATCTTGTTGCACGAGACTGGATTATGTTTTGGACATGCTTCTGTATAGAGTCTAAAAAAAGATCCCACTATAATTATAGCGTTGTCAATCCTAACTACAATCCCTTTAAATCTAGACATGTAGCTCTTTTATTTTTCCATTTTTCTTTATTTACATTTTTGTGCATTTGTAGGAATACTATTTGTCCATGCTACTTTTATTTTCTAAAATTATCGTTATCCGTTTACACAAAAAGTCTAATGTCAAAAGAAAAAATATTAAATGCTAAGAGGTGACACCTTATTTTGAAGATTATATAATCAAGATCTTTAAGAGTTCTGTTCGATTATTCTAAGTTGACAGTCAAGAGAACAAGAGATAAGAACAAGCTAGAAAATTGAAGAAACCTGCGAAAAAAATTCACTACAAATCTCTCTAACGTGAGAATGACTTCAAGTTGAGTTTACATTCACAACAAGAAGCTTAAATACATTAGACCCCATCCAAAGATAGCTGTGGCCGGACATGCATGGACTATAAATTGTGGTCCACTCGAGTGATTTAGATGTTCACGTATATATTTTTGATTACAAGTCAAAATAAATCCAATGAACAAAATGGATGCATATAGATGCATTACATATACTAGAAAGACCATCATCTAGCTATTTACGCCGTTTAACATGTCTTTCACACATAATCACATTATCTAGCTACACAAACTTAATACTTTTATTTTATTTTCTCAACAACATATATTATACAAATTTGAATATATAAATGTTGATGATGACAGTAATATTCATTCTATCAAGAAAAAAAAATAGTTATATCACTAATAGCAAATATATATATGTTACTACTAGATTATATATCATTGTTTAATACCGTTGATTTATGTTAAAATAAAATCATTTAATAATTAGCTAAATGTACAAAAAAAAAACGAATGCAATGTTACGAATACGAACTTACGATACACATACTTCGAGTAATATACGATATAAAAATATATATATGATAAAATATGATCACATTGTTTTTTTTTTTTTTTTTTTTTTTTTTTTGTTAATCGTGGGGGTCCCAGGCTTCGCCCAGACTAATCCCACGAGGCCGACATCAACCCACGTATTCTTGCGATTTAACGCTAGCTCCGGTAGCCAACGCGGATCGAACCTGCGGGGAGCGTATTGGGTGTTTCTCCCTCAACTACCTCTAGGCCAACCCGTGTTGGTTATGATCACATTGTTACTTGTGCAAAAACCATCTACCGTCTCGATACAATTTATATAATCTATATATTTCAATGTTGTGAATTACTTCGTCTTGTTGATGTCGTGTGGTGTTCCACTCGATCTCTGGATTAAAACACTTTTGGCTTCTTCTTCTTCAATATAGTTAGGTTTTTTTTTTTCCCTTTGTTAAATATCGTTGAGTTGATCATAAAGAAAAGTGACAAGTATTGGGCCATGTTTCATTTAGTTTTTCAAAAAGACAAATATATATATATATATATGTATATATGTTATATGTAGTACATCAAATGATACGTATCACATATGACCATAATTTTTTATATATATACTCGTTTAATTTAATTTTGGTTGGTTTTTAACATAACTAAATAAATATTAATACGGGTTAAATTAATTTGTTCATATAGCGGAGGCCTATAATGAGTAACGATATATGATATATCACTAGCAGAATAACAAAACTTGTAATATAGAAAATTTGGCACATGTCTATAATTCGTGTAAGTAGGATGATTTATTGAGAAATTATATTAATTTTAAATCTTTAAAAAAAAGTAATTTTTTGGTCCATATTTAACCATAAAATAAGTGTTGGCCCATTGGGAAGGACCCAACCGAATCTTCTGCAAATAAGGAAAAGAAAGCATGCATTTCTTTCATATGTGTACTCTTCTTTTACAGCTTTTCTTTCCGATGAGTATAAATCAATTTGATGTACAAATTTTAGTCTACCATGAATTTCTGAATCTTAGCTCAATCCTTGCTTCTTTAAAAAAATTTTATATTGGTCAAAACGTCTTTTTATAAAATAATAAAATTATAAATAAACTTCAAAATATTTATACTCATACCTTTTAACAAAGAAAAAGTATATATTTATGCTCATACATAGCCAAATAAACTTTTATTCAAGATTTCTACCCAAAAAAAAAAAAAAAAAAACTTTTATTCAAGATACAATAGATTTTAATTATTGCTGTTTGACTTAGATTCCAACAAATTTAAGTAACTATATTTTGTATGGTACCTAATTAATTTCCAAACTATGATATATGTATTTTATCATTTATGGTACCTAATTTGCAAACTATGATATGTATTTAATCGGCTTTTTTTTTTAAAGTAACATTGTACAAAATAGTATGGAAGAAATAATATGTTATATAAAAACACGCGCAATAAAATACACATGTTAATTATGAAAATGTCATCCATTGATTTTGCAAAAACAAAAAGCCACTAATTATTTTGTGCTATTACTATAAAATTTATTTATATTATATCTCAATAATATATCATGTACTTTAATATAAATTTAGAGCCAAAAAAACTTCCACATAAATTAAATTTCAATGAGAGCTCACCACCTCCACAACATCACCACCACCCCCCACTAACATTAAACACATGAACTTTAAATCATACACAATAATATAAAGCTGAATTCCTAATTATCTAAAGACTCAACCAAACTCTTCCTGTCCTCCATTCAACTAATTAAGCAGAAAAGAGTATTTCAATAAAGGCTTTCATTACATCAACTTTCAGTTACCATATTTAAATATTTCTCTTATTTACAACAGTAAAAAAGAAGAAAAAAATACATTAAACCAACTAAATATTTACAGAGGTGGACCATGATCTAATATTTTCCTTCCTAAAAATCCAAAAATCTTTGACCTAACATTGATCTAACCCTGCTTTTCTAACTCTCATATGTCACAATTAAAGAGTTAGGAACCTTACATAAATGCACCACTACTACTATCTCTCTACTTTTCAAAATAATCCAATCCAAACTTTGCCAAATCGAAACCCGAATCTCAAGTTAACAATGTTGAGGACGAGCCAATGGTAATAAATTTCTTTGAACTTCAATATCCTCAGCAATCTTCTTGGCATCAATGGCTGCACCAAGCAATCCAAGCTTTGTGAAACCGACCGCATACAGTCCGCTTTCGCCTTTCCATCCATTAGGAAATGGTTTCCGCGGAAATCCATCTTTCTCACAAAACATGTTCATTCCCTAAAGAAAACAAAATCAAAGTCAAACCAAGTTAATTTCAACTATTGAAATATAACATAGTTTGCGATGTGTCAATATCAAGGAGTTAAGAATAATGAAGATGTAGACGCATCATAGCTCATGGTACACACCTTTAGCCACATGGGTACGTTGCTTTTGTAACCCGTAGCGAGTATAATGGCGTCAAAGTTATCCACTCTCCCATCAACAAACTCTGCCGAATGTTGCATTACTCGTTTCAACTCCGGATACACCTATAAATAAAAATAGAAAAAAAAAATTAGTATACCATAATCTAAAGTTTGTGAGTAATTAATATGGTTTTAAAAAGACTTAAGTAATGAACCTTGATGTGTCCACTTCGGATTTTGGCAAGAGTACCAACATCCAAAACAGGAGTCTTTCCACACTTGATCTTGCGTTCAAGAGGGCCTAGTTTTGGTCGAACTAGCCCTAACCGATCTGTATCACCAAGAACCAATCGTGACATACGTAACAAGAACCGGTCCACAACTTGCACTGGAAACCACTTGAGAAGGCTCGTTGATATCCCAAAAGTCGATATACCTAGCATTTCTTGAGGTAATACGTGCACCTATAGCATTAGTCGAAAAATCGATTAGCCTCATACAATTACAAAAAATCTAAATCATATAATCACATGGAAAGTAAAAGAATAAAAAATGTAAACATTTGGTTACTAGAGATCACAAAGAGAACAATAAATGTTAAGAGTTAAACCCTAGAGACTAAAGAGTAATAAATTAGCAAATGCAAGAACTATACTTATAAACATCTACCATTGATCTTACATATATCTTTCAAAATATATATCAAAGAGAAGAGTTTAGTTTATCCTCACCGAGTCACGAACCACAAGAGAAGGATGAGCATTGAAGTTGCAAAGATCCAAACAAACTTCCATACCAGAGTTTCCACATCCCACAACCAAAACCTTCTTCTCTCTAAACATTTCTCCACTTTTATAAGAGCTTGTGTGGAGGATTGGCCCAACAAAATCCGCAATTCCATCGATCTCCGGCATCACTTCCTCGGCATTCTCCCCGGTTGCCACGACAAGCCACCGCGAAACATACTCCGTTGTCTCCTCTTTCTTTACTCCAACAGTCCTCACCCTCCATAACCCACACCGCCTATCGAACTTAGCCTCCTCCACGGTCTGGTTAAAAAGCGGCTTTAGGCCAAAATGTTCCGTGTAGGACTGAAGGTATTGGACAAACTGTTGCTTTGTAGGATAAGTAGGGTAGCTTGAAGGAAAAGGCATCAATGGAAGCTCACAAAAATGTTTAGGGAGATGAAGTCGGAGACGATCATATGTTTTGAGCTGCCATAATGAGGCTATGCAAGTGGAACGTTCTAGAATCAAACTCGAGACGCCTCTCGACTTCAAACACGCGGCCGTGGCCAGTCCTGACGGTCCTGAACCGACAATGATTGGTCCTGGGATCAAGATGCACCTTGATTCCTCCACGTATGGATCATGGACTCTCTTGCCTAACGTTTCTGTTACAAACTCCATAGAAGAAGAGACAAAGAAAAAGAAAGAGAAAGAGATCTGAAGATATACAAGAAGTGAAGTAGGAGACTGATATTGGATTAGGTTTTTAAACCTATGTGGTAAACAAAGATGATCATATTCTCTTCTGTGACTTGTGGATAATTATGTCCCGAGAATAGGGGTGAAAAGAGAGAATGGGTTTCATTGATCTTATCTACAAAAAAGAATTAAGAAGAAAATAAACAAAATAGATAAGAAGAAGAAGATCGGATATTCCCTATAGATCAGGGTAAATCTATGGACGAAATATTTCTTTTTAAACTCGAGGATTTTGTAGTATTTGTTACAAGAGATCTCTCAAGAATTGAGATTTCAAACAGAGATTTCGGATTTTGAAGAAGAGGTTTGCGGTTCTGAAACAAACACTTGGGGGTAGAGAAGCAACTCTATATATGAGTTGAATAGAGAGATGAGATGGCCATGGACACATGACATAATTGTGGAGAGATATACACATGTCTATTTGTATCTATATTTGTATTATATATAGGTGGATATAGGTTAGTGGCATGGGCATGTCATGTTTAAATTTTTATTTAATTATTATTTTATATGATTATTATGGGCTATTGGGATTTGATAACGAACCATTAACTAACGATGATACTTTTCTTTCCTTTTTAGGTATCTCGCTTTTTATTTTTTTCTGATATTTTTGTTTTGGATTAATATAAAAATAGAGCAAATTTAGCCAACCGATTGTTACAAAAGGCCCAAGATAGAAAATATTTTAAAATAATAAACCCACTAAAGAACCCAACTTGTTGAAAAAAAAAAAGATTTCATAAAATCCTTGGTGTATAAAGACAAAAATTCCAACTAGAGCCAGCCAGCCCCTGGTGGTGTTTTAAGATGTTCAACTAGTTAGGCATTAGTGTAATATTCTAGATACGATGTAAGAATTAGCTAATGGTGCAGTAAATGGTTAGACAAAAATCTTTGCGGGTCGCGATAAGAGCAAGGATTTTAGTTGGACAGAAGTTGAACAAGCTTATTGATCGTGGAAGATCGGATTAAGGTATCAGAAGAAACAAAGCCGAAAAGCGAATATCATTAATTAGCATCATACCACAGTGAAGAAACAATCACCACAAAGTATGGTGAGACGATGATGGAAAACATGAAACTAAAAGTGTTTTTTTTCTTGTGCCCCCACAAAGTTTGGAGAATCTTTTGCCATATCAATGGATTTTGCAGTCCCCGAGTGTCGTCTATAAAATCAAAGGTGCAATTAACATGTTCTATAGCTCCTTCAAAGTTACATTCCCTTTAGTGCGCATATAAAGTTGTAACATCCAATTGTAAACTCCAAGAGTCCCCAATACGTTTTTTTCTCCTTTATAACTTAAATATCAATTATTTTTGGCTAATAAAGATAAACTCTTAAAAATATAACTAGTTTACCAAACGTTGTTCATTCTAACAGTTTAAAAAAAGGTCTTTTTCATTTATTTGGGTTTTAAATTTAAAGATAAGTTGGTTAAGCTTTTCTCAAATCCGAATTCCTGTTTAAAACTACATAGAAGCCACTTTAGTCCTCGACTTGAAAAATATACAAGCTCAACTTGAAAAAGAGTTCGCATAAACTTACATTTGAGATAATGTTAACGTGTGCGATTAGCAAGGAACATATGTAAAGCTCTCCGTTTGTGCCCTTAATTTTCCTTATATGATGAGTGAGTATTGGACACATCATACGATATGAACTATAACCTATCATTGATCATATTGAAAAAAGATAGAATATTTGATATCACTGTGCAGTCAACTTGGTGTACTATGATTCCCAACTCTTACCACTCATCTCACACTGTGTTACTCATCTCATACCATATCTTTCTGTATTCCTCTCTTTCAAGCTACTTTGAAAAACTATATGACCTAAAATGTCATATTCTCTATACTAGTTACATATACTTCCCAATTCCAACTTCCCAGAGAAAAATATGTGTTTTTGTTGAATAAATATTAAAATCGAGCGAAAAAAAAAGATTTTGATATTCGTTTAGAATCTTTTATATCTAATCCTACAAATTTATCATCACTCATATTTAACATTTATTTTAAAATTTTATATATAATGATTAAAATGTAATTTTTTGCTATTTTTCCTGCAAAAAACGATTCCGTAATTTCCCCGAACGTTATTCAAATAAATTCCTTTTAAATGTGATTTCAAATGTTCTACAAAAAAATATATATATATATTTGAAAACATGTAAAGTGATCTTGGTCTAGTGGCAAGTCCACATAAGACATACACCATCACACCAGGGATCGAATCTCCGACCCTACAATTTGTAGGAATTAGGCTAATGGACCGGCCAGTTGTGGCCCAAATGTTGACAAAAAAAAAAAAATTGAAAACATGAATCTACAAATTTTTCCTCAATGCTGTTTTCATAAAATTTTACCAAAAAATATAAGGCCAATTCTCTAAAATACCATAAACATAATTATAATATTTCTTCAAAATATCCGGTTCTGAAATTTTCTGACAGTACACTATCTTGAAATATTGAATTTGGCAAGAAAATTGAAAAACAAAATTTTCGGAGAATCACTTATTTGGCATCATTTTTGAGAAAAAGTTGTAAAATTGCGTGGGTGAAAAATTATAGAATTAGAGTCATGGCGGTAATTGCATCGCTATCATATTATCATTCAGTCGCATCGCTACCAAAAATCACAATCTAAGACATACTCAAATTACTATCGCACTTGAATTATATATTGCCCATTTGGGACCTAAGGGCTAAGAGTCAGAGGACCATCTTTCCCAGTTACATTTATTAATGGTCCAAAGAGGTCCATATGAGTAATTCCAAAAATCGCAAGTCCAACCATTTTCAACTTAGCTTGCAGAAAACGTAGCTCGTAACCTTTGTAATGGGTTACATTGCCGACAATACAATTACAATAATGTTTAAGGCCATTAGAAAATTCGGTGAATAGGCTACTCGACGGCTACAGTCACCAGTGGCGGACGTACGTGTATGAGTACCAGGGCACGTGCCCCATACACAATTTGATAATTTAAAAATTTGTTAGGTAATTTATAGTAGAAATGAAACATTTGGTTTATTGTGCCCTATATCATTTTCTGATTCTGTTTAGCTAATTGAGAATTATTTTCTTTTCTTTTTTTTTTTACTATTTTCAAGTAATAAAGATTTTTATGTTAGTCTATTTTTCCTTTTTTACCTTTTTTTAGTATAAAGAGATTATGTTAGTGTAAAGTACTATAATCAATGGTTGATTAACACATCAAATAAATTTACTTTATTTATATATCTTTTAATAAATATTTATATGCCAAAAAAATTTTTATATAATATTGTGCCCTATATTAACTATATTTCTAGATTCTCCACTGACACTCACTCTGAGGGATTAGTCGGGTGGTAAAAGATCGGATCACCTCCTAGTTATATATATATATATATATATATATATATATATATAAGAAAAAAATCTTATATAATAAAGTAAGGTTTCTCCAAATTCATGCTCTAATAAGCTGACAAGTGGCGCTCTATTCTTTTGACATGTGTCATTTCTCTCAAATTTCTCTCAAATTTAAACACACTATTTTCATAATCACTAAATTTAATTATACTTCGTGAAGTGATCTTGGTCTAGTGGCAAATGATAAGTCCACAGAAGACAGACACTATCACACCAGGGATCGAGTCCCCGACTCTACAATTTAATTGTAGAAATTAGGCTAATGGGCCGGCCAGTTGTGGCCCAAATGTTGACAAAAAAAAAATTAATTATACTTCATACTAAAACATCTTTTATCATTTTTATGCCTTTTTAGTAATTATATTTTTTTCTAAATGAGGTATTATTTATTAATATTTTATATAATTACCAAAACATTATCATTTGTTAGGAAGTAAAGCTTAAAATATTAACATTATAATTGTTCCGCAAAAATATCAATTAATTTTATTCAAAACAATATCAAAATACAAAAATCTGATAAGATTATAATTTTTTCTTATAGTTAAAAAAATTACAATATTTATCTCACAATATGTTTTTCGTCAAAATGTAAATTCATTTTATTTTAAAATAATTTAAAGTATTAAAAATATGATAAAAATTTTAATCACAATTTATTGTGTATTAATTCTGAAAAATGTAACTCCCACTGTATTTGACAAAATTAATTGTCATACAATTTATGGTGTATTTATTATTTGAAATGTAACCTACAAATTTTCTCTATAAATATCAAGGCAAAATTTTCATCAAACATCATATTCTACCTCTCAAATCATTTAATAAATTTCGTAATATTAATTTTTATATTTAACTAAAATCTCTCCATAATTTTTTTTCTATGTGAATTTTGTAGGTTTTGAAACAAATAGATTGCTTCAAAATTTTGGAGCATATATAAAAGTGATTTTGGTGCAAAAATGAACATGTAAAAGGTGATTTTTCTATACAAGGGCTACATGAATAAGGTGATTTTGGAGCAAAAGTGAACATGTAAAATGTGATTTTTCTATATATAGGGCTAGATGAATAATGTCGAAGGCACATTATACATTTTCACTTTTAGATGAGACACAATGAATGTATATCTTCTTTTACCTTCTGTTTCTACTTTTTTTTCATGTTTTGAAGTTTTCACTTTTAGATGAGGCATAAGGAATGTATATTTTCTTCAAACTTCGGTTTCTACTTCTTTTTCATGTTTTAAAGTTGGCAAATATTGTTTAGCATGCCTATTTTATTAAGTTGCTAAAATTCATATTAGTCTTTAAAAGTATTTTAGTTTCTCCGTCAAAAGGACCAAAATTGGGTACTCAACTAAATGATGAACATATGTAGTTTAACATAGAAAACCCAAATTACAATTCACAAAAATCTCAACCTTACATTGTCTAGATATGCTTGAGAAGCTATGTATAGCAAGAATATTTTACAAGCCATATTTTAAATTATTTTTAGGTTAAGCAAGGAAAAGGAATACCTTGTCGATGAAGTTGAGGAGTTAGATGGATAATTTGCATAAATCTTTGGTGTAGTGTTTCTTGGGTTTGTTGCATTCTCATGTACAAAATATTATTGTGGACATGTAGAATGTGAAGTCGAGTGAAATGTCAAATTACAAAAAAAATTATGACTTGTCATAGACTATTTGGTCAATAGAATTGTTATGAATTTTGTATAATGCATCTTAATCATGGCTAAAATTTTGAATGTCTCCAAAAAATATCAATAACAACAACAAACAATTTGTTTGAATATATTGATTTAAAGATATTTAGCGACGACATTTCAACAAAAAAAGTTTATAATACTTCTGTTTTATTGAAATTATATTTACTATTTTAACCAACTACATATATTTATTATTATTCAATTATGGCAATTTATTGAAATTTAAACGCTTTTCAAATTAGTTTTGTTGTTTGTTTTAGCAATGATACATAATGTCACGTGAAAACAACATTATATGTAAGTTGTTCCACGAACTAAAAACCATGCCACCAAAATCAAAATCAAAATTGTTGGAATGTTAGAGAAAAGTTAAGTTTAAACAATGAAACTAATATTACATGATGTGGTTTCGGGCCAGGGGGGATTACGGGGTTCAGCGTAGAACGTACTGATATTAAAAAAAACAAAAAAAAACTATCTACCAGTGTTTATTTTTAAAGTCAACTATTCTTTTTACTACACAATCAAACACCAAAAAATCATCTATATATCATTCTGCTTGGAAACGATTGTTACCCGTCAACGATAAAATATTTTCGAAGTTACGTTATAACACAAAATAAGTCAAACAACCGAAATTTGAAAATTGTGGTTCAAATGTTAGGTCTTTTTGTGCTTTTCTTTATATTTTTCTTATTGTTTGAAGGAGAACTATATGAAAAATTTAACCATAATTTCAATTACAACAAATTATTTGCTTAATTTATTTTCACTAATAAATGCCAAATATAATATATTTGTATTCGCCACATTAGTTAATAGAAATATAAAAAACTAAATATTTATAAAATATGATAATTTAAATCATATATAACTTAAAACGAAAATATTAATATCGCTATACTCGCGCATCGCGCGGGTTTTGTTCTCTAGTTTACAATAAATTTAGGACCTAAAGATAAACTACTTTTTTTTCCAAGCAACAAACAGTAGACATATTTACATGGTGATTGCAAGTTTTAAAAATTAATTAATAATTCTTGAAATCGTCTGGTTCTACGAAAACAAGCCAGAAAATGTAAATCCATTATCAAAGAACTTGCAAATACATTTTTTTTTTTTTGAAACGTATCAGCATGACAACGTTCCTATTTCGCTCGATAAACAAATGACAACTTGAGAAGTTATCTGACGAAAACCAACATTAAAGGCTATATAGACGTCTGGTGCAAATTGTTTTAGCATCAAATGAACTTTCAAATTTGGGATGATTTAATCACCAACTCTCAAAATGACATTTTAATCACCAAGTTTTGGTTGACCTTTCACTAAAATACATAAGTTTCGTTGACCACGCCGATTTGGGCATCACGTTAAATCTCCGTTAGTATTGTCTAATACAGGGTTAATTATTCGTCACTGTAGCTTAAACGACGTCGTTTTAACTCTGAAGAAACAAAACAAAAATCCCCAAATCGATTTTAACTTCCAAATCGAAGCAAAAATCCCCAAATCACTCAACCAAGTGTTTATGCAATTGTGATTTCAGGTGTATGTAAAGGGAATTGCTGGTTCTCGATGTTACAGAAGGTAGAGGAGAAATTCAAAGCCATGGAGCCACAAAACCAGAAGTCGGAGGAGAGGAGTGTGGAGAAGGAAGAGAGGAAACTACGACAAAGGTTATGCTTCAAGGCGAAGCCACTTCCTAATTCGCTTTCTCCACTATGGGTCTGCACCATGGCAACAATTCGAGAGAGAAATTTAGGGATTTCGTTTTCTAGGGTTTGTTTCGATTTGGGAATTTTTGTTTTGTTTCTTTAGAGTTAAAACGACGTCGTTTAAGTTACAGTGACAGACATTTACTCTTTTTTAGACGATACTAACGGAGATTTAACGTGATGCCCAAATCGGCGTAGTCAACGAAACTTATGTATTTTAGAGAAAAGTCAACCGAAACTTGATGATTAAAATGACATTTTTAGAGTTGGTGATTAAATCGTCCCAAATTTGAAAGTTAACGATTTTTTTGACATTTTTTTCAATACATAATACATAATGATTTTGAAATCATATAGAACTACGGAAAAACTCGACAAATCAATACAATAAAAACAAGATGCATTTCTGTTGATACTTCAATTTTAACATTCAAGGTTTAAAACCATTACCAATGTTGACACCTCAACTTACATTCAAGCTGGTGTTGATACTTCGGTTAAAATCACTAGTCTATTAAATTAAAACAATTAATACAAATCAGTTTTTTTTGCATAGATGGACAAATGAATTAAGTGAAAAAAACAAAGAAACAGATAGCAGCCTTGGACGAGAGATGCGAGGGTTTTTAACTCACAAACCCCTCTACAACAGTAAGAGAGATTGCAATCTCATTCGATAGTTTTCTCAATCTCTTTGTTCATCTAGATTCAATTTTGTCAGCTCTGTTGATTGAGAACTGTTCGATTTTGGCAATCATGGGATAAAACATCAATATCCCACTACTGATGCTAATTTAAATTCCCTAATCTTTTTGTATGGATGATTGCGTTTAGATACTTTTATAATGGCAATATGTACCATTTGGATATATTAAAACACTCTCGTGGAATGAGATGCTTGTGGATACTTTGTTATCACCAATTAGCGGAAGACAAGTCTGTTTTGTTCTTTTTCTTTTTTCTTTTTGTTTACGTGATTAACTTGATTTAAGTGAATTGCAATTATTTTCATTTGAAATGCAGTTACCATCCTGTTTCGGTTGTGTTTTCTCGTGCAAATGGCTCAACTATATTAGACTCTTAAAGAAAGAGATACATTGATTTTCTTGCAGCTTCTTCCGCAGTTATTTAAGGTAAATTAATAGTTCCAAAAGCACCTTGCTTCACTCAAAGATACAAGACACCATGACGTGACATGACGTAAACGCTCACTACCGTAGTCAGTAGTCACAGTGAGAGTTGTTGCACATGTCCAGACACATATTGGGCCGATACGATCCATTTAGGTTTCGGATTACGACATTGACGGAGGTGTTTTCTTTTGGTCACAGATTCAAAGTAAAAGTTGTTTTTTTTTTAACCTGCTCAATCAGTAATCATGTGAGCGTCGGTCGTGCAATATTTTAAATAAATCGATTGCATGTTGTCCACCAATTTAAATAATTTTCCGACTTCTACCTTTTTTTTCTATTTCTTTTGTCTTATTTAACATGTGAACATCGATGGAGCAATTTTTGAAGGCAAAATGTAACC
Source organism: Erysimum cheiranthoides (assembly GCA_011420285.2). Classification (NCBI taxonomy): domain Eukaryota; kingdom Viridiplantae; phylum Streptophyta; class Magnoliopsida; order Brassicales; family Brassicaceae; genus Erysimum; species Erysimum cheiranthoides. Next base: position 8,665,847 of record CM022177.2, read on the forward strand.
ATTTTAAAAAAACATAAATAGATTTTTTTGTTTTTTCTTTTCAAAAATTCTATGTGAATCCGAAAATATGCGAACCGAATGCGATCATAATAGTCATAAAATCCGAACGGATAATGAATTATCCTATCCGGATTATCCGAATCCGAAAAAATTCGAACTGAATCCGATTTGAATAATCATAAAACCCGAACAGATAATAAATTCTCCTATCCGAATTATCCGAATCCGAAAAAATCCAAACCGAATCCGATCCGAAATCCAAATATCCAGACCTAGACATATATATGGAATTGTCGGCAGTTTCACATTGTCCTTCTTGCTTTCGTTTGCTTTTATACACTTTCTGTGTTTACTTTCCGTTTTGGATATCAATAAAATGCATTTCAAGAAGCAATGATCAAGACCATAACCTTAACCAGAACCATACATTATACAACAAAAGAGGCCAATATTGGAAGCCGAAGAGTATATCTGTCCCTAAATCAATCAATCATGCCTTAAAAATTCCATATCAGCTAGTAGGTTCACTAGTACATCCGATCGTAGGGTAGCCTGAACATCAATACTTCCTTCATTGATTCCTGGAAAAAGTGTAAGCTTTCCATTGAAACTACTCGACGGTCCAGATCGAGCTGCAATAGGTTTTCCCCAACCAAAATCTTTGGTGTACATTTCGAACCGGGGAGAGCTTGCGATAAGTATAGTATCACCGTCTACTTTACTGCCAGTGCCTAATTTTAGGTTTTTAACATTTCTAACCCAATCATCTGCAAAACTTTTACAGTTTTCATTCATTTGCGAGCTCACTAATTTTCTTATTTCCAGAGCAGCCCAACCCAAGCCACGATCCAACAGCTCTTCCACGGTGGTTACGGCTGTTGTAGGATAGACCATATTCCCAAAGCAATCTTTATCAAGCGAAGGATTTATCCTCTGCCTTAAGTCAACCACTAGTATAAATTGTGTCTCTCGTTCCCTGCTCATACCACTGTGTCTGATGATTGATCGCCACATATGTGCCGAAACCGCTTGAAGGGATGAAATTACCAAGTCACTGGAGGCAACCTCGCTGTTGGCTTTAGCTCTGAGATCTGAAATATTCTTCTTTGTGAAGTCAAGCATCCAATGTTTCGTAGTGTGCACGGAAGAAGATTCACGGCTTGGTGGTGGCGGCCTCTCCGTCATTGAAACCGGAATATGGATCGGGTAACCGATCCCCTCGAGGAACCATCCTTTAAGAACAAGAGGCTTATGATTGAAACATGAACCACTCGAGCAAATCTTGGACCAAGTATGAAAGAAATCCCACATAGAAACTCCGTCTGCCACCAGGTGGTTGTAACTGTAACCGATGAATACTCCATCCTTCATCTCGGTGACTTGTACAACAAGCACGGGCTCGGGTGCGCCATCACAGTTTTTTAAACCGTTGCGGGGAAAGAAATCATCTAGGAAACAAGGAATTGAACCATCAGGCTGAAGAGTATCACTCACCGAGACAGATTTAGCTTTCGCGTGGAGAAATCCAGCGCCAGAGTCATCACAGTCTACAAATTACGACACCGTATTGTCTTCAAGATTCTCCGTCTTGACGAGACGACCCGCGAAAGGGAAGTATATATCTAAGGCATGAGAGAGAGAGCCCTTTAGCTGAGAGATGAGATTGAAACTGGGATCGGGTTTTTGGAAAGAGAAGAATAAACGTTAAGACGCAACAAAACAGAGCATGAGAATCTTTTCCTGTTATATTCCTATAAATGGTCGTTAAAAATTTATAGTATTACTATTATTGTGTTAACATGACAAAAAAAAACATAACGATTGGTTAATAAATCACTAATAAACATAATGGAAATGAGCCGCCCTCGTGTATAATAGTCAGCACGTCGTAGGCTCGTAGCCTGCGTTATGTGCCGACCGACATGCGGAGGCCCGCAATAACGCAATACCAAAACTCTCCCCTGCACTACGAACGTACTGTCGCTGTTACAGAGAAGCTTCCAAAGGCCTCTACAGACACAGAGGGACAAAACTGACAATGTTTTGTAATACGTATCACATGATTTACGTATATAAACACGTAAAAAGTCAATTGTTTTGCCAAAAAAAAAATAAAAAAATAAATAAAAATATGGGACCTTTGCACACACAAATTATTAAACGTAAATGAGACCTTTGCACACACAAATAAAGAAAAAAAAACACACAAACACGTAAATGAGACCATTCGATGTTTTTTTTTTTAATCTCAAATTTAGGATTTTGGTTGGCTCATGCAGTCAGTCATGCTATCTTTTATCTTTTCCATCGTAGTTCGTTCATCATAAAATTCAAAATTTGATTAAAAAAAATAGATTATACTTTCGGATATAAACATATTTTTGTGATGCCATCGTGCGGCCGGCCCTGATATTTTGGAGGCCCAAACAAATTTAAGAGATTTAAAAGCAAGTTTTAAAATTGGGGGCTCTATTAACAAAAAAATATAAAATTAGGGGCCTATTTTATTGTAACGCCCGTGAACCGGTTTTGGTCAGGGTGTCGATCGACACCACTAAAGGAGTGTCGATCGACACTAACAAATCGTGTAATTGGGCTGTTGGGCTTTTAATTGCGCGTTTTGACGGGATTAGGGAAAGGAAACCCTAATGGGCCCGTGTATAAGGCTTACGGAACGCGACCTAGGGTTCTTTTTAGTCCCTTTTGTCGTTTTCTGAAGAGGTTGTGAGAGAGGAGTTTTCCTGAGAGATTTCTGAGAAGTTCCTGAGCCTTTCCTGTCAGATTTCCTGTGGGAAAGGAGATCAAAGCCTTGTTGGTGTGTTGAGAGGGCTGTAGGGGGGTCGTTCTTCTCCTTCCTTGCGTTCAGATTCGCCCAGTTTTTCAGAGAAAAAGGTGAGTGCATGACTGAGGGCTTATTTAAGCATAGATCCTTGTTTTCTCTGTTGATTTGATTGTTTGATTGATGGATTGACTGGTTGTTGTGTTTCTGTGGTTGTGTTTGCGTGTTTGGGGACTTGTATGGTCTCTGTGAGGATCGCTGGTTCGTAGTAGGGCACTGGAGAAGGAGATTCGCGATGTGGAGATCGCAGGAAAAGTGCCTGCGCGATCGGTGTCGATCGACACCGAAGGAAGGGTGTCGCTCGACACCAGTCGGGCCAAGTGTCGATCGACAGGGGGTGAAGTGTGTCGATCGACACCAGTTGGGTGTAGTGTCGATCGACACGGTTGGTTGGGTGTCGGTCGACACGAGTTCGTCTGTCAGACAGTTCGTCTGGTTTGTTGTTGGTTGTTGATTTGTGATTTGTTTCTATTACTTGTGTGTATAGCCTGTTGCTTGGGAGGATTGCCTCACTAAGTATTTATGATAATACTTACGCATCTCATTTGTGTCGTTGATGCAGGTAAAGGCAAAGTGTGACTATGGGATCGTGGCGAGGAAGAGGGGATGATCTAGATGCTCGTTGTGTGATCATTCTGTTGTTGTTTTCTGTTTCCGTTGCTAGGTTGTTAGTTCAGGAGTTAGAACTTTCACCTAGGTTGCCGATTTATTGATTCTTGGTTTATGACTCGTTGTTGAATATTTATTATTATTTATTGGATTTATTTCTAAGACTTAAATGCTCTTTCCCGTTGATTGCGCTGGGGTATTTAGTGAGTATGGGATCACTAGATATTAATTAAATAAATTTAAAAAAAAAAAATGGGTTGGGGTGTTTCAATTTGGTATCAGAGCGGAGTTCGATTCTAGGATGAGTAGGAATTTAATTTGAGAATTATTTTCCTGATGATTGTTGAGTGATGAGCTAGGATGTTAGCATGCTGTGAATTGATTATGGAGTATTTAATCGATTGCGTGCTGTTGGAGTTCTAGTATCATCCTCTCCGAGCCTTAAACGAGATTCCACGGTAAGTTGTGTGTGTTGTTATTGTTTGTTCTAGTTTCTTAGTCTTCTGTCCTTGGGTAGCGCAGATGGCTAGAGGAGCTGGAGTTTCCGGTATAGGTCGTGGTCGCGGCAGAGGCGAAGCCGCGATGGAGCCGTTTGTGGGTCCGCAGCCTGGAGTTGAGGGGACCGGGGCGGGAGGTGGTCCAGGCGTCGACGTGCCGGGAGTGGCTGGTGTCGGTGCGGGTGGACATGTTGGTGCTCAGAACCCGGGAGTGTTGGGTGCTGCAGCAGGAGTTGCCCAGGTTCCAGAGGTTGGCGTGGCGGATCTGCTGAGGCAGTTGTTGGAGCGGTTGCCTGGTGTGGTTCCAGCGCAGGCTCCGGTGGCACCGCAGGAGCCAGTTGTGCCACAGGTGGTGGCGGAGGTGCAGCTAGCGGCTGCAGCGGCTGGGGGTGTTCCGTCATACATCAAGATGATGGAGCAGCTCCAGAAGATCGGTACTGGGTACTTTTCTGGTGGTCCCAGTTCCGAGGAGGCCGATACCTGGAGGGATCGGGTTGAGAGGAACTTTCGTTCCACGAGGTGCCCGGAGGAGTATCGGGTAGACCTGGCGGTGCATTTCCTGGAGAAGGATGCACATTTGTGGTGGCGTAGTGTGATCGCCAGGAGGAGGCAGGAGGAGATGACTTGGGTGGATTTCGTGAGGGAGTTCAACGCCAAGTATTTCCCGCAGGAGGCGCTTGATCGTATGGAGGCGCGATTTCTCAGACTGGCTCAGGAGGAGCGGACAGTCCGAGAATATGATCAGGAGTTTAACAAACTTCTGGTGTATGCTGGGCATGGTATGGAGGAGGATAAGACCCAGATGAGGAAGTTCCTGATGGGGCTTCGACCTGACCTGAGGGCGCGGTGCAGAGGGTTGAGTTGCACCATGAAGGCGGGTCTCGTGGAGATGGCTGCTGAGATCGAGGGGGATCTCCAGGGTGAGATTGAGGCGGCGAGTCTGGCGGTTCAGCCGAAGAAGGCTCAGCAGCAGGTGGCACCTGGCAGGGGCGGCAAGCCTGCGCAGGGGCACAAGCGGAGGTGGGATCACCCTTCCCGGGGTGGTCAGAGTGGCCAGAGTGGTCAGAGTGGCCAGAGTGGTCAGAGTGGCCAGAGTGGTCAGAGTGGCCAGAGTGGTCAGAGTGGTCGGGGTGCTCAGGGTGGTCGTGCTTGCTGCTATTCTTGTGGGAGTATCGATCACAGGATAGCAGATTGTCCTCAGCGCGGGGTGGATACCCGGGTGTGCTACTACTGCAAGGAGAAGGGCCATGTCAGGACGAGTTGTCCTAAGTTGCAGCAGCCGGCGGTGGCAGCGGTGCAGCAGGGAGTACATCGGCATGGCGGGATGCAGCTAGCGCAGATCGCAGCACCACCAGAGGGCTACACTTCGTTTGAGAGAGGCGACCCCAGCACCAGAGCAGCGATCACTGGTAAAATTCTAGAACTCAGACTTTGTGAATTTCTGTAGTTTTAGATAAAAATCTTGTTGCGTGTTAAATGTTAGGGTTCTTAGCACATAAGGTTTGTGTAGGGACCTTGTTGGTGGGCGGTGTAGAGGCCCACGTGTTGTTTGACTCTGGAGCGTCTCATTGCTGTATTACCCCGGAGTGTGCCTCGCGTGGCAACATCCGTGGCGACCCTGGTGAGCGGGTCGGACCTGTTAAGGTCGTTGGAGGAGGGCTCCTAGAGGTGTTTGGAAGAGCTAGGGGCGTGGATATTCAGATTGCAGGAGAGTCGATGCCAGCAGATCTGATTATTTGCCCTGTAGAGCTGCACGATGTTATTCTGGGAATGGACTGGTTGGGCCATTACCGAGTACATCTGGATTGTCATCGAGGGAGAGTCTCGTTTGAGCGGCCAGAAGGGAGGTTGGTTTATCAGGGAGTGAGACCTACCTCAGGGAGTCTCGTCATCTCGGCGGTGCAGGCAGAGAAGATGATCGAGAAGGGCTGCGAGGCTTATCTGGCGACAATATCTATGCCGGAGTCTGTGGGGCAGGCGTCAGTGAGTGACATTCGGGTTGTCCAGGAGTTCGCGGATGTGTTTCAGTCGTTGCAGGGATTACCACCTTCTCGGTCGGATCCTTTCACGATTGAGTTGGAACCAGGGACAGCGCCGTTGTCTAAGGCACCTTACAGGATGGCTCCAGCGGAGATGGCAGAGCTGAAGAAGCAGCTGGAGGATTTGCTGAGCAAGGGATTCATTCGCCCTAGTACTTCACCGTGGGGAGCACCGGTGTTGTTCGTGAAGAAGAAGGACGGAAGTTTCCGCTTGTGTATTGACTATCGGGGGTTGAACCGAGTCACTGTGAAGAACAAGTACCCTTTGCCGAGGATCGATGAGTTGTTGGATCAGCTGAGGGGAGCTACTTGGTTCTCCAAGATTGATTTGGCGTCGGGTTATCATCAGATCCCGATAGCGGAGGCAGATGTGCGCAAGACTGCTTTCAGGACGAGATACGGGCATTTTGAGTTTGTGGTTATGCCTTTGGGTTTGACTAAGGCACCAGCGGCGTTCATGAGGCTGATGAACGGCGTGTTCCAGGAGTTTTTGGACGAGTTTGTGATCATCTTTATTGATGATATTCTGGTGTATTCTAAGAGTCCTGAGGAGCATGAGGTACATCTAAGGAGAGTGATGGAGAAGCTGCGGCAGCAGAAGCTGTTCGCTAAGTTGAGCAAGTGCAGTTTCTGGCAGCGAGAGATGGGTTTTCTGGGTCACATTGTTTCTGCAGAGGGAGTTTCTGTGGATCCAGAGAAGATTGTGGCTATCAGAGACTGGCCTAGACCGACGAATGCCACTGAGATCAGGAGTTTTCTCGGGTTGGCGGGTTATTACCGGAGGTTCGTCAAGGGGTTTGCGAGCTTGGCTCAGCCGATGACTAAGCTTACAGGGAAGGATATTCCGTTCGTGTGGTCACCGGAGTGTGAGCAGGGTTTCGCGAGCCTGAAGGAGATGTTGACGAGTACACCAGTGTTGGCCTTGCCGGAGCATGGAGAGCCTTACACAGTGTACACGGATGCCTCGAGAGTTGGTTTGGGTTGTGTTCTGATGCAGAGTGGGAAGGTTATTGCCTATGCGTCACGGCAGTTGCGGAAGCATGAGGGCAACTACCCTACTCATGATTTGGAGATGGCTGCGGTGGTCTTTGCCTTGAAGATTTGGAGGTCTTATCTTTATGGCGGACAGGTGCCGGTGCTTACAGATCATAAGAGTTTGAAGTATATCTTCACTCAGCCAGAGCTGAACCTGAGGCAGAGGCGGTGGATGGAGCTGGTGGCTGATTATGATCTGGAGATAGCTTACCATCCTGGTAAAGCTAACGTGGTTGCAGATGCACTAAGCCGTAAGCTTGTTGGTGCTACTCCAGGGCAGAGTGTGGAGGCCTTGGTTAGCGAGATTGGTGCTTTGCGGTTGTGTGCAGTTTCGGTGGAGCCTTTGGGATTAGAGGCTGTAGATCAGGCAGATCTTCTGAGTAGAGTTCGGTTGGCTCAGGAGAAGGATAAGGAGTTGATTGCGGCTTCTAAGGCGGAGGGCTCTGAGTATCAGGTCGCAGCTAATGGTACTATCCTTATGCATGGGCGAGTTTGCGTGCCTAAGGATGAGGGGTTGCGACGGGAGATTTTGAGTGAGGCTCATGCGAGCAAGTTTTCCATTCATCTGGGAGCGACCAAGATGTACCGAGGTCTCAAGCGGTATTATCATTGGCTCGGGATGAAGAGGGATGTAGCTGATTGGGTCGCGATGTGCGACACTTGCCAGCTGGTGAAAGCTGAGCATCAGGTTCCTGGTGGTCTGTTGCGGAGTTTGCCCATTCCGGAGTGGAAGTGGGACATGATCACTATGGACTTTGTGGTTGGTTTGCCTGTGTCGCGGACCAAGGATGCTATTTGGGTGATTGTGGAACGTCTGACTAAGTCAGCACAATTTCTGGCCATCAGAAAGACCGATGGAGCAGCGGCTTTGGCTAAGAAATATGTGAGCGAGATCGTGAAGTTGCATGGAGTACCTGTGAGTATTGTGTCAGACAGGGACCCCAAGTTTACTTCAGCTTTTTGGGATGCCTTTCAGGCAGAGATGGGCACTAAGGTGCATATGAGTACGGCGTATCATCCTCAGACAGATGGGCAATCTGAGAGGACTATCCAGACACTAGAGGATATGTTGCGGATGTGTGTCTTGGATTGGGGTGGTCATTGGGCGGACCACTTGAGTCTGGTAGAGTTTGCTTACAACAACAGCTACCAGGCGAGTATTGGCATGGCCCCTTATGAGGCGTTGTATGGGAGGCCATGCAGGACCCAAGTGGGGGAGAGGAGCATGTATGGTGCGGATTTTGTTCAGTTGACCTCGGAGAAGATTCGGGTTCTTAAGCTGAACATGAAGGAAGCTCAGGATCGTCAGCGGAGTTATGCTGATCAGAGGAGGAGAGAGCTTGAGTTTGAGGTTAGGGACAGAGTGTACCTCAAGATGGCCATGTTGCGAGGTCCGAACAGGTCTATCTCTGAGAATAAGTTGAGTCCGAGGTACATGGGTCCGTTTGAGATTGTTGAGAGGGTGGGACCGGTGGCATACAGGCTGGAGTTGCCAGAGGTTATGCGCGCGTTCCACAAGGTGTTCCATGTGTCGATGCTGAGGAAGTGTCTTCACAAGGATGATCAGGTGTTGGCTAAGATTCCAGAAGATCTTCAGCCCAACATGACCGTGGCGGCGAGACCTGTGAAGGTTCTCGAGAGGAGGATCAAGGAACTTCGGCGGAAGAAGATTCCTTTGATCAGAGTCCAGTGGGACTGCGACGGAGTGTCAGAGGAGACTTGGGAGCCAGAGGCAAGGATGAAGGCAAAGTTCGGGAAGTGGTTCGAGAAGCAGGCGGTTGCTTGAGTTGCCTATCCTTGGGTTCCAGTTTCAGAGTTTCAGAGTTTTCGGAGTTTTTGAGTTTTGAGTTCTGAGTTGTTGTTCTTATTTTCCTTTCATTATGTACTTTCGTTTGGAGTTGTAACGATTATGACATTTTGAGGAATTAATAAGATGAGTATTTCTTGGATTTGACGTGAGTTGTCTTATTTGAGAATGAGTTGTGCGGGTTCTAAAAAGGGAAAGTTTCCTAGAGGGGAAATTTCTATTTTTGGAAAGTTCCGGAGGACGCTAAGGAAGCGTTTTAGTATTGTTGCTCAGGGGACACGAGTGTCCTGATGACTCGAGGGGAGTTGGGTATGCTCCCGAGGTACAGTCAACTCGAAGGACTTATTGTTCTAGAGTGCGACGGGTACGGTGGCTTCGGGTGACGATCCGAGAGCACGCTTTAGGGTGACGACCCGACAGCGAGTTTATAGTATTATTGTTTCCAAGTGCCGCAACCTGCTGACTTTGTGACGGATAGTGCGCGGACACAACTCTGGGTCTTGACCTGTGAGTGGGAATGATAGTACGAGAGATACCTGAGATACCGTAGGCCGAGGCCTGAGAGTTGCGGTTATGTTCGAAGACTGCGGTCTGAGAGCGGAGTCAGAGTGGCGAGCAACAATGACTAAAGAAAGCCATGAGTATTGGCTGAGTTTGGACCTGGGGAGGTCAGGTGGGAGTGAGTGCGGGACCGACGTGTCGGTTGCACTGAGTTTTGCGGTTTGAAGCGTTAAGCTAGATTCGAGGACGAATCTATGTTAGTGGGGGAGAATTGTAACGCCCGTGAACCGGTTTTGGTCAGGGTGTCGATCGACACCACTAAAGGAGTGTCGATCGACACTAACAAATCGTGTAATTGGGCTGTTGGGCTTTTAATTGCGCGTTTTGACGGGATTAGGGAAAGGAAACCCTAATGGGCCCGTGTATAAGGCTTAGGGAACGCGACCTAGGGTTCTTTTTAGTCCCTTTTGTCGTTTTCTGAAGAGGTTGTGAGAGAGGAGTTTTCCTGAGAGATTTCTGAGAAGTTCCTGAGCCTTTCCTGTCAGATTTCCTGTGGGAAAGGAGATCAAAGCCTTGTTGGTGCGTTGAGAGGGCTGTAGGGGGGTCGTTCTTCTCCTTCCTTGCGTTCAGATTCGTCCAGTTTTTCAGAGAAAAAGGTGAGTGCATGACTGAGGGCTTATCTAAGCATAGATCCTTGTTTTCTCTGTTGATTTGATTGTTTGATTGATGGATTGACTGGTTGTTGTGTTTCTGTGGTTGTGTTTGCGTGTTTGGGGACTTGTATGGTCTCTGTGAGGATCGCTGGTTCGTAGTAGGGCACTGGAGAAGGAGATTCGCGATGTGGAGATCGCAGGAAAAGTGCATGCGCGATCGGTGTCGATCGACACCGAAGGAAGGGTGTCGCTCGACACCAGTCGGGCCAAGTGTCGATCGACACGGGGTGAAGTGTGTCGATCGACACCAGTTGGGTGTAGTGTCGATCGACACGGTTGGTTGGGTGTCGGTCGACACGAGTTCGTCTGTCAGACAGTTCGTCTGGTTTGTTGTTGGTTGTTGATTTGTGATTTGTTTCTATTGCTTGTGTGTATAGCTTGTTGCTTGGGAGGATTGCCTCACTAAGTATTTATGATAATACTTACGCATCTCATTTGTGTCGTTGATGCAGGTAAAGGCAAAGTGTGACTGTGGGATCGTGGCGAGGAAGAGGGGATGATCTAGATGCTCGTTGTGTGATCATTCTGTTGTTGTTTTCTGTTTCCGTTGCTAGGTTGTTAGTTCAGGAGTTAGAACTTTTACCTAGGTTGCCGATTTATTGATTCTTGGTTTATGACTCGTTGTTGAATATTTATTATTATTTATTGGATTTATTTCTAAGACTTAAATGCTTTTTCCCGTTGATTGCGCTGGGGTATTTAGTGAGTATGGGATCACTAGATATTAATTAAATAAATTTTAAAAAAAAAAATGGGTTGGGGTGTTTCATTTATATACTAAAAATTCAAAAAAATTTGGAGGTCCTAGATGAATATTTCGCTCGACTATGCTGAGGGCCGGCCCTTATGTACTAGTTAATCTACTAGCCGATGTGGAATTTGTAGAGTATGTAACTAGTGCATGATTTGATTTGGTTGAGAATAAAACATAACATTCGGACATACACACCAAAAATGGCAGATGTGATAAACCAATCGGGACGATTAAAGGTCCAACTAACTCCATTTTATTTCAGATTGCTGAGTAGACAAATTATGTTCTATTGTTGTGAATTAGTTCGAATAATCTTTGATATAATATTTAAGTGAAGGAGTGAATGATTATTTATTGGATGATTTTTGTACCTTTTATTTTTTGTAAAACCAATCCAGTGTTTACAGGTATATTTTACTTTTAAATAATTAAAAAGTTAAAACAAGAAAAAATCGTTTTTTTTTTTTTAATACCAAATCATCTATATTATTAAAATTGAAGTATTTTTTGTAAAGTAGTCTTGGAGTTTCAATTTATTTACAAGGAATACCATTGGTATTTATTCATTTTTAAAAATTAATTCCCTTTAATTATTTTCCCAAAAATCTCTACAATCTTTATTTGATTTTTTTGTTAAGATTGAAAATTATAATTCTCCTATCATCTTTATTTGATTTTCTTTTTAGTTGTTTTGAATCATCATATAATACATCAAATTAATAAAAATCTAGATTTTTTTCTGCATATGGTGTGATTCGAATTTTTAAAAATATACATATATTATTAACCAATAATTTATGTGTCTAACGTATCATATCGTTAGACAATGATTCATATTCATATTATAAATAAGATCAAAATGAATCTAAATTTAACTGAACAAAAAATTTAACGTAATAAACATCTAAATTTAAAAGTTTGTATTCGGTTTAATTCGGTTCTTTAGTTGAACCGTTTGGTTATACCAGATACAATAAATTTTAAAAATTTTAGAAAGATATCAATATCAGTCTATTTAGATTTTATAAAAAATTTCAAATTTTATTGAACGGGTTATATGGCGGAACGGGTTTGAATCGACTTCCATATAAATTTTATTAATTTAATTAAAATTATGTAAAAAAAATTATCACGCGGTATACCGCGGGTTAAATCCTAGTAACTTTATTAATATGAACCAAAGATTGTAATGTTACACATAAGGATATGAATACAATCAAATATTTTTGTAACGAAAGAGCAAAAAAGTTTTGGCGCCGCAATCCGAATGATATGCTTAGTTGCTCTCGGCTTATCCGTCAATCTTGTATGGCTTTCTAGCTTGGGAATCATCTGTTTTTTATCGATGAACCTTCTTTTACGCTTTCGAAAGTCAAAGTCTGCGATCCATCCGTTACATCGCAAGACCATAAATTTTGGAACTCTCCTGAAAAAAGAGATATGAGTTTTTGTGATTGTACCGTAAGCCCGTACGTGTTGTTGATTTGATCTTCTGATTCTCATCCTAGTCACATCCTCCACCAACACCCAATCCGAGTAGAAGAAACCACCGATCGTGCTGATTGTCTCTGCTCTCGACTTGTGTCAAACAGAAGGAAGAAATACAAGGCCAACCGACGCCGGAAAAGCCAGCGCCGTCCGGAAACGAAGATCAGAAAAAACGGTTGTTGAAGAAAATGTCGCCTGGGTGATCGCCTCTGTTGAGAGAGAAAAGAAACGCACTTATCAAAACATAATAATGTTTTGATTTAAAGAAAGAAAATTCGGTTTAATTTTAAAATTTGTAACCCAGTAGTAAGTAACAGTATTTTAATTAATACTCATAAATTTAAATGATTATGACTGTAGTAAGTAAACAATTATTTTAGAAAATGTCAAAATACGTTTTTTTCCTCTTTTTCGACAGCTTTTTTTTTTTTTTTTTTTCTCTTTGAAAATATTTTGTCTGCAAAGAATTATACTAACGAAAAGCTAGCTTTGAAATTAAAGTCATAAAATTTTCAAACTAGTCACTTATGGGACAATTTTATGTATAATTTAATCCTTACGTACATTGGATAGGATTTGCTTTCTTTTGGCATGTGGTTGGGTACTATTTTAGATTGGCCATGTTTTATCTTTTTCGTTCAGAGCTTCACATTAGAGACAAAAAATGGCAGGAGGGGTAGTTTTAGTCTCTTCGAGCACTGTTCGACCCGTAAACAGCAACCAATCCGGTCGAACTGAGATCCATCTTACTCCATATGACCTTAGTCTTCTTCATTTCGATTATGCTCAAAGAGGTCTTCTCTTTGCCAAACCCGATCCAGAGTTCAAGCTTATCTCTAGGCTAAAGACCTCTCTCTCTCTTGCCTTAGATATCTACTTCCCTTTCGCGGGTCGTCTCGTCAAAACGGAGAATCTTGAAGACGAGACAGTGTCGTTTTACATAGACTGTGATGGCTCTGGCGCTAGATTTCTCCACGCCGAAGCTGAATCTGTCTCGGTGAGTGATTTTCTTCAGCCTGATGGCTCTGTTCCCGAATTCACGAATCACTTCTTTCCCGCCGACGATTTCAAGAGCTGTGATGGTGTCACGGTGCCCTTGCTTGTTATACAAGTTACCGAGATGAAGGACGGAGTGTTCATCAGTTACTGTTACAACCACATGGTGGCAGATGGAGTTTCTATGTGGGGTTTCTTTGACACATGGTCCATGATTTGCTCGACTGGTTCAGCAGGTTTCAATCATAAGCCTCTTGTTCTCAAAGGATGGTTCCTCGAGGGTATCGATTACCCGATACATATTCCGGTTTCAAAGACGGTGAGGCCACCACGGAACCGTGAGGAGAGAACAAAAGAATGGATTTTTCACTTCACAAAGGAGAACATTTTAGATCTCAAAGCTAAAGCCAACAGTGACCTGGGAATATTTTCATCTCTTCAAGCGGTTTCTGCACATATGTGGAGATCAATCATCAGACATAGTGGTGTGAGCAGAGAACAAGAGACGTATTGCAAACTAGTGGTGGACTTGAGGCAGAGGGTAACTCCTCCCCTTGAGAAAGATTGTTTTGGGAATATGGTCTATATTACATCAGCCACAGCCACCGTGGAAGAGCTGCTGGATCGTGGCTTGGGTTGGGCTGCTCACCTAATAAATAAACTAGTGAGTTCGCTAACGAATGAAAACTGTAAAACTTTTGCAGAGGATTGGCTTAGAAATGTTAAGAACTTTAAATCAGGCCTTGGCAGTAGAGTAGATGGTAATACTGTAGTTATCGCAAGCTCTCCCCGGTTCGAAGTGTATAACAAAGATTTCGGTTGGGGCAAACCTATTGCAGTTCGAGCTGGACCGTCCAATAGTATCAGTGGCAAGCTCACTCTTTTTCCAGGAGTCAATGAAGGAAGTATTGATGTTCAAGCCACCCTATGGCCGGATGTCATAGCGAATCTACTAGCCGATGTGGATTTTTTAGAGCATGTGACTACTGCGTGATTGACATGCTCCAATATTTGTCTCTTTGATTGTATAATGTATGAACCTGGCAAAGGTGTTATGGTTAATTAGCTAGCCCTTGATTGCTTCTTCAAATGGATTTTATTGATCTCCAAACACAAATAACATAAATTACACACATAAATAAATAAAAATAAAAATCTCGTGCATTAGCACGGCTTATCATTTAGTAATTGCTTAATATTAAGTTCAAGAATGAAGAAGATTTGCGGCACCGAACAAAGCTTTTGGAACTCAGAAGCATTTAATTTATAACTCAGAAGAGAGGGACGGCCAAAAGATAGAACCTGAAGGAATACCGATTTACAAGATTTTAGCTTCTTACATATCATCATATGACTTAAGTGGAATGAAAAAGTTTTTGAACAAGTTGGAGGAGAAAAGACCAAAGAGATATGGTTTAGCTATGTTGCGTAAGTCAGAGCCATTATTGGTTAATTATGAGTATTACGACATCCTCGGACCAAAGTCTATTGGTATCTCATGTTAATTTATAGGAGAAAAGGAAGACCTTCGCCGTTTGTGGAACTTAGCTAAGGATAGGAAAGTGTTTTATACAGTCGGTCAATATACTCGCACGATTGCGATCTTTTGGTTTAAAGACGATATCGAAGGGGTTCACAAGGTTCTTGAAGAGTGGTATTCCGGCACTGGCGGACCCACGTGGAAGGAAGGGGGGTCATCTGACACCCCTTAAATATTTATAATAAACTTTTTACTTAGGTACAACAATGCTTAAGTGGCTAAATTGGTTGGTGATGGAACTATTGACCCCCCCTTTCCATGTTCGAGTCTTGTTTGTTACACTATCTTAACTCTTTTTTTTCTTTTTGAAATAAGTTTGCATCCCATTATTTAACTCTGGCAATAAAATTGTTGTGATTTATTTCTCATTAGTCTACTTTTCACTTGTTACTATATAAAATAAGAAAATATTTTTAAAAATATATTAGTTCTTTTTATAAATTGACCCCGGTAAAAATAATTTTTGGGTCCGCCAATTCCGGGGAGCATCGTTTTTTCGAAGTCGATCGAGATAAAAGATATTCTGGAACTTGATCACTACAGAAAACTCGCGATACAAAACACCAAGTCAAAAGTGAAGGACATGCTTGAAGATCATAAGGAAGAAGAGGAGAGGAAGAACACGGCGATGGAAGTGAGGCAAAACGGATGGTACCCAAATAAGAATCTTGCTTTGTCTGCATACGCATGTGTTCAATATGTGGAGGGTCGGACAGACATTGAGAGTGCAGTTGATGTTTTAAGATTATTGGGGAAGCGTGAGCCGCAAGATGCTATCAAGCCTATCATGGATAAAGATCAGTTGAGTAGGAAAATGGTGGAGGCAATGAGAGGAGGAGGATATGTTGGTGAAGTTTGAACAAGAGTGATTGTGAAACCTTGATTCACAACTCTATGATTGCAAAGCAAAGTTAAATTTCTTTTCTATATTTCTTGTTAGTTTAAAATTAAGTTTAGATGAATCGTAATTTTCTAGTCTTGATTCTCAACGCTATTATTTGATATATATATATATATATATATATATATATATATTACTATATTAGTATCTACCATGAACTAGGGATTGATTGACATCTACTAAAAGATATCAAAAAGCCTAACATGGGCGTTGGCTTTAAGGGCGTGGAGTTTATGTAAAGCGTATGAATCAATCCTAGAAGATTGTGGAGATAATTGATACGCGTAAAGGTGACTTGTATCATACTATTGCACGTTTATTGATGTATTTATACTTGTTCGTCTATTTTTGAATGCCTCTCTGCTTACAAAATTTTGCGTAAATTTCTAAAATTCTTGTATGCTTACATGAGTTTATTGGTTTATGAATTTTAATGGATTTAGAAATCCAAACAAAAATCATGTCTTATTCACATTAACTTTAAAATCTTTATTAAACTCATGTGTTATTATTGACTTAGTGGTTTATGATATATAAATACTAGTAAAAATGTTATGTTATTCGTTTAGTGATTTGTTTTTGGATTTCAAAATTCACAGTCTATTTTAAATGGATTTGAATGAATTTGAAAGTGAAAAATAGAAGGATTCAAATCCATGGGTAAAGTATGTTATTTCAATATCAATAAGGATTTTCAAATCCTATATGAATTTACAATTGTGTTAATTTGTTACCAAATTTTTGAATGTGTTCAAATTCTATTTGCCTCTTGTATATGTTTCTGAGGATCATGTCTTGAATATTTTAGCTTCTGTTTCACTTTCAATTCTTCTATTTTTACAAGGATTTATGTTTCTATATAATTTTAATTTGAGCTTGATCGATGCTCTTCTTTTCTTTACTTTTTTTTTAATGTGCACACTGTTAAGAATATTGTTTCATTCTTGTGATGTTATGTTTGATTAATAAAAGACTATTTGAAATTTGTTTTGTATTGTTTTTATTTATTTTATTTCTTTCTATGAAAATTTAATTATATTTTCAATATAACAATTTTAATTTTACTAAATAAATTTTTGCGGTCAAAATGCATTAAATACTTGTTTATATATTTAAATTCTTGAAGTAATTATTTTTGATAAATATAGAATTCTTCAACTGTTTTTTGTAATCGGTTTTATTATTTTGAAATAAATGTGTTTGAGTTTGACAATAAGTATATATATATATATATAAATATATATATATATATATATATATATATATTTTTGGATAAAAGACAATAAGTAATTAAGAATCAAATAAAGAAGAAAATTAAAAATTATGGGTTTGACACATCTAAAATACTATCATTTGACGATATAGTTTTTATATATCCTATAACAAATGACCAACTTAACATTCATGGCACTGCAACTTTTTATGGTGGGTGATTCCTCGGACGAGACCCCAACTAATTGTTCTATCCGCACCGAGATGGTTCTCCCTGCAGCATGCCCACGATGGATAGCTTTATCGTTTGAAAGATTGGGCCACCAAGAACGGCTTCTACCAGCACGATGCAAGAGAACTATGATAAGTTTGATTTGTAATAATTCGCAATATCTAAGAGTCGAAACCAATATTTGGTGTAAAAGCATTAATTAATTTTTTGTGAACTATTAGAAATTCAATTTTTTTTTTATGAAAAACATATATATTTAAAAAAAAAAAACATATATATTTAAATTTTTTTAAGCGACTTTTTATTTTGTATCTAATACATAATAAAAAGATAACTTACGATAAAACAACATTTAGCGGATACTTAATTATATGATATACCATTAGAAAATAGTAACAAATATTAAATTAAAAAATAATATAATAGTTTTTCAAACTAATTGAGCATCTTCCTTATTTTATTTCATGTTTTTTGAAAATTAGATTTTTAAAGGTTTTTTCTATAATCTTCATAACCAAACATTTGTTATATTAATATAATAAATTATTAATAAAATAGAAAAAAAAAAATTTAAGGCAACTTTTCATCAAGAAAATCGTCTAAGAATTTATCTGAAATTATTTTTATATTTTACAAACTTAAACAAAAAATATTTTAATTTCAAAGCTCAACTCTTAACCTAATAAAAATTAATTTCTTTTAATTTTTCTAAATTAGTTTTAATCTCATGCATTACACTTGATAACATCTAGTTAATCCTTAAACCTAAAGTTTCAGAAAAATCATGGTTAAATGGCTTAAAAGTTAAATCCTAGTAGGATGCTGACTAGTTAAATCCTATGATTTACCTCACTAGTAGGATAGGATGTAAAGTAAATTATAAGAAAAAGGGTGTTTTTAGACACTAGCATAAAATCATGGTTAAATAACTTAAAAGTTATATCCTATTATTTTCCTCACTTGTCAAAACCTATGATTTTCCCATTCTTATTTGTTCTTTTGTCTAGCACCTTCCTCGATCTTTTAATGTCCAAGTTTAGCTTGAGACTTCTCATTGATGAGGAGAAAAACAGAGTTGTTTTGGCTGAGGCTTGTAAAGATTTTGTTGATGTACTTTGTAGTCTTTTGACTCTTCCTATGGGAACCATTGTCAGGTTACTGGATAAGCATCATCAAAATCCTCATTCTTCAATCGTAGGTTGTTTTCACAATCTTTACAAAAGTGTTTCTGACATGGACGTTGATAACTTCGAGACTCAAGCTTGCAAGAACTTGTTGTTGTATCCAAGGAGTGTAAAGGAGAGTGACTGCAAGAAGCTAAAGCTTAATGTAGATGACACTGAGGCTACCAGATTCTTTGTCTGCCCAAATTTTATATCGGTTGAGTCATGTTGTAAGGTATACAGCAATATTAGTACCTCAAGGTGTACTTGTGGAAGCTCAATGACCCATGAGTTTCATCTTGAAGAAGGAGATGAAGTTGATGGAGTATTTCTTAGCTGTAGAACGTCGTTTATTATTACCGATGATCTCAAAGTGGCATTGAACTCTATGGGTCTTGTATTGAATGTTCTCAATGATCTTGGCTATGTTGGTTTTGATAAACTACAAGAAATGCTTATTGATGTTAGTTTTGAAGAGGTACTTGACATTATCTCTTTATAATATCTTCTTCTTAAGATCTTTTCTAGTTTACTCATTTTTTATATGTAGGTGATGACTCTTCTAGGGTGTTTATTCACTTCGGAAACTCCCTTGACAGACACATTCTTGAGGAAACATTGTATGGTAAGGAAACGTAAAATCTTGACACCACTGGTGCAAGAAAGTAGAGTTGTAGAAGGAGAAGCCAATGAAGAACTTGTAACTCTGAAAGTTTACATTAGAAAGTCAGACCGGGCGATTCTTTACGCGGAATGTAGAGAAGAATTTGTCGATTTTCTCTTCACTTTTCTCGCTATACCGCTTGAGTCTGCTTGGGAACTCTCTATGGACAATGTGAATATGGGGTGTGTTGGAAATTTGTGCAGAAGCGTAAAAGAGTTGAGCTTTGAGAAGAGCAAAGAAGCCACTAGTGTTTTCAAATGCATGCTTCCTTATTATTATAGTTTTCGTCGTATGCAGCTTCTTGATGTTGTCATCCAAGAAATGCCTGAATACGAATGCTTGGTTTCTCGTCGCAGTTATAATAGTAGCAAGCTCTCCAAAAATATCAACAAGAATGTGCTTGTAGAAGGTGAAAGAATCGCCAAGTTAATTCCAATGGATTCAACTTCAGATTCTACTCGTATTGGATTTGTGAAGGGAGAAACAAATTTCATAGTGTCAGATGATTTGATTGTGACTCCTATGAACTCAGCCTCAACAATTTCATTATTAAGCAAGTTGCAAATGAATATCAGTGATATTGAGGAGCAAGTAATTAGTATTGGCAAAGCTCAAGTATGATTATACCTTTACTTCTTTTTACTCTTTTGATTTTTAAGAAAATCTTAATTTTATTATTTTAGTATTAAATCTACACTTTGTTGTTGTAGGCCATCAGCTTACTGAGAGCTTCCTTGATCACAACCTCTGCATTATCCAATGGTCTCTCTAACTTCCTTTCAAAGATGAAGCCAATAGAAGCTACTCCATCAACACATTTAAGATACCAAAAGTTGAAAAGAAAAACTTTGAAGCAACATCTTTGTTAATCTTCAAGTGTTATTGTTTTTTGGATTAGCTAGATTATGGATCTATCTCTTTCCTTTATATCAGAGATATTCATATATCTATTAATAATCAATAAACTCGTTTCATTCTTTCAAGTGACTGTGGACTACTAGGAACTCAAGTATATATAATTTACATACATTAGACCATTTTTTTTTTTTTTTTGGCGGTAACTCTTTTCTTAAAAATGGCACTTGGTGACTTATGTTTAGTGATGTGATTCTACTAAAATTCCGTGTGATGCATCATAAGACGCTTATTGAAAATTTGGAATACTTCTTGTAGCCAGGTGATAAGTTTCTCAACTTTAGTAGCCTTATTAAAGTAGAAATTTATTTTACAAATAATATAGAAAAGACCTTATCTTTTGAATTTCCTTTAAACCCCGTAGAAACTTGGGACCAACACTTTGGTCTCTACTAGCCAAATCATTGCAAGTATCCTCTACATTTTAGGCAAATATTTTGAGGTAAGATATATACAATTTACCTTTGTGCATATATATTTACTTACTATATATGCACAAAGGTAAATTGTATTCTAAGACGTAGCCATATGGCCCATATCACTCTATCTCTTATTAACCTGAATGTCTTTACTTATCTGTTGCCTATTAAATTTGTATTGTGCTATAGTCAGTAATACACATTTAAACTCTAGTGAATGTTACAAAAAAAAAAAAAAAACAAAACAAAACAAAAGGGAAAACTAGTGTTATTCAATTTATTAATTTAATTTTTTTATGTGGTTTGCATGGTTATGTTATTTAAAATTTTGAAAGACCATTTCTGAACTTATAGTAATTGCATGTTAACCAAAAAAATTCATTTGGATAGAAGAATATTAAACTCTCATAAATATAACGCTTATGTGTTTATTTGAATTATTGGAAGTTAGAAATGTTCGAATATACTAACAGTAGTTGTTTTATATTACATAATTGATAACTAATCACCAAAGTTGATATGGCCGAGTTGGTCTAAGGCGCCAGATTAAGGTTCTGGTCCGAAAGGGCGTGGGTTCAAATCCCACTGTCAACATTTCATTTTAATTTTTGTATTTTTTTTTCACTTCAACGCTTAAATGTAAATCTTACACCGTCGGTCGCATAATTCTTTCGCAGTTACACCGTTCCACGTATAAAGAATATTATTCTATTACTCCTATAAAAAGACTTGGACTTTATAAATCATCAATATACAATTAAAGAATCAAATTCTCACCAAAAAAAATTCCATAATCTATATATACTAAATGAGCAGTCACTTTAACAAAAACTGCTGCATTATCTAACTGACACGTATACTTTTTGTGAGGTGTCATTACCACAATTTTTGACAAATTATTTTTATTCTAAAAAATCAACATTAAATATGACAAAAAAAACAGAAATAAATAATTGTTCCTATTTCTTAGGAAACCACTATATTTACAACATCATCACTTCTTCTTTTCACGATTCTTATTTAGCATTTATAACTACCACATAAATTTTTATTTTACATAAATTTTAGTTATTATTTTTTCTTAAAAGATTTATTTGTCAGTCATCTCTACTCAACAGTCTCCACGTTCTCTCTTTATTAAAAAAAAAACTGCATATTGTTTTTAAATCTTTTCAATATACCAACAATCCCTATGTTCTCTCTTTATTCAAAAAAAAAAAAACTGCATACTGTTTTTAAATCTTTTCAGTAAAAATTTATCGAGAATAATTTTGTTTCTATCACATTCACACATAATTCTTTTATTTTTATTTTTTTAATACATTTGAATTACTATTTTGCTAGAATTTTTGTAACTTACTATCCAATATAATATTTCTATAGCTCATTAAATTAGATTATTATAACTTTTTTTTTACTTTAAAAATTATAACTTACTAAACCCCTACATAGTAGGGGCCATAATGCTAGTTACTTATCACAAACAAGAAACTCCATTATTAGGGTTGGATAAAAATACAAAACTCGAAATCTAAATCCAAATCCTACCGAAGAAAAAAACTGATTTTGATTTTAATTTATTCTAAAAATATATTTAAATGGATCTTAGAGATAGATATTTCATATATTAAATAATATATGATCCGAATTAAAATCTGAACTAATATCTAAAAAAAATTTTGAGTAATTATTTTTCATGTATTAAATAATATAAATATATAAATATCTTTTATGTAGTTTCGAGTAATTTAGATGTTTTTGAATATTTTTGAATAATTAGATAGTTTCTACTAAACTTTTTAGGTTATTTTTCAAATCTTATTATATAAAGTTGGGTTTTCGAAGTTAGTAACTCACGGGATCGCGACACGTGTCATATCTAACGGTTATAGACATTGACACGTGTCAAAAAATATTTGTTTTTAATAATTTTAAATAAGTAAAAAAATAAATAATGAAAAAATATTAAAATTAAAAAATGTAAAAAGATAATGTTAAGAAAATTATAAATTAAATAATTTTAAAAGTATAAAAAGATAATGTTAAGAAATTTTTTAAATTTAAATATTTTAAAAAGTTTAAGAAGATAAATTTTCACCGCCTCTCAGTTTCTTATATATATACCTTGATAGATTTTCGTATGAGCTCATATAGATTGATTGCGTTTTATATGGTTTTAATATGTATCGATGCATAAATATTTCGGTGATGTTTCAACTAATTGTTCTAGAAGCTATTATCGTATGATAAGGTAAGTTTTGATCAAAACCTAATTATTTTGGTATTGATTTATATGTTTCAATAATTGGTGTCGAACTATTTTGTTAACGTTTAGTAAGTGGATACCCTATGATGTTTTTCATTGGATGAATAAGTGAATTTCTTTATAATGTATAATATGTTTTACTTTTATTTTTTTAACACTGGATTATTATTATTCTATTGCAAATTATGATAAATATTACATCGGCTACTTTTACTTAAAATTTCCTTAATATCCACCTGCTCCACGCAGAAGATCTCATGTAAACTTGCCTCTTTTAAAAATCTCCTTAAAATTACCCAATAAATCGCAATATCTGGGACTCGAACCCTAGACCTCCTGATGTATAAGCATAATCAACACCCTTGGTCAACCATTGGACCAAGGGGGCTTCCAAATGTGTTTTACTTTTGATGTGATTATTTAGGATTAGAGACCATTTAATATGACTATTGTGTTATAATAGAGGTTTTGATATAAATGTGATAATTACGTATGCTTCTACACGTTTTGATAAGTTACAAATTCTTTTGCCAACGTTCAGGAGGTTGATACGTAAAGATTGATTTCACTAGATGAAAATATTAAATTTTAAAACATGATTGATTATATATAAAATAAACTATAAAATTAAAATATATTAAAATAATTAATAAACAAAGAGAAAAAATTTAATTAAGTTATTTATAAATATTTTACATAATATCTAATTTTGTTTATTATACGGATTATAATAATTTTAGGTATAAACTCACGTACGTGAACATTAATTTTTTCTTCTTACACGGGTTATAAATTTTTTATTTTAAACCCGCGTATACGCGGGTCCTAAATCTAGTATGTTAGATAGTTAAAAAAAAATTCTTTAAATTTTAAAATTTTCATGTAATTTAATTTTTTTAATATTTCTAATGATATTTGTAAATAGTTTATTTTCGGATAGGCCTGAGCGTTCCATCTTCCAATCGGGTTCGGTTCGGGTTCCGCTTTTGAAATACCAAAATTTTAATCCTATTCGGATATTTTAAAATTTCGGTTCGGGTGTACTCGGTTTCGGTTCGGGGTTAGTAACAAATATTAAACCCGGTTAACTCCAAAATACTTTCGGTTTTTATAATAATTTGGGTTGTTATACTCATTAGTTCGTAACTAAAATATATGTTACTTTTTACCCATATATACCGAAAAACCTGGAAAAAAAAACTAAAATTTACTTTTTATCCAAGTATAACCGAAAATACTCGAATTACTCAAAAATATCTAATATATTCGGATTTATGATTGTAATTTTAAGTATTTCTCTTATTATAAATATAAGTCTGACTAAAAATTGTAGATGTATATTTATATTTCGAATACGTTCGGATACCCACGGATATTCGGTTCGATCCGGGTTCGGTTTGGGTTTTTGAAATACTAAAATTTTAACCCCATTAGGATATTTTTAAAAATCGGTTCGGATTCGTTTCGGATATTTTTCGGATGGGTTTGATTCAATTCTTCGGTTCTGATTTTTTTGCTGAGGCATATTTTCGGATAATCTGAACCGAATCCGAAGAAACCGAACCGGAAAAGTTCCAAAATCAACATTATACCTCCCAAAACCCATCTTCTTCGTTGAAACGATAATGGCGTCGTCGAAGCACGAAGAGTATGGCGTTCCATACACTCCTCTTCCTCAATCACAACCCTCTCAAACCGTAATCGTTCTCACTCCTTACCGCCGTCACCGTCGTCCATCATTCCTCAATAACCTCCGTTGCTCTCTTATCTTCACCGCCGTTATCCTCCTCCTCTCCGCCTCCGTTTACTTTCTCTACCCATCCGATCCAGACATCAGTGTCTCACGAATCAATCTCAATCACATACGAGTCTTAGATTCACATAAAATCGCTTTAGATCTCTCGTTTTCGCTCACAATCAAAGTCCGAAATCGCGATTTGTTCTCACTTGATTACGATTCGCTCGTTGTTTCGATTGGGTATAGAGGAAGAGAGTTAGGGGTTGTGGAATCTAAAGGTGGACATGTTCGTGCTCTTGATAGCTCTTATATTGATGCTACTCTTGAGCTTGATGGTCTTGAGGTTGTTCATGATGTGATTTATTTGATTGGTGATTTGGCTAAAGGTGTGATTCCTTTCGATACGATTGTTCAAGTTAAAGGTGATCTTGGTGTTCTCTTGTTCCGTATCCCAATTCAGGTACAGTAGCTCTGTCATTGTGATTCTTGATCCTAATGTTAGGGTTCTTGAAGCATTGGTTTAGGCAGATTTTGATAGGGAAGACTTTGTATTATGCTTGCTTAAGAAGGTTTTAGATTGATTATAGCACAAAATTGTGTGTACTCATTCATTACCTAAATTCTTTGGAAGGTCAATAAGGAATTAGTTGTGTTGGTTTTAAGTTTTTTAACAATGAACAAACATGAAGCTGGTTTTACCGATTTTTTTTTGTTTCGTGACTTCGTTCGATTGTTTTTGGTCTTCTCATCTTAGGTTCTAACATTTTATTGGTTGTTTTCATTATCTTTGAATGATACGGGTTTCATTTGAAGGAAAGGTTTAATTGTGCTTTGCTTATTTAGATTATTCTAGTTTGAGGGAATGTAGTTCCTTTCAGATTCTGGAACATGTTTGTTCTGAGCTGATAAGAGACTCAGATTTGTAGGGGATATATGTGTTGTTGTGCAGAACCATTTTAGTGTTTTGTGTTGGGTGGTTCTTGGTGCTCTCTAAATGAAACTTGGATCATTATTTAGCTGTAACTGTAATGATTCACATTTTAGTTGTAAAATGGAGGAGAAAGAGAGACCAGTAACTGTGATTGTTTATTGGATAACCATCATTTGGTTAAAACTTATGCCACTGTTTTTTTGCAGAACCTATACTTAGTTAAAAATAACATTGTCAAGAAGAGTCTGTGATTTTGTATCGTTTGATCTTTGAATAACTTAGTTTTGATATTTGTATGAGATGATCATTACGTTATTCTCTGCCATAGTTGTTTCCATGTTAAGATTTAATGATTTGATTCTAATACATGGGAGAAATTGTTTTGATGCAGGGTAAAGTGTCTTGTGAGGTGTATGTTAATGTTAACAACCAGAAAGTTTCACACCAAGATTGTCATCGTAAGGTAACCTGGTTTCGTTTGTTCCTCATGAGACCTTACCGGAATTTTATCAACCCCTGTGTTTTGGTTACATTATGATTATACCGTCTATAAGCCTATACTCAGATAGGTGAACATGATCAAGTTATAGCAAACATGGTTTTAACTTTTAAGTTTGAGTTAGAAGTAGTAAGTGTAATTGGTTATATACATTGAATATAAGTTTTATCTTTCTTAATAGGAATAAGAAAAGATGTGATCTTTTGTTCTTCTCTCCCGGCTAAGTTTTGTTGAAACCATGGACCCAACACGTTAGACTATTCAATACTTCTGCATTTGAGCATAGGCCAAATGTTTAAAAGTGATTTAACACTCATGAGGTTGTTGTGAAAGCTAATCAAATGTTTCCACATTGGTTTTTGAATGTGCAGTAAAATAAAATCCTGAGCTGGTCCAGAGACGAGAGAGGAAGAGACCAGAGATAACATATGTTGTGTTTTGGGTTCTGAAGAACTGATTTGTAAGATTTTGTATAGATAAATACTCTTAATGTTAAAACTGAAAGATAAAAAAGAGAGAGACGAAGAACTACTTACTTTCTAGTTTCTGTAAATTCCTTTCTTAAGGTTTGCTTCTTCTGTAAAGTTTTGTGATTTTACTGTCTGCTCACATACCTTCACCTTGTTTTGCTTTATACTGATACGCACTTTCGGCTTTGTAGATTGGCATCAATCCATCATATAATATAAGTTATAACAATCCCCCTCAAATATATGCTTCGTGACAATGAAGATTGAGAAAAAGTCTTGATCTAAATGATATGATCTAATATTTTCAGTAACTTCTTATTGTAAATTTGTAATACATTTTTAAGATGATGTTATTCAACAATAACCAACATAAACAAATCATCTTCATAAATCATAAACCAAGCAATTCAAAGTCTTCAAAGATGTATGGGATCTATAAGCAATGTTACTATATACTCCTTGAGTTTTCCGTCACTACAATTGTATATATCATCAGATTTGGTGTAAAGGAGTTCCAATAAGCGTCCAAAATTGAGGGCTTGCTGAAGAACTCGACGTGGAACGATGGTTGTCTTTAGTAGCTCCTCGTTTACGGTCTTATTGATGTCTACGATCATTTTTTGACACTCTAGAATAGCCTCTTCTTTGGTAACTACAAATTGCTTCATATAATAGTTGACCGCATTTGCAGCAAACCCATTACTCATGTCGTTCTAACAATACCAAACGCCTATGTTAGAGAACAAATCAAATCAAATTAAAGAAAATACTATAGTTTATTTTTACCTCGAAATCAGTTATGTCGTCCATTAGACGACCCTTTGCAGCTAGAGATTTGATTAGTTTGGGTCTTGATCTTACCCACTCATAAGCTTCCTTCCCGACAGTCTCTCCCATTCCGACAAAAGAATACATTAACGTTGCATATGTGGTAAGTGCTATCCCACCAACCTCTACATGTTCTCCAAAACTAGGCTCCTGAATTCCTCGTGCCCATTTGACAATATCAAGGTTTGCTCTCACGAGTGTCTTGAGCTGCGTACTCGAAGATATAAAGATATTGTTACAAGCTATATATATATATATATATATATATATATATATGTTGTTATCAATGTGTTTTTTAAATATGAATTGTAACCTCTTCTAACATCTCCTTCAAGTGGTAGGAACTTCCTTTAGACCTCACTCCTCTTTCGATATCGTCGAAAACATCTAAAGAAAGTTTGAAGATAATTCGCGATATATCGTCTAGCATGTCAACGCCATCAGGACTCCATCTACACATTTATTTTAAACAAATCATTTTCGAAAAGAAAATCCACAAAACTGTTTTTTTTTAAAAAAAAACGTTAGGTGTACATATTTTATGTGGTTCAAATGCTAATAAGGCAAAATAAAATTTACTGCAAACTAATCAAGTTTAAATATAGTAGAGGTAGAAAGTGAGCTTATGTACCTTTCCACACAATCTACAAGTTTTGTAATCTCAAGAATAGAGAAATGATGATCGCACGCGTCATCTAAAATGGTAAGGAGGTAGTTGAACTTAGCGGCAATAACCCTCCCACATGAAAATTGTGGTTCGTAATACATCATCAATCCTGCTAGCCACGCCTCCACGATCTGCTCTCTAAATTGACTTGGCCACTTAGATGTAAGGTCTAGATCCATCCACCATCTTCAAAGACCAAAAACAAAGAGAGAAGAAGTATTCAATTATAAATTTCATAAAAATCGACAATGAATAGACCATGCTCCTACTTGATAAAAGTTTTCAGTTCTTTGATGTAATGCAGCTGCAATAACTTGAAATTGAGCTTGGCTAATTTGAGTATCATCTTGTCGTGATCGTCTTCTTGCTCGTAAAACGAAATATATTCTCTTGCAATTATTGCTTCCATATTCCAACGTTGAGGTAAATAAAGCGTGTTTCTTATAAGCCTTAAGATATGTGGTGGACACGTCCCACTTGCCAATAAAGACTTCAAGTTGTTCGATGTGAATATCAAAGCTTCGTCCAATATATAATCTGTTGTTATTCCCAAGTGAGCGGCTTCATACAAGCTCAATATACCTTTAGCATCTACCATAAGAGATTGCTCAAACTTCCCATCATCTCCTGTGAATCTCTTGAATACATCTACATATATCCAGACGAGGTAAGAGATCTATATATGCATTACTAAGAAGAGATACGAAATAGTAACAATTAATTTTGCATTAACATATACGAGATATTGTGTTACAGAAATCTAGTATATTAATTATAACTAACATCGTTAATATTTATCATTTAAAAAAAAAAGAACTATTTATAATATTGTATGTTGTAAATCATGTGGTTATGTTGTATGATTTTACCCTATATGTTATTAAAAATTCACGAGTAAAGTAACATATAAATAAAAAATTGTCTTACCGGATGACATATTGTATCCGTATGTTCTAAAAACACGGAACAAGATGGAGACTGTAGACAAGTCCCTTTCATCACCACTAATTTCATCTATCCTTTGAAAAGCATGTTCTAGTAAATCTTTGATCTCATTTTCAAAATGAAATGCAAGACCAAGGCTAGTAAGCAATTGGATCAAAAGCACTTTCCTCTTCGATGTCTCATCGTCACCTTTGGAAGATAGGAGCTCCCTAACTTCAGGCTTGCGTATATCAATCTCTCTTGTAATAACATCTAGTTCCTATCAGTTCAGCAAACTTATATTTAGAGATATATACAATTTGTAATATAACCTCTATAAATTAATACCTCGATAAATTAATATATTTTTCGGTTTATTTTCGATCCAATTAGCATATTAATAAATTAATAATTTAATAGATTAATAAAATATTGTAGCTCTAATAATTTTAATTTATAGATGTTTTACTGTATATATGTAGACTATATTGAATATAAAGTTAGTATAATTGTCTCACCGAATCATCGATGGGGACAGAGAGGAAATAATCAGTCCATTGAGAGTGAGACAACTTTGTGAACGCAAGACTTTCATTTCCGAACGTTGTTTGAGCTTCCATGATTGAAAGACAGAGAGAGAGAAAGAGAATTAGAGAGTTTGAAGGTGAGGAGCAGTGTTGGAAAAGCTAAAATATATACTAATGAAACAATGTTTTTAAAATATTAAAAAAATTCACCTGCTTCACAAATAATTAAGTATATAATAACTAGAATATTAAAAATGTGGAACCATTACTATAAAGTCTATAATAATAGATAACTTTTTATAAATGATAACTTTTTATAAATGATAGAATGCAATTTATACGGTCGACTATGTTACACTACCCCAACTATACCACTTCTTCGGTATACACCCTAAACTTTTTGTATCTCTTTTAAACATCTTATACAATTTTTTTCTCTATTAAACATCACGAACTATACAATCTCTTCTCACTGTAACATAGCGAATTTAAATTGTGACTAGATTTATTAAACCGGAAATCAGGTTTAAACAACCGTAATTACGTCTCATCTAATCTTCTTCTTCATATTAAAAATCTCCATTAGGGTTTCTCTTTTCCTCATCCCTTTTAATTTCAAATAATCTATCAAGTCTACTCCTTTGGATTCTTCTATCTCGCAAAACAATCGAATCATCCTCTTCATCTGAGCTCTCTGAAATTTCATTTCGGACAACAGACAACTCATCAACAAAATTCCCTACTGAATCTTCTACTTCAAATTGGTCCATTCCATCCTCATCAGGATGAAATTGAAAGCGATGAGGAAAAGAGAAACTCTAATGGAAATTTCTAATATGAAGAAGAAGATTGGATGAGACGGAATTATTGTTGTTTAAACGTGATTTCCGGTTTAATAAATCCAATCATAATTTAAAATTGCTATGTTGCAATTAATTAGAAGAGATTGTATAGTTCATAATGTTTTATAGAGGAAAAAATTGTTTATGATGTTTAAAAGAGAGGCAAAAAGTTTAGGGTGTATATTGAAGAAACGGTATAGTTGGGATAGTATACCAGAGTCGACCCCAATTTATATGATATATTCTGAAGCTTTGTTTAGAAAACATATTTAAGAAAATACTATATTTATATGGTCTCAAGAAAAACATCTTTATGGAAGACTAGTTATTATTTAAGAAAATACCACTACATGTGAAGTGATCTTGGTCTAGTGGCAAGTCCATAGAAGACAGACTCCATCACACCAGGGATCGAGTCCCCGACCCTACAATTTGTAGGAATTAGGCTAATGGGCCGGCCAGTTGTGACCCAAATGTTGACAAAAAAAAAAAAAGTCTACATTTAAAGCGTATTTTATTAAGTGACATACGTACTTCCTACAAAGACTAATTAACAATGCAAAATATGTGAGAGACAATCCAAGAGTTATTGTTGGATTGTCTCTCACAAAATATACACATTTTATGATACTTATTTATAAACATTTTACTTTGTTTCAAAACATAGTTATATTTAAATGTCAAATCTTTGACAAAAAAAAAAAAAAAAAAAAAATTAAATGTCAAATTAATTTTGATGAAGATTTAGTTCGTGCATTTTTAATTAACAATGAAAAATTTCTACATCAATTTAATGTTTAATTAGAAGATTTTAAGTTTCACACTTTTTAGTAGGTCTGACTGATTATCTTGTGATATTGATTACAGTATCACAATTATTGGCACCGTAATTTATTTAAGAAAACTATTGCCTAAATAATTTACAAAGCATAATTTTCTTACAAATTTATTACTGATTACTAGACTAACGTTTTGTTTAATCCTACTTTTCGTTACTGAAACATAACTTATGTTATATGAAAGTAGTGTAATTATTTCTTATTATACCACATTTACTAATAATTTGTTATGCCAGATTTATTATTTTATAGTATCATTTTGTTATAATTTGTCGTCGGATTCTACTTCTTCTTCAATTGTTTTATTTGTTCTAGTTTTTTCGTTCGAATTTCACATATAATGAGTTTCACAACCGGATTAACACATCTTGGAAGCCCATAATTTAATACTTTAAACCATTGGTTCAATATATCTTAGTTATTATGAAACTCAAACACTTGGCTTGAAATATATTGGGTTTTACAAAAATTTTAAAACAAAGTTCGGCATACCTCGGCCATCATCACAACCCTCGTATCCTTGGTTCTGCATAACCTAGTCATCACAACCCTCTAACCGATAGTTTGGGACATCTTCATTATCATGACTGGACCCGCGCGTGGCTTAACACATCTTGGTCATCACGATCACCCAACCATGCATGGTTCGGCACAATAACCGTTATCATGGCGCTATCACACTCAAATAATGATCAAAAATAAGTTAATGAGTACATGACTACTTATGGTGTACAAGCCCCGAAATCAATACTATACACCAAAAATTCCATATTATGATCATTATGATGAGCGTCACCCCCATGTAGAAGAATGAAATTTGTAAATTTGGGCTCTTATTTTGATTTACTGTCTCTTAAAAAAAAAAAAAACCCCCCAAAATGTATAAAATCGAGCTGAGATTGGCATGATTTTACATTATGTTCAGTATCATCTTTGAATATCTATATTCATTCAAATCATATATATGTATGTCATGTGTATACAACCTTTTATATAAACCATAATATCTGTTTGTATATATATCTAATATGAATGCCCTAAGATTTATCTAAAAATTAATCTTTTTTTTTACTTTATTTTATCATTTATAACTCAAGTTGTAAACAAAAAAAATTGAGACACACACATTTCTACATTTAGAGTCATGTAAGACTTAAAAAAAATTCTACACTAGGAAAAAAAAGGTCACTATACAAATTATATTGGAAAAAATGTAGTCAACTTAAAAAATTATCCTTGGAAGTGCTAACATAACATTAATACTTTGCCAAGAATATATAAGTGTTTTATATGTGAATTTTTTTATAGCAACATACATTGTTTTTAGTTACCATGTGCATTATCATTAAACATATTGGTGATATATTTAATCATAATTTGTTTGGTTGTGCGTATACTTCCTCTTCCAATACTGGTCAATTTCATTGTACGTTCAAAAGAAAAATGATATGCAACTAGTAGGAAAGACATCACATCAACGTGAAGCAGTTGTTATAAAATGATATTTTATTCAATCCTTTTCAAATGATCAAATGATTTGTTTTCCAGATGAAAAATAAGCCAAAGGTGGTGAAAGAAAAGGCTTACGAATGGTTGCAAGTATATTGGGAGAAGCCGGAGATAAAAGCGACATCTTCGGTCAACTCAAAAAACTTGGAAAGCGACCAAGTCAAAAAAAGAATAGCTACGCACAATGCGTAAGCAACGAACTTTTTCACCTAAGCAGAACAACTTGTAAGTTTTACATTTTTCGGATATTAATTTTCTATTCAATTTTTTATTTCTAATATTTTTAATTTTGGTTTTAGACCCAAAGGGATGCACGGTGTGCATCTGAATCATCTCATATTGATAGATGATACACACACCAACATAAAAAAAAAAAAAAAAACCAAATAACTTCAAGATCCTGTCGCAAAAGAAGTCGTCGAGAATTCGAAGAAGAAATCCAACTTTCTCTTCTCCCAATCATATATAGATGGATCCAATCCATGTCTTTTAATAACGTCCCATGTTATCAAAAAATCGTTCTTGAAGTAGTTATATTTTTTAGTTTTAATTATTATAATTTATATGGTTTTTTTAATATTTAGTACTAGATGTTCTTAACTCGAAGCAACAAAATTCGTCGGGTTTTTCGATTAGGAAATCGAAACAAAGTTCAATCTACTAGCCGAGTAGAAAGTCGAGAACAAGCGTAGAGTGGCCGAAGTGACGCGTTTCATGCAAGAGATATGTATGTGGTTCCCCGACCCTAGTTCTCAGTCCCGTATATTTTTCTTTTTTGGAATAATTGCTTTTGGATTATTTGTTATTTTGGATTTATTTATTTTAATAAAATGTAAATTTAATTATTTGTATTAGTTATTTAATAAACTAAATAAATAATATAAAAAAGATATAATATATTCCCGTCCGTTTTTCGTCGGAAACTTATCCAAAATGTCGTCGGTAGTTCATCGGCTCAGACTGTCGGGAAATCATCGACGAAAGTTCCATTACAGAAAGTTCTGTCGGGAATGACGGAAGTCAATTCATCGATTATTTGCCGGTTTGTCGTCGGTAAATACATCGAGTCACTTTTCGTCAGTTTGTTTCCCGATGGATAATACTGATGGGAGTCTCAACGTCTCTTTTTGTTGATAAATCTGTCTGTATTCCTTCGGGTGTTTAGACGGATTTTTTATGGGCATTTTTGATGCTCTAAAACCGACAAACAAATCTTTTGGTTAAGCTCGTTACCGACGGATTACTAATGGATTTGCTCATCAGTTCTAGGCTGTTTTCTTGTAGTTAATACTTTACCCTATTTCCTTAGTCGATTTCTTGAGTCTCGACTTATTAATACCGGTTTTACTTATCCTTTTGCGAAAATTCAAATCCAATTACAAACTCACTAAGGAACCGACCGAGACCCATACTACCACGCTTTTAGCCCCATTCGGGTATTTAATAGGATCCGCATCCGATTTGAACTAGCTTCTTCGGGTCTTTGGGTTTTTAAAACCCTAAATCACCAATTATCATCATTATTCTCCATCTGAGACTTCAAAGAAGCGATCGCAGGTAACTATCTTCTTCCTCGTATTCTTCTTCGTAGACTTCCATTCTTTCTCGTTAGATTGTGAAGGTATTTTAACAAAATATCAAGTGATATTTACATAGTGTAAGGTAGGTTTTTTAACTTTATATTTGAAAGAAACCCTGAAAGTCGTTATACTATTATACACAAATTAATAGTCATTTAGTCAATATAAGGTCGATTATCATTGAACATATTATAGTGATATATTTTCAATTTTTAATCATATTTTGTTTGGTTGTGCGCGTATACTTCCACTTCGAATATTGGTCAATTTAAATGGATTGTTCAAAAGAAAATGATATCCATATGGTAGGAAAGACATCACATTCACTTGAAGCAGTTGTTATAAAATGAAAATTTTATTCAATACATTTTTTAAACTTTGTTTCGGCAAAAGAAGAGCATGCTGTTTTTGGAATTTCATTCACATTAAAAATGGTAAATGATTGAATATAGGTAAGCCGAAAACGTAATGTTTAAGAGAATTGATGTTGATATATATTACTACCCTTTTTGTTAATAAATACTGTATCGTTCAATGTTGATAATAAAAACCAGCCACATCAGCTAAGACGTAACATGGTTTACGTGGTAAAGCTTACGTAGAGCAAATGCCCCAGGCCACGCTAAATATCATAAATTTAGAGGCGACGTTTGTTACAAAATTGTCTTTCAGGACAGTTAGTCAAATTTATTTTTCTAATATGTTACGATAAAGCTCTATCCGTAATACATGAGACCATGACGAATAGATTTATGAGAAATTGGCATGTATAACCCAAAAAAAAAACCATAATTAAATTTCTAACTCTTACAAAAAAAGTGAAGTGATATATTATATATTTTGTGTATTATTTACAAATTTTACCCTTATCATAAATGGAATAGTACACATCACCATATACCACCACCTCCGCCACCACCGGCCACCACCTCCGCTACATCCGCCGGCGACCTCAGCCACCACCGCCGGCGATTTTCTGGCGACCTCCGCCACCACCGCCGGCAACTTTCCGGCGACCTCCGACAACTTTCCGGCAACTTTCTGGCGACTTCCCGGTGACCACCGACGACTTTCCGGTGACCTCCGGCAATTTTCCGGCGACCTCCAACTACTTCTGATGACCATCACCGGCGTCCACCGCCGGCCACCTTCGGCGGTCCCCGCCGGCTGGCCACCACCAATTCATCACATCAACAAGAGGGCAATTTGGTCATTTTCATTTCATGGAATATTACTTGTTAAATTTTCAACAATAATGTGTTAGAAATTTAATTTCACTCCCCATTTTAGTTATTAGGCAAATTCACTCTAGATTTATTTGCAGCATTCCAGATGTCCAATAAATTATGTACCATTAATTTTTTAAAAATTACATTTTCTGTGAATCAAATCCCAGATGTAAACTACATGATGGTGAGCTAGTGGTTCTCATCTGGTGGTGGAAGAGTTGCCCTTTTGGTGTAGGTTATAGATCAATCCTCCTTATATGCATAACTGCTTCTTATTTATCATGTGACCACATGGATATGATCCCTTGCTTTTGATCCATTTGAATATACCTGAAGAGAGTGTATGTCCATGGACTGCACCTACCCAAAAAATTAGTCTCGGGCTCCAACATAAGCATGGGAATTTACACTAAATTATAACTAAAAAGAAAAAAAAACACAGACGTAATATATAAGCTTTTAAGCATTTGGTCACTGGGCAAAGATCGAGCTTCCACCTTCCGTTTTCACCTTTGAATTCATATTGTGAATGGAATATTTTGTTGTCTGATTTAAGTTAATATAAAGACACAAAAGTTGTTAATAATATCCAAAAAAAAACATAACTTAAAATTAATGATTTGGTATGGTGTCAGTTTTAAAAATTAGTTTTAATCAAATGTATTATTAACTAGCCAATTAGTTTAGTTTTAATCAAATATATATCCTCAACTAGTTGTAAATTATTAGCTAGTTGGAGAACGTTTTCAATGTGCAAATATTAGCTAATCTGTCCTCATCCTATTAATATAAAGACACAAAAGCTGATAATAATATCCAAAAAACATAACTTAAAATTAATGATTTGGTATGGTGTCAGTTTTAAAAATTAGTTTTAGTCAAATGTATCATTAACTATCAAATTAGTTTAGTTTTAATCAAATATATATCCTCAACTTGTTGTAAATTATACTGATGGAGAACGTTTTCAATGTGCAAATATTAGCTAATCTGTCCTCATCTTCATGATCGCTTTAGTGCGACCCTTTACTGCAATATGCAGTCCCTTTACTGCAATATGCAGTCTCTACTTCGGATTGACTCTTTTAGGAGTTGCTTTGTTGTAGATCGGACAGAGATTTTTGTCCTCTTTCACCGACCCAGTTATTCTGGTTCGCCAGGACTTTCATAGTCCTCATCTCTCCTTCACGGAGCTTATTATCCTCCCAAATACTTCACTTGTGTTTAGTGTTATTGTTATAGGGAGCCTTGTTATCAAGACTGTTCTGCTAGAAGCAGAAGCGAGGATCGTTGTTCAAGACGGCTCCCGTTCAGCATTTGTTGACGGTTTGACTTCGGAGGCGTTGTTTCCTCCTCCTTGTGGTTTCGGCAAGGACTACCGATTTGAAGATGTATGTTTTTCGGCTCTGGTGGCGGAAGCTTTGGCCTTAAGGAACATAGTAGAACAGTTAGCAGAGCACCCGGAGCGTTTCACCACGGACTCCATTGAAGTGTCCTCAGACTCTCAAGTCCTCATCTCATCAATCAAGACAAAAGCTAGCTCCAAGGAGCTTAAGGCTATCTTGCATGACATCACTTGTGTTAGTGATTCCCTAAAATCGTTATCTTTTCACTTTGTTCCTCGTTTGAGAAACGTTGTTGCTGATTCGATTGCAAAGTCTGCTCTAGTAGCAGCAAACTCTTCCTCCTTTAATGGAGTGTAACTCTTTGGTTTAATATATCAATCTTAGTTTGTTCAAAAAAAAAAATAAAGACACAAAAGTTGTTAATAATATCCAAGAAAAAACATAACTTAAAATTAATGATTTGGTATGGTGTCAGTTTTAAAAATTAGTTTTAATCAAATGTATTATTAACTAGCCAAATAGTTTAGTTTTAATCAAATATATATCCTCAACTAGTTGTAAATTATTAGCTAGTTAGAGAACGTTTTCAATGTGCAAATATTAGCTAATATGTCCTCATCCTGTTAATATAAAGACACAAAAGCTGATAATAATATCCAAAAAAACATAACTTAAAATTAATGATTTGGTATGGTGTCAGTTTTAAAAATTAGTTTTAATCAAATGTATCATTAACTATCAAATTAGTTTAGTTTTAATCAAATATATATCCTCAACTTGTTGTAAATTATACTGATGGAGAACGTTTTCAATGTGCAAATATTAGCTAATCTGTCCTCATCCTCATGCTAGCCAATCCTCGAAACAGAACAATTATAAGACGTTAAGTGGAGAAGCCATTAGAGTGGGTCAATTTATATATTAGATGTTTTAGAAGTTTATATTTTGTTTCATATTATTTTAAATATACATTGGGATGGGATAGTGATTGACCCAAAAAGGTAAAAATGTTAAAACCAATAACATGAGTTTGATTCCTTCACATGGATAATTTCTTAAAGGTATCTCAGTTCTATAAGATATAAAGATCTAGATTTGAATTTTTCATTAACAAAAACATTTGAACTATGATTTTATATAATATTAATCTTATTTTTCCATTAATTTTATAATTAAAATTTTAAAAATTAAAAAAATATCTATGATTTCCATAAATATAGTTAGCATTAATTTCAAAAAGGAGAGTATTGTTTTGTTAATGAATTCTCATCAATTCTATTGTAATGTAAAATTTTTAAATTGAAACGTTTAATTGAATGGATTGTTCCTATATATATATGGATGGATATTAAATCACACATTTTTATTAATATTTGTATTATTCATCCAACGGAAAAGATTAGATATTAAACGTCCAAAATTAAGTAAATGGTTTTTTTTTCCACATTATTCTACTAAATTTAAATTTGAGTAATAAAAAATAACCTTAGTTCAATCTATTAAACTACATATTATGATACGAAAATAATTATGTTTAGAAAGACTACTGGTACATAAAACATGGATAATACATTAAAAACTAGCTTGAACTCATGATTTTCAAGGCCCTTTTCACAAGCCTTGAGCTATGTTTCTTTTCTATTGGGAGGAAAACAAAAAACAATTTTTATACTATATTATCATGTCCATATAAAAATAAAACGTTGGGATCCTAAACCCTATAAATTACAAAGTATAGAGGAAATGGAAATGCACAAATCACAATATAAATCACAATAAAAAACATACCTATTCACTAAATACTTACATGATAGATTGAGTTAAAAATGGAAATGATATTAAGCACTTTGTTCTTAACAACCCTCTTTGCACTTCTCCTCCTAATATCCATTCTAAAACGAACCACCACAAAAAACTTGTACCTACCACCGTCCCCATGGCGACTTCCGGTGATCGGAAATCTCCACCAGCTCAGCCTCCATACTCACCGCTCTCTCCATTCCCTCAGTCTCCGATATGGACCAGTCATGCTCCTTCATTTCGGCCGTACACCAGTCCTCATAGTCTCCTCGGCCGATGTTGCTCATGACGTCATGAAGACGCATGATCTTATTTGTGCCAACCGCCCAAAAACAAAAGTGGTCGATAAAATACTGAGTGGTGGGAGAGATGTGGCTTTTGCTCCTTATGGAGAATATTGGAGACAAATGAAGGTAATTTAAAAACAACTTGTTTCGTTATGTTATTCTTTCCAAGACGAACAGTTTATTCATAACTATTGTTACTTCTACAAGACATTACTACTTTTCAAAGGTTGACAAAAATAAAATTGTCTTCAAATTAAACATGGCGTCCAAAATTGGACGTTGCTCATTTTAGCCTGTTAAAATAATTTCATTAACATAAAATATAATTATATTTTCTCCGTACTGTTTTAAGTGATGTTTTATACCAAAAATAAAAAATAATAAATAAATAATTTGGTTCATTTTAAATAATGTTTAAAATTTTAAATTCAAGAAATATTAGTTGTTTTACCCAATTGTCCTTGTCGTAAATGATATGTTAGTTTAGTTTTTAATAGTTGTTTTGATCATTAATATGTGATGGAGTTCTGAGAAGTACTTTATGATCTAAACATATGTGTTGGATGCAGAGTATATGCATCCAGAATCTACTCAGCAACAAGATGGTCCGGTCTTACGAGAAGATAAGAGAAGAAGAGATAAAACTAATGATTGAAAAGCTTGAAAAAGCAAGTTGTTCTTCTTCTCCCTCACCGGTAAATCTAAGCCAAGTCCTAATGACTTTGACAAACGATATAATATGTAGAGTTGCCTTAGGAAGAAAATATAGCGGGAAGGAAGACGGAATTGATGTTGAGAACATAGTAAGGACATTTGCCGCACTCTTGGGTGAATTCCCTATAGGGGAATACATTCCTAGTTTATCGTGGGTTGATAGGATTCGCGGTCTCGATCATAAAATGGAACAAGTTGATAAGAGGTTTGATGAATTTTTGGAAAGAGTTGTAAAAGAACATGAAGATGGTGATAAAGAGACCAGATCAGACTTGGTTGATAAGTTACTAAATATTCAAAGTGATAAGAAGGGACAATTCGAGCTTAATAAAAATTCCTTAAAACTTATCATATGGGTAAGACGAGACATAAGTTTACAAATTATTCAAATTATGTCTTCTATTTGTTTTATATATATGTTGACTTTTACTTGTTTTTTTTTTGTTTTTTTGTCAGGATATGTTTTTGGCAGGAACAGCAACAACTTTATCATTTCTTGAATGGACAATGACAGAGCTTTTGAGACATCCAAAGGCCATGAAGAAACTTCAAGAAGAGATACGTTCAAGTTCACCACAAGATTTATTTGTAACGGAGAAAGAAGCTGAGAAGATGAATTATTTACAAAGTGTTATTAAGGAAGCGTTACGGTTGCGTCCACCCGCTCCACTATTGGTTCCACGAGTATATACTGAAGATGTCAAGTTAAAAGGATATAATATTCCTGCAGGCACACAGGTTAAATCCTTAATTACATACGTTTCACCTATAACATAATTTATACTCATATTATATACTTAACAATTTATAAGAACATGTTAAATAGAAGAATAAATTAAACTTTTAGTTTATCGAATTACTAAGAAAGCTTAGAGCGTCAGGGCCACTAATTTATGAATCGAGTTCCACTATGAAACCATTATGGTTCCCTTTTAGCCATTGAGGATGCTTTTTACATGTTTTACGGATTAGTTTGGGTTTCGCTTAAATTTTCATTGGATTGGGTAAATTTGGTAACCGGATATATTTTCATAAGA
The DNA here is from genome assembly GCA_011420285.2 of Erysimum cheiranthoides. Classification (NCBI taxonomy): domain Eukaryota; kingdom Viridiplantae; phylum Streptophyta; class Magnoliopsida; order Brassicales; family Brassicaceae; genus Erysimum; species Erysimum cheiranthoides. Next base: position 8,706,204 of record CM022177.2, read on the forward strand.
TAAATTTGATAACGAGATATATTATAATAAATGAACTTTCTATTTTATCACATTTGGCTTAGCATGTACAATGGAGAACTACATATATTTTTATGTGTATTGATTCATACCAAATGAAGTATCTGGTTATCTATGATCATTTGTATTAATTAAGTAATATTTTTATTTGAGATGAATGACAAAGATATTACCGGAACACAGGTTATAGTCAATGCTTGGGCAATCCAACGAGACAATACAACATGGGGGACAGATGCAGAAGAGTTTAGGCCAGAAAGACATTTAGACTCAAATTTGGATTTTCAGGGACAAGATTTCAATTTTATCCCATTCGGATCGGGGAAAAGGATATGTCCTGGAATAGGATTCACATCGGCATTGATCGGGGTGACATTGGCCAACATTGTGAAAAGGTTCAACTGGAAAATGGATGTCGAACCGGAAAGGGTTCAACAAGATCTAACTGAAGCAACCGGTCTCGTGATTTTCCGCAAATTCCCTCTTATTGCTATTCCATCTTCTGCTTGATTCCCATGTCAACAATTCTCTCTTTGGCTTGGGTTAATGAATAAAACATTGCAACTCTGTAATGGTTTAATGATGTCTTGTCTTGCATATCCATATATTCCAAAAGAAGTTTTTTTTTTTTTGTCAACTTTGGGCCACAAGTGGCCGGCCCATTAGTCTAATTCCTACAAATTGTAGGGATTGTAGGGAGCGGGACTCGATCCCTGGTGTGATGTTGTATGTCCATCAGTGGACTTATCATTTGCCACTATACTAAGGTCACTTCACCAAAAAGAAGTTTATGTACCGTAAATTATTGAATGTTAAAAGATTGTCGGCTTGTCGCATTTACTACGAGAAATTCGATTATTATCTTTCTTATATGCAATTTAAATATATGTGAAATTTATCAAGATAAAAATATTTTTGAAATATATAAAGTTAGAACCCACATGATTTTTTTATTATTATTTGTAATTATCAATTTGAAGATAATATAGGATTTTCTATCAGTAATATTCTACACAACCCACATGTATTCAACTTTTAAGGTTTCAGCAATTTTAGAAAGCTCCAAGTTTCGCTCGATCACAAAATCCCCGGCCAACACAATGGCCGAAGACAAAAGCAGTAAGAATCCAAAAAAGAGAGAAAAAATTAAACAAAGAACTAATTTGATCTAAATGACATGATCTAAAAGTTCTTATTGTTCTTAATCAGTAACCAACATGAAAAATCATCTTCTTAAATCATAACACATTGTTTGCACAAAAAAAAATCATAACACAATGAATTCAAACTCTTCAAAGATGTATAGGATCTATGAGCAAGGTAGTAATATACTCCTTGAGTTTTCCTTCACTACAATTGTATATATCATCGGAGTTGGTGTAAAGGAGTTCCAATAAGTGTCCAAAATTGAGGGCTTGCTTGAGAACTCGACTTGGCACGATGGTTGTCTTTAGTAACTCCTCGTTTACGGTCTTATTGATGTCTACGATCATTTTTTGACACTCTAGAATAGCTTCTTCTTTGGTAACTACGAATTGCTTCATATAATAGTTGACCGCATTTGCAGCAAACCCATTACTCATGTCGCTCTAGCAATACCAAACGCCTATGTTAGAAAACAAATCAAATCAAGTTAAAGAAAATATAGTTTCTTTTTACCTCGAAATCAGTTATGTCGTCCTTTAGACGACCCTTTGTAGCTAGAGATTTGATTAGCTTTGGTCTGGATCTTACCCACTCGTAAGCTTCCTTCCCGACAGTCTCTCCCATTCCGACAAAAGAATACATTAACGTTGCATATGTGGTAAGTGCTATCCCACCAACCTCTACATGTTCTTCAAAACTAGGCTCCTGAATTCCTCGTGCCCATTTGACAATATCAAGGTTTGCTCTCACGAGTGTCTTGAGCTGCTTACTCGAAAATATTAGCTTTCTTTGCTAGAAGATATATATAAGTATATTGTTACAAGCAACAGTTATCATTATGTTTTTTAAATACGAATTATAACCTCTTCTAACATCTCCTTCAAGTGGTATAGGAACTTCCTTTAGACCTCACTTCTTTTTCGATATCATCGAAAACATCCAAAGCAAGTTTGAAGATAATTCGCGATATATCTTCTAGCATGTCAGCGCCATCAGGACTCCATCTACGCATATTTATTTTTTATCGAATCATTTATCTTTTTCGTCATCAAGAAAATCCACAAAACATCTTTTTTTACGAAAAACTACATATTTAAATCCACCAAACTGTTTATGTAGTTAAATTACTGATAAGGCAAAATAAGTTCACCAAGCATCAAGAAACGACTTTAAATATTGGGTAGAAAGTTAGCTTATGTACCTTTCCACATAATCTACGAGTTTTGTAAGCTCGAGTATAGAGAAATAATGATCGCACGCGTCATCTAGAATGGTAAGGAGGTGAACTTAGCCGCAATAACTCTCCCACCTGAAAATTGTGGTTCGTAATACATCATCAATCCTGCTAGCCACGCCTCCACGATCTGCTCTCTAAATTGACTTGGCCACTTAGATGTAAGATCAAGACCCATCCACCATCTTCAAAAACCAAAACCAAAAACAAAAACAAAAACAAAGAGAAAAGAACCATTCAATTATAAATTTCATACAAAACGACAATGAATAGACCGTGATCCTACTTGATAAAACTTTGCAGTTCTTTGATGTAATGCAACTGCAAGAACTTGAAATTGAGCTTGGCAAATTTGAGTAGCATCATGTCGTGATCTTCTTCTTGTTCTTAGAACGAAATGTATTCTCTTGCGATTACTGCTTCCATATTCCAACGTTGAGGTAAATAAAGTGTGTTTCTTATAAGCCTTAAGATATGTGGTGGACACGTCCCACTTGTCAATAAAGACTTCAAGTGGCTCGATGTGAACCTCAACGCTTCATCCAATATATAATCTGTCGTTGTTCCCAAGTGAGCGGCTTCATACAAGCTCAGTATACCTTTAGCATCTCCCATAAGAGCTTGCTCAAATTTCCCGTCATCTCCTGTAAATCTCTTGAATACATCTATGTATATACACAAGCGGAAGAGATCTATGCATTACTAAGAAGAGATGTCAAAGATGACAAAACAAATGTTAATTAAATAGTAATAATTGCTAACAAAAACTTATTATATACATATTATAGTTTGTCGCAACATTTAGTACTATACCATAACCAGTTTTTATTTTTTAAACTCTTCTCTTTTAAAATTCTAATATAGACCAAAATAAAAGCTAAAATTTTACTATTAAGCATATAAAACCCTCCAATCAAACTAGTGCTTATTTGCTTGAATGAAACTTTTGATATATGTCAAAACAAAATCTAACTTTTGAAATTTTACTATTAAGCAAAAAAAAAAGAAAGAAAAAAAAACCTTCACTAAAGTTTTTGTTTTCTTGTATGAATGAAGTTATATTTTATACGTAAGTTTTACTTTTTCTTTTTGTTTTTTTTCAAATCGAGAGAAAACTGTCGGCGGCCTCGTCGTGAGGAACTAGACGAAGAAGAAAAAATAAGCTTGAACATACGAGTATATTAATACAAAGAAATACATAGTTTACTTTAGTGGAAATCTATTGCAAATTGAAATAGTTTTATAACTTGTGACGAAACGAAAGAAAACTTTACAGTTTTTCAGCGTAAAAATTTGTTGCTATCGACTAGAATTTTGTTATGACTAATATATATCGTAAGTTATGTGGTTATGTTGCATATATTTTACATTTTTAAGTTTTGCAAATACATGAATAATAAAAAAGATAGAAATAACAAATTTGTCTTGCCGGATGACATATTGTATCCGTATTTTCTAAAAACACAGAACATGATGGAGACTGTAGACAAGTCCCTTTCATCACCACTAATATCCTCTATCCTTTGAAAAGCATGTTCTAGTATATCTTTGATCTCATTTTCAAAATGAAATGCAAGACCAAGGCTAGTAAGCAATTGGATCAAAAGCACTTTCCTCTTCGATGTCTCATCGTCACCTTGGGAAGATAAGAGCTCCCTAACTTCAGGCTTGAGTATGTCAATCTCTCTTGTAATAACATCTAGTTCCTATTAGTTTATACAGTCAAAGATCTTTATCATGTATAGCTTGACGTAATATTTATTTCTTATCGGAAAACTTATATTTAGAGATTATACATTTTGACAAGAAAAGAAAATAATAATATATTCAGATATTTTTTAAGTCATTTACGTATTTACGTAGACTATAGTGAATAATATATATTTAGTGTATATGTCTCACCGAATCATCGATGGGAACAGAGAGGAAGTAATCAGTCCATTGAGAGTGAGACAACTTTGTGAACGCAAGACTTTCATGAACGAACGTTGTGTGGGCTTCCATACTGAAAAACAGAACGAAAGAGAGAAAGAGTTAAGAGAGTTGGAGGCGAGCCGTATGCAAAAAACTAAAATATATAATAGTGAAACAATGCTCTTAAAATATTAAATAAGGCTCACATGCATGATTGGCAAATAGACACGTAAGTGGATACTAAAATTGTGATCAGTTTGCTATATATATATGTGTTTTGAAACATAATATAAGAAACATATACCCACTTTGCTATTTATAATTTAGAAAAGTCCACACATTAACTGTGTGTAATAAAGGAATTAATAGAAGGAATGTGAAATAGAATTTTGGGTGGGATTGGAAAATTAAAAGAAAAGGTTTGAGTGTGGGTGAGAGATAAACATGTGAAAATAAAATAATTTTTTTTTTCTTTTATATTTATTTTTTTCTATTCTTTATTATATTTATCCTCAAAATTAATAATTGTAAATATTCCTTGGTGTATTTATTTTTTAAAAAAATTTCAGGTTCACAAACGGACATCACGCTTGACCAGCTCACTTGGCAACCTCACTAATTAAGCATAATATGGCCGAGTCAAAACTATTAATTTAAATCTCCATATAAGTTCGGACACCTCACTAGGCAAACCATAATTAAGTCAAACCTTCATAGAACCCACTCGGTTCCACATATAATTTCTTTGCTAGAGAAACCCTGTTTTCTTCTATATTTCACACTATGGTTTATTTCTTTATGTTCACAAGAATCAACATTTTAGCTATATGGGTTTTAGAGTTTTCAAAGAGAATTCATAAATTAATATAAGCTCATGAATTAGGGATTTATACACTTAGTTCTTCATCATCTAAGTTGTTCTACTGGATTTGAATTGATCACGTAAATCCAGATCGTATGTAAATTAACGCACCAGTTTCTACATATTTCCAACGACTTAGAAGTGTTACAAAATACCCTAACGACTTCCATTTAAATGCACTAAAGGATCGAAGGGGCAAGACAATAATGTTACTCGAAGTTATATTTTTCTGTGGTGTCCGCCATAAGAGATAATCAATACTTTTCAACAAATTAAATTATTTGTAGGAAAAAATATTTTCGGATAAATATTCAAGAGAGCCTTGCAAATACAGTGCTGGATGGGCAACGGCATCCTCGCTCCATCGGAGGTGTCTCTAGACAAGCCGATCAGTGACTATCGTTGGTATATAGACTTTGCCATATAACTTGTCCTATTTTCTTTAATGTATATGAATCTTCCAAACCTGGATATCATCATCCTTCTTAGTTAATATGGAAACCTCGCCCACACGAGCGTGGTCTAGTGGTTAAATCACAAAGGAGAGGTTGTAATGAGCTACTCTTGGTTCGATTCCCACTAGAAACTAATCCACAAACGTGTGGGTGACAGGGGTTTTACATGGTTTCCCCTGATCCCGAGATTAGTCGGATCTCATAGCATGTTGATCCGAGAAATCAGTTAGGGAGTAAAGTCTCTGCGACCTGACTCGGAACTCATGATATCCGTTGAACCGGATCACCCGAGTTATAAAAAAAATATGGAAACCTCATACTCAAATTTGAAAAAATATCCTCTCGAATATATATATATTTATGATTGCATTTGCATGCATGTTTTAGAAAAAATAATCTATTGTGATAGAACAATTAGAGTTTCCTTATTGACATGAATTACGTGGCCCTTCAACAAAAAGAAAACATGGTTAACGTGGTAAAGCTGACGAAGCATACAGTGTTCAAAATTTGCTTTTTACTTATTTTGCAAATCCACAATAGTTTTTCCAACATACAAATTTATTTGACATTTATACATGAGTCGTCACGTCGAATTAGATAGTTTGCCGGCCCATAGGCCAAGCCACAGAAGCGGCGGCTTAGGGCATCTCTTTTTTTTTTGTCACATTTGGGGCATTTTTTTCCAACACTTGGGCATCTTTAATTGTATGTTATTCTTTCTTTTAGTATATTGATCGTATGAATATTTATCCACGTTATACTGTATTCTATTATTTAATTTTAATAGAAATGGTTTTCTATTTTGTGTTATTATTTTAAGATTTACTTATAATTCCAACCATGTGTTAAGGTAGGTCTAGGTGTCTGAAACAGTTTAAATCAAACAATTACTAATAACACTTGCATAATCTTTTCAAAAAACAACTATCTGTATATATAAGTTCTAATCATTTACGTTTTTTTTTAATGTTACTATCTCTTAAACATATGTGACAACTAAACTATATATCTACATTGATATAATTGATAATATAGTCAGAATATTATTGTGTTACCTTTAAAAAAAAAATTAAAATTTTGAATTTTGTAAAAAAAAAAAAAGATTATCATATGTTTTAGTTTAGCTTAGGGCATTGAAAATGTTCAGACCGGCCCTGTTCATACTTTCATTTTGTTAAAACAGATGCTTTGATAGTTTTTTTTTTGTTTTTTTAAATAACCTGATTCAATATTTTTACCACCTGTTTAATTTTTCCGGATGAATATAACCGTCGAATTGTAGTTTCACCCCGACACAAATTATTGATTTTTTTTGTTATAACATACAAATTTTTGATATGATAATACAAACCTGCCACAACAGGTAAAGTGTAACATGATTTACGTGGCCCTAACAAAAAGAAAACATGATTTACGTGGTAGAGCTGACAAAGCATACAGTGTTTTATGTTTTTAGCAAACACGTGCATCACCATTAAATAGAAAAATGGATATAATATGGGAGTTCATGTGGTTGGTTATGCCTGCCTCCACTTCCATTTCTACTTAATGTTTGAATATTAGCGAACTCTCTTAACTTTTTATTGATATGATAAGAGTAGGAAAGACATCAAAGTCACCTTTAAATTATTGTTGTGAATGGAATATTTTATTCATAGTACTTAAAGAAGTAATCGTTTCGCAAAAATCGGTTCGATTCAAAGGAAATGATTGTCTAACTTTATTTCCAAAGATGATAATGGCACAACCCTTTATCAAAAAACAAAAAGTACAATGATAAAGGCACAAAAGAAATAGTTATATATCCAAATTTATTTCCAAAAATGACAATATGAATATAAGGTGGAAGTATTCCGTATTAGAGTTTTTGTATAATCAGGTATAAATATCATTACAATCTTTTAAGAATCAATTAAATCAAAACATTTTTTTATTAAATTAAAACATGTTATTTCGTGGTTAAAGATTGCTATGGAATTTTGGTGAGGTTTGGGTTCAATTTTTGTCAAAGTTCAATACAAGTGACAATAGAAACTTTCAAATAACACTTCTGAAAACATACTGTTTTCACACATTAGATAATATTAAAGCATTTTGTCCAAAAAAAAAAAAAAAAAAAAAAAAAAAGATAATATTAAAGCATAGGTCATGAAACTAATCCTAGCCTTGAACATTGTGAAAGAAATCAAACTGAAGGCATCCTTGGCAAAAAAAAGCATCTGAACTGAAAAGAAAATCCAATAGCAAAAATATTTGCAAGTAACTATTATCAAAAATGTGTAATTTGGTCAAAAAAAAAAATGATGTAACCTAATATTTGAGATTTTTAGCAGTTTTACACAAAAGGTTAAAGATGACATTTGTCTATAAAATCGTTAAAATTTCGATAATTTCAATAGATCTCATGTGATAAATAGCAAAAAAAAAAAAAAAAAAAAAAAAAACAAGAGTTTATAACAATACTTTGGATAATTTTTTATCAAAAAAACAAAAAAAAAAAAACAATACTTTGGACATAAGAAAGCATGCATCTATGAATTCTTATTCTCCTCACACTTGGAACATGTAAATAGGTGATTTTCAAAACATATGCATGGCACTAATGGCTACTCATCAGTCATCGAACTGTTACAGTTGATGTTAACGGCGACCATCGAACTAATGGCCTGCTCAAGGACTTTGGATAATACTAAATCATTTTTCATTAGTGACCGTTTTCGACTCTAGGCAGTGCCCATCAATGTCCTTGGTAATAATTATATTGTCACGAGTGTACACAAAAGTTATAATAATTTATTAGTATTTTATTTTAAATACAACCTCCACAAGTTAATAAAACACACCAAGACCTAGAGATGGACAAATACTTTAGAGGGCCGTTCTACACTATATATATCATATGCATAGTAAAATAAAAGGATGAGATCCTAAACTCTATAAATTACAAAGTAGAGAGGAAGTTGAAATGCTTAAATCACAAAAAAAAATTGCATGAAATTAGTAATGGAAATAATATTAACCACTTTGTGCTTAACTACCCTCCTCCTTGCACTTCTCCTAAAATCCATCCTCAAACGAAACGTCACTAACAACATTAACCTACCACCGTCCCCATGGCGACTTCCGGTCATCGGAAACCTTCACCAGCTTAGTCTCAATACTCACCGCTCTCTTCGTTCCCTGAGTCTCCGATATGGACCACTCATGCTCCTCCATTTCGGCCGCAAACCAGTCCTCGTAGTCTCCTCTGCCGACGCTGCTCATGACGTCCTGAAGACGCACGATCTTATTTGTGCCAACCGCCCAAAAACAAAAGTGATCGATAAAATTCTGAGTGGTGGCAGAGATGTGGCTTTTGCCCCTTATGGAGAATATTGGAGACAAATGAAGGTATTTAAAAAAACAACTAGTCTTTATATTCTTTCGTTACGTAATTCTTTTCTAGAAGAACTATGTTTTTACTTCTACAAGACATTACTAATTTACTTTCCAAGGTTGACAAAAATAAAATTGTCTTCAAATAAACATGGCGTCCAAAATTGGACGTTGCTCATTTTAGCCACTTAAAATAATTTCATTAACATAAAATATAATAATACTTAATTCCTCCGTATTGCTAAGTGATGTTTATACAAAATTTTTCTTTTTTCTAATGTTTAAAATTTTAAATCCAAAAAAGTATATTAAAATGATATATTATTAATTTTAGTTTTTATTGTTGTTTTGATCATTAATATGTGATGGGGTTATGAGTATGATCTTAACATATGTGTTGGATGCAGAGTATTTGCATTCAGAATCTACTCAGCAACAAAATGGTCCGGTCTTACGAAAAGATAAGAGAAGAAGAGATAAAACTAATGATTGAAAAGCTGGAAAAAGCTAGTTGTTCTTCTTCTCCCTCACCGGTAAATCTAAGCCAACTCCTAATGACTTTGACAAACGATATAATATGTAGAGCTGCCTTGGGAAGAAAATATAGTGCCAAGGAAGATGGAATTGATGTTGAGAACATAGTGAGGGCATTTTCCGCACTCGTGGGTGAATTTCCTATAGGAGAATACATTCCTAGTTTGTCGTGGATTGATAAAATCCGCGGTCAGGATCATAAAATGGAGGAAGTAGATAAAAGATTTGATGAGTTTTTGGAAAGAGTTGTAAAAGAACTTGCACAAAAAAAAAAAAAAAAAAAAAAAAAAAAAAAAAAAAAGAGTTGTAAAAGAACATGAAGATGTAGATAAAGAGACCAGATCCGACTTGGTTGATAAGTTACTAATGATCCAACGCGACAAGACAGGACAATTCGAGCTTGACAAAAATGCCTTAAAACTTATCATATGGGTAAGACAAGACATGAGTTCACAAATCATAAAAACTATGTCTTAGTTAATTTTTTTTATATCCTAACTTTTACTTGTTTTTTATCAGGATATGTTTTTGGCAGGAACAGCAACATCTCAATCATTTCTTGAATGGACAATGACAGAACTTATGAGACATCCAAAGGTCATGAAGAAACTTCAAGAGGAGATACGTTCAAGTTCACCACAGGAATTATTTGTAACGGAGAAAGAAGCTGAGAAGATGGATTATTTACAAAGTGTTATTAAGGAAGCGTTACGGTTGCGTCCACCAGCTCCACTATTGGTTCCACGAGTACTTAGTGAAGATGTCAAGTTAAAGGGATATATTATTCCAGCAAACACACAGGTTTAAGTCTTTAGTTACATACGTTTCACACATAGTAGAGTTTATATTCATATATCAGAATTTTTAAGAACATATTAAACTATATAACTGAAACAAATAAATATTTTTTTTTAGTTTATTGAATTTAATGTTTTTTTTTAAAAGCTTCGAGTGTGTGGATCACTGAATGAAGACTAGAGATCGAGTTCCACATATTTAAAGAATTAGTTTGGGTTTTTCAACCTGGCCTGACTATAAAACAAAAATTCAAAAGAATGAAAAACAAGACAAAAAAATTGAGTAGTCTTATACTATATTTTGAAATTATAAATATTTTAAAGTAGAAATTATAAGTATGTAAATAAATATTTTAAATTATAGAATAGAAAAACATGCATAATATAATGTGAAAATATTGCAATGTAGATTTTAAAATAATATAATGTGAAAAAAAAATCATTGGTAATTTATTGGTAATTTTTAATTTTTCTTGTTTTTCATTGGTAAAAAAAATCATTGGTAATTTTTAGTTTATTGGTAATTTTTCATGAAGTTCTTTGTGTTAAATTGATACAAGAATTGAAAATATATATATATTTTTGATTTATGACAAATATTATGGGAACACAGGTTATAGTCAATATTTGGGCAATCCAACGAGACACTACAACATGGGGGACTGATGCAGAAGAGTTCAAGCCAGAAAGACATTTAGACTCAAATTTGGATTTTCAAGGACAAGATTTCAATTTCATTCCATTCGGATCGGGGAAAAGGATATGTCCTGGAATAGGATTCACATCAGCATTGATTGGGGTGACATTGGCCAATATTGTCAAACGGTTCGACTGGAAAATGGATCTCGAACCGGAAAGGGTTCAACAAGATTTAACTGAAGCAACCGGTCTCATAGTTTTCCGCAAATTCCCTCTTATTGCTATTCCATCTTCTGCTTGATTTTTCAACCTATCTCTCTTTAGCCTGATGGTTAAGGAATAAAACATTGCAACTTTGTATGGTTTGATTAATGTTGTCTTGTGTTATACATGTGTGACATTCTCAGCCTGTTCTAAAGGAACATTCTTCAACTTTTCGGGATGTAATTCGAAATGTGATAAGATTTGTAATACGTACACTCCATAATATAAGAGAAATATGTGTAAAAAATGTTCTATGTATTGATTTTAAATTGATAAAACAATGCATATATAAGTAAAACCAGCTAACAAACTATTTAACTAAGTAACCAAATGTATTATATAATACTCTCCTTTAAGATGGAAGTGAGATGACAAAACAGAGCACGAAACATATGTATAGACTTTGTAGAACATCAGAAGCCAAGATCGTGCGCGGTTCGCATTTGCAATGTCTTAAGCAAACCAAGTTCCAACATCTCACAAACCAATGACGGAACTCTTCACAAACAAAATAATATCTCCAAAAGCTTAGATAATTTCATAAATCACTCGTCTAAGACCATGATCACTCGTCTAAGACCATAAAGTAATTTCTTCTTATGACAAACGTCATTACGTAGGAGTTATTCCTCTTGTCTTAAACCTGCCATAGCTAGGTGGGAGAGCCATATAAATATCAACCTACTAATTTCCATTTAGAAAGGCATTGTACATAAGCTTCCAACAAGAGCTTACCGGTGACTAGCAGAGTATGTGCACGTAAGCCATCACGTCAAGGACATTCAACAACGTGCCCTTCATTTTGAAGAAACGCTTTCTTTACTCACACAAAGACATTCCATATTGGGTTTGGGTTTGGGCTGGACATTGAAGAAGATCTTGGCAAGCATTTTATCATTCTTTTTGTGATATATAGTAGCAAAATTTTTGTATAGTATTATACTAATGTATTACCATGTTATGTACTAAATTTCCAAAGATGATCTCTAATTAATTAATATGGGTGGGCGCCTGGGTACCGTTCAGATTCCGCTTTTTCGGGTTTTTGGGTGTTCGGGTTTAGGGGTAAAGGACTCGTTCGGGTATTATGTCTTTGAGTTGGGGTTCAGTTCCTTTCGGGTTAGGTTCGGATTGGATTTTACCAAAACGCAAAATTACCCAAATTTATCCGAAATTACCTGAAACTATATGAAATTACCTGAAAAAAACTATCCAAAAGTATAAAACAATACTCAAAATTTTCTGTGAAGTGATCTTAGTCTAGTGGCAAGTCCACAGAAGACAGACACCATCACACCAGAGATCGAGTCCCCGACCCTACAATTTGTAGGAATTAGGCTAATGGGCCGGCCAGTTGTGACCCAAATGTTGACAAAAAAAAAATACTCAAAATTTTCTGAATTACTCCAAAATTCCAGTAAAAAAAATTCCAAACTATCTAAAATATCCAAACAACCCAAAACACCCAAAAATATTTAAAATTCTTGAAAGTCAACAAAATACTCGAAATTAAGTAAATAAGTAAAAGAGGTTTAATGGTTTAGTTAGGTTCGGGTTTTTTCTTTTGGTATTCATTCAAGTTTGGGTTCGGATCAAGTTTTTCCGACTTCGAAGAGCCGTTCGGGTATTTTCTAAAGTTCGGACCGGATTCAAATCGGGTATTTCGAATCGGATTTTCGGATGAAGGTATTTTGCCGAATCGTAATAGAATATGTATTCTATGGGAATATCTTCATCAATCTTTATTAAAAAAAAAAACGAGATTTTGTGGGATTCTCATAATCTAATTATCTGAACTAACTCAAAAATTACGTTATAGCCTGATACGGATATATAAAATCTACGTTGATCTTAAAACCAATAAAACACAGAAAATCTTCAGAAGGTTCAAAGTTTCTCTCTGTCACAAATCACAATATCAACTGATTAACCTCCAACCACCGTTGACAAAAAAAAAAAAAACCTCCAACCACCACAATGGCCAAAGACAGAAGCTTCAATATAGAGAAAAACATCAAAAGACGGTTCGAGGAGATGGAACAAACCTTAACAACAATTCAGCAGCAAAAACATGCTGCTAATACTGAATTCTCACAATGGAGATTGCAACCAATGGATTGGAATGCAAGAAACACAACTCCTATCGAAGTTTCCGCATTCTTAAACCGTGAAGAAGACGACTATCGTCATGGTAAACAAACCCAACAAGCTATCACTACTAGTAAAAGTAGTAGTAAAACAATAACAAACTACTTTGATTGGAGACCGGGTTTTGTTTTCCGCACCCATTGTGTTATCAAAGACAGCTTGCAGATTAGTCCTCTACGGCGGAAACAACATTGTTTCAAAAGGTTTAGTGGAGAAGTTGAAACTCAAGACACTGAAAAAGAATCCATCTGTTAGGGTTAGGGTAAAGAGAGAAGAGGATAAAGTCGCAGAAGAGACGTGTAGAGTCTCTGTCTCAATTGGAGAGTACTACAAGGATGAAGTTACATGCTATGTGGTCAACATGGAAGAAGAAGAAGAAGAAGAAGATCAACTACTCTTTGGAGGACCATGGCTTTATCATGTTCAAGCTAAGCACGATGCACGAGACAACTCTTGTATGATTATATGGAATCACAACACGATTCTATTGTAACCGCAAGTGCAAGAAAACTAAACCATATTGAAGCCACAAGTCAGTCTAATATTGTGTTTTTCGTTTGCTATATCTCTCTTTTCTAAGCACAAAACATTATTAAAAGACATACCTCAAATCTTGAGATCAATTTTATATGATGGCAAGACCAGTTTTGAGATAATCCAAGCAAGAGAAAGGCAGACGCAGGATTTGGTCCACTTCTTGTGAAGTCTTAATGAGATTGTTCATAGTGTTGTCTCTATGTCTTCCCTTTAACCCCATCCCTCTGCTCACCACCAGAGATATGTTACATAGCCATGGCACTTCACAAGCAAAAACCAACCCATTCTTCTCATTCTCCAATAAACCCTTTTCATAAGCTTTTCCGACTTTCCTCACATACTTCCCCGTTGTTACGCCTTCATTTGATCTGTCTATGTCTGAGATATCTGCATCAGAGTGAAGATTCACCACCATAGTTCCATGCTCATGGTGAAGTATTTTACTCAGAGCTTTCATGAAGACAGAATCAGAATCCCAAAGACTATGAGGAAAGATGTCTGCTCCATCATAAGCATCCATGAAGATCAAGTCATAAGTATTAGTTTGGTTCCTGAGAATGAACTCCGCAGCTTCTGATTCGTAGAGGAAGAGTCTCTCATGGATGCCTTGCCACATCACTTGGTCAATAATTTCAGGAGTTTGTAATGCACGTTTCCCGGTTGCTGTCATGACAGAGAATGCAGGGAAGCCCATTGCTCGAACGGACTCCGAGATAACAAGTGGGTCAAGCTCAACTATGTCAACAACCGCACCTAGAAGAACACCATTCACATCAATTAACACAAGTATTCAGAGATGGAATGATATATATGTACAATGAAAGTTCCTACCAAGAATGTGTTTAGCTAAAAACAACGGTAAACTTCCTCCACCGTGACCAATGCATAATATACGCATTTGTTTCTTCCCGATAGCTACACTCCTCAGATCAAATTTAGAAGCTACAAGAGAAGTCAATCCAACAGAAACCATGCTCTTCAGATCTATCACCAACAAAAAAAAAAAGTTCTGCTTAATAATAACACATAGGCTAAACTAAAAACAACACCAAAGTCACCACTAACCAAAACCCTTTTATACTTAGAAACACAGAACTAACACAAATCTTTAAACATGATAAACAAGCGGTTATACATAATAACTAATCCCTTAATCCACATTCCTTAATCAGTCCTTTCTTACACCATAAGAGACCACATCTGAGTCACATTTATCCGAAAATTGAACTCGACAAGTAGACCTATTAGCGTCATTCCTTAATCTAGTTCATCTAAACAAGTCAAGTCCATAGATTGCCTAAACATTTAATCATCCAAATCCCTAAAATTAACCAATAGAGCTCATAAAGAAAGGTCACAAACTCACATGGAACAGCAAGACAATGAGGCTGTTGCATATAAAAAACAGAACTTGGTTGTAAAGCTCTACAAGCAGCCATAACTTTAACAGTACTTTGTCGAGTATCATCGTTAAACCGAAGCGATCGCCATTGATAACCAAGAACCTTAAACCCTCCATCTCTTGACATTACTTCCATAAACCTTTTCTCTAACCACCTCTCAGTCTCTCCCCATAAATCTCTACTCTACATAAACATAAAATCATTAGAAACCTTCTCAAAATCAATCAATCAAACGAATCAAGAAACAGAACCTCACGTTTTCAAGAATTGATTAACTCACAGGAAGAGAAGAAGGGTAAGCTACGACTGAAACGACACCGTTTCCTTTAACGGAGACAGATTGTGAAACCGTGTAACCGCCGTTAATAGGATCCCACCATTCCGGTGAGTAAAACCAGTCTCCTTCGTCCTTTACGCTACTGCAGAAATGGCGTAGACATGACTTGACAATGCTTAGACTTTTCCTACGCTGTGTTGTTAATGAGAAACGTTGAATTGAGTTCATTTTGTGAAGAACCCAGAAAGTTGAGATCGCCGGAAAATCAAAGTGGTTTAATAAAGGTTTGGACTTTGACGGCGTTGTTGGTTACTGTAGCGAAAACCCTTTGAGAAAATTTTGGGTTTTTTTTTTTTTGGGGGTCAAACAGAGAATTTTGGTTAATTAAGGGTTTAAACGGTCATAACGAATTAAGAGTGTAGAAGGAGAATTCTTTTTTTTTTTTTTTTGTTATAACATTAATATTTTTCATTTTACACTAGGTTAGGTGAATTGCGACTACACAACTTATAAAAATTAGCTTTTAATGTTGTTAAATATAGATATGGTGTTATATACTAATAGTATAATACTAAGCTATAGGGATATTAATTCGGAGTGAATATCTGTGGGGTTAGAAGTTTTGTTGAACCTAAGTATAATCTATTTTATTTATATTTGATAATATATAAAAACTAAAGTTACTAAGATATTTTTTTTCTTTTAAATAATTATTCAGAAAATTGAAATTTGAAGAGTCTACGGACTAAAAATCTACGATAATAAAGTGATGTATGTTAAGATCGATACATATTAAGTTATTATTATAATTTTTTTTTTGAGAAAGAAGTTGATATTTTATTATTCTATTGCAAATTTAGAAAATTATTATATCTCCATCTATAAAGATTCATATCCAGTGGTTGAACCAACACCATGATGAAGATCTCATATAAACTTGACTCTCCGATAAGAAACGCTCTCCGGAAATTGAAACTCAGACCTCCAAGTGAAAAATCCACCAATAAATCTTCCAGGTAGAAAATTCACCAATAAATCGCAATATCTGGGGCTCGAAACCCAAACTTTATGGTGTAAAAGCATTAATGAACCCCTAGTCAACCACTAGACCAAGGGGGCTTCCACTAAGTCGATACTTTTAGTATTGTGAATCTGTGATCATTAGTGGAGTAGCTTACAAAAGTCTACAAAATATGGGATACTTAAATTATCTTATTTCAGGTTGGAATATTGGATATTTAAAATTTTACATCTATAAATAAAATATTATTTTATCCAGGTTCGAATATTGGATACTTAAATTTTATGGCATATGATTTGTCCACCTATTGGTTATAAGTTATAACATATAAACAACATGCATAGTAAATTTGACATGCTAGTCAAATTGGCAAAATGATGCTTTTACTCATACTTTATACTTGGCAGGTGATATATATAAACTAACCTATATGGCATATGAGTTATCTTTTTTTTTTTTTTTTTTTTTGAACACCTGGCATATGAGTTATCAACTTGTTGTTTACCTTATAAAACACATGTAGAGTAACTTTGACATGCTAATTTTTTGCAATACACCACAAAAGAGTGTGCATAAACAAGTTGGTAAAATGATGATTTCGTTCATATTTTCTATTTGGAAGGTGGTGTTTGTTGTGTCTTCTCACTAGCTGTCTATCAAGATACTTTAATTAATTTAAAAAAAAAAAAAACTTTAATTTTTCATGCGTTTATTTGGCTGTGTATTTCTTCTCATAGACCTATTTGTAAGTTCAAATAGTGGTTAAACGATTTCTTATAGCTAAAAATTATTTCCAATATTAATTTATTTTGTCCATGCAATTCTATAGTATTCACTATCTATAATTACAACACAAAAGCAGAAAAAATAGACTGTATTACTGTATATAAGTCAACTATTTTTTCCGATAAAATAGTTTTTAAATTTTTTTTTTTACTTTTTTTATATATTTAAAGTGTGTAATAAACAGGTTAGAAAAAAAAAAGAATATAATGAACATAGTTTTATATAAAAAACTTTATGAAACTTCTAATTTCTCTTTAAAATAGCAAAGCTCTACCAAATGTCTTTCTTTTTTTAATTAACACAAATGTCTTTATAATAATTAATATATTCAAAAATGTCCATCAAAATATCAACCTGCACTCGCTTTTAAGTTTTAACCACTGCACCGATTGTAACCAAAAAAAAACAACGTAACTAAGTACAAAACATCTGTTTTAGCTTAAAACCAAAAAAAAAAAAAAACATATGTTTTAGCAAACTCTAACACTCAACCGCGTTATAAATTCGACTGTTGGGTTCTTTCCAAAAAAAAAAAAAAATTCAGCGTCCCATAGAAAGAAACATTTAATAAACAAACACATGATTAATTAATGAAAAAATAAATAAACTCGTGATATCACCAAATTTCATCGGCAACGGGCAAAATTGCATTAAATTAAAATTAAAAACTAGTTTCACGGTCAACCAATACGCCGCAAGGCAACACCGACTTGACCACTTAACCACCTCTCTTAAATATTTTATTCATTAATGTTTCATTATTACGTAACTACTTCTTTTTTTTTGGCTTAAGACATTAGACAATAAGCATGATTAGTTATGAATAATGTCTATCTCAATTTAATAATTAGATGTCTTTATTTGAAGACTTTTGCTTTTGTTTGGTTCTGTAGAATCTGTTGAAAAGGAATTTCAACATCAAAGAAACAAAAAGAAGAGAGCTCTCAAAAGCTGGCATTATCCTTTTCTTCCTTCACCTTCTCTTTGCGCGTTTTCATTATTATTATTAACAAATATACATGCCTACTAATTTATTTGTTTATTCAGTTATTAATATTATAAGATCAGCTTGAGAAAGGGATATTGTTAAGTCAAATTATTTGAAATTATGGTTTAAGGAAAGCATCTATCAATACATTAAATTTTTTGGCAATCTCTTGCAACTTTCATCACAATATTAATGGAATATTTATATGTGCTGGAGATGATTGAGAAATATGAAAAGTAAACAAAAAGAGGCCACAAGACCTTTCGGTGAAGATATCTTTTTAGCTTAGAATCAACTTGATCAACACTTCCTAATTTAGGTATAATATATAAATAGAGTCGCCTTTATAAACCTACCCGTACTTATCGTTTTCTCAGCTTTTCTACCCAAAATTTTCGGCTCTTCATAAAACTATCTAAACTAAATTTTTCTTCATAAACCAACATGTATTTTTCGTTTTATGTATAAACCCGTCTCTACAATTGATTTGGATAGTTGAGATTTCTAGGCTTCTTCAAATTTTCAAATTAAACTTATAATCCAATATATTCATACAACTTTTTTTTTGGTGGGGCATAAATATATTCATACAACTAATTCACATGCATTTCATAATAATATATAAAAACCCATTCGTAGGAAAGAAAAAAATGATGTCAAATTCAGTTAGAAAATATGATATATTAATTATATACGATTAAGTTTCAAAATAAATTTCACTTTAAGCTAGTTTTTTTTTCAAAATAAATTGGTTTCAATGCAAAATTTAATATAAAAATACTTATTTTTTCCCCAAATCAAAACTAATAATAAAATTCAAAAACTCAAGCTGTGATTTTTTTATAGAGATAATAAACTATTAAATTAACATTTTAATGATGACAAATAAAAAAATTTTAAATTTGTGATAAAACTATAAAATGACACGTATATAATTATATTTAAGTATAAAAATTATGAATTCAATTAGTAATACAAAACTGCACATATTTTTCAGCAGAAATAAAAAAAATTAACATTTTTTAAAATTATGGTACCACAAATCAAAACCTATATTGGAATAGGTGAGATATATAATTAAGAATAATTATAATATTTTTTTTGGAAGAACAAATTTGACAAAAAAAAAAAAAAAAAAAAAAAGATAGGCTTGAGCTGTGAATGAGCTGTCTCTCTTTCATTTATATTCTTCACCTCTTTCTCCTTTCTACACAACACACAACACAAAGCTTCTTCTTCTGTTCCTCTCAAAAACCTACATTTCCCATTTTACCCTCGCTTCTCTTTCGAATTCTCAACCCATTGCCACTCTTCACTCAGATGTCTTGTGCAGTGAAATGAAGAAGACGATTCAACTCCTCCTCTTCTTCTTCTTCTTCTTCTTCCTCATCAATCTCACTAACTCTCTCTCAATCTCCTCTCATGGAGTTCTCTCCGATAACGAAGTCCGTCACATTCAACGCCGTCAATTACTCGAATTCGCCGAACGTAGCGTCAAAATCACCGTCGATCCTTCTCTAATCTTCGAGAATCCGAGATTACGAAATGCTTATATAGCTTTACAAGCTTGGAAACAAGCGATTCTCTCTGATCCTTCGAATTTCACGGTGAATTGGATCGGATCCAATGTCTGTAACTACACCGGAGTTTTCTGTTCTCCGGCGCTTGATGATCGGAAGATTCGTACCGTCGCCGGAATCGATCTTAATCACGCCGATATCGCTGGTTATTTACCTGAAGAGCTTGGTTTGTTATCAGATCTCGCTTTGTTTCATGTTAATTCAAACCGGTTTTGTGGTACTGTACCACACCGGTTTAATCGGTTAAAGCTTTTATTCGAGCTTGATCTTAGTAACAACCGGTTCGCTGGGAAATTTCCAACGGTTGTCTTGCAATTACCGTCGTTGAAGTTTTTAGATCTCCGGTTTAATGAATTCGAAGGTACTGTACCGAAGGAGCTTTTTAGTAAAGATCTTGACGCGATTTTCATTAACCATAACCGGTTCCGGTTTGAATTACCTAAGAATTTCGGTGATTCTCCGGTTTCGGTTATCGTTTTGGCGAATAACCGGTTTCATGGTTGTGTACCTTCGAGCTTAGTGGAGATGAAGAACTTAAACGAGATTATCTTCATGAACAATGGGCTTAATTCTTGTTTACCGTCAGATATCGGACGGTTAAAGAACGTAACGGTGTTTGACGTTAGTTATAACGAACTTGTTGGGCCGTTACCGGAGAATGTTGGTGGTATGGTTTCGGTGGAGCAACTTAATGTGGCGCATAATAAGTTATCAGGGAAGATTCCGGCGAGTATTTGTCAGTTACCGAAGCTTGAGAACTTTACTTTTAGTTACAATTTCTTTACTGGAGAAGCTCCTGTGTGTTTGAGGTTGCCGGAGTTTGATGATCGGAGAAATTGTTTGCCGGGAAGACCTGCTCAGAGGTCTCCAAGGCAATGTAAGGCGTTCTTGTCTCGTCCATCGGTTAATTGTGGATCGTTTAGTTGTGGCCGTTCTGTTTCACCTCGTCCTCCGGTTGTAACGCCGTTACCTCCGCCTTCTTTGCCGTCTCCTCCACCTGCGCCAATTTTCTCAACACCTCCTACGATTTCTTCCCCTCCGCCTCCACCTCCTCCGGTTTACTCTCCACCACCTCCTCCTCCGCCTCCGCCTCCTCCGCCGCCTGTTTACTCTCCACCTCCTCCGCCACCGCCATCGCCGCCTGTTTACTCTCCTCCGCCTCCACCACCTCCACCACCTCCGTCACCGCCTGTTTATTCTCCACCACCGCCACCTCCGCCAGTATATTCTCCTCCACCGCCACCACCAGTCTACTCTTCTCCGCCGCCGCCAGTATACTCTTCTCCACCACCTCCGTCATCTCCACCACCAACTCCTATTTACTGCACCCGTCCACCACCACCACCACCTCACTCACCGCCGCCGCCACCACCACCACAGTTTTCTCCTCCACCTCCTGTCCCTTACTACTATAGCTCACCACCACCACCACATTCACCTCCACCACCACCACATTACTCTCCACCACCGCCACCACATTCACCTCCACCACCAATTTATCCATATCTCTCTCCACCGCCTCCACCAACACCAATTTACTCTCCACCACCCCCACCAGTCTATTCCCCTCCTCCCCCACCTCCTTGTATAGAACCACCACCTCCACCTCCACCGTGCATTGAATACTCACCTCCTCCTCCTCCACCGGCTGTCATTTACAACTCTCCGCCACCACCTCCAGTCTATTACAGCTCTCCGCCGCCTCCACCAGTCTATTACAGCTCTCCACCTCCGCCACCTCCGGTCCATTACAGCTCACCGCCACCACCGAAAGTCCACTACAGCTCTCCGCCACCACCGGAAGTCCACTACAGCTCTCCGCCGCCGCCACCACCATCACCTCCATGTAAAGAAGAATCGCCTCCACCAGCACCGGTAATTCACCACAGCCCACCACCGCCAGTGATTCACCAAAGTCCACCACCGCCGTCTCCTGAATATGAAGGACCACTACCACCGGTCATCGGAGTTTCATACGCTTCTCCACCACCACCACCGTTCTATTGATTCTTTTGAGAAACAAGACACTGTGAAATGATGACGTGGCACGCACGAACCCTAAACAGATTGAAACACATACGACGTCGTTTCTCAATTTTTACACAGCACACGCATAATCGAGATTTTTTAGAAAATTTATTTTGTGAAGATAAAATAAAAAAATAAGAAAAAGTTGTTTGTATAGAGGATGATCTCTTTTCTGTTTTATTAATTTTTTTTTTTTTTGTCTTTTAATTTGGCTTTCATAGCATAATTCGCTTTAGATTTTGTATTTGATCTATAAGAAGAGCTTAGGCTATACAATTTTATTTGTTCATTATCAATTTCCTTCTTTCTCTTCACAAAATCTCCTTTTTTGCAAATTGACGCGTAAACAAATAATTACATGTTTTTAAAAAAAAAACAAACAAACAGTTTTGTCTGAATGTAAAGTTGGAAACAGTTGCAAATGACAATGACTTGTCGAAGCTTGTTGGAGAAAAAGAGCAAATACAATAACTCCTAAAAGAAGAAACCAACGCGGAACGCTCCGTTTTGATTCCGTGACGCACAAAAGAAGACGTAAAGATGTCACAATCGCGAATTTTTACGCGGAAAATAAAAGATCCAACCAAACTAATAATAAATAGCATGAGATTATGGGAATAGAAGTCCTTGATTGGCGCTAAAGATTAAATGTTGTATTACTTTGAAAAAGACGTCTATTTTCTACAAATGTTGTTTTTGCATTTTTGACTAATCAATAATTCGTTTGTTAATTTCGTTTAACACAGTCAAGCGATTGATAGCGTAGTAGAATCAAGTCCTGACCATTTGGGCATCCGTTTGGGTTTGGGTCGGTTTTATTCGGGTATCGAATATATAAGGGTTGAGAATTTTAAATTTTGGTTTGGGTTAGGATCGATTCGGGTATTTATGTTGAAAATCCAAAAATACTTGAAATATTTCCGGGTTCAGGTAGGGTTTGGTTTTTTAACACATATACAGTATAGTCAAATTTATCTGAATTACTTGAAAATATCTGAAAAAACTAAAAAATTGATTATTTTTTACCTAAATGTATTCAAGAATATCCAAAATATCCAAAAAAAAAAACTAAAATATTAGTTACTCCCTCCGTTTTTGATAACTTGTCGTTCTAGGCCTTTTTTTTGTTGTTAAATTAGTTGTCATTTTAATGTAATAATACAACTTTTGCATAAGATTTCCTAAATTACCCTCAATCAAATGATCACAATTAAATGATCACAATTATCCATTTCAATTATAAGGTTAAAATAGTCATTTTATAATTTTTCTTAATTTGTCCAAATACAGTTAAAACGACAAGTTATAAAAAACAGAGGGAGTACTTTTTATCCAAATGTACCCATAAATATCCGAATTAATCAAAAGTGTTCAATATATTCAGATTTATAATTATAATTTTGAGTATTTTGGTTATTATAAGTATAAATATTACAAAAAAATCTTAGATATATACGTACTTGTAATTCAGATACGTTTAGGTACCTATGAATATTGAATTTGGTTCCGGATTTTCGAATAGAGAGGTTTAGGACTCATTTAGCTATTTTTAAAAATTAGTTCGGATTTAGTTCGAGTATTTTTTGGATCGGTTCGCGTTGGTTTTTTCGGTTCCGGCTTTTTGCCTATGGCTAAGAAAATCTTTAAACATTAAAGGTATATGGAACAGAACAGTGGTCCATTGATTTATATTCGTGAAACACATTAAAGATGTTACCGGTGATTTTCCGATCTCCATTTATATTATGATACGTGGAGGATGTGGTAATCAAGATCATTTATAAAAGGCGCATTGCCCATAGATGACTCGACCTTCCGGAAAACTAAAATGTGATCATCACAGTGTATTGTCTAGGGATTTATATGATTTTATTAGCTTCACAAATAGGTTGGACGATGTATAAACCATTGAAACCAACAGAGTGATTTAGTCCTATGACGCATAAATAAGTTTGAGCCCAAAAATAGAGGGTCAACAATCTGAAAAAGAAATTGCACAATTTGTATTTTGCGGCCACTACCAATAAAGAAAAAGAAGCACAAAATGGGCCGACAAAAGATTATCCTTCACGCAAGGCCCCTTTTATGTCTTTAAACCCTTGCTGACTCAAAATAATTGGAAAGACATGCAAGTATAAAATTTACAATAACTCGTGCATGAACGAAAACCAGAAAAAAAACTGAAGATTTGAAACACATACTGTATGAGTCCTTAAGAAGGACGATGACATTAGTGAAAAAGAGAGACCAATATCTTTCTGATTTTGAATTAATACCAATGTATTTGTTTTCCTCTAATACAGATTTTGTAAATCACATATAATTCTGTCAAATCTCATGAAATTTAACAAGTAATCCTACCAAATATTTTTTTTTTTAAATTAAAATCTCTGAGAATCATTCAACCATCCTTAAAATCTCTTAAAATCTAAAAGGATTTAGAATCCACCAAATCAATTAAAATGTTAAGTCGAATACATGTGAGTTAATAGGTTAATAAACTCGAACTATTTAAGAGCTTAAAACGAAGAGAAAGAGAAGAGCTCACCGGATCAGCAGGTCCTTCTACGCGAGGTCTTACTCGATGAGGTCCTCCATCTCGTCCTCGACCAGCTCCTCTATCACGTCCTTAGCGAGCAAGTTGCATATGAGGGGAATTAAAAGCTCGACAAGCATGAAAAAGATGTTTCTGGTCATTCATACTAATTACTAAAAAGTAGGAAGATATAATGTTGAAAATACTCACTGTGTGAGAGGAGAATTGCAGAACATGTAGAACATGGTGTTATGCAGAGCCGTTGCATATACGACGCGAGTAAAGCGTGGGCTGCGGCCCTCAAATTTTTTTCAATATAATTCGGCCCTTTATATAACAAAGTTCATGGTGGTGTAATGGTAAAATGTAGCAATAATTAGTTAAAATATAACTCATGTACAATTTTTGTTATATAATTTTTTTTTTGTTTTTCCAAAGAAAAAAAAAAGTGGCCCTTTTATTTTTTTGACTTGTGGCCTTTCATTACTTAGCTACGGCTCTGGTGTTATGCAACACAAGCACCGTAGCTATTGAAGCACGGGTAGCAAAACCCCCTGTTTTCAGTACAACATGATATAAGAGCAGGGTTTTGGTTGGAGAGCTGACACAAGGCATATTGAAGATGACCATGCGGTCCCTGCCTATGATGAGTCATGTATAGCCCCTGGCAGATGCATGAGGCACGATGATGCCAGCAATAATTCCAGCTGCAGGAGCTTCCACATTCCACAAATGCCATAATTTTGGAAATTCATCTGATCACAAAACAAGATTTCTTAATTAATGGAAAGAAGAGAAATAAGAGATTTAATAAAATTGGAAAGACAAGCAAGAAATTTATTTGTCAACAAACTGACACAAACAATAAATAAATTTGGTGGCGATACTCGAATGCCATTGGCCAATCTAACTCAAATTTTTCGATCCTAAACTATGAAAAACCGAAGCAAACTAACCAAAATTAATGACAATTACAAATATTTTAATCAAATATATAAAAATATATTAAAAGTATATAATTTTAACTAAAATAAATTAATTATTATTATATTTTTTATAATTGATTTTGATAAACATCTACGTTGATACCAAAGAGTGCTACAACTATGATAAGCACAAGACCATATCCTCCAAACACAGTTAAGTTAAGGCTTACTCTCAAACGTTTTTTTTTTCTCAAAGTACTAAATAGTGTTTCAGCCAAATTGATACGTTATACTGATTTATGAGTAAAACAGTGTTAATATTGTTCAATGGAGGAAGTACTTGCAACAAAGCACAAACATAGTTTAGCATGACATCTTGAATTGTGAAAAGGCGCTCACAGACTGCTTCTTGTTCTAGTAAAAATGAAAAAAATGTGATAAAATTGTACAATTATGAGATGAGCAAGAGATCGATCACATCCTTCCAAGTTGTGCAATGATGGTGATTACGGCAACAACGTAACAAGAGCCACACTCAAAGCTTTAGCCAAGCCAAACTCGACAACATCTCTTTAAATTCTGCATCTTTTTGGTGATTGGTACAAATATACTTTTAATTAATTATTAAATAGTATTTTATTTTTAATAATTTATTAATCTTTGCGTATTAGCCGGAACATCTAATATTTTGAAACTGAAGGAGTAAAAATTAGCAAAAAAAAATACATAATAGATTTTTCTGTTTTTTTTTTTATGTTATTAGTGATGAAAGAAACAAATAATAGATTTTTCACTTCAAGTCAAATGGTAAAATTTGAAATGAATCTAGTTTTTATCCGATTATTTTTCACTAAAAGTGCAACCATTTGCACTCAAGACGAATGAATAAATGATTATCGTTTGAAAGAATCGAGACTAAATAAATGTGGCATATATAAGAAGATGGACCATATATGGAGAACAAATGGCGTGAGCCACCATGCACCAGCAAGAGGCAAAGATGGACAAGAACCACATTCTCTTGATATATCACATTGTGAAGGTTGCGTTGTAATACCGCAGAATCAATGTTTTTTGTCATAACTATCTAACACACACTTTGTTACTGCCGTCTACATCTAAAAGTCAAATCCTTCTTCGATTGTTGTGATTTGCTATTTAATAGATAAAAGACAAAATATCATACAAGAACAAAAAGATATTCATGAGGATTATATGGATAACCTTACTTTTACAAGTCTATGCTTCACTAATTCTCAATTCTTATCGATCGATATGAATATTTTTTTGGTTCAATTAATACTATATAACATGTGAATTTAAGTTCGGGTAGTATTATAACGATTGCATAAACATAAACCACAATACTACATATAGACAATAATATTGACATGAATTCTTTAAAATTTTATATTTTAGAATTTAAATTAATGTGTTGATAAAAAAAAAAGAATTTAAATTAATGCAAACATGAATCAGATGCTTCGATATCGACATGATTTCGATCATCACCTTCAAGTAAAATGATTTTATTTGTTTCTATGTATTCTATTTTAGGGGTTATGTTTTTTTTTCTAATTTTTGAGCCAAATGTATATTAATACTTTATAGAAATTCAGTAAATAATTTTGAATTTGGTTCATTGCATGCAACCCATCCTTATACATAATCATCACCTATCTAAAACTTGATTGTTATAAGCACTTTCATAACGCTCAAATTTAGAAAGCAATTTATAACTCGTACGAAAGTTCTTCCATTATAGAAATGAATTTTTTTTTTTTTTAACTTGAAATGAAATTATTGAGTGAGGAAGCAAATTAAGAAATTAAAGAAGAGGCAAATTATTGAGGTTGTGCTTTTGTCTATTTCTTCCTCTTTTCAACCTTCACTGAGTTTTCTGAACTCGAGACCGTTGTATGAATATCTCAATATCTTGTGTTGATTTTCAAATTTGGGATCTTAAAGTGCATTGTCTCTAGTAGGTTTATCTTCGTTTAGCTATAATTATTATTGTTCCTTTTTGTTTAATTCTAAAGTCAAAAGAGTACTTAGATTGTCATTTTTTTCTTTTCTTTCTTTTTATATTGAAAAAAAAATTTAAATTTAAATTAAACAAACATAATTTAACTATTTTTCGTTGACGGATATTACTGTCCCGTCATCTTTTATGGTGATCCAAACAAAAAAGTTAGTTTTAAGGTTTAAAGTGTTAGTAAGATCATTGTAAATGTCTATAGTGTTAGTGAAATTCTCTCGAGGTTTAAAGTACTACTCAGTGTCACTTTGAAGGTTTAAAATGTAATTTTCCCGTAATACATATATACAATGATTAAATGAAAGGAATGCGGAAGAATGTTATAATGGGGAAAGTGGTTAAAGGTTATGATTTTGCTACCCATGTGCTTATGATCGTATCTTTCCTTAACTCATTGCTAAATCAGTTATCAACTAATATAGTCTAATATAATTAAGCCAAAAGATTGATAACAAAAAGGTTGAATGTTGTAAATTGGAAGGAAACAAATCTCATAGAAGAATGTGGTGATTTGGACTTGGAGAGTGTTGGCATTCTTGTCCTATTTTTTCTATGTTTTATTTTATTTTATTTAAGTTAAAATTCTAATCAATTTTTGGGTATTTTCAAACATCTTAGTCCGTGGAGTTTTTTTTTCAGCATCATGACGTTTGAGTTGAAATGTTTTCTGTTTAGATGTCAAAATTATAACATCGGATGATGTAGTAATTTCCATTAGAAATAATTTGGATGTGAACATTGAGTGAAAACAATCGTACTGTATTTGACAAAAACTTCTTAAGTGAAAATAGCTCTATTATTGAATTCTAAAATATCTAATTGCTATTGAAATTTTTTGGATAAATAGAATTTGCATTTTACTTAATTGTTTTGCCTTGTTTTCTAATTTGAAAAAAATGTATTTATAAGTATAATATTGCATTTCCTGTTTTTAATTTAACTATTAAGGTTTCAGTATTGTTTTACTTTTTTTATTTCTTTATTACTATTATTTTACTTGAAAGTTGAAAGATACGAGAGCGTCGAATGGAGACAGTACTAAACTTAACGGCGGGAAAGCAAAAAATAATCATACAAAATTACGAATTAGGCAACAGAACAATATTGTAAGAATAAAATTTTAACTTTTATCAAAAAAAGAGAAATAAACTGTTAAAAAAGAAAAATAGAAAGAGGATCTTCATTATTGAATATGCTCACAAATTAGGAAACATAAATAAGAAAGATTAAAAAAAAAAAAGATTCACAGACTCACAGTTTATATACTACGCATGGAACACATATATAATAAGAGAGAAGTGTTTTTAAAGAGAGCTTAAAGCAAAAGATCAAACTCAAAACGAAACACCAAAACCTGAAATCATTAGTTTTCTTCTTTGTCATCTTTTTTTTTCTCAAATCTTTTTCATTCGTAAGTAACTAAAACCTCTAATAAGAAGAAACATTTTTTCACATCTCCAGATCCGATCGCAAGCTTTTGCACCAGCCAAAAAAACAGGTTCTCTTCGATCTCTCTTTGTTTTGTTTCTCTCTTTTTGGATCTATCAGATTTAGTAACATGCATGTGCGTTCTTGTTAGTTGTTAATTATACATAAAGATTTGATTTCTAAAGTGATATTATTAATATGAATCTCGCGATTCCCATATTTTCTTGATTTAATGAATAATGGGGATTCGAGTTTTATATTTTCATTCGTTTTCTGGGAAACTAAACACTAAATTTCTTCTGCAAAACCCAAAAATGTTAATTAATCTTTCAAAAGATTTGAGGCATAGAGGGACCACTCCATATTCACTTTTTCCTTTTTTTTTTTCTTTAATTTCCTCTCTTTGCTTTCTGCTAATTATCTTACTTTTCTAATAGATTAGACGTTAATTATAATAAAAACCTTAATTTATGGGTGATTAAGATAGACATATGTAGTCTTTTAGTATAAAGTATAAACTATGCCAGATTTCTAGGTACATGGCTCTTCTCTATGCTTCATTTATAAGTTTTCTTTTCTTTTCTTGTTTTATGTTTTTTTTTTCGTTAGAAAACAGAATTTTCAATTATTGATCGGATAACACATGCTTCATGCTTGTGATGAGGTTAAGATTAGAATAATTACTAATTATGTGTGTCTTATTTATTAAATTTTAATATTTTCTATTTTAATTAGAATTAATACTCTCTCTAATTGAGTGTCGTTTTAGAGTTCTGCACACAAATTAAAAAAAAACATTAAATTTTTGTTTTTTTAAACAAAAACATCATTACCTATACACCTAAATACAATCTGCCCAATAGTAAAACAATCTGGAAAATACTAATAGTCATAAAACATACAAAAATCATTAAATTTTGCATTGAAAACCCAAAACGACACTTTTTGTGAAACAAAAATAAAACTTTAAAACGACACTCTTTATGAAACGGACACTCTTTATGAAACGGAGGGAATAAGATTTTTATTTTTTTTGTATAACCAAGAAATTATGGATTCAGACTTTTTATGTAATACTAATATGCTGAATAAGATACCAAAATGGGACAAGCTTTTCAGTTTTCATACAAATATTTTATTTCAAACTAAACGAATAACTATTAAATTTACTATTATTCTTTTATATTATACTCCCTCCGTTTTTTATAACTTGTCATTCTAGGCTTTTTTTTTGTTGTTAAATTAGTTGTCATTTTAATGTAATAATACAACTTTTGCATAAGATTTTATAAATTACCCTCAATCAAATGATCACAATTAAATGATCACAATTATCCATTTCAATTATAAGGTTAAAATAGTCATTTTAAAGTTTTTCTTAATTTGTCCAAATACAATTAAAACCACAAGTTATAAAAAACAGAGAGAGTATATACGATATAGATTTTTCATTTTAGATTTCGGCTCACCCCTTTGCTTTTTTTGTTTATCCCAAATTTTTTTTTTTTTGTAATTAAATTATTTTGAGAGATAACCACCAACCACGAGTCTCCATAAAGTGGACTTGTGAATCTCTAAAAATCAAGTTTGCTTTCTTCAATTTCTGGTGAAAAAAGAAAAGCAAAAAGGTTATGTGATGTCGCTACATAGCATTAACAATTTGCTCACTTGCAAAAAAGATTCGTTAGCCCCAATAGCGTCCGTACACGTTTCATTTTGAGTGCAATTTGTATACATTATTCATCCCATACACCAAAATTAATATAACGATTTGTTTCCTTTTTTATCTTCTCTTTAAGCTATTAAAAGTTTCTTGGCCACTTCAAAAAAGTTTTTTCCTTTTTTTCCCCTCAGATGTTTCATAATTAGTTACTTCTAAATCTTTTCTTCTCGGAGTTCAATAATTTTTAAATTGATAATTTTGTCTTTTGATTAAACTTCATTCAAACTATGTATTGGAGATTTCGTTGACGTTTGTGCAATGCTTTTAAAAAGTTCTTGTTAATTAGGTAAACTTGCACTACACGTATTCTTTTGTTAGGTTCTACTTAACAAGAAAATACAAACAAATGCTTTCTGTTGAGAAACGAATTTAGTGTGATTTGAGAAATGAAAACATATGTTTCTTATTTTGATTTCTCTTACTCATCTCATCTTTTTCAAGTACTTTAATTTTTATGGTTTCTTGTTTTAGGTTCTTTGTTCAGAAGGAAGACAACTACTCGCTTCTGGAGTGTCTTTCTTGTGTTTAGTCCTGTCTTATAAATAACCGAGAATCTACTAAGGACCGGGAGATTCAGGATTGATGGTATTGAGCCAAGGATTTATGATCTTTCAATGTCATGAAGAAGAGAGTGTCTGCTAAGTTTAAAGACCTATGGAGACCGGTACAAGTATTGACAACAATGGCTATGAAGGAATAAAGAACGGTTCGTGGTTTATCCAGTTCCGTAATGGCTGCAATCCATGGATGGCTAGATATGTGTACGGTCTATTATTCCTCTTGGCAAATCTACTGGCTTGGGCCTTGCGCGATTATGGTCGAGGTGCCTTAACCGAAATGAGAAGTATGGTTACTTGAAACTCTCTATCCCCATGAAAAATCTTATAACAATTTTGTCACATGAATTGATGATTGTATGTTTTATTCATCATTGCAGAATTCAAGAATTGTAAAGACGGCGAAGAATGTTTGGGGACTGAAGGAGTTTTACGAGTTAGCTTGGGATGTTTTGTATCCTTTTTTCAATCAGTCATATAAACATAATATTTTTGTGGCTTCAGAAACTTTTTTTTCCTTAACTGTTTCCTTAGTTGTTCTATTTCATTATGTTTCTTTCAACCGTTGGCA
The DNA here is from genome assembly GCA_011420285.2 of Erysimum cheiranthoides. Lineage (NCBI taxonomy): Eukaryota > Viridiplantae > Streptophyta > Magnoliopsida > Brassicales > Brassicaceae > Erysimum > Erysimum cheiranthoides. The sequence continues at coordinate 8,737,992 of CM022177.2, forward strand.
CATCAAAGACGAATTCGTCTAGAGATAAATGGCATTCAGGATGGTGGTTTGCTAAGCTTTTTATGTGGCTTGGCTTAACTATCTTCCCCTTCTTGTTGCCTTCTTCCATTATTCAGCTTTACGGTATAACGCCTAATCGCCTTCGATTAATCATTCTTGGCTTATAAAAGACTATTACCATGACATGTAATTATAATGGATTTGTGTTTGATTTGCTTTGCAGGAGAGATTGCCCATTTTGGTGCAGGGTACAGTTTCTAGTCCTATTTTAGAAACTGTGTGATGGTTTTTTATCGCGGACGACGCTTATCATTTTCTTCTTCTGTCTTGTTTTTAATAGGGTCTTTCTCCTAATTCAGCTCATTAGTATCATCAGTTTCATTACATGGCTCAATGAATGTTTCCAAGCTCAAAAAGATGCAGAAAGATGGTGAGAAGAGACTCTTCCATAAGTAACTGAGATACATAAAAATGATTTGTTTTTTTTTCTGATGAAGCTTTTATATGTTGCAGTCATGTCCATGTGATGTTACTAGCGACTACTGCGTACACCGTATGCATATTAGGGGTTATTTTGATGTACATTTGGTATGTGCCTGAACCATCATGCCTTCTCAACATATTTTTCATCACATGGACTTTGTTCCTCATCCAACTCATGACTAGTATCTCTCTCCACCCCAAAGTGAGAAACGGTTTCGAGGTTCTCTCAATCGTATTCTTCTTTTCATATGCGGATTTTTGATTACTTCCCCTCCTACTTGCATTTCAACAGATTAATGCTGGATTCTTGACTCCGGCTCTTATGGGGCTTTATATTGTGTTCATCTGCTGGTGCGCCATTCGAAGGCATGTATCATTTCATCTACCAAGCGATTAGAGTGTAGTTTCTCTCTATATATATATGATTAACAAAGTAGTTGTTTCATCTATATACTTTTTGTTTTGCAGTGAGCCAGTGGGAGAAACTTGCAACAGAAAAGCCCAATCTTCTAGCAAAACGGACTGGCTTACAATCATAGTAAAATATCTCAGACCTTTCCAAGAATCTTCTGGTGACCTTTCATATTTTTTGAGATGATACTAAACAGATTTTCTATATATATGTATTGTACAGAGCTTTGTGGTTGCGCTGCTTGCAATGGTAATCGCGACATTTTCCACGGGTGTAGATTCCCAATGTTTCCAGGTTTGTCATCAATGAGCTCTGCCAATATTACTGCAAAATTTTAATATAGAAATTTTGACTAACAGTGAGTGGTCTTACAGTTTAGAAAAGAGGAGAATCAAGAGGAAGACGCGATTCCTTATGGATACGGATTCTTTCATTTTGTGTTTGCTACTGGAGCAATGTACTTTGCAATGTTACTTGTTGGCTGGAACATTCATCATTCCATGAAAAAGTAAGTTTCTTGATAAAAAATGTCTAATTCTAATACATAAACATACCAAGAAAAGAAACTACTAAGCTTAGTATATCTTTGCGGTTCCATCGATAATTCGAAGCTCGTTTTTTTTGTTAGATGGACAATTGATGTTGGTTGGACAAGTACTTGGGTAAGGATAGTAAACGAATGGCTCGCGGTCGGCGTTTATAGTAAGTAAACAAAACAAAAAGAAAGTTCTCTTTTACCTGTGTTTTATACAGTTTTGTAATGTTATGAATGTTGAATAAATGGTGTTTCAGTTTGGATGTTGGTGGCTCCAATGGTACTGAAAAGAAGACAAACAACATGAGAGATCACTACAGAGAGCTTTTTGTCACCTCTCTTGGTATTGTGGATCTGGTCGGAATATAGAATAGAAGATTAAGATTGGTGAAGTGTGTGAAATCATTATATCTTTGTATGTAGATTGCTTAGGATTAAGAAAAAGGTGGATACACATACACATATAGATATAGATTAGTATTAGTGTGACCCTTCATGGGTTCTCTAATCATGAAGTGTGTATACATTATTACAGATACATCTCTCTTTATACATAGTTTTGATATTAAGCAAATTGTGTGTTAACACTTAAAAGCTGTAAGTTTTAGTTTAATCTTGAAGCAAATCAAAGACACAGAGTCTCATTCATACACAAACAAGTGATGTTGAGTAGTCCTGCGGGTTTGGTTAACCGTAACCTAACCGAGCTGGTTATCTTGATTTTCGGTTTTTTTTTTCGGTTATTATACAATACTTCCGAAATTAACCGAATAAACAATCGGTTTGGTTCGGTTTATTTTGGTTATTGAAATTCTAATGAATTGAACTGCTTTTTGGGTTTTTTTTTCCAGTTAAAATCGGGTAGAATTGGTTAATTCGGTTCATATTGGTTTGATTCGGTTTAATTTCAGCCGAACCAAACCGTAAAACGAACATAATTCAAAATCCTTCCGAATTGAACTGATTGCTAAACCGATTTCAAACTGAAAACCGAAAAATCCGGTTTGATTCGGTTCAGACAAAAACTGCAGGGCTAAATGTTGAGGAAACTTCACAAAACCTTAAAAGTCTCACGAATGCAAAATGACAAGACTTTTATGGTCAATGTGTAAACACTTTTACAAAATCATACAACACAAAGGAGGAGCCTGAAGATTCTTTCTAAAGTACAATAGTAAAAAAAATAAAATTAAGACTCAACACCCTCAAAAGTTTATTACAATAAAACAACAAGAAGAAATGAAATAAAGATAGCAAAAGAATAAATATCAAACCTATTTCAAAAACATTTTTTTTGATGCTTATAAAAAAAAAATCATCTTAACACTCTCACAAACCCAAGTTCATGACTCGTAACGCTTCCTTCATTCACCATTTTTAACCCATGTTTGTATTCAATTTGATACCTTATACTACACCTTAGAACACAAACACAATCCTCAAGCATAATATATAGCTCTTTTTGTGGTATGTTAGAACAGATTTCGAGCTATTTTCGCTCTTTCTTACCCGAATGGGTTTCCTCCTGATTGGAAAGAAGGCGGGTTCGAAGGTATTGCGGTAGCATACGGGCTTCCCGAATTATGATATGCTTGTTGAGGGTCATACGAAGCGGTCATGTTGCCAATTGGGTTCAAATTGCTGCAAAACCGAACGGCTATAACTTTAGAAACGATTCAGAAAGACAAAATACGAAGCAGAGAACTATATGCGGTAAACGTATGTATCTACATGTTGAGGTCATACCTAGGTGGCATGCTTCCTGGCAATTGAGGGGACATGTACCCTGAAAAATGGGAGAGAGCAAATTCAAACATTTCATAAGACTAAACATTGAATTCAATAGCAGAGAGTAACAAAGTAATGTAAGAAGCAAAATGAAACTAGGCATGCTTACTCGGTGGCATTGCAGATGGAGGGCCTGAGACTTGAGAAGGTATACTGAAATGGTTGTGTACTCCCTGAGAAGGCATCATGCCTGAAGGAGGTAATGCACCTTGCAGAGGCGCCATGGAAGGGAATAGCGTTTCCTGTATCGTTTTCACATCACTTAACAGTTAACCAATGGATTTTTTTATAAATACTTTGGTAAGACAAGTGACTCATAAGATAAGTCTAAGCATTTCATTAAGTCCTTATCAACATTTGTTCGACTCAATAGTAGCAAATTTCTCTGCGCTCAGAGCTAATTTCCAAAACATGCTTGCTTTTACACAAGAGTTATACTCTGGATAAGTCAAACGAGCTAGAGGACTTACAGGTTGTGTCTGTGATGGTGGCCCAGTATTGAAGTCAAAAGGGTTCTTTGACTTGGCTGGCTGCGGAACATTCTGGTAAGGCTGTTCCAGGAAATAGAAAGATTAATCACGAGAAAGTAACAGGCTGCGATGTCATTGATGCTCAAATTCATTATAGATTCAGAAATTGATCATAAAAACTGTACCACGTGGTTATTATATTGCTGCATGCCATAGTGCATACCATGCGGAGGACCAGCTTGCCACCCAGGCACTGGTGCATGATATGATGGGTAGGTTACAGCGAATAAATCCTGCAGACAGGTTAATATGTCATCTACACATCCGCAGATAGTAAGATATAGAAATAAGATAGACCAAATGGCGAAAAAGAAATTGATACCGCAGGTAATTCTGTTCTTCCAGAAGGTTTAACTTCGGAAGACTGCAGGCCACCAGAAGGGACTCCTTGAAGAGGTTGCAATGACGGTGCACTCATAGACCTTTGTACATTAGATGCAAATGCCGTGTTCCATGGCTGTAACAAAAACCGGAGAAGTATAAGCATATTAAATTTGGAAGCAGAATTTTTATGCAGACAATGCAATGAAATTGTCCACCTGTTCACTTGAATGACCGTTTGGAGGTGGTGCGAAGATTTGTGATGTGGAATGACCAAGATGCACAGGTCCGCTAGATAATGTAGACGTCTGAGCTGGCACAGAGGAAGTCACTTCCAACTGAGAGAGAAGTGAATCCAATGTGTTTGCACTGGGTGGTGATTGAGATACATTTGAACTAGGCGCAGCATCGAAAGATGCCCAGTTATCATTTGCTGGCTGTGCAGCAGGCTGAGGTGCAGTCGATGGCGGTGCTTGTATTGCAACAGATGGAGCAGGAGGTTCGAAATCAGCATCAAAATCAATCAGGCTTACAGCAGTCTCCAGCTTCACTTCTGGTGGCTTCTCATTTGTGGACATTAAACTACTCAATGATGTAGTCGGCTGAAATAAGACAATTAGAAAACATCAACATTTTCTTTCGTCTAACCAACGAATGCATGTGCTACAACAACTTTATATAGGTAAAGATGAGGCCCTACCTTTGTGTGTGCCGAAGCATCGGTATTTCGGTTGACAAGGGGTTTTGGTGGTTCTCCCACACGAAGAGGAATAACACTGTCACCCAAAATTTCCCTAACAGGTCGAGCAACAGGTGGACTAGCTGAACCCAAGTCTTTTACTTGCTCAGGTGACTGAGAGCCCTCTTCTGATGTTTTTCTACCACCAAATCTATCCTCTCTGCGCCAATCATTCACAATCTCTGGACGAGCAGGGCTTTTTCTGTTATTACCAACATTCCTATTACCTGGCTCAAACCCTGGACTTCTCCCACCAGGACTTGATCTGTCACTGTAACGACGGTCATATCCATCTTCATATGGTGGACTTCGAGACCCACTAGAACTACGTGTCTCACTTGGAGACTTGTCATCATTCTTCTCATTTGTATACCTCTTATTTACATACACATGTCTGATGAAGTCCCTTAACCGCTCTACATTACTGTCAGATAAAAGAAAACCAATCAGTCAATGTAAAAACATCCAGTCCTTCCGTCATCTCTACACACAAGAACAAAGACTTGCGCATACCTTCCGTCAGGCACTGACTGTCTCTGTTGATCCAGTCCTTTAAAATAAATCTCCTTAGCATGCTGTTAACAAGACAAAATCAAAACCATTACGGAATCACGAAAAATAAAAAAACCATCAGAGAAACAGATTTAACTTTGCTTTTACCTGATTTCCACCTTCTTTTAAAGCAATAACTTCTTGTGAAGTAAATTTCGCCATCGATATCGATTTAACACGATGTGTAAACTCACGGCTATTCAAAATAACATATGCATCATATATCAAAACAACACTTTCCAATGGAGAAAATCAAAATACAGAATCTAGAAACACTTACTGTATTCCACTGCAATTAGTACAAACAAAAGTCCAGAAAGTAGTGCAAACATATTGTGGCCCCTAAGAAAATAGGAATCACAGAAAAAAAAAAGTTACATCTTCTCTTAGAGTTCTTGATTTTGATTGAAATGATGAAACCAAGTAAAGAAAAAAAAACACTTACAAGGCTGTTACAGTTTATACATCTCTTGTTCTCAGGAAGTTTGAGAAGACTCCTAATAATCTTTTCGTTCTTCTCATCTTCTTTAACTCGACTTGCCATTTTCTCAATTCCAGCTAGAAACTACACAAACTTTGGAAATTGTTGCAAAAAAAGTTAAAGACTGGGAATCAGTATTTGGTTAATTGAATCAACAATGGCGAAATCGAGTTCAGAACTCAAGGAATTAGAGATTTATTCGCTTAATCTATAAGAAAACACGAGATTTGACATCAAATTCTACAATCGATCACGGGTAATAATTACATACAGATCCAAGAAATTTGTATGAGATTTGACGAACCTGAAGACGAATCTTAGTTCTCAGCTTCAACGACGATCCAATTGAAAAAAGTTTTTGATTCTTCTCTTCTTTGTTGAATTGTTTGTAGAGAGACAGTCTTTGTACAGCTAAGAATGGTCTAAGCTGAGATTTGAGGAAGAAGATGGACGGAAATAATTGACGCCGTTATATCAAAGTTGAAGACGGCTATGGTCCTGTTGACGGAGGAATAGAGAGTGAAGTCGTACAAGGAGACTTAGAAATGATATTTACAGATTCATAAATTTGGATAATTATTTATTATCAGAATCTACAAAATCTAATTAATATTACAAAATTGTTGTAAAAAGAAAATGAATATTACAAAACATTATGAAAGGAAAGATGAAATAAATATGAATGGATATAGGTGGAATAGTTATAGAAAATATATATATATATATTCTATTCATTAATTTTCATAATTGTTATATATATATATATATATTTTTTTGGACAAAATATATATATATATATATATATATATCTTATTATATAAAGTTGGGTTTTCGAAGTTAGCAACTCGCTGGATCGTGACACGTGCCGATTTCAACAATCTGAGATTTCGACACGTGTCTATTACTAATTATAAAATAAAAACAATTATAATTTTATAGATAATTATAAGAAAGTTATAAAATTTAAATAATTTTAAAAATAGAAAAAGATAATTACAAAAAAAAAAAATTAAAGTTAGCAACTCGCTGGATCGTGACACGTGCCGATTTCAACTATCCGAGATTTTGACACATGCCTATTACTAATTATAAAATAAAAACAACTATAATTTTATAGATAATTATAAGAAAGTTATAAAAAATTTAAATAATTTTAGAAATATAAAAAGATAAAAAGTGAACTTTTTAAATAAATTGCGACGATAATTACGGGTAAATATATATAGATTTTTAAATATATCGTCGAGTTATTGGTAAAAAAACCCTATAATTTTGACCGCCTCTCAGTTTCTTATATATATACCTTGATAGGTTTTTGTACCAACTCATATGGATTTATTGCGTTTTATAACTGTTACTATAATTTTATAGAAATTTTAATTATGTTTTTTTATTATGGTTGTAAATTTGGAGGATGTGGAACAAACTATATGTATCGATGCATGAAGATTTCAGTCATGTTTCAACTGATTGATCTTGAAGGTGTTGTTGTATGATAAGGTAAGTTTTGATCAAAACCTAATTATTTTGATATTGGTTTATATGTTTTAATAATTGGTGTCGAACTATTTTGTTAACGAATAGGTGGATACTCGACCTATGATTTATTTCATTAGATGTATAGGTGAATTTCTTTCTAATGTTTAATATGTTTTACTTTTGATGTGATTATTTATGATTAGGGTACTAATATTTTTGTGGATGCGAGGATTTAGAGACGTTTGATATGACTATTGTGTTATAATAGATGTTTTGATCTAGATGTTTCGTATGCTTCTACACGTTTGGATAAGTTATAAATTCTTTTGCCAACGTTGAGGAGGTTGATGCGTAAAGATTGCTTTCACTAGATGAAAATATAAAATTTTAAAACATGATTGATTATAAAAAACTATATAATTAAAAATATATTAAAATGATTAATAAACAAAAAGAAAATTTTAATTAAGTAACTATAAATATTTTACAGAATATCTAATTTTGTTTTTTTATACAGGTTATAAAAGATTTAGTTATAAACCCGCGTACGCGGTTTTTAATGTTTTTTTCTTACACGGGTTATAAATTATTTATTTTAAACCCGCGTATACGCGGGTCCTAATCTAGTATATATATATATATATATATATGATTTTTTTTTAATTTATTGGTGGAATGAGTGTAGTGCGATTTTATTACATTCAATTCAACATAAATTGTTAGGTTAAAGAAATATTTTTGATCAATGATTAATATTACAAAATTGTTGTAAAAAGAAAATGAAAATTACAAAACATTATGAAAGGAAAGTTGAAATAAATATGAATGGATATACAGGTGGAATAGTTATAGAAAAAATATATATTCTATTCATTAATTTTCATAATTGTTATATATATATGGATTTTTTTTAATTTATTGGTGGAATGAGTGTAGTGCGATTTTATTACATTCAATTCAACATAAATTGTTAGTTTAAAGAAATATTTTTGATGAATGATTTATCCTGACATATATTTTTTTAATTAATTAGATACTATCTTTTTGCATTCTATGTATTAATTAGGACTCAATTATTTCGGCTCGAGACAAATGGACAAAGACAAGTAAAATAAGGTATGATATAGGAAAATGAGGGAGGTGAAAAAAAGACACGTGGACGGCGTGGATTAAGAGAAAATCAATGGCTGAGATGAGTTTGAAGTGGCTATTGCGATTTAAGGAAAGAGACAATTACATTTACGATTCATTCATGAAAAATTGTTGAGTTTGTTACATTTTATCTCTTTTTCTCTTCTTTGTACGCTGCTGGATTCATCCTCTGTGAGGAACTCTTCTCATTTGTGAGTTTCTACAAGTTGGGTTCGAGATTCCCTTGTTTTATGAACATTGGATCTCATTTGGTTTGATATCGAAATGAATTTGGTGAATTTGTGTTGAATTGAGGTTTTGTTTGTATTAAGGTACGTTTACGTCTGGGCATTTTGATATATGTTCGGCTCAGATCAGTTACATTTGAATATCAGATAATTCAAGTATAAAAGTCAAAACCTATTCAAATAATATACTAAAATTTGGTTAGGAATTAATTCTGTATTTATTAGACTTGGTTCGATTTAGGTATTTGTGTTGAGAACCGGAAAATAGCTGAAATATTTTCGTTTTGGTTGGATTCAGTTCTTTTTACCCATATGTATATCTAAATTATTTAAAAATATCTAAAATACCTGAAAACCTAATATATTAGTTTTTTTTACACAAATTTTGTACCGATAAGAATGGTCTAAGCTAAAATTTGAGAAATAGAGGTGGAATCAACTTGTCTTTATATAAAGTTGACGACGACTATGGTCTTGTTGGCGGAGAGAATAGAGTGAAGTTGTACACGAAAACTAAAAAATGATATTTATTATTTACAGTTTCGTAAATTTGGATAATTATTTATTATCAAAATTGACGCAGTCGAAAATAACCTAAGAAACCAAAACATAAAATAGAAAACCCTAAACAAAATCTAAAACGTGAAATAAGTAAATATCAAAATAAAAGGTAAATTCCTTCAATCCCTCCTACAATAAAAATCTACAAAATCTAATGATTATTACAAAATTGTGGTAAGAAAAATGAATATTATAAATAAAACATTATGAAAGAAAAGATGAAATAAATATGAATGGATATAGGTAGAAAAGTTATAGAAAGTATATATGTTCTATGTATTTATTTTCATAATTGGTAGACATATATGATTTTTTTTTTTGTTCATTTGTTGGTGGAATGAGTGTATTGTTCATTTTGTTACATTCAATTCAACAAAAATTGATATATCTAGTCATATTTTATTTCTCTAATTAATTAGATATCAATTTGCATTATATGAATTGATTATGACTCAATTATTTGGGCTGGATACAAATGGACAATGAGGTACGTCTTGGCATTTTTGGATATCTTTTTGGGTTAGGATTGGTTCCATTCGAATATCGGATAATTCAGATATAAGAGTTGAGATTCATTCGCATATATCTAAAATTTGGTTCAGATTCGATTCGATATTTTTCGGGTTTGGTTCGATTCAGATATTTGTGTTGAGAAACGAAAAATACCTAAAACTATCCGAATTCAAAATATCCAAAAAAATAAAACATTGGTTACTTTTTACCTAAATGTAACCAAATATATTTGCAAAATATCCAAAATACCCAGGAAAAAAATTAGTTACTTTTTTTTATTTAAAAAAATAGTTATTTTTTACTCAAATGTACTCAAATATATCCAAAATTATCCTAATTACTCAAAATATCTAATATATTCGGATTTATTTCTGATATCCACCGATATCGGATTCGGTTTCTTTTGTTCATATAAAGAGATTTAGAATCATTTGACTATTCTTAAAAATTGGTTCGAATTCTCTTCAAGTATTTTTTTCCGGATAAGTTCGGTTCGGTTTAGATATTACTATATATTAGGCTTCTCTTAGTGTTTTTTTTTTTTTTTTAACATTGATTTTATTATTTTATTGTAAATTAAGAGAATTAGGGTGCAAAAGTATTCCGCCAAAAAAAAAAAACAAAAAGACTAGCTTCTCTAGTTTTGCGGAAGGTCTTACATCTAAAGAAGCCGCTGATTCAAAAAGAGTATCTCACTATCACTATCTCCCGTCACTGATGACTGTATCCACCGTTCGAACAAGACAATGATCATCAAAACATTGGCTCATCGCATCTTTTGCCCCAAATTCTCATTAACCTTCTCTTCTCATCAAACCTTCAAACTCTCAATCTCCAATCATCGGAAATTCTCAGTGATGGCCGGAGTTAACGTCGACGAGTTCGTTAAAGGAAACGTTTTTCCTAATGGTGTTGCTCTCATCACTCTCGATCGAACCAAAGCTCTCAACGCCATGAATCTTGGTAAGTAAAGTAAATGACTCATTAAAGATTCTTGGGGTAATCTCAAAATTGTGACTTTTGTTGAGTAACGATTACAATTTTTAGGATTTTGTTTAATTAAATCATTCTTGGGGTAATCTCAAAATTGTGACTTTTGTTGAGTGATGATTACAATTTTTAGGATTTTGTTAATTAAATCATTCTTGGGGTAATCTCAAAATTGTGACTTTTGTTGAGTAATGATTACAATATTTAGGAATTTGTTAGAGATATTAGATTCAATTCGTTTAATTGATTTTGAATGATAATTGTTGGAATTTGGCTTTGAAGCTACAAGATTTTTGTGTTATGGACTCAAGATTGAGTTGGTTTATGGATTATGATGTTACAGAAATGGATGTGAAGTATAAAAGCTTTCTTGATGAATGGGAATCTGATCCGAGAGTCAAATGTGTTATCGTTGAAGGCAGTACACCTCGAGCCTTTTGTGCAGGTAATTTGCAAATTTTGTGTTCTTATGTGAAAGCTAGTGTCTAACCTGTAAGTTATGTGGCATCGGAACGCGTTCTTTGTCTGTTTGGGAAGTGTTTTGGAGTGATCATCTATGAATGGTTATGCAGGGATGGATATTAAAGGAGTTGCTGCAGAGATCCAAAAGGACAAAAACACACCTCTAGTGCAAAAGGTTTCTAAATAAATCTTTATCATCTGCAAAAGATGATTCAGCATCATTCCTTTCTCATCTAAGATGGTAGAATTATGCAATGTAGTCAGTTTCTGGGATTTTTGGTTGTTGGGATGGGTTAATTTTGCATCATAGGAGCCGTCTTTAGGTAGGAAACCCAATAGAAACTTAATAACCATGGTCTTAGTTTCTGCTGGTAGTGATGCGAAGCAGATAATCACCAAAAATCTCGTCATATGAAACCTATCTATCAAAACGAAAGACTAGAGAAAAACAATACTCATTACCAGTTGCAGCACCTTAGATTACAGACTTTAACTCTTTCTACTGAACATAATGAGTTACAACTATTTAGGCGTTTTCTATCTTGTCAAGATTAAATAGTCTACTAATTGGACCAAAAAACATGTGTGTGGTACTACTCTCTTTTAATTTGGTATTTCCAAGACCTCTCTTGAATGTGTTGCTATAGAATTCCTTACCTTTGGTCGTTCTTCGAGTTTTACCTCCAAAATTCTTAGCATTTTTTTGGGAGTATATGTTTTTAACTTCGATATTTGGCTTCCTCAGGTATTTACAGCAGAATATACCCTGATATGCGCAATTGCTGGGTACAAAAAGCCATATATTTCATTAATGGATGGTATAACAATGGGGTTTGGTCTAGGCCTTTCTGGACATGGTCGCTACCGTGTGATAACAGAGGTACAAAAAAAACAAACACTCGTTAAGCACTTTTTCTGTAGGTAATAATTAATTTACCTTCTTGACTCTTTTTCATATTTTTGTTTTCCATTCCAGAGGACGGTTCTTGCCATGCCAGAAAATGGAATCGGCTTGTTCCCAGATGTCGGGTTTTCATATATAGCAGCTCATAGCCCTGGAGGAGGATCTGTTGGTATGTTCATATTCACATCCTTACACTGGCTATAATTATAAGGTGCTACTATGTTGAAAGGAATAAGGAAAATGGTCAATGCCAGTTAAAGGTCATTCCCAGTTGGTTGCTATCTAAAAATGCAAAAAAAAAAGTTGAAATAGAAGATTGTTCGGTTAAAGCCCTTTAAGTTTTGTATAGATTTGAATTCTTATTGATGAAAGCTGAAGGAAAGATTACTGAAGTTCATTAACAATATGTAACAACTATTAGTGCAACTTCTGCTGTAAATGTCTGCAGGTGCTTATCTTGGCTTGACTGGAAAAAGGATCTCCACGCCATCGGATGCACTGTTCATTGGTCTTGGGACGCATTATGTACCTTCTGAAAAGCTAGCTTCATTAAAGGAAGCCATTTTGTCAGCTGACATGTACGCCGTTCAGGCTTCATGGACTCTGTCTAAATTTTTTTTCCCATCAATTTTTATGTGTATATCTCTATTTTTATCTCTCGTTAAACTCACACATGTCGGTGATGCAGTTCTGAGGATCCTAATCAAGACATCCAAGCAACTTTATCAAAATACAGCGGCAATCCTGAATCTGAAGCCCACCTCAAATTGCTTTTGCCTCAAATAGAGTCAGCCTTTAGCTCAAATAAGTCTCTAAAGGAAACAATAGAAGAGCTCAAAAAGTATCAGCAAAGCACTGAGCCTTCAGGTATGATTTTCATAAAGCCTTAGTATTCGTGTTATTAACTGTTCTAAGTTATAGTTTGGATTCTCAATGAAACTAAGATTTCTGCCATACCCTTGTGAATGCCGGACAAATGTTTCGATACAGTTGTAGAATGGGCTAATGAGGCACTCAAAGGTTTGGACAAAGGAGCACCGTTTTCGCTATACCTAACACAAAAGTACTTTGCGAATGTTGCATGTGCCAAGGGTAAAACTGAGAACGAATTAGCAACAGTGAGTTTCAACTCTTGAATTCCGTTATGGTCCCTTCCTTTAAGAGACTAAAGATGAACATTAACCTCTCATATTGACTTTCCTTTGTTAAGCTTAATGGCGTGATGAAAACTGAATATCGTATCGCATTAAGATCTGCCTTGCGTGGTGATTTTGCTGAAGGCGTTAGAGCAGTTTTGATCGACAAGGATCAGGTTTGTTCATTACCACTCAAAATTTTGCTGTTTGATTTATCATTCGTCTCGTGCTTAGTTTCATTTAGTTGGTTCTTTAATAACTCAGTTCATCATCTCAAAGTAAAAATTTGTTGTCCTTTATTGTTACTGTACATTATGAGTTGATATCAGCATCGACCAGTGCAGTTTTAATGAAAATTTTTGTCTGTATGAAACTCTCTAGCTCAAGTCGAACGAAACTGATCCGTTCGGAAAAATTTTTCTTGCAGAATCCAAAATGGAACCCGGCAAGCATTGAAGAGGTAGACGAAAACGAGGTTGAGGCTCTCTTTACACCGTTAAGCCCGGAAGTGGAAGAGTTGAACGTCTGATTCTTATTTGCTCTTTATTCGAAGTGTGTCTATGAATAAACATACCTTAGCCAGGTGCTGAAGAAGTGTGTCTTCTGTAAAAACTTTGAGTTATTTTCAATAAATTGACAGCTCTTTTTGCTGCACCATTCTTTTCACCTAATGTTCGAACTATAAACCGTTTTCGATAGTCACACAGTTGTAGATTATCTTGAAAACATGAGCCATTGTATTGCAAAGCTCGAAAATGAGAGAACATTGAGGACTTAAAGAAAAGATAAAATCAAGAGGAAGCAGAGTTGTCATAAGTAGATCCGACGTGGTGGATTACGAATCCATAGATTTTGCGTTTCAGCCGCTCGATCTTTTCCGTTAAAGACATTGTTGTGATCGGGCTTTCGTGGTTTGACACGACTCGGTCCAACCACTCGTTAACTTGTTTCAGCTGAGACAGAACAGCAGCTATGGAACTACCGTCTAAAGATCGCTTTGCTGCGTTTTTGTTGTCTAACGATTCTTCCACGAACCCAATAAACCACATTTGCATTTCGAATTGTAGGTTCACTGCGAATTTAGCCGTTTCCTTCAAGCCATCTATGTCTGTCCACATCCCAACAATATTGTCTGAAACACCACCAAGAAGAAACTTACAATTCTGCATTTTGCTCTGTAAGTTGATTGTAATGGAAATTTGTTTCAATATGAAGAACAAACCTGTCTTGCTAGAGGGTCCGGTAGAGAGACGAGTAGGCATTGATTTCTTCAGAGACGATGGTGATTCGTGGCTTTTCACTAGTGAGACCACGTCGAGGTTAGTAGCTAATGCAGCTTCAACCCAAAGAGAGATTGGGTTTTGTTGATCAGATGACGAGCTGAAACTGTTTTCCGAGGTTATCTTACTGTATTTCATGACATCTTCATAAATTGTCAAAAACTGGTTGATGATTCGCAACGGATTCCCCACCTTGGAGGCTGAAGAAAGTTCCGCGAATTTACTGAAATATTCCACCAGATGAAAGTTTCTAAGATTGATTTGCCAAAGTTTCAAGTTTTGTTTGAGATTATGTCAAGAGCTTACCTTAAACATCTTATGATGCACTCATTGGCATTGGCTTCCTCCAATGCTCGAGCTGCAGCTTTAGCAGCAAAGTTTCTTCTTTGCATAGCCTCCTGCAAAAATCAATATACCAATCGCATGAATCGAAATGAGGATCGATCACTCAAGCATCTTCTTTAATCAATGTAGCTCAAACACTATACACTGCCTCATACCTTTCCAAGTTTTGCAAGTTCATCTGAAATGCTATCCAAAGGAACACTACCATCAGTCCATTTCCGTTCATGATAAGTGATACCAAGTCCTTCAAAGGCTGAGACTTCTTCTAGTAAACTACTCTCTGATGAACACGACTTCGCCTTCTCTTCACATGCTGAAGAAGAATCACTCTTTCGCCTATTCGCATCACTGAGACGTCTCGTCATAGCAGCCTAGAACAATTGTACATTATCAATTTCAATCCATCACACAGAACAAGTCAAACTCCATAACAAACAACTCATATTTCATTCACCAAAACACTAATTTGTTCATCCAATTTTCGTTACCTGAGTACGCAAAATTGCTCGATGATCAGGCTTATGCTTAACACTACTCTTCTCCTTCAGCTCAAATTGAGCATTTCCATCAGCTGCTACATGTTCATCCCAATTCTTTCGATTGCCATTCTTAGCCGACGAACCGACTAAAGCTTCCGAACACTTAGAAATTCCGGCAGCAATCGCCGCCATCTTCTTCTTCCCAGAAGAATCTCCAACCATAGGAGACATCTTCAAACCACTAGAAAGCCTTCTTCCCGGTGAAATCGACATTCTTCTTCCACTAGGAGATGGATTCACCTTCCTTCCATTAGGTGATGGTTGTCTATACCTTGACGGCACAACAATCGCAGGCTCTCTAACAACTTTTCTATTCTCCTCACGCGCCGCCGCAAGACTCGGCACCACGCATTTAGACGGAACCGGAGACGCAGATCTCCTCCCTTTAGAAACCACTGGTGATGGATCTCTCTCCACCGTCACCGTTACTCCACCGGAACTATTCTTCTTCCCGGATGAAACTGACCGTTTCGACGAAGCTGGTGACGAGAACCTCTGTGGCGTTTGTTTAGGTTTCTGATTTCGATTTTGATTACGATTCTCTTCGTTTTGGTTCACCGGAGCAAGCGCTTGTCTCACATTAGGTTTCGAAACATCTCCGTCGTCGTCGTCATCGTCGGATCTTCTATTGTTTAAGTACACAGCGATTGGATCTAACGAGTACTCAGAGTCAGAAACTGGCTGAATAACGAAATCTCGTTTAGATCCATTAGATACTCGAGCAATTAACGGCTCCGGTGTTCCGACGAAGGCATGACGACCAGCGACGGGACGAATTCCGGCGGCGCGTGGGACTGGAGTAGCGAATTCGAGGCGTTCGAGGTAAATAAATTGACCTAACTGAAGACGGTTACTGAGGATGAGATCTGTATCACGTTCAGAGAGAGAGACGTAAGTTGAGTTTAGAGAATCGGAGATCTGAACGTAGAAGCCTTGATTTGGCCATAGATCGGAGCCGGCGAGAGCTGGTACGATTCCGGTGACTTGTAAGATTGCGGATCTGTGATCTCCGGTGGGACGTGTGCTGGAGTTCATGCATTGAAGGAGTTTTAGGAGGATTCCAGGCGCGAGTGACGCCATTGTTGAGTGAGCTTTGTGAGTTTGAGGAAACACAGAGAAGATGAAGATGATGAATATAGAAGAAGTTAGTGAAGCTTTTGGCCGTTACGAAATTCAAAATTTGAAATTGTAATTGTAATTTTTATTTTTTTTTTATATTGTTTTTTTTTTTTTAACTTCATTTTTTTTTTTTTTTTTTTAACTTCAACATCGCTATAACGGTAATGGTGAAATGTTTAAATGTGATTAAAGAAAATAAAGAGATTATCAAATTATGCTCATGTAGTCATTTGCAATTTCTTAAACCCGGATCGGACCGGACCGGTTCAACCGTGAACCGAAATACGTGAATTAGGAAATTACAACTTGTAAATTTTAACGCATAATGGAGAAGTTGATTTACATTTTCAAAAATATTCCTTAATTTGATCTGATATGTTCATTTTAAAAAATACTCCCTCCGTATTTTATTAATTGTCGTTTTAGAATTTTTATTTCTTTGAATTAGATGTCATTTTCAAATTTCTATGCAAAATTTATTAATTTTTAATGTTTTATAAACATCATAAAACATTAAAAAGTAATAAATTTTGCATAGAAATTTGAAAACGACATCTAATTCAAAGAAATAAAAATTCTAAAACGACAATTAATAAAATACGGAGTGAGTATCTATCATTAAATCATGAAATTTTATAAGGTTTTACAAGGTACTTTTGGATGATTCCCACAAAAAAAAAGGTACTTTTGGATGATAATTATTGCTTGGAGGTTTGATCCAAATATTTATAAATTTTATAAAATATTTATAATGTTTAAAAAAAATTAAAAGGTATTTAAATTTTTTTACAAGGTAATTTATAAGATTTTAAAAAATATTTATAAGTATTTACACATGTATAAATGTAGTTTGTGTATGTTTTTATAAGGCTATATATATGTATTTAGATATATCTCAAAATTTTAAGGGTGTTTTTATAAAGTTTTAGAGAGAAGACATTTTTGAAAAATGTTTAGGAAAAATATATTTTTTTAAAATAATTTTCCTAAAAAAAAGACATATTACATTACAAAATTATAAACTTCGTAGAAAATCTAATACGGAACACACCTTTAAAATAAAATTTCGTACAGTATTAGATTTTCTATGAAAATTCTTCACCCACAAAGTGATGTTGTTAGAAAATTAATAAATGAATACTTTATTGTGTTGTTTCATAGAACTATCTTAATTTGAACTGCTTAAAAATTCAATTAAATTACAAATTTTCAACATATGAAAGTAATATGAAAAAATAGTATTTTTCTCTCTTAAGTTCTTTTTATATATGTTTATAAATAATCTCATTTCTACCTATAGCTAATTAGTCAAACATAAAATATGATCATGACTAGTTTTAAGTTTGAGAAATTTGGACAAATGCCCCTCCTTCTATGTCACTTTGGAAAAATGCCCCTGCCCCTTATGATACTAATGTTTTGCCCAAAATGCCCTTAATTAGGTCACGCGCCTCTCACTTTCTCTAATGTTGTTGTATCGCCGTCAGATATCGATCTCGATCTCGCCGTCCGATCTCGCCGTCGATTTCGCCGTCCGATCTCGCCGTCGATTTGACTATGTCTTCCCTCGCGAGGTCACTTCTTCCGGCTCGTCGTCGTCTCCGATTAGATCCTTCAAGTTATCTGTATTTCCCTTGTTAGTCTCTCCCTTTCGATTTAGCTTGATTTCGAATAGTGAAATTCTCTAGAAATTGAAACATTAAGCCTGTCATAACTCCATTTGAAGCCAATCTTGCTTTTAGCAGGTAGAGAGAGAAATCAAATAATTGTAATGCGAAAATCTTTATAGTTTTTATATTCGATCAAAGAGTTCCTTAATCGGTGTCTTTGGAGTTTCTGTTTCCACAGGGGGAGTGAATGGACAGGTGCATACCTAATGCATTTCCAAGATGTGATTAACTCCGTGAAATCAGAATCAGAGGCACATAGCGGATCAGAGGAGCCACGATTCTCCTTCTTTCAGGGTGGTTATGTAGAAGATCACAAAACAAACGGTATCATTGAAGCTAGATACATTGTTCAATCAACAAAAACCATTTTTGATTCCAATCTTCCTTTAGGTTCTGGTCCAATTGTTGATCTTGTGGCTGGTTCAGCTGCAGGCGGAACAACAGTTTTGTGCACATATCCCCTTGATTTAGCTCGTACTAAGCTAGCTTACCAGGTTTGTGATTTTGAATACCTTGCTTTGATAGACTTTTGTTGTTGCTTAACTGAAAATGAAGACTTATCTTCTTTGTTTTGGCTTCTCTTATGCCGTTGTTATTGCATTTTAGGTTTCTGACACAAAACAGAGTTTTCAAGGTGGTGCGAATGGATTTTACCGTCACCCTACATATTCAGGCATAAAAGAGGTTCTTACAATGGCTTATAAAGAAGGGGGACCACGTGGGCTATATCGAGGCATAAGTAAAGCTCATAAAATTTGCTTCCATTAATGTTTAAGTTGTATATCAAATTAATGGAGGAAGTCTTTTCATCATAGCTATAAACGGTTGGCATCAAAGTAATACCAATTCTAAAAAGAATTTCTTAGTCTAATCTCGTTTGATTAACCGACTCTTAAACCCAATATTTATGGGTTCACTTTCCACTAATTTGGATTTGAAGATGATTATAGAGGTTAAGGATTTCCTGTGTGTTTTTGCAGGGCCAACGCTGATCGGCATCCTTCCTTACGCGGGCCTTAAGTTCTACATATATGAGGAGTTGAAAAGACATGTTCCTGAAGAGCACCAAAACTCTGTTCGGATGCATCTACCTTGTGGAGCTTTAGCTGTTTTATTTGGCCAAACCTTCACTTACCCGTTGGATGTTGTTAGGAGACAAATGCAGGTAGAAACAAACAAACCTGAAACAAGATTCAAACTTTGCAATGTTACTGAGTTTGTGGAATGTATTTTTCAGTTTCTCAAGTGGAGGTGAAGACGGGTACGTGAGGCTGCATCATTTTGACTCTGATTACTTCAACATCAAGATTTAGATTCTTTGGATTTCTTTGGAACAAGTCTCCCATTCCGGATTTTACTCTCTCTTTTTGACATTTTCATCTTTTTATGTATTACCAATATACTTTGACGTTAAAGCTTTTGAATCTTAGGCAACGTTGTAGAAGAAAGTGAATTTGAGGAAAAAAATAGATGGTTGTTGGCTTATATTTGTCTATATAATATATATTTGTTCACTAAAACTGAAGAAATTGATGTGGTCTAGTGGTTGAGGAGTTAGACTTAAAATTTGCTGGACTTGATGTCCCGGGTTCAACACCAGCTTCTAGCAGAAAGTTTTTATTTCTTTTTCAAACGAAACGATGTCGTAATAAGATTTTTATATGATTTTTACAAGGTTTTGTACTTTTTATAATGTTTTTACAAGGTTTTTACATGATTTTTATATGGTTTTTACATGGTTTTTATATGGTAATTATTGTAAGGTTTTATATGGTTTTTACATGGTTTTTATATGGTAATTATTGTAAGGTTTTATAAGGTTATTACATGGTTTTTATATGGTAATTATATGGTTTTTATATGGCTTTTACATGGTTTTTACATGGTTTTTATATGGTAATTATTGTAAGGTTTTATATGGTTTTTACATGGTTTTTATATGGTAATTATTGTAAGGTTTTATAAGGTTATTACATGGTTTTTATATGGTAATTATATGGTTTTTATATGGCTTTTACATGGTTTTTACATAATTTTTACATGGTTTTTATATTGTTTTTATATGGTTTTTACATGGTAATTATTGTAAGGTTTTTTATGGTTTTTACATGGTTTTTATATGGTAATTATATGGTTTTTACATGGTTTTTACATGGTTTTTATATGGCTATTATATTGTTTTTACATGGTTTTTATACGGTAATTATTTTATGGTTTTATATGGTTTTTATATGGTTTTTATATGGCTATTATATTGTTTTTATATGGTTTTTATACGGTAATTATTTTATGGTTTTATATGGTAATTATTGTAAGGTTTTACAAGGTTTTTATATGTTTTTTACATGGTTTTATATGGCTTTTACATGGTTTTTACATGGTTTTTATATGGTTTTTATATGGTTTTTACATGGTTTTTGCATGGTTTTTATATGATAATTATTGTAAGGTTTTATATGGTTTTTACATGGTTTTTATATGGTAATTATTGTATAGTTTTATATGGTTTTTACATGTTTTTTACATGGTTTTTTATTGTTCTCAACTTTTGAATTTGTAGGTTTTTGCAAATTTTTCAATATGCAGAGTTGTAATTAACGCTCAATTAAATATATGATTATCAATATGCAGAGGTATGATTTTTTTTGTATATTCGCTCCTATTTTCGGCTCTGAACCCGGATTATATAGTCGAGATGGCAATCCGTGTGATTAGATTCTTCATCCGTGTGATTAAAGCTTCCTTCAGGTGGAGGAATCATTATAGGTAACTCCAATGGCTGTCCTGTTGTTACCTTCCTCATCATCGCTTGTGAAATTTCGAAGACAAAATGAAATATACTATCGTTGAGAATCAAGCACAATGAGAAATAGGGAAACAATAAGGACCATCAAATATCAGATTAGCCCTCAATACTGACGAACGAGAATAACAGAGGAGAACAATGATGTGAACAAATCTAAACAATCCCAATTAACAAAATGACAAGAAAAACTTAAAAAGGAGAGCTTCATTTCATATCTAATACAACACATCCGTTTCTAAACGGAAAAAGGAAGAGGTAACATTGATCAAACACTAATTAGCAGAAGCACTCATGACAAATTAAATTACCAATCGGTAAAACATTAGATGAGTATGAATATAAAAGGTTTTGCAGGTTATTCTTCAAAGTGAAACTGCATTATGAAGACAATACAGACTTGTTGTACCTCTAGCAACCAAAATAAAAGTTTTAATTTTTATGATTCCAAGACATACGAAACCTATCAAATTCACCATTTTCTCCTATCAAAAATTTCAACAAGGACGAAACAGAGTCTTCCAATTAGACTCACACATTCATTTCGCAGCAGCAAACCATCATCTTCAAATGGGCACATACCGCTTCACAATTTGCTTCCCTGCTACAACAGCTCCAGCCGCAAGTCCACCAAGAGCACCAACCACAGCCGCGGATCTCACTCCTCTCGCCTAATTGAACTAGCTCATAACAATTCCAAAACAGGGCCCGTAATTAAGACTACTAATCCGAATCTAAGTTCAATCGTATGCAATGATCCTGAAATATAATTAGTTTGTTGCAGCATGAATCCAATAAGAAATATGACCTTGTGAAGGCTCTCAGGCCAAGGAACAGGAATTTTATAACCAGCAGGGGGAGGAATCAAGCAGAGAGGAGTTTCCTCAGGCAAGGAAAAATGTCTCTCCCGATAGAAATTCATCTCTCTACTAAGCTGACTATTCCTCCTCGGATCCTCACAAGGCATGTGAGCAACAGCCTCACAAGGCTGCCGTTGCCTCGGATCTGACGCCGTGGAGAGAAGGAGCGTTTGGCGACCAGACGCAGCCATGGAATCACCAAGAGGAGTAAATAAAAGGACGAAGAAGAGAAGTACGATACCAAAGAAAGCGGCGGTTACGATGTCGAGGAGACGCCATTGACAAGGATTACGCTTCGACGCAGGTAGATTCAGGTGCCCCATAGATAATAGCTTCAAACCCTAATTCCGGTCACAATTTGGGGATTTTTCTTTCTTTCTCAATGATTTCTCGTCAGATAGAGCGCAAATGGGAAAAGAGATGAGATTAGGTTTTTGATTTTGAGGGCAGATTTGTCCTTTAAAAGTCTTATTAGGAGCATTTTTACAAAGTGACAAAGTGAAAGGGCATTTTTGCATAAGGGCATGGCTAAAAGGGTATTTTTGCAAATCTCCCTTTAAGTTTTTTAACCAAGAAGATATATTTATTTAATTATTGTACTCAATATTTTGAATATTTGAGGATTTTATACATAATTGAATATACTAATAATAAAAATAAAAAAATTGAGATTTTTAGTAAATGAGCTATCATATGTTATGTTTCTTTCTATTGCTCATTGCCTTATATAAGATGAATGGAAAAACGCTAATCAATGTTGTTTTTTAGAAAAGGATAATTAATTTGTAATCTTGTAGAAAGACCTTTTTCAACAAAAAAAATATCTCTTGTATTTTTTTTTTAAAATTTTCACCAAATCCTATATATAATCTTATATTTACACATGTCAAATATTTTTCACAAAAATTTTACATGAAATTAATGATATAAATTAAATAAAATAAGAAACAAATATTATATTTTGTTACTTAAGAATAACATTAGAATTAAATACATTTAACTATAATAAGAGACACTTTTAGAAAATAAAAATGAAATGGGAAAATTTGAGATTTTATTTTTTAAAACATGAACTCTATTAATAAGAAAGTAACTTAGATGATTATTTCTCTAAATTATTATTAAAGTTTTAGATACAACAGTAAGAAATGAAACAAAAAAAAAGATCACTTTCTCTTGCCATATGTAATAAGACATTTTTTGTGAAATTTTTTTTAAAAGAAATTATTGTCTCTATATAAGTCTCATATACATTTGTAATTTGATTAACAAACTATTGTATTCTGAAATTTTCTTCTTTTATTTTCTAATCAAAGTATTAGGTTTCTTAAAAGATTTTATGTTGAGAAGATTCTTAACCAAGTAACCAACGATCAAAGACTCTTATTTTATTGAACTAGATTGCAATGGGTTGCTGGTCAAAGCCGTCACGACAAAATATTCCTGAAAAGTAGAGTGACTCAATAACTGTCTTTATATCTATTTAAAGTAAATAAAAGTTATATCTATGATGCAGTACAATTGAAGTCGAGTTGAAGATTTGGATGCATTGTGAAAATTGCGCAAAAGATGTCAAAAAAGCTATTTCCAAATTCGAAGGCAAGCAAATTATATATATATATATATATATATATATATATCTGTATATAATATTAAGATAGTTCATATTTATAATACACTATATAGCTCTCATTAATGGTACAAATTATCAAGTTGATTTCTGCTTTGAATTATTACTTTTATATACTTAGTATTTATTTAGTTTTTGGGGTAGTTGGTATTTTTAATTATCTCTATGCTTTCAATATCTTAAGTTTTAAACTATAGTTAAAAAATCACGTTTTTGCTGAATTTAGTTTTTTTTTTATAACACCTATTACTTGTTTTAAAAAATTTAGAATTTTTTTTTAATGTTTTGATGGAGTTGTGGACAAAATGAAATATCATAATGAAATAAAGGTTACATAGTTTGGAAATGTGTAATGTTTTGGACCAATCATATATATTATTGAGGATATTATGTTGTAATAATTATTTTAAGTGATATGTCATTGTTAGGGGTTGAAGCATGTAGAACAGATATGGGTAATCAAAAAGTTATGGTTACTGGTAAATTCAATTTGGAAAAATTATTGAAAAATCTCAAGAAAAAAACTGGTAAAAAGGCAGAAATCTTGATTGTGAATGAGAAAACTGATATGATTCAGAAAGAAGATAATGAACATGATGTAGTTCAGAAAGAAGATGACGAACATGATGTAGAAAATGATGAACATGAGACAATTACAGAGAAGAATGAAGAAGATGATATAGTCCAAAAAAATGACGTGAATCCTAAAGTAGAAGAAAAAATTGATAAACCTGGAACAAGGTGGATCACTTCTTATTAGTTAACAATTTTCATTAATTATTGAAAGTTGCAAAAATACCACTTTCTTAGGTTTTTTTGTTAAAGTATATTGTCTTATTGTGCTAATACGTGTTTTGACTTTTCATTTAATTTTTCTTAGTACAACAGAAGTCGAAATTCATATGGCATTTCTATGTGAGAAGTATGAGGTAGACATCGGAAAAGTTATTTCTAAATTCGAAGGTATATGATAAATATTTTTAGTTACATTATATTTGAATAAACGTGTTATTGAATCATTTCTTTTGAATGATATATGAATAGGGGTCAAAACATGTGAGGTTGATATAGAAAACCAAAAAGTTGTAATCACTGGCGAGTTTGATAAGGAGAAATTATTGAAAAAACTTAAGAAAACGATGCGTAAAAGGATAAACAATATGGAGAAGAAAAGAAAGGGCAAAGAACCTTTAAAAAAAGATGAAGAAGGCAAAACAATTACAAAGCATTATGAAGAAATTGAAGTGAATAGAGATATTTACATTAATCCAAATGGTGATGATGAGAAAGAGATGGACAAATATATGATGTTTAGTGATGAAAATCCTAACGCATGTTCTATCTCGTAATAGAATATAGTCGATAGACTTTATCTATTTTGAGATATTTTTATATATTTATCACTTGATATTATATAATTGAAAAAGAATAGTAGTTTGGATTTTTCTTTTTTTTAGTATAAGTTTTATCTTTTGTGGTCCAATGATCCTAGTACTACTTCATCTTTCATATCGATGCTAAGAGCATCTCCATTCATTTCCATCCATTAGAACTTCATTGAGTTTTTTTTTTTTTTAATTAATATTTTAATACAATAAAATTAAATAATTAAATTTTAATTGAAAATAAAAAAATTGAACTAATCCATATAAACAAATGTATCATGGAGTTTTTATGGGTATCTCATTTGAAAACCCCTCATTTATTATATATATTTTTTTCATTTTTATATTGTGAGATATTAAGTAGCCTAAGTTGATACCATATTTTGGAGTAATTACTAATAAAAAACATCACAACACATTCATGTAGATGCTCATATGTTATTCACAGTATGTACAAAAGCCCAAAGGCCCAAACCTTAGAATCTCCTCAATTATGTACAAAAGATTCTTCTTTTAACTAAAACTAAAACCATAAACAAAAAAAAAAAAAGCTCTAAAATCACAACACATTCTTCTGATTTCTACTTCATGGTCAGTCCGGTTCATGAATCCAACCAAGATTGTCGTCTAATCATGAATAGAGTGGTCATGCCAACAAAGCAACATGGAGACACATCGTCGAAGAATATAGAGCCGAGTTCGTTGTTGCTTAGCCATCAATACACACCGATCTCCGAAGCTAGTTTTCCGGTTCGGTTTAGTCGGAGCAGAAGGATTGGACATATAAAGGAACAAGTGTTTTTTCAAGAGAGAGCAAAATGGATTTTGTTTTAAAGTTTTGAGTAAGATGTGAGAAATTAAAAAGAAGGAATTAGAATTGAAGATGAGTGATGTTATTTAGCAAAAAAAAAAAGATGAGTGATGTGAGAGTATTTATAATAAAGAGTATGAGAAGAACGTGTGAAGTCGGACGCGGCTGTTACGTGGTCCTACGTATGCTTTTGTTGTTTCTTCTTCTAGATTCTTTTGCTTCTTTCCACGAATCTCATCCTTTTATTTTTCTTTTTTTATGACAAAAAATATCTAACACGTTTTTCTATTGTCCTTTTTTTGTTTAAAACAAAATATTCAATTGGTTTATTTTTGTTTTTTAATTTTTCTATTGCCTTTCTACTTTTAAGGTTTAAAACAGACGTAAAATAGCTGCTTAGACTAAAATTGGTGTTTTATTGATGAAACAAAGGCAAGTTCATGTATAGTGCATAAATTGGTGTTAAATGGATAATTATGTATATATTAAATAATTAAAAATACTCTAAATATCTAAATAGAAAAAAAAATATTTGAATGGATCATAAACTAAACTAAAACTAAACCAAATTTATTTTGGTACCTATATAGATTTTAAATTCTGGAACCGAAAGAACCAAAATTTAATGGCACCGAATCTAAATCGATCCGAATATCTGTACGTCTATGCCTAAGCTCAATGGTACAAAAAAAAATATTTTTGTATATCTCATAGTTTATCTTTGATTCATAAAATTTTTGTTTAATAGTACTATTTATTAATTTTTATAATGGCAAATCTATTATAGTTTTTTTCTTTTAAATGACATAATCTATTATTTTGTAACTAGTTAATTTTTTTTTTAATATGATGGAAATTTGCATTTTGTTGCTTTTAAATGATTTGAGTAAATTAGAACATAAAATATATCAGTTTCATAGGAATTGAAAACATCATTATTTTCCAATTTAAAAGAACACTTTAAATATCTCAATTGTCAAAAGAAATATTTTTTTGTTTGTTAAAGTGTTCATAAGAAATACTTAATAGTATATAATTTGATGAATAAATAAAATTTTCTACTTGATATGTAAAAGATGAGAACAAGTTGACGCAAATAGAGTAGATCCAATCTTCTTTGTATAAAAGGTTCTAGAATCAAGTCGTTGTATACTTCTTTAATAAAGATTTGAACTCTGTATATTGAACGCAGACATTTGACCAAAGTATTCGTATGAAAGTTATCTTTTCCTATTTAATTTTGCTCCATCAATATCACTCTCTACTTTTTCTCCATTAGTGCATGCATTAGATATTTCAGATAATTATTTGATATCACAAAGACATATGATATCTGAACTCAAAATTTCAAACCGAAGTACTTAACCCGAAATATCCAATCTGAATCCGATCTGAAAACTAAGAGATATTCGAATGAATCTTAGATTTTTATATCCGAATAACTGAAACCGAATCCGGCTCGGATCAAAAATCGAATGGGTACGTGAAATATCCGAAATATCATTATTTATCCTAATATTATTTTTTTTAGACTTGATATAACTCAATTATCCAAAATTACAATTATAAATATAAAAATATAAATTATTTCTAGATCAAAATACCTAAAATAATCGAAATATCCGCAAATTTGTTGTTATATTTGAAAAAATTTCACTTAAATATTTTAAAATTTAACCAATTTTTTTTTTTTTCCAAAATTTCGGATACTCAAAATCGATCTAAATCTAAAAGTTACCAAACCGAATCCGATATGAAACTTTAGAATATTCGAACGGTTCCTCGACTTATAGTTTAGAAATACCCGAATCCTAAAAACCCGACCAAATACCCGAATGTCCAGACCTATTTAAGTTATGGTTTCCTTATATGCTAAGTGATGCAATAGAACTAGATGCTGACGAAATTAACTACTAGGAACTGCGAAAGGACACTAAAGCGTGTAGCCGTGTAGAAATTTGCCACTAGCTAGTATTTATAGTGGGCCTCTTAAAAGTACAGACAGCCACGTCTCCTAGTTATTGTCTGAATGTATTACCCATTTTTCTGTCCTTGGGTCGGTCTCTACCTTATCCATTCGCCCACGAGGACTCGAGAGCGACGTCTCTAGTTGACTACATGTGGACCAACATTAGATCTAGATTGACCAACCAAACCGGATTCCTATACCAAAATTCGCATAAGCAAATTTTTAACATATGTTTTTTTTTTTTTTTTTATGTTAGATTTGAATGATCGTGGTTAGCACAAAAAAAAAAAAAAGAGATTTGAATGATCGTGGTGACGTAACCATGATATTATCACAAACCTAGACTATTACCTGGTTATATTTTAGATTTTTTGTAACTTTTATATAGTGTTTTAGACAAATAAAAATATAAAAGGGTTTTGAGTGGCTCATATATTTTTCTAATTTTATCTACATTTTCAAAAAATGTAGATCAATTTCGCAAAGTTAAAATTAATACCCAATGTAATCCGTCTTCACAACAGTCAAGTTTGTAAGATTATAATTAGGGAATAATATATCATATTGAAACTCTCAAGATGAGAAGTGCATACAGTGGCAGACCCAAAAATTGTTTTTACCGGAGTCATAATATAAATTTACATTTAAATTATATCGTATAATATACAACATTATATGGTTGACCAAAAAAAAATATATACAACATTATATTAACACTAAAAAATTTGATTAACATATATATAGTTATCATATTTTGTACTATTTAAATAAAATATTGATTGCACAAAAAAAAAAAATTGATGTGCTAGACCCTCAAAAAGGTTGTGATTTTCAAGAAAATTAAGAAAAAAACTATATATAAGTAAAAAGCAAAAATAATATGTGTCAATTGTTAGTAGGTTATAAGAATTGAACGTGATAAAAGGGGTGTCATCACTAAGGGAATTACAAACTATGCTACGAATGCTTTAATATTTTCTATGCACTATTTTTTTTTTAATTTTATGGGGTGTCAACTGACCCCCCTATCTTCTTACTGGGTCCGCCGATGAGTGCATATACACTCTTCAAATTTTAAAAACCTAATATATGTGAATGTGATCGTAAAAACTCTTAAAAGATACATATGAAAATTATATTGCCGGATTAAATTACATTTTGTAGAAGTGGAGGGTAAAATTATAAAAATGGCGCTTTGAAAAGTTTTTTTTGGTAGAAAACCAACTATAAAAAAATATATTGTAAACTCTGATTTATATGAAATAAATTTAATTAATGAGTATAATAAAAAAATTGGAATTGAATTACAAAATTGTTATGTGGTCTAATGGTTTTTGGTAACTGATATGATTCATTTAATTTTTAATCAAAAATAATTTTTTTATATGGTTAGTGATTTGGAAAACTAGAGAATAAACAAAATAATATAAAATATTAAATACTTGCTATTATGCAAGAATGCTTTTAATGTACAATTTGTTCACAAAATGTTTTGGTATAGATAACTCTGAAATCACTTTAACAATATGAGACAAAAATTATATATTGGCTCTACGTATGGTCATTGTATTCTTTGTTTTTTCCCCTAAATTCATTATAGAAATCGCATGTTCTCCCATAACATCGAACCAAACGAGTTCATGGTACCATACATAAAATCCAAACCAATCTTGTAGTTTTTTTTTTTTTTTTTTTTTTGTTATTTTCTATATGGTCCAAACTTCAAACTAAAACCTAGGTATGAGCATTCGATTATTCGGTTCCATTCAGTTTGGTTTTTTCGGTTTTTCGGTTATGCTCTTTTGGATTCATAAGGGAACTAAACAAATTTTCGGTTTGGTTTTGTTTACTTCGGATCCTTAGAGAAAACCGACAAATAACCGAATTCGGTTCGGTTTTGGTTATTTTACCCAAATTACCCAAAAAGTAACCAAAATACCCTAAGGTCCAATTTTTTTTTGACAAAAATGTATTGGACCAAAATTTATTGGGCGGAAATATCCAAAACTGACAAAAACGTATTTGGCTAAAAATATGTTGAATTAAAGGTTATGCCAAAATTTAGTAGGCTTGTAGAGGATTGGACAAACATTTTCAGTTCCATTCGGTATCTACTAGATATCGGTTCAGCTTGGATACTATTCGATATCCAATGCATAGTATGACTGAGATCTATGCAAATATTTAGAAGTATCCGGAACCAAACCGAAATCCTTTTTTTTGGTTCTGTTCGGTTAAATTCGGTTCTTCGGTTTCGGTTTTTATGCCCATACCTACTAAAACCTTTTTTTTGTCAATGACCTACTAAAACCTATCCAAATCTTTCACAAATCTAACGAACTAACGAAATAATTTGGTGAGATTTTGTTTTTTAATCTTAACACCAATAGAATTGTCATGAACACAGTGACTTAAAAGTGTCCTATGGTTTTGTATCGTAGTATATGTTGAGGAGTTTCTCTGTATATTCTCCAAACGTTAAGGCACAATCAGAGAGTGATACTTCTTCATGGATTGTAACTTCTTTTGGGAATGTTAGCTTCTGATCCCTAAAAACACCACAAACACATATTTTTGTAAAATAACAAAAAAAGAATCTTCACAAATCTTCCAATGTTTAAATCAATCAGAAGTTATATTAGTTTAGAATAGTACCAGTCAGGTTGCATGAACAATGCGAATGTCGATCGCTCTAGACCACGAGCCTCCTCTCCTTGTGGCGCCTGAACACATAAAACAATTGAAGGTAACCGTGACGAACAAATTTCATTGAGCCGAGGAGACATATTCGCAAAAGGTACGAAGAGTATTACCCGAACACAATGAGGTGTAGCACAAAGATAACCTTGTGACAGAATTGCTGTTGTCTCGCCTATTTGGTATGCTATTTCATCTTCCCCATACACAACCTAATCAAATGCAAAGGAAGCAATTTAACCAATTCTTAAGAAAATTAGTCATAACAAATAAGCAAAGAACACTGGACATAATGCAGCTCGTTTTTATAACAAAATAAAATTGGTTTCGGCGTTAGATATCGAATAGGCTCCATTGAACTATGCACAGTCAACAGGAACGGACCAGTATACTTTACCTTAACGATTTGACCTGACCGTGTTTGTATGTATAAGCCAGAAGCAGGATCTGGGCAAGGTACTTCCACTGAATCTCTAGAAAATATTGCACGAGTAAGACCTGTGGATATTCGTAGAGGGATACAGTTAAATAGCGCATCACAAATGCGAATATATTCTGCATATCATCCATACATAGAGCAAAATGAGTATGCTATATCTAGTAAACCACCTTAAAAATGGAGGCAACTAAACTTAAGCGAACATTAACAACTCGGGAAAGCAAGAGAGAAGAAAATCAGACACCTGTTAGTGAACCATGGTCTGTATGCCATCCACACCAAGATGAGATGGAATCGTTGTCATGCGTAGTGCTGGATGGAAGACAGTATGTCACTATATCAGACACTTAAGTACGTTTATCACCCAATTGAAAGCGGGATATATAACATGTGTTCAACAAGTATTAACCGCTAGGGACTGAACTACAAAAGCAAATCAGCAGAGTTAGAGCTTGTGAAGGGCCAGCATCTAATTTTACCTATCTTGTGCAGGAAAATAATAAAGCAGACGTCCTTTGTGACACCGAGAGCCAAGTAGTATCTTTTCAAGATTTTGCGTTTCATGTTGTTTTATACCCTTTGACACTGCAAATCATGGATTGTAAAGGGCTTCAGCAAATAGACAATGACGTAGACGAAAGTGAATAAAAAGTGAAACAGTAAAAACAAGATTCATGTTGATACACTTCATCGGTAAAATGCACAATGCACAAACCACAGCAGCATCCAATAAAGAAACTGGTTCCAGAAAATATATCCACCCAACATTACTAAGAAAACCAACTAGCCTTCATTATAAGAGTAAGAAATGAACTAGGCTACTCTACAGACACAGCCACTCAGTGACAATTTGTTCTTTTTAGACACTTCATAAGAGAGCTACTCGACTGCAAAACTAACTTTGCAAGCAGAGCTTTAATTTCTTATGGACATGTAATGCAGGATGTTTCAAGATAGATTCATTAGCACAACGACATTACTTACCATATTGATCGCAGTGGTAAGCTACCATCAGCCCAACTTCAAACATCAGTTTCCCAAGAGCTTTGAAAGCTGTCATGTATGAAAGGAACACTCAGTTATTCGGATGAAAGTAATTAACTTTATAAAAAATGAAAAGAAAAGTGTGTCAATGAAAACAATCTAAAGCTGCAAACGCAAGCAGCTACCCGGAATTGTCAAACTCTATGGCACAAATAAGTGTAATTTTTGATACATAATAGAAATAGCAATTCATTCTCAAAAGTGAGACCAATAATATTTTTCGATAGAGAAAACTAACGACATGCAAAAGTAAAAGCAAGTATCACCTAGTTACCTCCTTCGAGTTCCGGCAATGAATTCCTTGGCCATATGTTTGAACCACAATACCATGGATACCTACATAATGAATGTAGGAGAAAATATTATGAAGACGAAATAACAAATTTATAAAAGAGAAGTACATTTAATCAAGACCAGAGCAGATACAATATCAGAGAAATATAAGAGCTCAGTCAAGCAGTTCAAATATTGCAACACATTTCAAGAACGCCGCATAAGCCAAATATTTGTAAAGATAAACGATGGGTATTGGTGCTATTTACCGCTGGATTTCAAGTGAGTTACTTGTGGGTACATCTTGTAGAGGATTAGCATAGTAAGAACCCTTCAACATGTCTGCACAAACAATACCCAAACTTTATTTATTAGTACTTTCATCAAAACAGGCCAGAGATATGATAAATTTATCACAGAGAAATATACTTAAACTTCTTGAATATAAGGACCAGATCCATAGTATAGTTCAATAAGTTCCAACGGTTATCTAGTAATACATAACCGAGCCAAACAAAATGCTAAAGGAAAACTTTATTTATCTATGAAATCTAATTTTGTTGTTAAGAAGGACTAAGAGAACATAGACTGAGGAAATCTCGTCTCGGTTCTGAAGCAACATTTGCAGCAATGTCTATAACCTCACCAAGCTTCCCGGATTCAAGTTTCTCCTTGCCATGACTCCAACCAAAATTATACCTAAGAAGAAACAAACCAATTAAAAAAACATAAAAATAAGATCACAAGTAAACAAAGTAGACCAAAAGAATCATATCATCACCTACTAAGAGCATCTTCAAGCTCCCTCTTCACCTCTTCAGGAAGACCAGCTAACCTTTACAGAGAAATCAAACAAACTCTTGAAAACTACTTAATCTCCAACCAAACTAATCAAGCTATACTAAAACCATTTACCTCGGTGCAAGCTGAAGTAGATTCTGTCTTAAAGCAGAATACCCTGGAACCTAAAAAAATCCAAACTTTAAGCTCAAAATTTGAAACCTTTACTCCTAAATCAACACAATTGAGATAAAGTTATGAACTTTATACAATATATAACAAATTAAGAACAAACCCAACAACTAATTGGTTATAAGAAGTGTGATACATACATCTTTAACTGAGAGTATTCCAAGTCCATTAGGTCCAAATCCTTGTTCAATCCTTTCAGACAAATCTATGTTGATGTCCTAATAAAACACTCAGAAGTTTAGAAGACAAAAAGAGAAGTCAAATGATTGATCTCAAAAGTCAAAAGACAGATTCTTTTTTACCTTGAGCTCTGAGTAAGATATGGTGATCGTTGAAACTGTAGGAACGGTGGATTCTGAGGAGAGAGACATATTACGGCATGTAATTGGAATAGGAGAAAAGCGGAAGGAAGAAGATGATGGAGAAGGAGAATTGGTTAAAGAGAAGAAACGAAATCGACGGTACACCGGAGATCTTTGAATTGGAAGCAATTGACAAGGCATGATGACGAGTCAAATATTCTCAGGTTAAAGAGAATATTTTGAGATTTTTTTTTTATTTTTAATAAATTAATAAATAAGTTTTTTTTTTTGTCATTTTCTATTTTATTTTGAAAAGTATATTTTATTTCCCGAGATTAGGTATAATTTAGGTACAACTACGTATAATTCCGAATTTTGGTATGTTGAAATCAGTTAATTGTTTTTGATTTTGGGTAGAATTATTGAATTTTGGAACATTTTTTGTAGTCGTGTTGATTTTGTAGAATATTGACCCGTCTAATTGATTTTTGAAAAAACGGATCAATTTCTCAACATTTAATAGTAAATATCTAAACGGTATAAAATATAGTAAAATTTGCTCAGATTGACTCAATTTGACAAAAAAAACACTAAGATACCAAATATATCAAATTAACATCATGCTAAACAAATATATTCACATATATATTTATTACCATGAGAATGCTTATTGCACATATACTTGATTATGAATAAAAGATTTTCAAATGAGTCATGTTAGGTTCTAACAAAGCCTACTGAAGTGATGAGAAAAGCAGTGCCTTGATGAAGAGATAGAAATATAAAAATGTGTTCCCATAAGCAAAATCGTAGCAAGCACAAAATAATATGTATATACCCATGATTATCTCCTTCAAGCTTACTCAGGAACAAAACATCTTATTTCATTCTTTATTATCAATAAATATTGTTTTCTTTATCGACTCATTCTATTCTTTTTTACACACAAAAATCTTTTTATAGTCTATTGCAAATCAAAACCCATGACTGAATGATTATTGTAAGAATTTATACCTTTTGAGAAGTCCATTACTGGGAAGTAGCTTAGTCTTAAGGTTATCTCCTAATTTCTATGTAACAAGCCATTCATTGGCTCTTCCTCCTTCAAATAAGCCTATCAAAGTTCCCTTGATACGGTACATATATAGCCATGCATTACATTTTCGAATAAGACCCAAAAAACCATGAGGTAGAAATGATCTACACATATAAAATACTACATACAATATTATGATCCACTCGAGTCGTAATCCCAACGTTTCAACATCTCTCGGCTTTGGATAAGTGCGTGTGCTACTGTTTTCATTTGAACCACACGAAATGCCAAAAACAACATGAGGAAACTAGTAAAAACTTAAAAAAAAAAAAAAAAAAAAAAAAAAAAACTTAATAAAAAATACATAACTAGAAAATATAACAAATTTTTGTTTTTTTAATAAAAGACTTTCTTTCAATTTTTATTCAAAAATAATATTTTTAAAATGCGAAATATCTTTACTAAATAAAAAGACACATAAACTACCCAAGTTTTTAATGATAAAACAATTACTTTTTTATGACCGCCAATTTCGATTTTGCTTGAATTGGAGCTCGTATAGAAAGGACATAAATCACAAACGCATAAATTAGGTTTGCAAAAGTGTAAGTGAAATCGAAATCCACTATTACCAAACGATCACATAGAAGTGTGTGTGATAAAAACTACTCTTTGGCTGCAAATGGTTACTATTAAAAAAAAAAAAAAAACTGATGAATAATATGAATAGTGTTGAGATGAATGTATTATTCATCTTATTCTTTATTTTGTAAAGTATGCATTTTTCATTCCATTTTTGTGGGTCTCACTAAAAATTGGATGAAAACAAATTTAAAGCAAATGATAGACTTTTGGATGATGAATACATTTGAAAACACGATTCATCTCTCTCTCTCTTTCATGTGTCATCCATTTGCAGCCTTTGAGTAGAATATTTAGTCTTTTACTTTTTGGTTTTCTTAGATATTAGAAGCATTTGTTTAAATTTTAAGAAATTGTAGTATTAGGAAAGGGGCCTTTATATCCATTCCCCAACAATATATAGCATTAAATTTCTAGTTAATTTTGGAAACGAGAAACTTGGTTAGCAAGTCACTTCCTTCCATACTTAATGGAGGATGATTCTTTGTGGAATAGATCACCAATTCTTCAATTAGGTTTTTTTTTTTTTTCTCTCTATTCAATTTTTCTTAATTCTCTTGCTTTCCGTTAACAACATTTGTTCATGTCTTTGCTTCTCAACCAGCCCTCGAAGCTCTGCTTTCGGAAACCTGTGTTGGTGAGATCCTCTCCTCATCTCTCTAATGGCTCCTCATCTTTGGAGTTTCAAACTCAACCTCGTTCTTTTGTCTTGATTGGCGCTGATCCATGTGGAGGTAATCGCGGAATAGCCAGGATTCAGACGACTAATCGTAAGCCCATACCTTCCTACGAAGAGTGGAACGAGAGGTCTGAGAAGGATGTAAAGTTGTGTAGAGAGTTGATGAAGGAAATGGGAACGATGGGATTATCCGGTGGATGGCTACCTACTTTGAAAGACGGTGTGTTGCGGCTCCGAGAAGTGAATCTAAACCATGGCACGGATCCGAAACGCATTTCGCTGCCTCCTTTTGTAACTCTGCCTCATTGCCAAACCCAATATGTCACCAACGTGGCCATGTCTTCGTCTTCCCTTGAAGAAGAGGACTGTGTTGTGGCTGTCAAGTTCTTGGGACCTCAACTCAGCTTTTGCAGACCCGCTCGAAGTAACTCCGAATGGATCAACATCAGAGTCACAGACCCCTGCTTCTTCTCCTCCCCTGTCATGTTTTCCAAGAATGATGACATGTTTCGCATAGCCGGCTCTGGAGGCCACCTCATCGGATCATGGGATCTCCACAAACCTAGCGAGAACCCCAAGTTGCAGATCTTGCGGTTCCAAAACCTCCCTGAACTGTCCAAGACGAAACGAGACCTTCTGGATTCTTGCTACACAAGCGAACACTTGGTGGATTCAATAACCACCAGTGAAACTTTCTTGGTTAAGTGGTACGAGAAGACCGAGAAGATCATCGAAGGTATTCCGAGAAAGAAAACAGAAGCAATAATGTTGTTCAAGCTAGACGAAGAAGGAAACGCTGTTTACACTCAAGACATCGGAGATCAAAGCATTTACGTCACAAAGTCTGAAGCTGTCTGTGTCCCTTTGAGCTCCTTTCTCTGCTTACGTCTACGTAACTTTGTCAAAATCTTTGATGTCGACGAAATGAGATTTATCAAGCAAGCTAAACAAATGTGGGATTGTTAGAGTCGTCAGTCTGGTATTGGGTTTGAGTCTAGATTTGTAACCCAGTTAAGAGTCTAGAGTATGTCTTCTCTCTTAAACCTTTCAAACATCAAATCTAATTTTATATAATCTCTGTGAGACTGATATATAATTTTGCAGTAACTTTGCTATAGTGTCTCATCAGTCTCCCAACTAATTTATGTTTAAACTATATCAAACCTAAAAGAGTAACGCAAAGAGTAAACCAACGACGGATTGGTCCAGTTGGTAAAGGGGTCTCGACTGAGTTTTCCGCCACCTGGGTTCGATTCCCGTTGGGAGAGGCCTCCCCTTAAGTGGGTGAGTTTAACATGGCGTGGGTCTCGCCCCGGTGATTAGTCTGGGCTTCGGCTTAGGATCACACCGGTTATACAAAAAAAAAAAAAAAAAGATCATACTTCAAACTGATTGATATACAGAAGAAATTGTACATTTGTCAATTGATCATAATGTAATATTTTTCCCATTTTGTTAATTGTTTACAAGACTCATTGTAGACACACTTCATGCTCGGAACAAGGCTCACTAGCAACAAAAACATCATTTTAAGGATAGAGCTAAGCTAAGAAGGTAAAAAATTGTCAGTGAACAAGCTTGTGTGGCCAAAGCATACAATGGCACTCTATATTCGATAATAAGGAGACTGCATACCAAAGCAAAGAGAGACCGCACAACTACTCCAAAGGCTTGCTACGGAGCTAAGAGTATAATTGGGACACTTTGAGTTTGACTGGTAGAAACAAGCCATGATTTAAAGCAACTAAAGAAGACTAGTTCTTCAAGTTGTTGTGGTTTCAGTTTCTTACCTTTTGCTTCATTCTACTTGCTTCATCTCTATCTATCTCTATGTCCTCATCCATGAACAACCTCTGAAGAAGTTATGTTGTCATTATCCCATCCTTGAGGACGCGCCAACTGATGCCTTTTAAAGCAGAAAACGAACCTTGTCAAAATCAAAACCGCATCGGCACACGAGAAAACCATACTTGCCAAGTCTTAACAGCAATTGCTGTCCCACTTGAGAAGCTAGAGAACTCCATGTCCTCTTCGCCGGAATAGAATCCTAATTTTAACAAAGCTTCCTGTCACATAGAGGAAACAAAATCCACAAAAGAAACATTCTCTAAAAACACTTTCAAGTAAAATCAATCTCAATTTTGTGCTTAATGGCTAAACTATTCGATTTAAACGCTAAACCATTTCAAATCATGAGCCTAATCTCTCAATTTAAGCTAATTCCAGTGATGATAGAACTTCAGGTGGCAAACTTTTAAGATTTGGTAGTCTGAGTATTAAAAAGGAAGAGTCCAATACATCATGTATTATTTGGAGAACTAAAAATATTTGTATATTTTTTCTGAATGTTATTATTTATTTGGTGTATTTTTTAAGTAATTTTTCCAAAATTTTATTAGTATGTGTTTTTTGAATTTTTATATCGTCTCTACGCTCCTGTTAATGGGGTTATCGTCCGGCAGATACATGTGCAAATTTTTTAAAAATTATGAATTTTAGTATTAAATAGAAGTGTAGAAAAAAATCTAATGATTTACATGTCCGAAAGACTTATATATAGTTTATGTATTATTTAATGATTTAAAAAAATCTTTGTATTTATCCGAGAAAAATTCTATTGAGTTGATTTGTGTAACTTTAAAGAAAATTTTCTTATTTCTAAATTACTTGTTTATTTATGTGAATCCTCGTACATAATATTTGTGCGACCATTTCATACTTTTTAGAAGCTGAAATGCTTTTTCAGGTGTTCATTCATGTGTAACAAACAGAAATTGAATGTATGGGTTGGTTTGGTTTGGTTTTACCCTTTGACAAACTAAAAAGCTTCTGTTTTTTTCCTCTCACAGTATTTTGAGTGTACACTATAACATAATATAACATATGAACACGTTTATTTTTGTATGGCTTCGGTATCTACACATATAATTTAAATGAGACAATTTAAAATTAGGTGACAATCCTAAGATTATACATTTCATATATGTTATATATGTAGTACGTTGCAATTGATTTTGATAATGTTGTATTGATGTGATACAAAGTGTACCAGTATATTAATAACTATTCGGGACAGGGAGATGATAATATATGATCAAGCGATTTTGTTCAATAAATTCCTAATGCACTAATGATCATATTATTCTAGTACTTAGGGTCGAACTACAAGGAGTAGAGTTTGCACACCAAGAATAGAAGAACTAAACTACAATTGGTGTTCATGAAATGTCTAAGCTTAAGATTTCAATTTTTCTAATCAAATCTTAGCCACAAATCCATTCCTAATGATAGAATCCTTAATCACTAACACTAAAACCCAAATCCCAACCATCAAATCTCCATAATTTACCATTTGCTTAAAGACCCATAGTTAAAGATCACTCACACATAATTATGGAAGAAATCATGGTGAGAAATGCAAAAGAAATGTAAAGAAAAGAAAGCATAAGAAAATATGGAATTACAAATGAAGTTTAAGCATCCAATTCACCAAAGGATTCAAGAACAAATCTTTAGATCTCTTTTTAGAACTTAGAACAACAAAACTTAGAGTCAAAATAGATTAAAAATGCTCAAATAGTGATTTTGGTCCGAGTTGGGTCGATCCGTTCGGACTGGGTCGGGTCTGGGTCATTACCCATCTTCAAATCTTCATAACTTCCTAACCGTAGCACCAAATCCACTTCCGTTTCGACCCAAATTCCTTATTTTTGAGTCTCTTCAATCTAGTCCAGGTGGTTTCTCAAATGGTTGAGCTTTTCTTGACACTTCTTATGCATCTTTTAGCTAATTTTCAAAATTCAATCCGATCTAAAGCTTCCTTTTATCCATTTAACTCCATTTGCCCATTTTGTACCTAAATCAACATCAAATGCAATGCAAATGCAATCCTAGAACTCTAAATGCATAATTATCAAACCACATGATAAATGCATATTTACAATCGAAAATAGTGATTTTAAACCCAAAATCTAGTAAGAACAAGGAGTTAAAAACACTAGATTCCAATTTGCTTTTTTTTTTCAACTCCGAAAATAAAATATCATCACATCAATATAGAGAAATGGTATCATCAATTTTATCCTACTTACTATCATTTTTTTTCAACTACGGTATTTGGTATTGTTTTAAGCATTGGGAGAGCCAAGATTTTTGTTTCAAATCAAGCAATTACAAAAGAATCTTTGCTTGATTTTAATCTCCTAACTAAATTATCACAAAAACTAAAACTCTTCTCCTCATTCTAAGGCCTTGTTGCTGCCTTCCGCATATTCCTTCAACTTTTGTTTTTCATCTCAATGATAAGATAGAACTTTATTCAATCAACTTCTACCTCATTCATTTAAAAATAAACTCCTTTTCCATTATCACAATTTGCCCAATTTATGCACACTCAGTGATGAATTCTAGAAAGCAACCTAGCAGACTTGGAAACAAAGAAGAAGAACATAAGAAACAAAAGAGAACAAATGATATATATAAACTAGCATATTGTATATTTTGATTTGTCAAATCAAAGAATCTTGCAGACTTGGTTAGCATAGAAATGAGAAGAAGAGGAAATTTTTCAGAAGTTGAATGATTTCTCAAGGTTTCCTTCATCGGTGAAGGAAGTCGAAGGAAATATTAAAACTAAAACTCTTCTCCTCGCTTCTTCTCCTCATTCTAAGGCGCTTCCTTTAGCCTCTGCCTCTTTCTTCAATTCCTCTTCCATCAATTTCAGTTTTTTCATCTCAATGAGATGATAGAACTTCATTGAATCAACTTATATCCCATTCCATTTAAAAATGAATTCATTTTCCATCAACAGAATTTCTCCAAGGTGTGCATCCTTAGTGATGAATTGGAGAGGGCAGCCTATCTTAATCTCTTCTTCAGTAGGCCAATAAAGATCACTAGGATCTGGAAACATCTCAGAAATGGAAGTGAGTGAAAGATGAAACCAATGTCCAAATTTGACCAAGTCACTATGTTTTGATTTTACAATATAGTATCACAAGAAAACATATCAAATTCCAAATAGAGTATTAGTCGGAATTTTGTCGAAAAATCTATATTCTGACGTAATTTCGACTACCAGTAAATGGTTGTAAAAAAGTAATCGGGAAAATAATTTTGTAGAAATTGGTCAAAAATTTTCGATGAGAGACATAGTCGAAAACTAATTAGGAATATTCGTCGGAAAAGCGTTGGATGGTTTCGACGGTTTTCCGACCATACTTTTCGATGACATGAGTGGTCAGAATATAGACAGAAATATGTGTTAGATGAGTGTCACATTAATCAGAAATTTATCGAAAATTTCCGACCAATTTCCAACGACAGACAAAATATTGGTCGAAATATGTCGGACCACTTCTTTCGTCGAAAACAGTGGTCGGAAATTGTCATGTATTCTTGTAGTATATATAGTGTTTAAGACTTAATTTTTGGGGTTAGAGTTTAGACTTTTGTTCTTAGACCATGATTATTGGCAGTTCTTATGAACTTTTTGATGGGTCTCTAAATATTATAAATAATAAAATTAATAAGTGAGAAGTCTCTTTAAATTCAGAACAGTCTCTGAAACAAGATACTTTAGAACCCATAAAGAGACTGTCTCTTTAACTTATATAATAAAATATTCTTAAAGAACCCAATAAATGTTCTCCCGATAATTATGCTCTTAGTATATATAGACAAAATAGCATTCTCAACCGTCCATATAATAAATATATCATTTTAATATATTCTCTCCGTTTTTTAATAGTTAAATTTTAAAATTTTTGCACACAGATTAAAGATAAAATTTATGTATCTAAACCATCACTTATTATGTACTTAAACACAATTCAACCAATCATAATTAGAATTGATTATCTATATTTTCAAAATTTCATATTCAATTTAAAGTCCAAATGGTTCTTTTACTTCATTTCACTAATTAGTACGCTATATTTCATTGTCTTATCCTCATAAACCGTTATTGCTCAAATTATTCAGTATGAATTAAACAATAAGGGTTGACAGCTAGGCCAACGAGGCGGTAGGAGAGAGTCCACAAAAACGAGAAAAATATACAAAAAGAATATACGAATTAAATAGATAACAGTGAGATGTGCATTGTAATCGAAAAAGAGAACGAGAGAGATAGTGAAAGCGAAACGAGGCGTTACCATTGCCGAGAGGAGGCCAAGAGATAGTTCGTGTAAGAAATGGAGAGGCTTCAGAAGCAGAGACATGTCTTTAAATGCACTGTCTTCTTTGTTTCCTTTTTCAGTAAAGAACTGCATGCATTGTTTATTTGATTTATAACTCTCTTTTTTTCTCTTTTTCTTTCCTATAAGAATACCAAAACGTGGGAATTAACATAATATCTAAAAGTAACCACCGAAGACACAGAAGCATAAAAAAACAAAATCTTGTGTATAGATTCTAAGATTATATATTTCAATAGTATGTGTTTTTGGAATCTTATATCATCTGTAGGTTCCCGTTTGTCAGGTTAACATCCGACTAATAACAGTGTAAATTTTTTAAAATTAGTTTTCTATATAGATTCTAAGATTATATATTTCATGCTCACCGATCGATTATATATGTTATATATGTAGTATGTTGCTATTGATTGATAATATTGTACTGATGTGATATAGAGTAATGGTATCATCATTTTTATCCTACTATCATTTTTTTCTAAACTATATATTTGGTATTGTTTTTAGTTGTACTGCTAATTTGTACCATCAAATAGTCTATAGAGTCTTGAACCATCAATCAGATTTGTTATTTCTAAAGAATTTTTGCAAAATATACACCAAATAAATAATATATTACATGTATTAAAAGTTAAATACTACATGTATTATCAGGAGAACTAAAAATATTCGAATAGTTTTATGAAACTTAGTATTTATTTTACCAGAAATTTTAACCAAAAAAAAAAGTTAGTATATTTTTGGGGTATTTTAAAATATTTTTTTTCAAAATTTTATTAGTATGTGTTTTTGGAATCTTATATCATCTGTAGGTTCCCGTTTGTCAGGTTAACATCCGACTAATAACAGTGTAATTTTTTTTTTAAAATTAATTAATCTTAGTATTAAATACAAAGACTTATATATTTTATATATTATTTGGAGATTCAAAAAATCTTTATAATTTTTTGAAAAAGTCTATATAGTTGGTGTATCTTTAAGGAAATTTTTTCTTATTGGAAATTTTTTCTTATTTCTATAAAAATATATAGACGTGGGAAATAGTCGAATATCTAAAAAACTAAAAGGAAAATTATGAAGTAAAAAGAAAAAAAAACTAACAAAGATGCCAAAGAAAAACACATGCTTGTGTAAGAGATTCCTTTTAAAATGTGGAATTTTCTGAGTAAGAGTTAATTAAAATATAGTATTGTCTGTCAAATGTGGTTAATCGTTTCTGTCTTGCGCTACGTACATCTGCCGGGGTGTAACTCACAC
Organism: Erysimum cheiranthoides; assembly: GCA_011420285.2. Classification (NCBI taxonomy): domain Eukaryota; kingdom Viridiplantae; phylum Streptophyta; class Magnoliopsida; order Brassicales; family Brassicaceae; genus Erysimum; species Erysimum cheiranthoides. The sequence goes on from CM022177.2 coordinate 8,781,206, forward strand.
GCTTGTTGCCGTTGTGTGTTGTCATTTCAACCACACGAAATGTGAAAGGATAACCCAAAACTGGTTTAGTGTGATGTGAACATCTAATATATCTTCTAAATAGAAAAAAAAAAAAAAAAAAAAAAAAAACGATGACAGAAAGAAGAACAAAGACATCATCCTAAAACTTTTACAATTAAAAGATAGAAAGTCCGTTTAGCTCAATAATAGGAGAAACTAAATATTAGAAAATGTGTAACACAACTTAATTGGAAACCAACCCATAGGAGAAATATAGAGAAAAGATGCATTGGTTGGAAAAACAATTTACACGTATCAAAACTAAATGGATTGACTAACACATGTTTCAGTTCCATGGACCATTGTACTTTGTTTTTTCATATGTAAAAATCTAATGATGGACCAACAAACATCTCAATCTTATTTCGGAAATTCTTTTGATACGTTTCACACATCTTTCAATTCCTTATTAAAAAAAATATTTTTGACACTTTGAAACCTATTCGACTGATTGACGTCGTATGTCTCATTTCTTTAATTTATAATTTTGTTTGGTTATAATTTTGGTATATGTCGATTGAATTTAAAGAATGAGACATATGTTCTAGAACACATGTCAAAATCTTTTTCTGAAATTTTAATTAACAGGATTTAATTTTATGTATCGTTGGTTTTATTGAGCTATATGCTCTGTTTTGTCAAACTTTCTCTGTTCCACGGAGGTTTCAATATCAATCCAAAATGTCGACCAAAAAAAAAAATCAATCCAGTATATTTTTGCACCTGAAAAATTATAATCGATTGACTAATATATATTCAATCTTTTTTTTTTTTTGTCAACATTTGGGCCACAACTGGCCGGCCCATTAGCCTAATTTCTACAATTAAATTGTAGAGTCGGGGACTCGATCCCTGGTGTGATGGTGTCTGTCTTCTGTGGACTTATCAATTGCCACTAGACCAAGATCACTTCACAATATATATTCAATCTTGTTAACTAGAATTTCAGAAAAATATTTTGACACTTATGAAAGAATCATTAAACTTTGTTTTAATAAGAATATATGCTAGGAGGCTAACAAAAGACTTAAAAAAAAGTCTAGGGTTTATACACTTTTTTTTTCTTTGGTTTTTATGTTAAGAAGGGTTTCTTTGATAACTACATGTCTAAGTTCTCCTTTTTTTTTTTTTTTTTGGTTGATCAAAGTTTAAAGAGTTTTAATATCGATATATTTCGTCAATCAAATTATAAAAAAGGTTTAAACAATATCGTACCAAAAATATTTTAGGGCTTTAAATTTTCATACAAAGATGAAATTACTTCAAAATGAAAAATAAAAAAATTAAAGAAATATATTTTTTTCAATGGTTTGTTTTAATTATATATAAATTTTTATTAAAAAAAAAACTATGAAACATAGCTTACACCAGATTGCAAGATTGATTTAATGAGTGAATCATATAGCTTACACCATCAATATAGTTATAATACAGTAATGCACATCTAAATAAGTTTCCAGTCTTTTTGGCAATTTGTGTAATCCACACATGACTAGAAAAATGCAAGTTACCGAAGAGAAACTCTTTTTATCAAAATTCATACGGTCGATTACATGTCGAGAATATTGAAGTAGGTTTGGACATCATTCCATGGTCTAGTAATAATTTATGAACGCTTGAATTAACAGTCAAATTTAGGCTATGTTTGTGCCATAACTATGAACAAGATAGTGACATGACAGTATTAATTATCCCGATCTTGATCGATTAGATGTTTCATAATATTTTATTTCTTAAATGCGATCTTGATAAAATTATTGCAATACACACGGTTTCTGTAGTGACATAAAAAAATATCGTGACACCAAAAAGGCAAAAACGTTAGAACTTAACAGTGATTTGGTTACTAAATATTAGTGTGAAGTTCAAAAATTTGATCAAAACCAATAAAATTTGTAAACATAGACGTACACGATCAGCTAAAATGTAGTAATAAAGTTAATTATAAAATTTAAAGCTGTAATTACATTATTAGGCGTTAATTAATTGTACTATAAAAGCCTCTTTGAAGATACCAAAACCCTAGAGGAGATAAAAGAATCCTATAGCTCCGTCTCCTAACATAAAGAAGATGACGAATTTTGCTCCTCCTCCTGTATTCCATGTTCCATCATCTCCGTCGTCGTTTCCGTCACTTCCAGATGAAATTGTTGTTAGTATCTTAGCTCGGATCCCGAGATCATACTACTGCTCCCTCTGCTTAGTGTCTAAGAGCTTCTACGCTCTTCTTTCCTCTCCAGAGATATACGTTGCCCGATCCCTAATTGGAAACACAGAGCCTCGTCTCTACATGTGCATGTGCTTACCTTCGCCCAAGAATCATAGCTGGTTCAGTCTCCACCCTATTAAGGACCGTTTTGCGATGAGTTTAGCACCGGTAAAACTCTCTTCCTCTTATGCTCCTGCTCGACTAAACTCAACCACTGTCGCTGTCGGTTTTGAAATCTACCAAATAGGCGGAACCGTCGGAAAAAAGCGATCCAAAGCCGTTCGCGTGCTTGATTGTCGGAATAACACGTGGCGTCGTGCTCCGGGGCTGATTATGGCAAGGAAACGCGCTAAGTCTTGTTTTTTAGATGGAAAAATATATGTCATTGGAGGAGTGAAGGAATCATCCATGAATTGGGGAGAGGTTTTCGACATAAAGTATCAAACTTGGAAGCCATTGTCTAGCCCTAGTGATAATGCGGTCCTCGGTCGGAATCACCAAGTTGTAGTTTTCGGAGCAAGGCTATACGTTTTTACCGAGCATAACAACTATGCATATGATCCGAAACAAGAAAGATGGGTAGGGTTATTTGGTCTAGGAAGAGAACTTAAAATAACCGGACCTTGTTGCGTTATCGAAAATGTAATATTTGCTGATTGTGGTGGTGTGTACAAGGGGTATGACTCAAGGTCTGGAGTGTGGTTAACGGTTGAGAATTTGAGGAATCTGTATTTGAACCGTCATTCTGACTACCAAACCATTCATTTAGTTAACCACGGTGGGAAACTCGCAATTATATGGCACGAGAGGTTAACGTTTCATCCTCAGATGGGTAATCCTTCTCGCCGTGACAGGAAAATTGTGTGTATGGTGATTAGGTTGCTTTGTTTTGGAACCCGTCGTATTTGGGGGAAGATTGAACATTGGGTGGATGTTGTGCGTCTTGTCCCCAAGTCATTTAACTCCCCCAAGTCATCTAAGTTCTTTTCTCTATCGGTTTCGCTGTGAAACTTATCTTTCTAATTTATTTGTTTTCATATATATGATTCCACCGTATGTTTTTTTTTTTATCTTCTCTAAATCTGAGACAAGCATACACACTAAGATCTTTTTAATAAAGTCTTTCTTTAGACATCTCTCGAGGGTTGACTTCCTAAAATCCAAGGAGCAAAAACTTTAAATTATTTATGTAATCAAAATTCATACGTTCGAGAATTAAAGTAAGTTTGGACATCATTCCATGGTTTAGTAATAATTTATGGACGCTAGCTTGAACAGTCAAATTTAGGTAATGACTATTGAGATTAGAACATGCCAAGAGTACCTTTTTACTAGACTGTTTGTGCCTTAACTTTGAACAAGATAGGGACATGAAAGTATTAATTATCCCGATCTTGATCGATGTTTCATAATATATTTTGTTTCTTAAATGCGATATTGTCCTTTTCGCAAGATTTTGAAGAAACAGAGGAAAAGGGTAACAATTTTTTCACACAAATATTACATAGCTATTGATAGACTTTTATTAATATGTTCTCACTTTTCTTACATTGTAACACATAAATCTCTCTTTATTCAATTGTGACTAGTGGTTTTGCCGGCGATTATTTGTTCAGGTCGGCGAGATCGTTGGCCGGAAGCGGCACACCTTCTTTAAGAACATCATATTTTCGAGTGGCTAAGAGTGGTCCTCCGGCTATGGCAATAGATGATGGTTCTTCCTCGGACGAAGATGAGACAATCTCAACGCTTCCTGTCATAACAGCTAAAACCATTACCCAACCAAGGCCAATACCTAGACCAGTTTGTCAACTTTTTCTTTAACTTACCGAACTATAAATCACTTTAGCCAAAAGAACATATATTGACCCCCAAAAAAAAAAAAAAAACATATATTGACCAGTTTTGGACTTCTTTTTCTCAGGCAGGTTTTGGAACCTTTTTGGCTGTATCGGCTAGTCTTTTTTTTTTTTTTTTTTTTGGTAAACATGTGAAAATACATCGGCTAGTCTTCCGCTTCAGGTCAAGCGCTTAGCGGAAAAGTACGCACATGCTTCAAGCAGACGGCTTCTAAAGGTGCGGGACAAAAATAACATTTCGTTGGTTTTAATGTATGAGTGGAATGCGAGAAAGAGTAGAGCATAGCGCGTTGGGACAATGGTTGGGATGGCTGATGGTTGCCATTTACATGGGCGGTCGCATCCCTCAGATTTGGCTCAACGTAAGCCATTTTAGCCAATCCTGATTTCTCTTCTTTTTTTTTTTCTTTTTTTTTTCTTGCTTGTTGTTTATGATATTGGATACTAATCTGACTTTTACTCGGGATGATGTCTCTACAACTAGATCAAAAGAGGAAGCGTCGAGGTGAAAAACTAAAACTACAAGTCAACCAACACATATATATTAACTGTTATTGTAGTATGTGATCTAATTGACAATACGTTTTGATAATTGACAATGAAAACGCTCATTCGTTTATATAGTTGTAAAAAAGATATAAGAGTCTACATCTATTATAACGTACATGTAAGTTTTCCGTAACAATAAGTTTGAAGTTTGAACACACTGTAATGTCATCTAAAGACTTTTCTAACAATATATTCATATAAATTTTTTTTTTTAATTTTCTTTTATCCCTAACATATGTATAACTAACAACTAATTAATGAATTTTGAAAAAACACTAAGATATTATATATATATATATATATATATATATATATATCAAATTAACATCATGCTAAACAAATGTATTCACATATTTATGTTTATTGTGATAGAGTGATGAGAGATAGAGATTGGAAGAATATATTATTGCTCTCCTAAAAATAATGCTTAGGATTACATATGGCGGACCTATATGGAAGGAAGGGGGTTCAATTGACCCATCATTAATTTTGATTTTGAGTTTTCCTTAATAGTTTATAGGTTTGCTAATATCCAATCTATTGTATTCCCGTTTTTGACACCCCATTAATTATGGCTCAATATTTTTATTTAACTAAAAAAGTTACAAAAAGTCCACGACATTAACATATAACTATTTAAGTTTTTCTTATTAGTAAAGCACATCACTAACCAACGAAGGCTCATTGTAATAACTTAAAGCACAAACCAAATTATTCTTTTACAAAACCTGAAACGTGTTTTTGTAAAAATTTTTATATTTTGATATCAGATTTCTTAAGATATTTTATATTTCTATAAATAACTATTTTTTTTTTTTTAGTTATTGTTTGACACCGATAAAAAATATTTCTGGGTCGGCCACTGGCTTATACTAAAGAGATTTCCTAAACTAAATAGATAAAAAATATAAATATTTATATCACAATTATACAATATTTCCGACCAAAAAAAAAAAACAATTATACAATATTTGATAATAATATTGTGGATCTTCTAGATCCTTCAATATATTGTACATATACTTGATTATGAATAGAAGATTTTCAAATGATCAGTCATGTTAGGTTCCAACAAAGCCTACTGCAGTGATGAGAAAAGCAATGCCTTGCATGAAGAGATAGAAATATAAAAATGCGTTCCCATAGGCAAAATCGTAGCAGGCACAACCTAATATGTATATACCCATCATCATCTCCTTCATGTTTACTCTGAAACAAAACATATTCTTTCACTCATTAGTATCCATAAACATTGTTTTCTTTGTCAACTCATTATAAAATTTGTACACACAAAAAGCTTTTTGCTAACCTCTTGCGAAATAAATCACTAGACCGAAACACATGACTGAATGATTAAGTAATTAAGAATTTATGATAACTAATTGATTTTCATTTTTTACGTTTTGATTAGTTTACCTTTTCAAAAGTCCTCCATTCTGAGGAAGTAACTTAGTCTTAAGAGTATCTCCTAATTTCTCTGTGACAACCCATTCATTGACTCTTCCTCCTTCAAATAAGCCAATCAAAGTTCCCTTGGTCCGGTGCATAGCCATTACATTTTCGAATACGACCCAAAAAAACACGAGGTAGAATGATCTACACATATATACCAATTTTAGTAAAAATGTAATTTTGGTAATATATAGAGTGAATAAATGTGATAGTTATAGGATGTATAGTAATAACCTCGGAGTGGCGATGGCACCTGAAAGGGTGATAATAGAAGGAAGGTAAATCGTTGACCAATTCGGAATTTTGACTTCGGGAAAGAAGACACTTGTAGGAAGAATGACACAGTAAAAGAAAAAAGTGAAGAAGTGGACTATGATCTTCCGTAGGATAAAGAAGCTGTAGATCACGTAAAACTTCTTCATAATCTTCACTCTCTGTTTATCATAAGTTTTTAATTAGTTTACAGTTATAATAAATCACTCTCTAATATTGGAGCTAACTATGAAAGATCATATCCAATGTTGGGTTGCAATAGGTTCAACCAACCTGAATATGAATTAGCTCAAAATAGTAGAATATGAATTAATTAGGTCGTCATTAGTAAATGGACCAACAAAAATGTCGTTGTCCCTTTCTAGGTTTGTATTTTTGTTTGGTTTCTAGTGGTTAGAAACTTGCCCCTATTGAAATTGTCGCTAATGATTTTGCCAACAAAAATGTAGTTGGCACGTGGAAAATGTGTCTGAAAATGAAAAAATTAAGTGGTAAAATACCTTATTGTGAATAATTTCCATTGTCATTTTCCGGATGAGATTGGCTGGACCACAAGACCACCGGTGCTGCTGGAATCTAAAGGCCTTAAATTTGCTTGGTAGCTCGCTTTTCACCTACAACCACAATAATTTTTTTTGTTTTACAATGATTATAAGCATTTTTTATTTAGATGGCCACATGCAAATGGACACAATATATGTTTGTTATTTTACATCTTACCGAATAAAAGAAAAACTAGAAAATTGAAACTAATTTGTTTATTATATGTTCACTTATGTAACAAAAAAATTGGAGTCTTAGGGACACATTCTAGCCATATAAATTATAGATTAAAAGAAAGGAAATTAAGTACCTCGAGGTCATTGATGAAGACAAATTTCCAGTCGAGAAGACCAACACGAACGGCCAAGTCCATGTCCTCAACGGTGGTCCGATCTTTCCATCCGCCGGCTTCTTCCATTGCCGTCATTCTCCATACTCCAGCAGTTCCTGCATATTATAAATTCCATTCTATAAATGTTTAAATTATGTATTTGTTTATTTAGTGTAATGTTTTATATACCATTAAAGCCAAAGAAAGCATGTCTTATGGATCCAGATTGTTGCTCGGCCATGAAATGGTAGTTGAGAGACATCTCTTGCATCCTCGTCATTAAGCATGTGTTCGCGTTCACTGCATGACCGAATCATATACATCACAAACCACATCCACATTAAGTTTTTTGTCCCAAAACTAAATAATTTGCATTGAGCATAGTTAACAAATGATCTACTATATACATAATTATGAACCATTTTGTTTTGTTCATCATCAAATTTTGCTAGAATGTTACACATCCGAAGTGCGGTTATATCTAACATTTCTATAATAGACATGAACTTTCTTACTCATTTTTAATCGATTTTGAGCTCTAAACCCATAACTTTTATGAAATTATTTTATTACTAGACATATTTAAAATGCATAGAAGTTTTGTTGTTGTTGTTGTTATATATATATATATATGTACATACCAAATTTCCATCGAGCTTGGACTAGAGCGACATCAGGGTTGTGGATAAGAAAGGGGATAGCGCGTTGGAGGTAATCGGGCTCGGGCTGGAAATCAGCATCAAAGATGGCTAGATAGTTGCATTGCTTGACGTAGCTGTGCCTCATGCCATGCTTAAGAGCTCCAGCCTTATAACCGTTTCTGTTGTCTCGCCTCTCATATTTTATGTTTATATCTTTTGATGCCCATTTTGCACACTCCATGCTAACCAGTTCCTGAAATTTTATTACTAAGTATCTATAAACTCAACTCAATAATATTCAACAATGTAATAAGTCATATTATTCGTATGTTGTTTATATAAAGTATTTATTAGCGAACTCTTTCCATAAAGAGTTGATTAAGAACGAACCATGATGGCTGGATCAGTTGAATCATCTAAAACTTGAACGATTAAGCGGTCCGATGGCCATGTTAGTCTGCACGCAGCACCTATAGATAATTCAAAGACCTACAGATTCCAAATTATTTTGTCATTATATACATATTAAAGATGTTTGAAAAATCCAACAGACAACTTATTTGCTAGTTGACATATGAGACAACATCTAGTGTCAGTGTGGGTGTATGTTGACAATGGAATGATCACGTGTGGCTTTCTTTTAGTACTAAATGATTATGCACGGCAATAATAGGAAAACATATCTACTTATATAATTAACAAGAAGATGATCATATATGTGTTTAAGAAACTGAAATGATTGAAACATTCTTATCAAAAAAAAAGAAAAAAGAAATGATTAAAACATCTAACTGATTTCAAAAATTAATTATTATATTTTAATCTCAGATCTTTTATGATCAATATAATTATCTTATATGGTAAAATGTTTAAGGAAATCAATTTTAAAGTTGTTCATTCACTGACAAACAATCAGTTAGATTGTAATATTCAAAACTCGTATATAGATATACCTAAATAGATAGATATAGATATACCTAAATAGATGAAAATACAACCTTTTTCATTTATAAATTTAATATTCATATAATTTTAAAAATGGTAAATATAAATTAATATATAAAGTATATGTAAACGATTTAAAACAAATTATAGCATGAAACAATGCCGTTCTTTAGCTTTGAAAGTGGAGGAGACAAACAGTGCTCCGATTCAGAAAAAAGTTCATTAAAACTTTTTGAAATATATATAAATTATAAAAATTATATCTTATAATTTTAAAAAAAAAATCATTTAATACATTAATTAAATATACCTATAATATTTTCTTAAAACATGGTTTAAAGGTAAATTAAGACAGTCTTAGCATGAGATGTAATTATTTACGAATTAAACGCTGTTTTTAATTTTGACTTAAAGAGATAAGGGAAGGATATAAAACAAACTCGAACCTCTCGTTCGTTGTACATTGGGATTTGGACAAGGACCATCGGATAGTTTTGATGACCGAGCTCCATATCTTCCTGCATTGCCTCCCATTTGTAGACTTTCTCAGGTTTGCGGTTAAACAACTTGACGTAGAGTACTACAAGGTTCATGTAGACACTCTCCATGAAAATCAATAATGCTATGACCAAACACATAGCCACCACACATGTGAACAGTGGGACTATGAGTACACTCCTTGTTTCTCTCCACACAGTGTTCAAGCTTATCCACACACCATCCGCGGATGCTTTAAGATTTTCTCCATGGAACTTCTCATAATGATAGACAAAAGAATAAAAACAAATCTCAGTGTAAGACAATTGTAAGGAAAATTATTGAACTACTATATAAGAACGGAAACTTTTTTATTTTATTTGCGGACGTTTACAATTAACAAATAAATTTTCTTGAAAGTGTGTCAAGTTTTTTTTGTCAAGCTTTTTTTTTTTTTTGGGCAAAGTTTTTTTTTGTCAATCTTAATGAATAATTTAAACATGAGGATTGAGAAACCAACATGCTGCAAGAGAATCTATAAAAATTAAAAAAATACATTATATATACATGTGAACGCAAATGCAAACAAACAATTAAGATCTATATATACCTAGTTGGCTATTCTATAAGAGAATGCTAAATTAAGGATACAAAACATGAGAAAATTAAAGAAATATACGAAATACATTATATATACTTGGGAGATATATACATTATAAAAAAAAAACAGAGAGCGAGAGAGATAGAGAAAGAGAGACGATATGATTTACCACTTGGGAGACGAGGTTAAGAGATACCTCTTGTAGGAAAAGAAGAGGCTTCAGAAGCAGAAACATGTCTTTTATTTTTTCTGTGACTAGTTGTACTACTGTCTTCTTTTTCTTTCTTTTTTGGGCGTAGAACTCAATGCTTCTTTGTTTTATAGGTATTTTTTCTACAAGAATATTACAACGTGGAAGTGATTTAATAATACCTAAAGTAACTAACAAGGATGACGAAGAAAAAAAACACAAGCTTTTGTATCTAGACATAATTTAAAATTAGTATTCCCATATATCCTAAGATGTATTTTTATACATATAATATATCGCTACGGGTATTTGGGTCAACTCCGACTAATCTAACGGTGAGAAATTTTTTGGCATGAATTTTCAGCAAGCTCATCTTGGATTAAATATTCGGTCGATAGCTCAAGTTCAAGTGACCACACACACCCACAGAAAAAGAGTGGACACACATGTATGAGTGACCAATTTGTTCGAAGTAGAATTGAACCTGGAACTACGAGTTTCCGTCCTTAATTAGATACCTTATGTCAATGTCATTCTCATATTAGTAATAATATGGCTCTTGTAATAATTTTCATGATCACTGCTTATAGCTTTTTTTTTGCTATTTATAATAATACGTTATTCCTAAAAGAATATAAAACGTGGGAAAGTTTTATAAAATAAATATATTTATATAAATCATAATAGTTACCGAAAGCATTTGATTTTATTATGCGATGTGCGATTTAGAATTTCATCTACTAGACGTATACAAGACCCGTCCTGAAATAATGGAGTTCCATACTTCCATCAAAGAAAACCATTTTGGAGGGTTTTTAAGATAAGTTTATAAAAATGAAGCCAAATTTTAATTTCTGAAAAACTTGGGACCTATTTTAATGGGCAATTCTCTAAACTTGGGACCTAGTCTCTCAGATTGAGTTTTTTACTTGATGTGTGAACATAATTTCATGTGTAGACACAAATATATATATATATATATATATATATATTAATATTTTTATTAAACTAATCAAAAAAGATACTTAGAAGATAAGTTTCTCTCACATTTTTTCCTTTTTTCTATTTTTAATATTATTTTAACAGTGAGAAATTTTATGAGAGATGACTGCTGTGGTTGCTTTTAGCCCCAAACTTCACCTTGTTTTCGGTATGGATATTGACTATGCACAAAATTAAGATAGTTAGATCGATTATGCTGTTTAGCCCGGTCTTCAAGATCTTTTTTTTCAGATATTTCGTTTGTAAACAACTTTCCTCTAGATTGGACAACTTTCCTCAAGATCTCATATTTCGTATGGAGTGTCCTTTTAATTAATGTTGGGTTGGAAAAAAAAAGTTAGATCGATTATGAAAAGAGAACATAATAGATTGAACATTTTGTTTGCAAATAAGGTTTTTAGTAAGAAAATTTTCCTTATACTTTACTTTAATCATTCTATAATCTTCAATATATGACACATATTTTGCTTATGTAATACATTTTAAAAATTTTGTATTATAATTTTGTATTTTCGATTTAAAATAATTATAAAACAAGACTGCTTAGAAAAAAATATAAAACGTGGGAATAGTACAATATCTAAAGTAACTAACAAAGATGCTCACAAGGAAAAAACAAGAGAAGCTTGTGTATGAAGTATGAACACATATAATTTTAGGAATAAAGGTTTCTATAATACATGTTTATAAAATGTCGAATACGAATCAGAGTAAACTAAAACAGAGAACTGTCGAATATGACTTGTGGTTTCTGTTATACACTACACAAATATATGACCCACTTGAGTCGTAATGCTCGTCCATGTGAAGTGGTAATGCCAACGTCTCAACTTATGTCGTACTTTGTTTTGCTGTTTTCACTTGATCCACACGAAATGGCAAGAACATAACCATCATAATTAACCAAAAGAATACAAAACATTGGTAAATGACAAGATTTATTTATTTAGATAAATGACAAATGTTCAAGTTGTTGCTAAACAAATATTGAAGCGATACCAGTGGAATATTGGATGAAAATATCACATTTATTATAAAAATATATACCTTTTACATAATATAAATTTATTAAATATTTAATAAATGTTGGGATGAATTTGCGACTGCGCCAAATGCCAATATCACACATTTGGATATATAGAAAACGAAGTCATCGGGAAAGTGTTTTTAGTCAAGTATGGTTAAGTCCACTTGATTCCACATTTCCTATCAAAGTTCGATTCCACTAAGTCGCGTTATCCTGTATAGTAAGAATTAGCTATGAAGAAGGTTTTGATGGGCTTCCGTAACTTGTATTTCCAATACAATATCCATTAAAAATTATGAACACAAACTGACAATTACAAAAAAGAAAAAAAAAAAGGTGATAACTTACACATTACCAAAAATTAAAGAAAACAAGCAAAGAAAAACAAGGGTCACCTAGACATGGTCACATGGAGACACTTTATTTAGGTCACAATGATTTTAAACCATGCACACGTATGAAACACATAGACATGACACACACACACGCATACAAAAGAAGAAATAGAGAATCTTATAACTCATAAGTCATGCCAACCTTGAGAAGCTTCGACCTAGGAATCGCAAGTGCTTTATCTCCTTCTCGACAATTCTTCTTCAAGAAATTGTAAGCATGGTTCACTATAAACTTCTTAAACAAAGAAGACTCTTTATCCGCCGTAATCTCTGTCTCTCCCATTAGATAAACAATTCCTTTCTCTCTCGCTTTCTCCACCAACTCCGTATGATCATCCATGGATCGCGCTGGCGTGACCCTTCCCGACCTAATCTTATTCGACGAAGATGAATGCGCGGAACCAATCCGCCCCGAAGAAGGGACAGAGCTAGACAAAGGCACAAGTGTAGTCTCAACATTTGGTTCCTCTTCTTTCTCTGTCTCATCCACATCTCCTCCTCCGGACATGAAGTACTCATGATGAATAAATTCCTTTAAGTACTGAACAAACTGACGCTCAAACTCATCAGGCTCCTCAATGTCTTCCTTGTAACCATACCTCACAACACACCGAAACATCCCCGAATCCTTTGGCCCCACGTAACGGAAAAAGAATCGCTCTGATGACGACACACGGTTTATAGGAAGTGATTTGATCGATATCAAGACGAAAACCGAGTGGACCGAAGAAAGATTCGAGATATAATGAGAGAACAATGGAGTTATACCGTGAACAAGCTCTGTGTAGAACAAACCTATCCCTTGAACCCGGTTTACGTCAGGACTCGTAGCCATTTGTAAAGCGGTTTCACCCGAAATCTTCTCCCTCAGCTCATAACGGTACTTGAGGACATGAACATACTGCCAAATCGCCATCATCGCCATCAAAACGACCGTTATCGCAAGCGGTAAATACCCGCCACTAGTGAACTTGTACATGACCGAAGATAGGTATAACATCTCTATGGAGCCAAACACAACCAAGAACATAACGATCCACACTATGTTGGTCTTCCAGATAACCAACATTATGAGAGTCACCATAAAGGTCGTGATGACCATGACGGTTACAACAGCGATCCCATAAGCATGACCAATCTTCTCTGTGGTTCTAAAGGCGAGGGTAACAGCTATGCATGCAAGCATGAGCAAGTAGTTTATCTCGGGGATGTAAACTTGTCCCTCGTACTTAGCCGAGGTGTGAACTACCTTCACTCGAGGGAAACAACCCATACGTAGAGACTGTGAGATGACTGAGAAGGCTCCTGATATCATAGCTTGGCTTGCAATGATTGATGCTGCGACCGCCACCACAAATGTTGGCCAGTATATTGGATCTGTTAAGTTATATCCAATGTTATGTCGTTAGAAATTGCAATTGCACATTAAAAATAAGTGGGATCTAATATAGTTTATGAATAAATTAAAAAAAAAAAAACATAGTATAAAGAATATTATATTCATTTCTAATTGATTTTGAGATGGATGGCTAGTAAGACCATCATTATTAGTCATATTCTTAAGAGTCTTAAAAATAAATTTAGATGAAATTTTAAGACATCTCACAATTTGAAAATGTAAAATATCTCTGTATAGACACTATCTCTGCTAGCTATTCATAGGCACCATCATTTTTTTTTCTATTATTTTTTTATTTAAAAACATTTTCATGGGATGACCAATGAGGATGCTCTAACGTTCACATTTACTTTGATACATTATATTTTGCTTTTTTCATAAATATCATGTGAGCTAAACTAACCTGGGATTGAATCATAGAAAGTATTTGAAACGTTGGAAGTATGTTTAGTAAGGTACGCAGCCTGTCCGCAATATATTGTTACTAGCGCCGGATATGCCACACATGAGAAACTAATCTGTGACATTTTTTTGACAAAACAGAGTCAGTGAATTAAACACCAAAAATAGTATCGGCTTGTTAGGAATATCCCATTTTGGAAGTGAGATTATACATTAAACTAATAATGGTATTTTTAGAAAATAATAACTTTAAAATGTGATATTTTGAAAAATTTCTCTTTATTATGTACATAAGGAATATGAACCAATTTAGTCATTGCTAAACATATTTTGAATTGGAAGCCAATAAAACTTAACACGATTAATGTTTTCTTGATTTGTTTTTTTTACTCGGATAGTTAGGGAATATAGAAATCACCTGTACGGCTCGAACACTGAAGTGACCTAGATCAGCAAACATGGCTTCCGTCCCTAATTCAACAAATTACATTTCAATCATTATATATTTCATATTTTATGATTATGAGAAATTTAAAGGAATATATATTATATAGTTGGGCTCTCTTACCAGTGATGCAAAGGAAAACACCTCCGAGGGAAATCCATCCCTTTCTACCAGTTCTTCTAAAGTAGTGAATGATATAGAGTGGATTAAGTGCCTTTAAGACGGTAATGTCATGTTTGAAAAGATTGAAGAGGCCAATTCCGGTAAGAAATGTGAACCATAAGAGGATGATTGGTGCAAATGAGAATCCAACTTTATCGGTTCCAAACCGCTGAAATGCGAATAGAAGAATCAAGATTGCAACCGAAACGCCTACCACCGTGTCTGCACATTTTGCCATCAAATCATATTAGATCACATTTACGTATGTTATATATCAATTGATAAAACGAGAATATGGATGCGGTGACTTTACTTTGGCCGAGAGATTTGATTCCACTTACTGCTGAAAGTACTGGATCAAATAAAATAAAATTAAAACATGAAATTTGTTAGTTCAATAATGTTATCTAATACATATATATATAATCCAAGAGAAGAAGTTCGATTGATGGTTTTTTTTGGGATTAGAATATTAAATCATCGTATATTCTTGTGTATTGGCCCATATCTACTAGTCAAGATCCCTTGTCGTTTCCAATGTGGGATATTGTGATCCCCTGATAGTGTATAATATCTCTTGATATATATATCATTATCTCATTAGGAATTGTTAGGTTGATCTATGTATGTATAGATATATATATATCTTTTGGTTCAGAACATTAATACACGAGCTTAATTAATCTAAACTTTTGGACAAAACTAATCATAGTATTGGAGCTAAATTTTCATAGATATGTACCTGAGATGGAAGGAGTAAGGATACCATCACCAATGACCATGGACGTGCCCATTATAGTGACGAGGAAGAGAATAATCTTAGAGAATTTAGAGTTCTCGAGCTTCTCTTTGATCATATGGGCTCTTCTAAGCTGTGTGGTGGGAAGTTCAAGTGCATAGTTTGAGAGCTCTGTATCTTCTGGTTCTTGGTTTGGAATTAATCCCATTTTTGCATACCGACATATCAGTGAGTACAATGCAAATGTTCCTCCTGCGTTTAAATATTAGACATCCGTAACTTTATTAATTGAAATTAACAGAATATATATATATATATATATATATATATATATATCATTAAATAAATTCATCAGCAACATGATTAACATAATATGTTATTTTTGGGGGTAATAAGTTTTAGGGTTTTACTCATTTACTTTTGGACTAAAAAATGAATACTGCCTTAACCATTTATACTTTAATGAGTATCTTTATATATTTACTCTAGTTTCTAGTATTAATTGTTCACCAACAAAACAAATGAATCATATACTATATACTATATGTATAACTTTTTCATGATGGCTAATGACACCATCTATAATAGTATCATAATATAAACACGCAAGCAAAGTTTTGAATAAGTCAAACTTACAGAGTTACGAACATTTAATACTTTTAACTTATTGATATAAATGAAAAAATATTATCCCCTCTATTTCATTTTATATTGTTTTAAAGATTTTATTATATCTTGTTTTAAGTGTTGTTTCAAATTTTTATGTAAAATTTATTGTTTTAAATTGTTTTTGACTGATTATATTCTTTTATTTATTTTTCATTGATCAAAATAAGTAAGAAAATGATATTTTAATATTAAAATTAAAGTGCAAAAAACTTAAATAAAATATAAAATAGAATAGGGGAGTAGTAGTATTAAGTATTAACATCTCACTATGATAACAAAAATCTATGTATAAATATTCACTCAACGTCGTACTCGTTACGAACTCTTGATTTTTAAGGATATGCCAAATGAAAAAGAAGACTTTTAAGGATGTGCGTTACTTAGGAGTCAAGACTTGTTTTTACGTTTATTGGATCGCGTGAATCGTGTCACTTGATAAGGAGTAGTATTATATAAAATGGTCAACATGCGACATCGTACAAAATTGTTAATCGGTAGGACGTGCGTCACATAATAAAGAAGTCAACAGTAATAATTGCGTTTATTAATGTAGCTACATTAAAAGACAAAAAAAAAAAAATGAGAAGAAGAAAACTAATGAAGCTTTGATTCTTGAATTGATTAACTCATCAGGCATCATAGATCTACTAAATCCTACTGTGGATCCAATAAAACCGCGACCAACGTGTGTGCATTTCTTTTGTTAGCTTTAAATTATAACATTACAAGCTATAGCATATTTTCATCAATTTTATCATATGATAAGTCTACAATTAATTTAGTCCATCAACCATCGATCATAATTGACTCATTATTTAGAGAATAAGTAAGGTTATGCGTTTCATTTTTTCTTTCTTTCTAACATGAATTATATTATTTATATAAAAACATTAAGCATAGTTTATCTATTTATGTATTCTTCCCAATCCTAGGCGATACATGGAATGATTAACTCTTTCCATTTCATAATAAAAAGAATTCAATGATTTTATTTGTATTTTACAAAGAATTTCATTGTACTTGTAAACCAGAAATTACAATTTTATTTATTGATTAGAGAGAAAATTAATTTATATCATATCTGAAAAATGATATTATAGAACATAATAGAAATTTTAATTTGTGAAAAAATATCATAAAACAACATTTATAGAAAGCGAAAAAAGGTACCTTCACCGTTGTCATTAGCTTGAAGGACTATGAAGACATATTTGAGAAGTGCAACGAGAGTAAGAGTGTAGATGATGAGTGAGAGAACTCCAATGATATCATCTTTATCATTGATGCCTTCAGTGAAAGTACTTGCGTACACATACAAAGGCGATGTCCCTATGTCTCCATACACAACTCCTAGGCTTTGAAATGCTAAACTCATTGTCGTTTTCCAGCTCATCTATTTCACACAAAAACATTATACAAAGACTTATGATAATCTTTTTAACATAAAGAACAATGAGTTATATATGATCATCTTCTCCATTAAACATGAAGGATTTAGATACATACCAATGAAGGATGACTTGTATTCGTTGGAGTTTTCCCGGCTTCTATGCTGAAAGAATCGGGACGAAATAGTTTTCCCCATGATTTCTGATATATAACCAAACATTTAACAAAAAGAAAAGTGTTTAGAAATATGACTTTGATTGCTATATATAAACACAATCATTTGTATTGATACATATTATAGCTTTGATAAAAAAAAAATCCAATATAACAATTCACTATAAATTTCATGATGTTAAAAAAAAAAAAAAAAAAAAATCCAATATAACAATTCACTGTTTTTTTTTTTTTTTAACATCATGAAATTTAAGTTGGTTAAAAGCGGCCCTTCTGATTGTTTTCTTATAAGTAGCAAGAAAAATAACTTATGCTTTTAGATAGAAATTGATATTTTAAAGGCACCTAGACGAGCAACACGACATATACTTCTTGCGCTGAAATACCAAATGATTGTAGAATTGAAACTATATAAGAGATTTAAATTAAATAGATATGTACTTATATATGCATCTACATCAACTTTTAGAACTAGATTTAAATTGGAGAAAGAGGAGATATGATATCTAAAAACTGGAATGAAATAATACCTTTTTTTCATTCAACTTCTTCTCATAGTTTTTAACTTCACCATCTATTTGATGTTTCTCACCATCCATCTTTGGTTTTTTTATTTTATTTTTGTTTTGTAGTATTCTGACACAGAGAGATGGGTTAATTAGATGCTTTTAAACTGTTCTGTTCCAGTGGCTTTATAGGCGTAATAGTAAGCTGACTTATGTTTAAACAAACACCCAAAAAACTCAACCAGTTTGTGGAAATAGAGTTGTTTAATGTGGTAGGGACGCGTCTCAAACACGTATTGCCGGCTGTTGAAAATGTTTAAAATATCTACATGTTTGTTTAAGTATTTAAATTTACATTAAAATTTTGATGCCAAAATGTTTTGGGAAATGAACTAGCTAGAGAGTCGGAATATTCATTCCAAATCTTTTTTCCGATGTAGAAGTTTGAGAATAATTAATAAAGTATGCTTATATTAGTAGGTATCTTGAATTATAAAGGTTGGTCTGCGACTGCGATATATAGGTTTTGATAGTTCCAAATAGAATTTTTTGTCTTGCACTTGCGTTTAAATGTTGAAACTGTAGAATTCTTTTTTTTTTTAATATATCATATCTTTAATTAATATTTGCGTATGAGGATCTTATTATTATACAACTCGTATATACTATAATTTAAGAATATTGGATATATCATTCATTTCTAAAAACATCAATGTTTTTTTTTTTTTTTTTTCAGAAAAACATTTGTGTTTATTATGAGTGGTTACCTTGATTATCAAAAATAATATATTACTATCAGATTATTTTTGAAATTTCTTATATTCTTTAACCAATGTGGGACAAAAAAAAATGCTTAAAAACAACATCTTAGTTTTACTTGCATATCATGATTGAATATTTTATGAAAGAAAATATATATAGAGTTATATAGATGAAAGTAACTTGAAAAGCAAGTTGTATATCTTTTAAATCAAATACGACGGACCATCAAAGTCCTTATATGCACTTAAATCAATGAAATTTCAAGATGTTCACATGTCTATGTTTATAACCTTTGGTTTCGTGGACTGTCGAATTCAAAAAAGAAATTTATTTGTGGAACTGCAAATTTTGTATTTATAAATTTTTTTACTCTTTTCACCAAAATCAAAGACAAGTTGGAACTCAATCCTTTTAAATAAATACATTTTTAAGATTGAAGTACTAATGGGAATTATGATTAAACATCTTTGATCCAACCCCAAAGTTTGGTCCTATTCAGAAAAAGAATGTTAATAAATAATGATAGTTTTAACATAATCACCATTTATAATAAATTTAAAATATTGTAATCATTATATATTCAGCCAAAGATGAGGGAAAACTAATGTTCTACAACTGCAAACACTGCACCATAAAGACCTGAAGTATAGGTTAAAAAATAGAGAGAAAGATATTTATTTTTCAAAATGTAACATATAAATATATATATGTCCTCATTCTCTCTAACTGAGTGGAACATTTCAAAGATTTAAATAAACAATTATTTTACAAATGACTAAATGTTGAGTTGGTATTCCCTGATTTGTTCTCAATACAAATTCGTTATTATATATGGTATATTTTTGTGTAAACATATGTCAAATCATGGTATTTGCATATTTAAAACGTATAAATTTTAGAAACATTAAACGCTATTTCAAGCAGAACAATATATTGTTAATTGTCTAGGTTTGTAAAGTACAAATATTTATAAACAACCTCAAACACTAATTCTTGATCAACCGTACGTAGGTCACCACCACTCAACCAATTAGATGAGTTAGTGTGCGTTTGTAAATTTTTAAATTAATGTAAGATGGGCGACTGAATAAGGTGTCTTTTATTTTTGTTTTATTAAAATTTAAATTTATGAAAAAAGATCATTTAAATGAATCCAATATAATTATTTTTTGAATTTTTTTTATTTATTCAAATTTTATTTTCCTCGTTTTATACTACTTATTTCATTCGTTTAGTCAATTTTGCATTAACCACTTTTCTTTTACTTATTCTAACGATTCACTTATTTTGCATAGTCTCCAATCTTAAAATATCTCTATCGACTCTTTTCCCAAGTCAATACCCCCTCAAATTGTTGTAATGTTGCCTCTCTAATTTATCTCTATATAAAATTCGTAATCGTATTATTGAGATTTATTAATGTATTGGCATTATTGAAGGTTAAACTTGTATAATTCTCTCTAGTCAGCTTTACTAATTCAATGGCTTGTTACCAAATATATTCCCTCTCTCTCTACATAATTGTTTCAACGGTACTTTATATATTGACTTTAATAGCTTACATTACTGAAATATATAATTCACATTCAACATATACTTGCCAAATGTCCAGCAATTAAAAAACCACAAAATTATATATCGAAATGATTTATCTTTTTGATAGACGAAATTTCACCAAGTCTTCAATATTTAACTTTTGCAATCAAATCACTAATGAAGTCATCATGAAGATACTAGAATATGAGGTTTGACTTATGTAACTCTCTCTCTCTCTTTATTAATTTAAACTCAAAAACACAAAGTGCTTGAAACTATCAAAGTCCAACAGCGAAATTAAGGAAAATACATACATATAGTTTCACAATGCTCATCACTTTAACGATGTTGTGTCGATGCATAGCTTGTGATTTTTCACACAAAGCCATATTACATTAGCCTACTGCAAGAACTCTCTTGGGTCAGCGACATGGCCGGTTAAAGCAGAGGCTGCAGCTGTGTAAGGAGAAGCTAGATAAATCTGTCCTTCTTTGTGTCCCATTCGACCCGGGAAGTTCCTGTTCGTCGTTGAGACACACACCTGTAAAGAACATTTTAGAACACATGTCTCTGTTAGTCTCACAACATGTAAACCTATACTAGATACGAGTTCTCAACATTATAAGTCTCAATTTTAAGAAACTTTCATAGTAAAGAAATGATTCTAGGTCTCTTTCTATTGATTGACAAATGGCGACAAAATAAACATCTTCGACACCAATATATTGAATATGAATCGCAAAGTGGATCAAGCAAATGCAGAAATCCAGGGGAAGGGGGATTTAGTGGTTAATTTTTTTGTCGTGATTCATTATTTTGTAGGGTTAACGGTTAACTCATTTTCAAGAATTGGTGAAGCATAAATAATGGGATAAGTAGGGTAAGAAACGGGTGCGTACTTGAGGTTCATTCAAGCGAGCGTAGGTATCTGCTGGGCCACCAAGGCATGCACCACAGCTAGGACTTGCTGGTGTGTCACAGCCAGCTTCTTCGAAGATCTGCGCACATGTTTTTCCACCTGTTCCAGGCACTGGGAGAGCATATACATCCATCCACACCTGAAGAGATGACCAGATAAATACAATGCGTTCGATATTATGTATTCTGTGATAAAACACTTGGGATAGTAACAATGTTGAAACGTTGTGCTAACCTTCTGAGTAGCCGGGACAAGGAAAGTTGGGACCTTGACCTTCCTTCCCTGAAAATACACACGCAGATTTTCCATGAGGATAAACGGGAACCAAATCGAGGTAATATAGAAGAGAAAAAAGAATCTTAGACAAAGAATCAACAATATGCCAGCAAAACTGACTAATCCAGACGAACAAAACGCATAACTATGCTTGCCATTGAAAAGAATTAAGAAAACTATCGATGGCTAATTTAAACATTTCAATGAAGTCTTTGCTTCAGAACAAAAACGATTACAAGATAACTTCATGTTTTGAAAGATTAAAATCATAGTTTCTTGCCCAAGATCAAGTAAAACGGTGGTAAGCATGTCTACTAAGATACAGACAAGAAGTGGAACTTACTGCTGCATGAAAAAGTTTAGCTGCAGCCACAAAATCCTCTGTCTTTCCACCAGTACAAGAACCGATGTATACTCTGTCAATTTTAACATCTTTGCATTCTCTTGCTAGAGCCCGGTTGTCAGGAGAATGAGGCTGAAAAGAAGAATGACAATACCAAATATATTATAATAACCTGAAGAGGCAGAAATAACTCAGTGTTAATACTGCTAACTATGGTAAACCAACCCACCTTAGCCACCACAGGCTCCAGCTTTGACACGTCAAATCTATATTCTGCGGCAAAGCTACAGAAGAAAACAACAAAAAAACTATGATTACAAATAGAAATGTTAAACAACAGAGAGATAGCTGCAAAGAGCAATCTGTAAAATCCCCAACCAGAAATTTCTCGTATGAAGAGTAGGTTAGAAACATGTATTACAAATCCAGGGTACTGAGGTTATCCCGTTGCATTAATAATTCAAATAGAGATACCAGAAATCCATATTTACTCTGCTCATTGTTTATGAAATTCAGTGTGCCATGTGATTGTACCTTGCATTTCCATCACTGTATACTGGCTCAAATGGTACAGATGTCCTATTCTGCATAAAATATAAGAAAAAGAGATACATATCTCAACATAATTTCCCTTGTAAAATCACATGCTTTAAAAGAAAACACAGCATACCTCAACGTAATTTAATGTCGTCGCATCAGGAGGGATGACACCGTTCTTTCCCCCAGCTTCCACAACCATGTTGCACAATGTCATTCTTTCTTCCATCTAGCAGCCAAAACAGATTGAAGCAACGATTTATAAATCAATGAAAACATCAAATGCCAAATATTCTTTTTTTTTTTTTTAATTCATATAGGAGAAGGGACCTATAATGTAGGAAACACAAAATAATTTCTTACACTCAGACTTTCGACAGTTGTGCCACTGAACTCCATCGTCTTGTAAGTTGCACCAGCAACAGATATCTCACCAATGATCTACAAAGTTGGAAGCAAGTTTAAGATCCAGATAAAGGACGCAGGTAGAATCCCAAAAGTGAAAACATAAAATAAATAAATTATCAATTTAGAATGAAAACTACTTCACAATAATATGCAATTTGGTGACGACATGAGTAAAACACACCTCATACTATTTTCAAAATGATCAGTGAAAGATTTCCGAAGCTGGAAGAGTAAATAAATGTTGTATAACATATCACACTCACTTGTAAAATCAGATCCTTTGCTTGTAAATAACTAGGCATTTCACCATCCAAGATAAACCTCATTGTTGGTGGAACCTGCAAAGTCAGGATATCAGCTTCAGAAACTACAGTTGGGTTATAAATCAGAGAGGGGGAAACTATTCTAACAAACCTTTTTTAAGTTGAAACAGGCATCACTGATTTCCATTTAACACACCAAACAGAACTATAGCATATAGAATCAAAGGAATCAGCTAATTATACAAACCTTAAGGAGGATTTTCCCAGTGCCTAACACAAAGCCTGCATCAGTGTTTCCAATTCCTGTAGCAAATTGACCAAATGCTCCGGCAGTACAAGTGTGTGAGTCTGTTCCTAACAAAACCTATAATAGGGAAACACATCATTTAGAACAGAATCAAACAAAGCCAGATTCAATTGGAAGAAAGCAAATCACATCCAGTGAAAGAAATTGTTACCTCTCCTGGCCTGCAATGACCTTCTTGTGCAAGTGCGACATGGCAAACACCTTTGTAGTCAGGATTAGCCTACAGATAATTGGAAAAAAAAAAAAAAAATCACTAAACTTCATCCAAACACAAGCAAGAGAGAATCAGTTTAAATAGGCTAGTCACACAACACCACAAAAAGTTTGAAACCATCATACCTTAAAATTTCCAAGGTCGGTGATATCATAGAAATACTTGATGTTCTGTTCCTTGCAATGCTCCCGCATAATATCGACATTGCGGTTCGCACGCTTATCAGCTGTGAATATATAATGGTCTGGAATAACAACAATCTTCTCCGGATCCCAAACCTTCATCATATACAAGTAACAATCACAATAAGTAATGGTACAAAAGTGATAAAAACGTAAATACAAAAATTTACACAAAAGCTTCTCAACTAGCTGAAAACAATACAACAAAGCAACATAATATAATCATAGCAACTATCACCTTATAACTCTGCAGACTAAAATAGAAAAAAACAATCAATAAAACAAACTTCCAAGTCCTCTGTGATCACCATTCACCAAGATTCAAAAACCAGCAACAACAAAAAAATAATTTCTTGAATTCTAATACCAAGACTCGAGCACAAATCAACATAAGCAGAGAAGAAGAAGAAGAAGCATATATACCTTAGCTTTTTCACCAAACTCTCTCTTGAAAATACCAAAAGCACCAGGTCCACAAACATCATGAGTCATAAGAACATCAACATTAACCCAAATATTATCACCAGGAACCACTAATGGCTTCTCAGAAGCTCTAGCTAGAATCTTCTCCGTCATAGTCATCCCAGTTTTCACCTGCAAAATCGAAAAATCCATAAGAAACCTGAAGAAAAATCAAACGAGAGAATAAGAAGAAGAAGAAGAAGCACAAACCGATCCTGTAGTGCTTGGAGACCGATCCTTCTGCGGAGCCATAACGGAAACAATCTTCCGAGAAATCGATTTCTTCTGACATCTATGAATCGAAATCTGCGACGATTTAGAAAACGAAGAAAATCCGAAATCCTTCTGCTGCGAAATCAGAAAAAAAAAAAAAATCTCTAAGAAATTCGAAAATTGGAGATTCGAAACGTGAAATCGAGAAAGAGAATTAGAGAAATGAAACCTTGGAGGATGATTTGCAGACGAAAGGAGATGAAGAGATTACAGAGGAAGCCATTGTTTCTTCGTCTTCGTCTTCGTCAAGGTGTGTTTGTGTGTGGGCGGTGTTGTAAATAGAGAGATTGAGGCGCGTGTTAAACCTAAGTTCTCTTTTTCTATCTCTCACAAGTGTAAACGTTGACTGTGTAGGAAAGAGTCTATAGGTTGGTGATATAAAAAAAAAAAAAAAAAAAAATTGTCTATAGGTTGGTGTGACAGTCACGTGATTATTTGTGTTTTTTTTCCTTGCTCAATTCACCATAATTTTTATTTTATTTTTTGACAAAAATACCATAAAACTAAAATTAAATTTTTAATTTTTAAACTCTAAACTCTAAATTTCAAACACTAAACACTACTTCCTAAATATTATACCCTAAATATAAAATAATCAACTCAAACCAAGAATTTAAAATTGAGGAATTCCTCTAGATACCATAATTTTGGTTTTGTTTTCAAAAATACCACTAATATCAAATTATTGTTCAGTGGTGTGGAATTTTAAATCCTTAGTTTGAGTTGATTATTGTACATTTAAGGTATAGTATTTAGGGGGTAAGGTTTAGTGTTTAGAATTTGAAAATTATTTGACCAAAAAAAAAAGAATTTGAAAATTAAAAATTTAATTTTAGTTTTGTGGTATTTTTGTCCTAAAAAAAATGATGGTATTTTAGAAAATTGACCTTTAAAATTCGGGAAAATCACATTTTAAACCTTTAAAGTGTCACTGAGTATCACTTTAAACCTCGAGAAAATTTCACTAACACTATAAACCTTTAAAATGATTTTACTTTAAACCTTAAAACCAACTTTCATGTTTGTTTAATTTAATTTTTAATTAGTTTTTTTCTGTAAAAGGAAAGAAGAAAAAACGATTAAATTTTTTTTTTATCTTCTTCGATCCGCTCACCATCCAATCACAAATGGTTGGACGGTGAATAGACGAAGAAGATAAAAAAAAATTTAAATTTTTTTCTTAATCATAATAAATAAGAAAAATTAAATTTAATTAATTAAAATTTAATTAAATAAGTATTTTAATCAAACTAACATAATTTAACTATTTTGTACTGACGGATCCGTTATCTTTTGTGGGGATGAAAGCTATTTTTAAGGTTTAAAGTGTTAGTAAAATCATTTCGGTGGTTTAAAGTGTTAGTGGAATTCTTTCAGGGTTTAAAGTGCTATTTAGTGATACTTCGAAGGTTAAAAATGTGATTTTCCCTTTAAAATTCCCCACCATTGAATAATAATTTAGTATTTGTGGTATTTTTGGAAACAAAACCAAAATGATGGTATTTAGAAGAATTCCTCTTTTATTTTCTTTATAAAAACAAAAATATTTTTGCAAAGCAATAAACAAAAAAAATTTCATGTCTTACATAGTAGGATTATTCGAATTTTTGTACTGCAATTTCAATATTAAAAATTGTAAATTATCTGGGTTTTTCATGAATTTTAAAAATTGGTTGAAATTTTAGCTATATGCTCAAAATTATATAACATAAGAGATCAAACGAAACAACTCTTAACAGTAATATAGTATATGAAACTAATGTAGGAGCATGATTTTTATGATGTATAAAACTGAATAATTTCGGTAGATTATGATACAAAACAGTATTATGATACAATTGACAAAAAAAAAAGAAAAAAATAGTATTAAGATACAACAATCGATACCAAAAATTGATTAATGGAAAATGGTTTGTACGAATACAAGACACTTGAATACGATTTAATTTGCAGAATTTTGATCAAGCTTTTGTTTTTTTTTCATGAAAATCTAAACATCGAACAAGTATATGTATATGACACGAACACAATTTAATTTGCTAAAATTTGATTTACATTTGGTTGTTCATGAAAACCTATAAAAAATTCTAAAAAGTTAACTTTAAGCTATATTTTGGATTTTGTTTCAATCATATTGCATTTACATCCACTATATCTGATAGGATCGGTGAAATATATGAACCAATGATCTAACGATATTTGTCCCCATCAGAAAATTGTAAACTAGGTGAAGTCCCGTGGTTGGGAACGGTCTTAGGGTTAGGCGTATTCCTAGAGTAGTGAAGCATACACTTGATGCTTTAAAACTTAGGGTTCAGAATTAGAATTATGGAGAATGTAACCATGTATTTTGTTGACAAGCAAAGTGATGTGAAGCAAATTGCTTATTCTGAAATTAAAACGAGAATGGAAGCATGGATGAATGATACCGTAGGAAGAGTATTAGTATTGGCAGCTTGCGATGGTGATTACAGTTGTCATTTTAGGGAAATTGAGTCTAGAAAGCAAGCACGAAATTTAGAAACATTCTTGTTATATGAACCCATGAAGACAAATAAAAGGTAATTTAAGATTATTTCCATTGCCCGAAAAATGGAATGACATACATGTCTATGGTATGGCTTTATTAGAAGACACCCTTTAGGGCCATTTTGTGGTGGTGTTGCTGCTGTTGGAAATCCTCCACCGCCTGGTGATCGTGGTTGTGGTCAAGGAGGAAGGGGTGGTCCTCAAGGAGGAAGAGCTCGCGGTCAAAGAGGAAGAGCTGGTTGGCGTGGAGGAAGACTTCGAGGTTGTCGTGATAACATCACTGGTATGAGTTTCAGTCTTAAATTTTTTTCGTCAAACATCTCATCGCTTATGGTTTACCTTCTTAAAAGATATAAAGGGTACAAGTGGTTATCTCTCAAAATTAATGAAATAAAACTAAATTGGTGGAAAAAATAGAGATGAAAAATTTTCATATCGTTCACCTTGTACCAAGTCATAGTTCGGTTGAATTCATAGTTTTACATGATAATGTAGAAAGTGATTCTGAACTAAAGAGTTGGTTCTCAACCCGCTTAGACGAGTTTTATATCTCCATTTATGACAAGTCTTTTACTACGGTTTCATCACCAATTCTTCTAATTATAAAAACAGGTTCAGTAATTCCAACCGGTACGTTTTTGAAAAAAAACATCATAGTTCTAAAAAAAGACAAAATTTGGTTAAAGATATGAGACCTTAAAAAAATGATTTCAATTTAAGAATCATAAGATTTCAACTCATCGGAAGGCCTACGGTTATGCTAATGACGATAATAACATTAGCAACGGGGTTGAATTTTGCGCCTTGCCAAAAACATAGTGAATTTTTCATTTTTTGCGCGATAATTACCTTAAATAAAAGAAAACAAAAATATATGAAATTTTATTCCTTTGAGTGTTAATGTTGAGAAGCATATACATTATGTCATTTACTTATCAATATGTTGTCATCGACAAAAGCGTGCAAAACATGCGAATTACTATTAATTTTATCATATTTTTTGGTTTTTGTAGATTCTCCTTTCAAGAGGACATTGTCTTTGGAATCTGGTATCCATGTCTATTTCAGAGTCGAAGGCTCTTTCTCGGCTTCAATTGGTTTTTTATCACTGAAGTCTAAGTGGTAATTTGAAAAGTAAAATCTAAAAAAAAAATGTGTTAAAATTATAACTTTTTTTTTTATTCATTTTTTTTTCATTACATGGATGAAAAAAATGAATAATACATTTTATAATTTTAACTCAAATGATAAAATTAGTTTTCATCCAATTTTTTTTCTCTATAAATGCAACAATTTGAACCCATAATAATTAGTAGTTTTTATGCACTTTGATGCTAAAAAGCTAGGACAATGATGTTAACTTATTGTTTGCTTTAATTTAAGAGTCGAAGTTAATATTGACATTGGCTTGTTTTTAGTATATGCACCAATGCACTAATTGAGAGAATAAAATAGAGTTATAATACATAAAACCTTTTGTGATAATGTATTTAATTGGTTAGACAAAGAGAGTTGAGTCTATAGGGGGCGGAGATGTTCTTGTTTATCACAAATCTTCCACATTCGTCACTTACATTTGTGTATTTCTCTCAAATGTGCAAGTAGAGTACATCGCCAAAACCGATATCTGGACAACCAAATTATCTGAACCCCTCACCTCTTACACTGCTCGAGCAATGTTCTTATTGCACATTTGAGAGAACAACAAAAATCTTCCACACACACACCCTATCAAAAGTTGTGATAATGTTCCCTATCAAAAGTTGTGCACACACACACCCACCATAAGAACAAGCCTTGTTTATCACAAATCTTCCACATTCGTCACTTACATCTTTTTTTTTGTTGTTCCTTAAGGATTTAGAATCTGCAAGGAGAATGTTTGAGTGTGTAATAATAGAGATACGGTGGCTTGGAACACAAGCGATTATTATGTATACAAGGTAAATTCACTAAACGTGGAACTACATACCATGTGAACGTGTGATTATGGTTCGAACATGTGAAAGTGTTGGTGTTATGGTTCTTATATCAACTCATATATCTTAATTAATAAGCCTTGTTAATTATATTTAAGAAAATCCAATCAATTAATAATAAAAATTGACATATGCTTGTAGATAATATAGGAATGTTTTAAATTTTATGCTTATCTAGCTAGTCCCTCAAAACTCTTATTATATCAAGATCTATGTAAAAAAAACGAACAACTCAAATCGAAAAGGGATAACACAACATAACTTCAGCAATTGGAATCGAAACAACAATCAAAAGACTATGTAGTACTAATTATTAGATGGGTTCGAAGACGTGTCTTTAGTGTTGGATGTTGGATCCTCATGATCATGGTCACGTGTCCTTGCAGCATATATAAGATCTTAGTGTTGCATGTTATCATGGTCACGTGTCCTTGCAGCATATATAAGATCGAGTTTTTGTTTAAGCTCCGCGTATTCCCTCTTGGAAATTTCCACTCGGAGCTCACATTCATCAGGGGGAATCACATCATCACGGCTTCTCAAGCTAGGGTCGTGGAGGCATTTTACCAAGTGACATAACCAGTCCACGTACTCTTGCCCCTGGCGATGGCTAACACAACACACGAGCATTCTAGCAGCAGCGGTCAGATCAATTCCCCCCTCAGACAACATTGCATATAGCTCCTCCGGTTTGTTCGCCGGCAAGTAGGGCGCAAACGCACACTCTCTTCTGCATTTACACGGATAAAACGATTCCATCTGCTAATACATACGATTGTTAGACCAAGGAACAACAAAAAAAAAAAAAAAAAAGATATGAAATTAACTAACCACGAGACCGGAGATGGTGGGTGTGTGAGTGCACAACTTTTGATAGGGAAAAGATGAAGAAAACAAAGCACACCAAGTTTATGATGACACAAATTAAAACAAGATGCTGAATACCTATATATAGTTGAATTATGAGAAGATGCACAAATATGGAAATTTTCAAAGCCTCGCGCGCGTATTGTCGCTAAAGGTTTTTTTTTTTTTTTTTTGGGATGTGCGATATCTCGATGTATTTATGAGTGAATATTTATGTTTAGGGAAAGTCAGAAACGGTTAGAATGAGATCACTCGAATATCTTTGTTAAAAGTTTTATTCTCATTAAAAAAAAAAACTTATTTAAGAATTATTCAAATATTAAACATCATTATCTATTATTACTAGTATTTTTATAGAGTGTTTTAAAAATTAAATATGTTTTGGAAACTATTACTAGAAGTGAATTTGGTTGTCTCGTTACGTACAAGAGAACCCAAGTGGTAAACTTTGAATTGTACTTTTCTATACAGTTTCATTTTTTATAATGTTTTTTCTGTTTCAATTTTAGTTATTGTTTATGAAATATTATACACAAACTGTTTTTTTAATACAGGATTTAGTTGGAGATGTCTACTACTAATGAAGATTCATTTAATCTACCGACAAAACTCTTTGAACCAGAAACAGAGCCTACACTTGAGTCTCATATCAACTATAACTCTCGTCTCAGTCTCTTTGATGAGAAATGGGATAGGCATTTTAAAGATGTGTTAGGTCGGATTAACACATCTCCGTTTGGGGCTTTTTATCAGTTAGCAAAGGACAACAAATTCGTTTGGTCAGGTACCCTTGTTCATTTTCTTCTTGCAAACCAGCTAGTAACAAACCAAAAGTATGAGTTGTGGTCTCTTTTTGGTGGGCAACCAATACGCTTTTCGCTAAAGGAGTTTGGCTTTATAACTGGGCTTTCATGTGAGCATTATCCCACTGATCATGTGGAAGATAATGAAGAAGTTCCCAGCAGGTGGACTAGGATGTTAAAGTCAAAAAGGTATCCATCTTTACAAAATTTAGAAGAAATGGCTTTGGAATGTAGTGGATGGAGCGAAGACGATCGGATTAGACTAGCATATTTGATGATATTGGCTGGAATTTTGATGGCTCGTCATAGAGGAACTCCCTTACCTAGAGAAACCATAGACTTGGTTAGAAATATTCCTAGATTTGAGAAGTATCCATGGGGTAGAACTGCTTTTAAGATTCTTATTGATTCAGTTCATGAGGTAAAAGATGATTTGTGTCATCCATCTTACGCCATAGATGGTTTTGTCCAAGTTCTCCAAATATGGGGATATGAGGCTGTTCCGTTGATTGCAAAGAAATATGCATATGAATGTAACTAGAGAGTAAGCGCTTGACACTGAAATGTATAATATAAGATATGTATGATATATTTCTATTAATTATGGTAACTATGTTAAAAGTTTCTCTTGTCATTATTTTGCAGAAAATGAAATATGATTATGTTTTACGAGATGAGTTGGAAGAGCTTGTTCCTCAGAAAAGAGTGAACGATAATAATGTATATTGCTCCGCTAACATGAACAGTGGTGGTAATAAAAATGGTGATGAGAAAATAGATGATTATGTGCAGATTGCGTTGCCAATTCCATCTGTAGAGAGGGAGGCTGCTTTTGTTCAGACTGTGTTGGTGACTTCACCATTGGATGAAAATTAAAGGCTCATGTTGCTCAGACTTTGTCAAAGACTCCACTAATAGAGAAAAATGGTGATTCTGTTCAATTTGTGTCGCTTCCATCTTTAGAAATAATGGATGATTTTGGTCAGACTATGTCAGCGACTATACCATTGGAAAAGAAGGTTGATTTTGTTCAGACTTTGTCGGGAACTTCACCATTAGAGAAAAAGGATGATTCTGTTAAATCTGTGTCGTCGACCCCACCTGTCGAGAATAACGATGATTTTGTTCAAATTGTGTCACCGACTCCATCATTGGAAAAGAATTTCAAGACCAGAAAATTACGGTTGGTGGATGCTGCATTTGATGAGTTAAATGCAGTATTTTGTGCTCAGGTAGACAAAGATAGAAGGGAACTTGGATTGGCGCCATATAGAAAACCCCGCAATAAGAAAAAGGATATTAGGTCTTTGTCATTCTATGACCCGTTTGGACCTATCGATAAGACAAAACTAGATGCACTAAATGATTGGAACAAGCTCGAAAGGTTAGTTAAAATATTGTCAATAAGTTTTGTTATTCATATTATTATATGTATTTAATATGA
Organism: Erysimum cheiranthoides; assembly: GCA_011420285.2. NCBI lineage: Eukaryota > Viridiplantae > Streptophyta > Magnoliopsida > Brassicales > Brassicaceae > Erysimum > Erysimum cheiranthoides. The sequence goes on from CM022177.2 coordinate 8,813,749, forward strand.
TTTTGTTACAGCAATGAGCTTGACCTTGGCCTTTACAAAGTTAGAAAACAGTTTTGGGAAATTCTAATCACGGAAACCAAATGGCTTCACAGCGGCGTAAGTAATAGTTATATAAATTTTTTCTTAGACCTTTCTTAGTTTATTAATTAAATATACATAATGTTTTTTTTTTTAAAAAAACTTTACTTAAAAACCTTGGTAAATATTTGTACCCTAAAACTTTTCTAAAACAACTATAGTTATCTAACCTAAATTTGCCGAACAACGTTGCAGATAACTTTACCAAAAACTTCTCTAAACAATTATATACATGGTCGAAACAAAAATTACCAAACAACTTTGCAAGAACAACATTTTAAAATAGCTTTACCAAACAAACCAATATATAGTAAGATCTATATAATAACTGTGCAAAACTAAATTGATCACTAAGATTTAAATAACTTTACACGTACCTTTTTCTTTGTAGAACTAACAATCGTTGTTTTTAGAGAGTTGAATTTGATATATATATATACTAGATTAGGACCCGCGTATACGCGGGTTTTAAAATTAAAAATTTGATAACCCGTGTAACAAATAAAAGTAAAAGCTAAAAACAAAATTTGAAATTCTGTAAACAAATTTATGAAATATTTAATTTAAATTTTCAATATATTAATTATTTAAACTTTTGTGATACACATGTTAATCAATACATTTTTTTACAAATTTAATAGATTTTACTGTTATCATATATACTATATTTAAATTTAATTACGTATTACAATACACATACTAAATTTAATCAGTTTTATTTTCTAAAACTCTTTACAGTTTATAATCTATATACATATACATAAATATGAGAAATTGACATTTTATAGAACCGAAAAACTGAAAAATCTTTTATGAACTATTATACGTCAAAAAACGTTTAATTCTTCATTCGATCAAATTAATCCTATTTTAAATTTTACATATTTATCCGGTAAAACTAATTTTTACACATCAACCTACTGAACATTGACCAAAGAATTCTTATAATCTTATCAAAACATGTAATACCATATGAAAAAGTCACATTTAGATTAAAACTTACATGATAACATGATATTCATATCAAACGTTTTTAGATCATCGCATCTAGAAATCATGAGTACACTAACCAAAAATCATCAAACCAAAAGCAAAAATAAAAATCATCAAACCAAAAGCAAAAATATTATACGTTAAAAAATAAATTCACCTCTTCATTAGATGAAATTAATCATATGATATTCACCTACTAAACATTAACAAAATAATTTGACATCAATAATTGAAACATATATACTAATACCAAAATAATTAGTTTCTGATCAAAACTTACTTTATCATACGATGACCGCTTCTAAACCAATTAATTAAAATATTATCTAAATCTTCATGTATCGATCCATATGGTTGATTTTACACACCTAAAATCTATAATCATAATAAAAAACAAAATTTTATCAATAGAACAAAGTCGAATCAAGAATGATGTTTTAAAAAAATTATTTTGTTTGGTAAGAAAAATATGAGATCATCTATTAGATTATATAGAGGTGAGTATTTGCAATTCCTTTTTCTTTTAGGAATAGTATTATTTCTTTAATTATGTAATCCTTTTAGTTTTTTTTTTAAATTAGTAATTTTTTTTGTGCAAAGAATTAGTAATCTAACTATATGAAAAAATATACGTATAATTTCCTTAAGATTCTCTTTTTATATTTAAAAATTATTAAAATTTATATTTTTATTATAATTATCATTATATATTTTAAAATTGTTTAAAATAAAATTTTAATTATATAATCCTTTTGGGAAAATCCCAAAAAAAATCACCAAGGTGGCAACCATTTTTTTTGTTTATTTACGTGATCCTTTAAACTTTAAACTTTTTATCTACGTGATCCTTTAAACTTTTCTTAACATTTTTTTGTTTATTTTTTAAAAATTATTTAAGTTAAAATTTACTTTAACATTATCTTTTTACACTTTTAAATTTATTTACATCTTAATCTTTTTCTCATAATTATCTATTTCTGCTTTAAAAATTTTTTAAATCATAATATTTTTTGACACATGTCAAAATCTCTAACCGTTAGATATGACACGTGTCATGATCTTGTGAGTTGCTAACTTCGAAAACCCAACTTTATATAATAAGATATAAGAACCTAAATATTTGCATAGATAAGTATGTAATGATTTTTAGGTTTTATCAAAATCAATTAAAAAATTAATAATAATCTCACGTGGGTTAGTTACAAGAAACGTGGATTGATTTTTTTCTTTTTTATTAAATATATTATCGGATAAAGACGATAGTTACAAAGATGGGGGAAAGTTTTTAGGGATTTTTTTATTTTTTTTTATTTATGTTGTTCTTTATTTAAATAGAAAAAGGGATATGAGTTGGATTTTTTTCTCGGTGGATTTTTTTATTAAAAAACCCTATTATTTAATTTTAAAAGAGTTGGCCTATTTTAATAATTTTACTATAATTTTGGCCCCTTTTAATAATTCTCCCCTTTTAAATCCATATCCAAACAAACTTTAATTAATTTTCTCTACTATTTTTATAACCAAACAATCAACTATTAGCTCTCTAAACTTTTAAAAATCCCTATACTATTAAAATAGAAGTACAAATTTTGCACCACCCAATGATTTAACTAAATTGTCCCTCACATAAACACAACTAATTAAGCATCATTAAGGGCAATTACGGGAGATTATAATCTCAAGACAAAACGGGTCGGTTCAAAATTAAAATTGACCCGAAATTACATTTAATGGATACTGATCCATTGGGTTAAACCATTTATATCGGGTCATCTCTACTAAAACAAGCAGTTCGAAAATCATATCCAAACTGATTCTCACGTAATTAATCCGAATACTATAATTGCGTGAGATTCAAAATCTTAACAAATATTCATTTCCAAACTAAATCTTCTTTATTCCCTCAATCTCCTTAATCTTAGTCAATCTTATCTAAGCAATCACACAAATTTTTTCTTATCATTTCATTTGTCCCGATTAATCATTATCATAACTACTCAATCGTTTTCAATTTAGAATATATATTCCTAAATCCCAAATTCTTAGATTATTCTCACAGATTTAACCTAACAACTTAGACACATCCATCAAACCCTATAAATATATACACTATCAATTCGTAGGTTATCATATCAAGAAAGAATAAAATTTACCTTCAATATTAACCTCTGCAAATTCTCCTCTCAAAAATGGCCTTAGTTCAAGAACTTGTGACAAGCCTTGCTGACATTAAAGGCTTCAAAACTACCTGGAGAATACAAGTGAAGATCATTCACAGTTGGAAGCAGTATTTACCAGCAACTGGGGAGACGATAGAAATGATACTGTCTGATAATACTGTAAGTTTTCTAATACTATATCACTATAATCTTTTATTGTGAACCGACCCTTAAGTTATTTGCTGTCATTGGTAGGGTACGATGATTCATGCCACTGTGTTGCCGCGGCCGCGGGTTAGAGAACCAGCGACTCCTTTGGTGCTTTACGAAAGTGCTTCTGAGTGAATCTTTGGTCTTTGAATAAAGCGGTGGCCGCGGCTTCTGGTATGTTTACATATGTTTCATCTTTCCATCTATCATTCTAATATAGACGTTAATCTACAGTAATATCTATACAGTCTTGAAATTTAAATAAGTAAACAGTGTAGTTCTTTTACATTTACTTAGGTTTGGGGATGGAGGTTTTTAGTGGTACCCCTGCTTCTAGGATATATTTCAATCCACCATTTCCAGAGGTTCTAGATTTCCAGAGAAGGTAATGTTTTGTATTCCTATGATATTCATATCCTACATACTTGATTCATATTAATATGTGTCAAATTTTTCCTTTCTCAGGATTGAATACAACAATGACAGTGATGACAATGATGCAAATGATTAGTTCTTTTCCATCAAACAGAAGCAGTATTATGAATTAACAGTTGTCTTTGTCATATTTTCTTTTTTCTTTGGTTCTGTTTTGAATACTCTTTTCGTATTTGCAATGACCTATTTCGGTTTTAATAATTACCATATGAAGTATTGTTTAATCTCAATCTAAATTGGTACTCTATTCCTATAAATCACTATCAAATAAATATGCAAATCACTCAGTTCTAACAGCAAGTAAACTCAAGGTCTTTAAGAAAAAAGAAGAACAAAACTAACCTTTATATGGGAGGAAGTGAAAGTCTTTGAAGTATTTAACAGTTCCATTGATTCCTGCATCCGTTTGTAATTTCCACCATTTCCAAGAGATCCACAAACCTATATGAATTGTAACTAATAATCAGTTTTAAAACTGTGTACGAATAATAAATACCAGTACAATATATCTACTTTTAAGTAATTTTAACTACACTTATCTATATTTGTTCCTCATTTTCGTATAGTGTTTCATCATATTATATGATAATCCTGTAAAATATAACCAAACATTGTAATTGAGGTTTTTAGATATATCCAGGCTATATAACTATAGTTAGGAGTTATATACATAAAGAAATCAAGTTCAAATGTATGCAAAATTCATACTAACCATTTAAATGGAAATAACTAAAAGTTCCGGAATCATCAAAAGTTAAATTTCAGTGTTCATCTTCATTGCCCCTTATCCTCCTACAATTAAAACAAGAACAAAGTTTAATCAAACTACCTTAATCAAACAATCATTTTTAAACGAAAGAAGATTACAGTCCTTACAGTAAACTGACCACAAAATGAAAACTATCACTCTGAACAACACAATCAACTTATCTGTCATTCTTCTATTGTTTTGTTCAAAATAACTTCGAGGATTGTTCCTCAATGGAGCGTAAAGGCACTTCCCATAAATAATTCCTGTATAGTTATAAGAAATTTCAATGTTCAAAAGCATCGGACTGAAATGATTTGGGGAAAATTTCAAAATTTAGTTATACAAGTCTTTACAACTAAATCCCAATCTTTCAAAAGCCAAATTGTTTAATTATTACCAATATATACATTACCAAGCCACGAAATTGCTACAATTAGACAACAAAATTGCAAACCCGAAATAACTTGGAAAGCAAGTTTCAAAGCAAACGGATTTCTAACAAAGTAATCGATTACCTTATATTTGATTTCAGCTGAAACCAATCAATATGGGATGAATCGACCAAGCTTCCGATGAAATTCGAATACATAAGCAACGATTTACGGATAGTTCGTTTGACCTTTACTAAATCATCTGTCGATTGATTTTTTTTTTGGTGGTGTTGTGTTCGTGAAACACATGAAAGATATAAAGAGGTTTTAAGGTCCAAAAGTTACAAAACTAAGATTTCTCTATAAAAAAAAAAAAGCCCAGTACGTAGCCCAAACATTAATAATTTAGCAAATGAAATAAGTAGGCCAATATGTGAGCTTAGCCATTTATATATTACACATACCAAAATTCTTATCAAATTTATATTGCTAAATTTAAAATAACATACAAAAAACAATTTTAAATAGTTTTTAACTATCTCAAATTGAAAACAAGTACACAGTTTATTCTACTAAATGAAGGAAAACTCTAATATCTATTAAATTAACATTTGGAATTATTAAAAAAATATCAACAAAAACCGAATTAACGAGAAAATACACACTCGGTGGCCGCAAAATATTTCCAAACGGAAACATAATTATCACAATCATGTCCTATTTTAATTCAAACGTATGCAAAATACAATAATTTCAACTACATCTAATCATTTACATTTCAAAACACCCACCAATCTAATTCCGATTTACAACCACTAACCATTTACGGAAGCTGAACCATTCTCTTTTTTTTTTTTTTTTTTTTAATAAGAGATTAATGGTTCAGCTTCCGTAAATCTTCCACAAATCAGTTTTCACAATTTCCTTTTTTTTCTTTTTCCTTTTTTTTTTTAACCGAAACTCCTCTGTTCTTGAACCAACTCCTGTACAAGTTTCTGATCTGATGCAGCTTTTACCTTTCACAAACCCCAATTAAATTTCTCAAAGTGACAAATCTGTTGAAATCCAATGGTTTTGTGAATAAATCAGCTAGCTCTAGCTCAGTGACAACATGCTCCAACAAAACTTGTTTTCCTTCTACAAGTTCTCTGACAAAGTGATGTCGAATGTCGATGTGTTTTGTTCTAGAATGCTGAACATGATTTTTAGAGATGTCTATTGCACTCTTATTGTCACAGTAAACTTGAAGCGTTCCAGAATTCATTCCATAATCTGCAGAGATCTGTCGCATCCAAAGAAGTTGTGAACAACAACTTAATGATATATTATGCTTCTGCTGTAGATGTTGACACCCAATTCTATTTCTTTCTCAACCAAGAAATTAGATTGTTTCCAAGGAAAAAGCAACCACTACTTGTGCTTCTCCTGTCTTCAACACATCCTGCCCAGTCTGCATCACAATATCCTACAAGACTTTTATAATTTTATTTGAACCTTTTGAAAACCAAATTCCCAAATTCACGAATTCATTTGACATACTTGATGATCCTTTTTACTGCCAGATGTGATTGCTTTGGTTTTTCTTGATCGTACTTGTGTTTTACAAATATATATGTTTAATTCGGTTTATTTATGTTGATCGTATTTGGAATCAATAATAGAAAATTTCAATAAGCCTGGTTTATTTATGTTTAAGAAATTTCAATCAATAATTAATATAATTAATATTGAGAAAACCAACTCAAATCGAAATAGGATAACACAACATAACTTCAGCAATTCGAATCGAAATAACAATCAAAAGACTATGTAATACTAATTATTAGATGGGTTCAAAGACGTGATAGATCTTAGTGTTGCATGTTATCATGGTCACGTGTCCTTGCAGCATATATAAGATCGATTTTTGTTTAAGCTCCACGTATTCCCTCTTGGCAATTTCGAGTCGGAGCTCACGTTCATGAGGGGGAATCACATCATCATGGCTTCTCAAGCTAGGGTCGTGGAGGGATTTTACCATGTGACATAACCAGTCCACGTACTCTTGCCCCTGGCGATGGCTAACACAACACACGAGCATTCTAGCAGCAGCGGTAAGATCAATTCCCCCCTCAGACAACATTGCATATAGCTCCTCCGGGTTGTTCGCCGGCAAGTAGGGCGCAAACGCACACTCTCTTCTGCATTTACACGGACAAGATTCCATCTGCTAATACAAACGATTGTTAGACCATGCAAGGAACAAAAAAAAAAGAAAGAAAGTGTTATCCAAAAAATTAAAAATCATCTGAAATAACTCTATTCATTTAAACTTCATGAAAATAATGAAACTTCTACGTGTGCGGTGTGTCCAATAACGATTAGAAGCCGTTACAAAATTTGGTCTACCAACAGTATGAGATTGATGTATTGTATGTTTAGCCGGTTTAGGGAAAGTCGGAAACGGTTATAAGAGATCACTCAAATATATTTGTCAAACAAATATTCTATATTTTCGTTAAAATAAAATTTTTAAGAATTATTAAAAGTATTAAACATCATGAGTTACCATTGAATTAAGACTTAATTCATAAATAACTTAAAAATGTTACCAATCATGAATAAATTTTTTTTTTTGAAGTTGAAGTTAAATTACAATGTGTTATAGTTGATGTACAACTTTGAGTTATGCCCTTTGTAAAATTGTTAAACAATGATAATTAATAACTATTTTTCCTTGATTAAGATATTTAATTATTGTTCCAGAATCTATAAAATACGTTGTCATCCCGTGGTTACTATAATATCTTAACTGAAATATATTTTTTGAAATATAGTAATAAATAATTCTAAAAATCTTGTGAGAAAAACAAATCATACTCTTTTCAGGCAGATTATTTAGCTCAGGCAGATTGTTTAGCTCGATCTTCTAGAGTGCTTTTTTCTGAAATTTCGTTTGTAAACTATTTTCCTCCAGATTGGATTACCAATCATGGAGTTAATTTTTAAATTAATGTGTGGTTGACAAAAAAAAAAAAAAAACAAATCATACTAGTTTTTTATATATTGTTATATTCTTCAGTAGTACTCATCTTCTTCCTCTTATAGTTTCTTCATCTTTTCGCCTCTCCCAACAAATCTGAACTGAGAAAGTTCTGTATAGTACATACATACAGACACATTCTATACTGGTTAGTAAATTACTTATTGTTACACCATATTTTTTTTAATTGGTTTATTTAGTTTAAGCAATTCTATAATTTCTAGGGGTTTCAAGGTTTAGGGTTAATAGAGATTTTTTCTTCTTAGTATTCATTCATAATGTTATAATTTGCTTCTCCTATATATACATACGAACCAAATTTTTGTATAGGATCTAATACAAATAGAAACTATTTCAGATTTTGTTTTATACAGCTCCCTCCGTTCTTTAATATTTTAGAAATTTTTTTTTGTTTCAAATTAGATAAAGTTTTCAATTTTTTATGCAAAATTTATTACTTTTAAATATTTTATGACTATTAGAGTATTAGTATTCTACCAATTGTTTAATGTTTTATGAATTTGGGGTACACTATATATATAGATCAGCACATGGAACTCTGTGCGTGTAAAGATGTGAGACATAAATGCATAGAAGAGTGTGTGTTTGCGCCCTACTTGCCAGCCAACAAACCGGAGAAGTACGCTACCTTGTCTACGGTGTATGACATTAGTCACCTGGCTAGATATCTCATGTATATTGAGCCTAGCCTAAGGCAAACATACGTTGATTCGCTTTGTTTCCATGCAGAAGCCTATCTCCGTGACCCGGTTATGGGCATCAATGGTTTGGTTCTCCTCCTCCAGCGTCAAATTCATGACCTTAAGGTATTAGTGAAAATCGCAAAGAGAGAGTACTATATGATGATTTTACGAGAGAGCCAAAATTGCATGGCGCAACGAGAAGACCATCAGCATTTAATTATAAGATCACCTCTTTGAGACATCTATAACTAGCTTAGAGTCTTCTGATTATTATTTTGTTTGCATTTGGATAATTGGATTTGAATTTTTGAACTTTGTGTTACCCTTTTTCAATTTGAGTTGTTTTCTTATACGTTGATTTCTAGATATATATACGCTTAGTTGATGACTATATATAAGATGGATTATTATGATATGAGCGGCGCTGCTAGATTTCTCATGTGTACATTCCTAATGAGAGCTAGTGAGAGGCAAAGGTTACGTAGACCGGATCTGTTTCTTGGCAAAAACCTATCTCCGCGACCCAGTCAGGGGCTTCTTGAGTTGGTGTTCCTCTGAAGAGCTTAAGCGCGATTTGAAAATTGCCAAGAGGGACCACACCACATGATGCTTATACAAGAAGTGGATCGATTTGGGTTGGTTTTTTCTCTAATACGTAGATCTTGATATCAGAGTTTTGAGAGGGACTAGAAAAGCAAAAACTAAGTTTTTTTACTTTCTTCTATATGGACTACAAAGCAATTGTCATTTATAATACTAGGTCTCAGGACTCGCGGGAAACTTTTATACTAAAATTCGTATTATCGATTTATATTATGATAAAAATGTGTGATCATAAGTGAAAATATATTATATATTAGTATTAAAAATATAACTTTATGAGCATATATTGAAATTATTATATTAATATAATAAACTTTACAAATTTCTTAGTTTAATTTTTTTTTGAATATGTATTAAAAAAAAACTCCAATAGAATTAGATTAATATTTTAATATATTAACAAAAGTATTTTGTGTTTTTAAATAGAAAAATTTAATACATCTATTAGAGCTGTCTTTTAACACGTATATATGGAGAACTAGAATATATATGACTTTCCCATTTGAAAAAAAAAAATTAAAATATGTATATAAACGGCCTATAGTTTCTTAAAAAAAAAAACACATAAATTAGGGATATAATTTACATTAAAAAAATGTAGTTTTAACAACTTTGTTGAACAGGCTTACAAAATAGTTTAGGAGATTTCTAATTATAACACCAATTATCTTATTTCTCTCTTCTGTTCCTGGGTTTCTATTTACAGCCTTTAGTTGTATATCACACAGAACAAGTAGACCTTGACTTAAACAAAAGTCTCCTCTTCATCATAACATTCTATTGTTTTGGGCCCATATTTTATTGGTTTGTAATTGTAAAATATTATATTGAGCTCATGATTTTCTATTTTTGGTCTAATTTGGTTCAATAAACCGAATTTTACAAAAAATTTGGGTTTATTTCGGAATTGATTTAAAATCATATAAGCAAACCGAATAACCCGAGATCCGAATAATCCGAACCGAATTTTAGTTCGGTTCAATTCGGCAGAATTTTGAAAATCCAGATAAACCGAATAATCCGAACCGATTAACCCGAGTAAACCAAACACCCAGAGCTAATTATTTTCCTCTGTAATGATTTCTAACCGCCTCTCTTCTCTTCGATTGTAGTGTACGCCAGCTAATGTATCCATTAGAAATAAGTCATATGCCCTCTCTTTCAGCTGCCTATGACTTATCAATATAATAAACTTTACAAATTTCTTAGTTTAATTTTTTTCTTGTGTATGTATTAACAAAAAAAATTCCAATAGAATTAGATTAATAGTTTAATATATTAACAAAAGTATTTTATGTTTTTAAATAGAAAAGTTTAATACATCAATCAGAACTGTCTTTTAGCACGTATATATGGAGCACTAGAATATGACTTTCCCATTTGATAAAATTTGAAATATAAGTTATGTATATAAACGGCCTATAGTTTCTTAAAAAACATTAAATACACATAAATTAGGGCTTATATTTTTTTTAAAAAAAAAATTAAAATACACTTAAATGGGCTATAATTTATGTAAAAAAAAATATAGTTTTAATAACTTTTTTGAACAGGCTTACAAAATAGTTTAGGACTTTTCTTAACACCAATTATCTTATTTTTCTTTCTTTTCTTGGGTTTTTATTTACAGCCTTTAGTTGTATATCTACTTATCTAGTATCACATAGAACAAGTAGACCTTGACCTTGACTTAAACAAAAGTCTCCTCTTCATCATAACATTCGCAAACACATATACACCACTAACCAGAAGTCCCCTTTAGTCTTATCTTTTTTGTATACGATCAATAATGAATGAGCTCCGCGAAGCCGCGATTGGTTATTACAACAATGGCTCCACGGAACAACAGAAGTTGGCATCGGAGTTTTTCTGGGCTCTGGACATTGACAGAGACGGCCGTGTTAGCCTTCAAGAGTACACCGACTTCTTGCGTCGAACCGCTGGTTTAGCTTGGGTCTCTCCCGATATTTTCCAGGAGCTCGACCATAATAAAGACGGTGAGCTCGACTTTTGGGAGGTTTTGACGCTTTACTATGTGGCTCGGACCCGAACCATTAGCTGCCGAACATGTCTTGGACGTCTCAACGGTTTATACTTCACGTGTGTCACGTGCTTCGAATCGCCATGTGAAGAAACGTTTGATCTATGCGTCAAGTGTTATTCGCATCGGACGGATGGTCATCCGCATGGTCTCTTCTTGGATAGTTATGTCTTGTTAAGGTCTAAGCGTAGCCATCATCCTCTGGTATGTTACTTGTCTTTCTTTCTCATTTATTTTCTGTTTAACAATCGTTTTGAATTAAGGCGTTTGCAATAGCGGCTATCGACAAATAACGTTTGTTGTTGTGTCGCGGTTAATTGATAATTTTGGCCTAAATTGATTAGAGTTGACGTGATTACACGAACGAGGCGAGTTCACTAATTTAACTAGTTCTTGATTAATCATTTTTGTTTCGAAACCTACATTGGGGTTCCAGATGCCGAAGCGAATAGCGATTAAAATTTAGTAGATGTGTGCATTAGTTTGAAACGTTGAATAAACGTTTTTATTTGCTTCGAAATATTCTAAACATTATACCAAAAGATATTGTATTAGTATAGATGTAACGGATAAACTTTCTTAATCTAATTCCTTTTAAAATCCATAGTGAAAACTGAAAAGTGAGTAAGACTTTTATTTGTAGACTAAACGTCAATATTTTCATAAATGATTATGTCCCACAAAATTAATTATATGTAATCTACTATACTTCCATGTATATCAATGAGAAGTCCACAATCAATCAATCAATTCAATAAAATAATGGTCCTTCTTCAAAGCCAAAAAAAATTTGCTCCAAGAAGAAATAAGATTAATATTTTTTTGGGTAGTTAATATTTTTCATTTATTTAAATAGGAAAAGAACCACATACTTGTTGATAGAATCACATATGATTCTACAACTTGAAGGAACTGGAAAATGGGAGATTGGTTCCTTAATGATAGGAAGACCAACTCTCTTATTAACAAACTGAAAACACAACGTAATTAAAATAAAAGAAACTGAGACTAAGTCTAGTACTTGCGATTTGGAATCCTTGGTCGGTTTGATGTTCGTCGGTTTGGTACAATTACTGGTTCAATGCTCTCATTATAAAACTTGTAAGTTTATCTCCATAGCAGGGCACATCAGCATTTTGGTGGAGTCTCACACATCATTTTAAACAATTAACTAATAAAAGTATAACGATTAATACACCTAAGATCTCTAAGCCAATAATAGTTCTTCTATGTGTCATGTCATCTTCTCTCTTCACCTAACATGGCCATTCAGATAGATGTCAGAAAAAAATAAATACCTAGAGATTGACTGAACCCAAATATATGTAAGTAACCAAAATGAACTTTTTAACAATAAAAAGTCAAAATGAACTAGAAACAAATGTTGTTAAACCAAAAAAAAAAAAAAAATGTTGTTAAACCAAACCAAAATTAAACTAAAAATAACCATCTAAAACTCTTTCAACCAAGTGAAGACCAATTTGCAGAAAAAAGTAGACCACATCTTGATCGTTAATCATAAATATACAAATCAGAGATCTGTTTAGTTTTCTATTTTTTCTTAAAAAAAGTATGAAATGGTCGCATAAATATTACGAGGATTCACATAAATAAACAAGTAATGATACGGTTCGATTCTAAATGGTGCAGCAGCCGGTTGGCGATCAAAACGTAGCTCAACAAGAACCTTTATTGGTAAGTCTTTCTAACATTAATTTTTATTTCCCATTTGTATTTTTCCTTTTTTTTTTCTTTTTTTTTTTTTTTGGGAAAGGTGGGCATTCTTAAGTTATGTAACTTATGTTTAAATCAGAGCGACAGAGCCGATCCTGAGATAATGGAATCCAGCAAAAAAAAACACTTTTTGAAGATTTTTTAGATAATTTAATAAAAATAAAGGCAACTTTCAAAACATTTAAAAAATTGAGAGTATAGTTTGTAATAAAAACTTTTTTTGGGATTTAAATAATAGACTAAAATATTGGGTCCTAAACCCAAGTTTCACCTTGCTCGGTCTAGAACTGGTCCTGGTTCAGACATTCATTCTTCAAGTACTTCATATTTAAAAAATCATTATTTAGTCTCTTGATATAATTGAGACTGGTTTAGTTAATATTATACAAATACTATTTTGATTTACCAAAAATATATAATAATTATTTTGTCTAAAATTTGAGTTATCAAAACTTCTAATGTATTTGATTCATAATTAAGTTTGGTTTTATTCTAAATGGTGCAGCAACGGCCTGACGATCAGAACCTAGAAGAAGAAGAAGAAGAAGAAGAAGAAGAAGAAGAAGAAGAAGAACCTTCGAAGGTAAGCTTTAATTCTAACAGTTTAAAAAAAAAAAAAAAAAAAAAAAATTCTAACAGTCTTTTTTTTTTTTTTTTTTAAAGGTGGGCATTCTTATTATTATGTTCACTATTCAGTATTCAAGTACTGCATAGTTAGAAAATCCTTATTTAAATCTCTTGATTTAATGAAGGTTGGTTATACAAGTATTATTTTGATATACCAAAAAAAATAGAAATACAAGATAGAATTTTGTCTATTCTATGAGTTATCAAAAATTAAGAATAAAAAATCATTCGTCTAATGTATTTGATTCATCGGTCTTGCATCCTACATTTCTACACGCGCGATGTTTTGGCATCTCCTATTTAAACATGCTTTACTCGACATATATATACTACTAGATTAGGACCCGCGTATACGCGGGTTTAAAATTAAAAAATTAATAATCCGTGTGAAAATGAAAGTAAAAGCTAAAAAACAAAATTTGAAGTTCCATAAAAAAATTATGAATTAACTAATTTAAATATTCAGTATATTAATTATTTAAACCTTTCTCATACACATGTTTAATTAATACATTTTTTTTCAAATTTAATAGATTTTATTGTTTACATACTATAATTAAATTTAATTACATATTATAATACATATACTATATTTAATCAGTTTAATTTTTTTTACCCTCTCTACAATTTATAATCTGTAGAAATATAAATAAATATGAGAAATTGAGATTTATAGAACTAAAAAATTGAAAAAAGTTTGATGAGCTATTATACGTTAAAAAAAAGTTTTCTTCTTCATCCGATCAAATTAATCCTATTTCAAAAATTTACATATTTATCCGGTAAAATCAATTATTACACATCAACCCCCTGAACATTGACCAAATAATTCGTATCTTATCAAAACATGTAGAACCATAAAAAAAATGTTACATTTAAATTAAAACTTACATGTTCACACGATAGTCATATCAAGCGTCTTTAGATCATCACATCCAAAACCCATTACTACACTAAACAAAATTCATCAAAGTAAAAACAAAAATAGTATACGTTAAAAAATAAGTTCACCTATTCTTTTGATGAAATTAATCATATGATATATACCTATTGAACATTAACAATATAATTTGACACCAATACTTGAAACATATATACCAATACCAAAAGAATTAAGTTTTGATTAAAACCTATGTTATCATATGATAACATATTTAAACGAATTAGTTAAAATATCACTCAAATCTTCATGCATCGATCAATATGAATGGCTCTACACACCCAAAACCTATAATCATAATAAATACAAATATGTATCAATAGAACAAAGTTGAATCAACAATGGTATTTTTAATAAAATTATTTTGTTTGGTAAGAAAATATGAGTCCATGGTGAGTATTTACAATTCGTTTTTCTTTTAGAATAGTATTATTATTTTAATTATGTAATCTTTTTTTTTAGAATTAGTAATCTAACCATATGAAAAATATACGTCTAATTTTCTTATGATTATCTTTTTTATATTATAAAAAATATTTAAACTTATAATTTTCTTCTAATCATCTATTTATATTTTTAAAATTATTAAAATTATAGTTTTATTATAATTATCTACTTGTTTCTTTAAACTTTTCTTAAAATTATCTTTTTATTTTTAAAAATTATTTAAGTTAGAATTTTCTGAAGATTATCTTTTTACACTTTTAAATTTATTTACGTTTTAATTTTTTCTCATAATTATCTTCTTCTATTTTTTAAAACTTTTAGAAACAAAATATTTTTTTGACACGTGTCAAAATCTCAAATCGATAATATGCCATGTGTCACGATCTCATGAGTTAGTAACTTAGAAAACCCAACTTTATATAATAAGATTAGATATAAGGTTGTGATATTATTAATAAGTAGGATATGTTAACAAAAAAAATTATTTATGAGGTCTCTTTAATACAAGTGATGGATCGAATCTAAGTCTACTAAATAAGTAGTACTATTTACTAGTGGTGGACAGTAATTAATTTTTAGTTTGGTTATTTTTTTGAAGTTTCTACTTTTTTTTTTCGGTTTTGTGAAAGATATCAGATATGTTTCAAGTAGAAGTGATAACATATATTAACATGAGAATGGGGAAGTGTTGTTTGCAGATGGAATTGGTGGAGGCTGCTTACTCAGCACTGGAAATTGCAATGACTGTTGGGAGTCTCAGTACCTTGTGTACCATTATGTAAAAGCTATAATTGCAAAAAACTATAGCTTTTAAACTCATTAAAATCTATATGGAGACTTTGGGTAAATGTATAATAAACTCATATATATTCATCATCAAAATCTTCAGTTTACCTCTTTTGGTTTTGTGAACTATTGTAATTTGTATCTCTTTATAGTAATAAATCATATACATTCTGTGCATCGATTTGTAGTCTGGTGGTAGGAGAATATTTGGTAAAGAATAAAACTCTTAGACCTGAGTTCGATCCTAACTATCCCCTGACACTAGTTGGAAGACATTCCAAAGTCGGGACAAGTAGTGTGGTGGTCCAAACTAGATCTCATGGCCCGTTCGACCTGAGTCTGCTCGGAGTTCATAATATTCGTTGAACCGTTAAAACAAGGCAGTAATCCACTATGTAGTACATTGGTGCGTTCATACCAGATCAACCATATGATTTATAAATAATAATAAAAAATAATAAATGAATCATATACAAACATGGCATGTTCATAGCTTGTAATTGAAGTTACATTTGTGTTGTTACTGGTTATGATAGTCAAGAAAGTTGATCAAGAAGCTGAAAACAAGTTTGGTACAATCACAGGTACAGACACAGATGAATACAGTGATAACTCAGCCAGAGAATCTAAGACTGTATTGGTATTGGAGGTTTATTGAGAGAATCCAAGAAGTGAGAAAAGAGCTAAACGAGCTTTGAGTTTGTAAGAACAAGTCTTCTAGAGAACTGAGCAGCAACTTAGTAAACCTGAAGCACAACATAGTAGAAGGAAGGTAGCAGTTGTGTAATGCAACAGAGTCGAAAAGCTTTCTGTTGCAGCAATCAGTGGAATAGTCCTGTAACACAACAGAGGTGCAGCAGACATGGAGTTGTTGTGTCAAGAGTAAAAGAATGGGTCAAGTTGACAAAATGGTACAAGCTTTTACCCAAAAGATAAAAGGGTGAGCTTGAGGAACTTAGGGTTTTGGAGAACTCTAAGACCAACACATGGTGTGTTCTTAAGGGTTTTAAAATAATAAAAACTAGATGGTCACCCGCGGTGCACCGCGGGGCTATTAATGCTTTATTTTTGTGAAGATATGTGCATGATAGTTTATTTGATATCAAGTGAGTGAGTTGATAGTTTACTGTGTGATTCAAATATTAGGATGTTACATTATTAGAAAGTATTTGTTTTAGGAATTTTATATAATAGATTTTGTGTTGTGATCCATCTCTATACAAATGTGTAATAATTTATGAACATTTATTAAAAAAAATTTAATATTATTTAAGTTATATAGATACACAAATACAAATTAATTAAAGAAAAGTAGTTATGTTTTAGTTTTATGTTCATGTTTTGTTAGTTCGAAGCATGAACATAAAAATAGTAATTGTTAGTTCAAAACAAAAACTTAAAAGGATAGATAATTTTTATAACTTTAAATCTTTAAATCAATATATAAAAAATATCAATTAAATATGAGATGTGTATACAAACATATACTTTATTAAATAATAAAATCACGAATAACCATCCCAAAATATTTTATTATTCGAATTTGATCGCTGGAAAAAAAAAAATAGTTGCTTTTCAAGCCCATATCCAATATCTGCAGTAAAAATCTGACCTACAAATTTTTTTTTTTGTTGGGCAAATTGATTTCTTTAATTGATTTCATTAAACGACAACTTAGTTTCCGTGAAGTGATCTTGGTTTAGTGGCAAATGATAAGTCCACAGAAGACAGACACCATCACACCAGGGATCGAGTCTCCGACTCTACAATTTAATTGTAGAAATTAGGCTAATGGGCCGGCCAGTTATGGCCCAAATGTTGACAAAAAAAAAAAAAGACAACTTAGTTTCCAATACACAGAGTAGAGTTAAAATACAACAAAGCATCTTTTGTCAAGAGAGCCAGAAAGAAAGTAAAAGGTAGCCCTCAGCATTTGGTTTTCTAGGTTTGTTCGGTTTTCGGTTTTTCTCGGGTAAAGGAAAATGTTGCCGAATTGAACTGAATTCAAATTCGGTTCGGCTCATTCGGTAATTGGTTTGTTCGGTGCGGTTTTGGTTGTTATTATATATTCCTAAATAAACCAAAATTACAAAAAAATTTCGATATATTCGGTTCGGTTTTTGGTTAGTTCGGTTATTTGGATTAAAGTTATTTGTCTATGATCTAACAAAACCCATGTGGGCTTATGAAAATCGAAGCCCAACGTATTGAAAAAAGAAAATTCAAACAACTAAGTCCAACTAATTAAAAATAAAATCTCAAACCCAGATTTTTAGGTTTTTTCTCCACTTTCGATATTTGCTAATCGACGCCGTCTTCTTCAATGTTTTCTTCAATGCTTATCAATGGCGGATCTGAGATATCGGACGTTGTATTTCTTTGTGACGCTACTCGGATCAAGCAGTGAATCTTCGAGAACAAATGTGTTGAGAGTGGTTCCGTTAATAAATAGCCAATGCTGTCGAGAAATGTCTTCGAGTTAGCAACTCTTTGGTCTGTCGGGAAATGTTTTGATCTGTCGCAGAGATGAAGCCTCTCGGAACTTGATCTGTCCCAGAGCTGAAGCTAGCAATTCTTCTTCGAACAGGGCATAAATCGCAACACTGCAAGATATTTTCGCTAGAGTTTCAGAGAAAAATTTCAAGTTTCACCAAGCAAATTTGGGTTAGTGAAATCTCAAACTTTGCTATCCAATTTAGTGTATCTTCCCTTTATTAGAACCGATTTCCTTTTCCTCTGATTTCATCTCTTGAATAAATCCAATATGCTATTTCCAATTTCATGTTTCGTAATTATTCGATCTGTTTGACAGTTAAAATTTTTTGCTACTTCTGTGTTTCATGCGATATTTGCTTTAGGTAGAAATATTAGTATTGTAATTGTTGTTTGATTTGTTTGCAAAGACAATTATACCAGAAGCTACTTGGCCAAGAGGAATGTGAAAGCACCTTTGCCAAGTAATGAAACTGAACAATTCTATGATTCAGTTTCATCTAAAGAATAATCAATCAAACACCTTATATATTATGTCAAACACCTTTCAGTTTTATTGAAAATGAGCAATAGCTAACGTTTAAAGCTCATTTATAATGCAAGAATGTAATTGATGAAACTTTTCCAACTGTTAGTGTATAATGCATTTATATTGGTTATATATTTTTGGTATTCACATCAATAATTATGATTACTTGCAGATTCATGAAGTAAAACGACACTTGGGTTATCACTTATCACACACTGAGAGGGATGCAAGAGAAAATGCATTTTTCATAATTTAAAAATTAAGGTATGCACTTTAAACTCTATTAGAAATATAGGAATATAACCAATAGATAGTCATAAAGTTTTGTGTGAAAATATTAAAATTGCAAACATAATAGAGTTTTGAAGAAGGTATAGTGTAGTTAATATAGTGTAAAAAATATTCCTGAGAACAAATTTCGTTAGTTTTTTTAATAAAGATCATAAACAATTGAAACACACAAAACCTTATAGAATCAATGACTACTTTGTTTTAAATTAACATAGGCTATAATACATGAACCAATTACCTTATCATCTCATGAGCTAATTATAACTCGATTGGTTCATCCTGAACTCCATTTTGCTTCCAGATTCTCACAATTTTTACACGGATTTGCTAGTCTGATCTCTGTGAATCAAGATCTGAAACATCATTAAGATAAGCAAAATGAGAAGAAACAACAGAAAAGGTACCTCTTTTACATTTTGAACATTTAAAACTGCTTTGCGTGAAAAAAGAGTAGAGAGGAATTGTGGAAATGTTCTTAAAGGGTTTGAAAGATGAATCAATTATAGCACTAACAAAAAGCAAGTTAGTGAAGAGTTCTTAATCACCTTGGCAGGATCTTAGTCTCTAAAAAAAGTATGAAAATTCTCCATCGACTCTTGTCTTACTAATGAGGTTTTCCACCTAACCTGAAATCAGAAGAACCATATAGTAAAATTACATTGTGAATGATAAAGAAAACCAAAATGTTGAGAGGCTATTTCTGTTTTACATTGCTATCTAACTGCTGAAGAGAGAATATGGCCTCATATATATAGTGTAGTGGTTGGAATCAAAGCTAGGGTACGCCGGATTGGCATAAATTAGAGAATATGCTGTTTTTATTTGCGAAAATCCGTGTGAAAATTATTCTAGTAAAGATTTTATGTAACTGAAATGGTATGTGTTGATCAATGTTCTTGTTAGTTTAGGAATGTCGATACATTTAGTTTTGATTTTATGGCATTTTCATAGATTCCCGGAATATTGTTTGTTTAGATAAGGTAGTTTCTCTTTTTTTCTAAAATGCTAAACAGGAAGATCTATATTTATGATTGTCTGGTATGATACTCTTTTTGAAATTTATTGTCTTGGAGAAGAAAGTTAAAGAGTGAGCGGCAATTCTTACATTTCTTTTGCGTTTTTGCAGATTTGATTTTACGGGCCAGTGAGAGGAATAAGAAAAGCTTTGCTAATTGTCGTTATATGGGCCTCGACAACAAAATTAAAATCCAAAATAACAAAACGGGTCGGGTACATCTAGGGTCCGCGTGTTTTTAAAAGTTTGTAACAAAACTGAATAATGTATTAATGTTTCTAATAAGTATAACCAATTGACTTTCTCTAGTGTCATTAAAAAGTCAATATCACACGTAAAGTAGTCTATTAAGCTATGCTCAAATAATAGTGTAGGGATGTTGAATAGTGGGTACAACTGTTCTTAAGGGCATGAATTGGTCTCCTGCAAGAACTGTTTTGAGCCCAATGGCACAACTGTTTTGCGTGAAATAACCTAAGACCATTATTTTAATATTTTAATTTCCCTAAGACCACGTACTACAACTGATGGCCCGTTAAAGATGACCTAAGAGTAGTATAAAAGGAAAGGTGGTGTGAAGAAACAAGTTACACACCTTGGGTCTAAATGTGAGTTGCACATGTTTGTGAGTGGTGTTGTCCCACCAACAAGAGAGAAAGATTTGTTGGTGGTTTTTGTTAAAGAAACTACACTCGTCGATAAGAAAAAGAGTGGTAGTTGTCTTGATCCATTTAGATAAGAGTGATAGGCACAAGTGTGTGCTAGAGATCATTAGCAATGTATTTGCGTTCTTATTCTAGTGGATTGTTTCTGAACTTGGTCCCGGGGATGTAGGTTATCCGAACCCCGTTAACAAAGATCTTGTGTCGTCTCTTTAATTCATGCTTCACACACTCGTTACTCATCTGCATCACTCAAAAACGAGTGCATCTAGTCACATAGGTGTTTTTTCAGTAACTACGAAAAACATGTAAAATATAGATACGCTTACGGACGCTTGTATCAAACTATCAATATTGTAATCCTAAATTACGATTATATATTTAAATACCCTTTATATGTTTCTTGACAAATATATTTTATTTTATTGACAAATATATGTTGACAAATATAACGAGTGTGTGAAGAAACAAATAATATTTTATTTTATTTCGTAGTTACTTTCATGATATGAGTTATTTAAAATTTGAACAACATAAATATATTTTATGTTGTTCAAATTTTATATTATTTATGTTGACAAATATATTTTATTTTATAGAACAACATAAATAAATTTGGTACAAATAAAATATTCCAATCAAAATAGCCTAGCAAAAAATTATTGACAAGAATAATAAATAATACCAAACATAAAATGCTATTATTAAATATACAATTGCAAAACAAATAAATGCTATCGAAAAAATAGTTAACGTAGCATAAGTAAAAAACCGCTATGTAAATCGTCAGACCTATTATAACGAAGGGCAGATAGAACGTTTGCCATAACGCTATGCTATCTTGTCATAGCGTTTTTCGGATGCTCTATATATGACATTTTCTTGTAGTAGAGTCACTTGATCATGAAAACTTAACTGAATAAGATGATATGGTTCATGTCAGAAGAGCTCGTTGTGAAGGGATGAACTTTTATTTTTCTCTTTGTTTCTTTGACTTGAGGAAATATTCAAAAACCAATAAAGTTATATTGTTATAATTGATAGAATATCTTCGGTTAATGTTCCAAATTTTAATATTCCACTAAAACATCTAATTAATGTACCATGAACTTTAAAGCGGCATCTATAATTTCTTGTGTACATTACAGAACCTAAGGTTCTTGATACTGGCTGAGACTAATCAAAAGCTCCCATTGCTCTTTACAACAATAATGAGTATGTATAGTGTTCTCTCATCTTTTCATATTTGAGGCATCTCTCTAGATTCTTACATCCGTTTATTCGCATTGGTGTCAGCTGATCATATGTTTAGATATTTACAGCTTTACCCACATTTTCGTGGCGGAAGGCGAAAAGAAAAAACAAATAAAAAGCACACTTTCATTGCCAGAATTAGGAAGATGAGGAAAAGAAACACTTGAAAGATTGATGAGATTGTCCTGCGTTGGCCTATAATAATAACATCAACGCCAAGCTTGCCACCATGAAGAAGAATCGCCGTAGCTTTGATGCTTTCCATAGCTATACACTCGGTGTGTACACGCACTTTTGGCTGTGCGATTTCGCATATCCGTTTCATTTGTTCCAAGAAATTACCATCCCCTTGACCAATCTCAGAAGCTAAAGCGGTTGTGGTACCATTAGAAGATTGAGAAGAGCCGCTGGAAGAGATGGAAGTTGGTAATCTTAAGAAACTTGAGAAAGCAAAGCATTTTTCCAAGAACCACCATTTATGAGTAAACTATCTCACAGATGATCAATTTCCACAAGAGAAGACGAAGCCATATCAAACTGAATAATCAGAGTCAGAGAGACTGGGACCCTTGCTTGTACTTATCTTTGTCGAGATTAAGTTGGTCTTCAATCTACCACTTCGAAGGTACGTACAAGATCGCAAAGAATGCATTACAGTGAGATGTTCAAGATCAAAGGAACGATTGTAAGAATATAATTGACAAGAAATGTTTTTTACTTGATAAAATAAGAGACAAACACAAGTTCGAAACAGTACAGACAAAACAAACATCTCTTTTGAGTTTATGTATAATATTATAACCCCCAAAAATAAACTTAAAAAGACTCCCAAAATGTGTAAAGATACCCAAAAGACAAAATGGGAGGAGTGGGGGCTCTCTTTAACCTTAGCTTCTTCACAATTCCTTTTCTTCATTCTTCATGTTATCAACTAGCAAGCAAAAAAACCGTTCAAATTCTATTCTCTAAAAACTAGCAAAAAAAACAAGAGAGCAAACAATTTACAATCTACAAGAAACCAATATATATCAAATTCAAATGAATAAAGGCATTGACTCCTAACATCAAACCAAATCTTTCGTTTCCTCAACGCGTTAAAAATGATATCAAAAACCAAGTTGCAGCATTTTATATCACAATCAATACAACAAAGCACATTGATATAAGACATCACTTTATTGGAGAACTTGTGGAGGGAAAACAAGTAGTGATTAAACATGTTGTTACATAAGCCCAGCTAGCTGATCTATTCACAAAAACTTTGGATTTCAACAGGTTTAATACCTTAAATAATTACACTGGTGTCTGTGAAATATAAGTATTTATCTCAGGATTTTAATACAGAAAATGGTTCAAGGAAAGGATTGAGATTGTTTGCCTTTTATTTTTTAATTTATGGTGAAAATGGGGAAGTTCTATTTAAAAAAAAAAATTATAAAAAAAAGGGAAAATCTTTTGTTAGGATTTATTTGGTGGTGATTTGGGAATTGGAAGCTGTAACATTTCTTAAAAGAAGGGTTTTTCCTTTTATAAAGTAGAACAAAAAAAAAAAAAAACACAAAGAAGAGAAGAAAAGACGAAGAAAAGCGAGGAAGCTTCGAGAATCATGGTGAAAGCTACGAGAAGGGGTTCTATTGGCGAAAGACAAAATCAAGACACTCGAGAAGATGGTGCCGAAGATCGATCTCAACTCATTGATGAACCGAGTCACACGGAAGAGATTGGATTGAGCCTTGCTCCTTGTGCAAAATCGAGTGAAGAGGATGATAGATCTTTGGTCACAGCCGTGAAAAGAGAAACAGAAGAAGATTCCGATGTTAATGAGCAGGAAAAACCAGAGCAAGAAGTGGAAATCACTAAGAAAGAGGATGAAGGAATGACAGAATCCGAGACAGAGGATGAACAAGAAGGTTTGGAGAATGCTCAAGACAGTCCATCTGAAGCTGAAATTGAACCAACGGAGACCACCGTACAAGCACATATGGCTCGGAAGAAGAGGAACTTCAAGCGATTAGGGCTTCCTCCACCTAAAAAGCAGCGAGAGGTTCACGAAGAGAAGCTCAAGGCTAGAGTTATCTTTGAGGAACAACCAAGAGCAACATCACCTCCCCAGTCTGTTGCAGGAACTCTTTCAGAACCTGCTTCATCAGAACATCAGGATTTGGATGTCATTCAGCTTGGTAGCATCCGTTTGCCTCGGAATGGACAGTATACTTCAGAGACTTCATATGAGGCTTTAGTAAAAACAGCTCAAGCTCTTCAAACGCTTACACATGTTGTCCAACGTCTCATTAACAACCTGCAGAGCCAGAGATGATTTTGGGAAGTTTTTAATCTTTGTGCTCTCAAGCAGGGGGAGATGGAGTTTGGTGGGAGTTTGGAGTTAGTTTTTGGGATTGTGTTTTAAATTTGCTGTTTAATGGATGCATTCTGGGGTAGTTAACAACTTTGGTTAGTTTTATGTGTTTTGTTTAAGACTATGTTCTAAAAAACTTGATCTTAAGACGTGTCTTAATGTTTTTAAATGCTCTGGAATCCTTGTAAGGTTGTTTGCAAAAAGATTATTCATGCAGGTGCTTAAGAAACACAAAGTTAGAAAGGGGAAATTAAATATGCAATTAGTGATATAGTTGATGTATATCAGTGCAAAGTACTATAGGAAATAGTTCAGAGAACAACTGTGACAAAGAACTGAAGAAAAAGAAGACACTTAAAGGCGGTTCAAAAGAAGGTCCAAGAAGCTTCTATGAAAGATAGAAGAGACCGTTGAAGGTTTTCCTTATGAAGAAAAAGGAAAACATGAAGCAAGAGAACAATTTCCTAATCCATAAAGAAAAATGAAATTATTCAAAACCTATTAGGACTAGGATAGGAATTTGGCTTGTTGTATAGCCACCACCTATTTTATACGTGCTAAGTCTTTAGAGAAGATTAGCACAAATAAGAAAGAGTATTCCTAGCAATTAAGCTCTAGTTTAAGAGAAAGAAGAGCTAAGAACTTAAAGAAGGTAAAGGGATTTTGAGTGGTTCAAAGATCGAGTACGATCTAAGAACGCGAGTTTGAGAGAATAGATAATAGGTTTAAAAGAAACGTTTGTAAACTTATTTTCTATTAATCAAAGAAGAGTGTTGTTAAGAGAAAATCCCTCTGTGTTACTTTGTGATGCAGTTTCTCTCTTAATTTCTATATAATAAACTTTGGATAAATGTATAATAAACTCATATATATACTCATCAAAATCTCCTTTTGGTTTTGCCAACTATTGTAATTCGTACCTCTTAAAAGCAGTAAAGGTAATCACATACACACATGGCATGTTCAAAGCTTGTAACTACGAAAGTCAACATGTAAAATACGTTAAGGGACGCTTGTGTCAATATTGTAATTATAAATTGAGATTATATATATCAAAGACACGCTACGTTCAACAATCCGTTGTAGTCTAGCTGGTCAGGATACTCGGCTCTCACCCGAGAGACCCGGGTTCGAGTCCCGGCAACGGAGATTGTTTTTGTTTTTTTTTATGCATCAAACCACTGATGAAAGTCCAACCTCAATCTTAGGATACTGAAATCAAGTTGGAATAATGGTACATAAGTCAATATTAATGGGGATTGATAAGGAAATTGAATTGGGAAACAAATGAATTTCAAAATTTTTATTTATCCTATTGTTTTTTTATTTTCTCTAGGATTAGTCAGATGAAAAGTGTGGTTGTATCATAGTAGCAACACAAGTATGATATTTTGTTGGGTTTGCAGATAATCTTGAAAATCGCTAATTTGCTTGAGCACTATGCAAAGAGAGCTTTTATATGGTGGTCAGGTGGTGGAACAAAGTCCACTGTTTACAGTAACTAACCTATCGACAACTTTTGAGTTATGTCACCAATCTTGCTAAACCATTGTGTTCCATTATCTTGTTGAAATGGTGGAAGTTGTGAAAGACAACATTAATTACTTGTCCTATTCTTTTTGTTAGTAACATGTAGAGTTACTAGATGAAAAGTTAACTGAATAAGCTGATATGGTTCATGTCAGAAGAGCTCGCTCGTTATGAAGGGATGAACATTGATTTCCCTGTTTGTTTCTTTGACTTGAGGAAATATTCACAAACCAATAAAGTTATATTGTTATAACTTGTTTGATAGAATATCTTTTGTTAATGTTCCAAATTTTAATATTCCACTAGAACAGCTAATGCACCATGAACTTTAAAGCGGCATCTTTATTTTCTTGTGTACATTACATAACCTAAGGTTCCCGATACTTGGTGAGACTAATCAAAAGCTCCCATTGCTCTTTACAACAATAATGAGTATGTATAGTAGTGTTCTCTCATCTTTTCATATTTGAGGATCTCTCTAGATTCTTACATCCGTTTATTCGCATTGGTGTCAGCTGATCATATGTTAGATATTTACAGCTTTACCCACATTTTCGTGGCGGAAGGCGAAAAAAGAAACAAATAAAAAGCACACTTTCATTGCCAGAATTTAGAAGATGAGGAAAATAAACACTTGAAGATCGATGAGATGGTAGCTAACCTTTTATTTTTCTTCTCATAGCATTTTCTTTTTAGCTACTTGAAAGCATTTAAAACTGACTAGGTATATGATCATGCCAAGAGCCAGAAGTTCTTATGTGTCTTGGTGTTTAGAACATAGCCTCCATTTTGACCTTTCTTTTGTACGCCAACACAAGTACATTTGCTATTCTCGATTAGATATTCCGCTGTGTCTACTCCTTTTGAACCTCTTAGTGACCCTCCAGGCCGCCTAGTTCTATCAATCCAAACCGTCCTCATCGTTAGGATCTCATATCGAAAATATAAAGATACCAATTCACTGGTATATATAAAAAAAAAACATAGACCACTCCACTCATTGTCAATTGGTTTTTACGATATATGATTCTTACCCTAGAAGGGAGGATGAGATTGTCCTGCGTTGGCCTATAATAATAACATCAACACCAAGCTTGTCACCATGAAGAAGAATCGCCGTAGCTTTGATGCTTTCCATAGCTATACACTCGGTGTGCACACGCACTTTTGGCTGCGCGATTTCGCATATCCGCTTCATTTGTTCCAAGAAATTCCCATCTCCTTGACCAATCTCCGAAGCTAAAGCGGTTGCCGCGGCATTAGAAGCGGTTGTGGTACCGTTAGAAGATTGAGAAGAGCCGCTGCTAGAAGAAGAGATGGAACTTGGTAATCTTAGAAAACTTGAGAAAGCATTTTTCCAAGAACCACCATTGTTTTCAACATGTACAAGAATAAGCTCGTCTTGCTCGAGGACGGCGTGTGAAAGAGCGTATTGAAGAGCAGCTGCAGATTCACGTGTTGGATCAGCGATCACCATGATCTTACGTGATTGTGTTGTTGAAGATGATCCTCTACGACCCTCTTCCATGCCCTTCTTCTTCTTCCTTCTTCTTCTTGATTCTTTCCTTTGTCTATATCATCACCATTTTTAATGTTTGTTTTTTTTAACTTTTTTTTCTTTCTAATGGGTTTGTTTTTTTTTATTCTTTTGATTAGAGAAATTAAGGTATCAAAAACTCACGATTTGTTGTCACGGTTTGTGTTCATGTTTATCTCTGAAAAAATCAGTTAGGAAAAATTAAAGAAACTTAACCGTTTTTTTTTTTTTGTTTAGAAAAAAGAAAAATAATTGTGGTGGTGGTGGTGGTTAGTGTTGCTATTTTTGAGGAATACGTCACTTTTGTTTTGGACCAGTTTTGGTTAATTTTAGGTGTTACCAACTTCCAATACAACAGCCACATTCAAAAATCTCCACAAATTTTTTTCTATGGCTTGTTTGTTTCTCTTAAACTTTCTCATGACTTCTTATAAATTTTGACATTTTGAAAGAAGATGAAGAAACTATTTTGCAAAACAGAAACAGCAATTGATGAATCCTTGGGTTGATAGTTTAGATTGTGAATCTTTATTCTATTTGAGTGAGCAAACAAACACATGATTCTGAAACTTGTTTACATGAGAAAATATTTAATTATTCTATATGGAAAATATTAGAAACGTAAATGAAACTGCAAACTCAAGCTTTATAGATTGCTGGTGGAGCTACCGAACATAAAGAATAATAATAATGAGCATACAAGTTTAATTAATATTGAAAAATTCATAGAAATCTTAACAATACCAGAAAAAAGTTGCATGCTCACTATTATATGTGTTTTTATTTCAATTATCTGGTTAAGAGCATGCAACTTGTCTTTTAATTCCATTACAAGAAAAAAAGATAACTCGTAAAAATTTCAATAGATAAAAAAAACGATCGTATAACGAAAGCAAAATTAAACATACTTGTTTAGTTTTCTCTGTTTAGCTCCCTCATATATATTTCGATGGTTATCGCATCATTGATAAGATGTCATGTTCTCACCATATCCAAAACCTTAGGCATGATTTCATTGATACCCATCTTTTAAGAACTACTTGAGTTCCTTTTTCTCGTCGAAAAAATATGCGGAACGGATGTGTTTAGGGCCTGAAGACAAATATGTCCCAGCTTGTTCCGCTACACAAAGTATCTAGTCAGTTTCTACATGTACAAAAAGTTGATAGAAAGATGGGCACCTTCCGGCCCGACATTTTGGAGGCCCAAATCAATTTTTAAAATTAGGGGTTCTAATCTTTTTTTTGTCACAATAGTGTTCTTTATAGATAAAGCCAAGGACAACAAGTTTAAGTTCAAGCCTATTACATTCATAAAAAACCAAATACAAGGATAGAACTAAAAAAGAACAGACAATTAACACCAAACCAAAGTGATAATATAACTGTTCTTCTTGAGATTATTGTTCTTGTACTAACTTTAACTCCAAAGTAAAGAGAGTAGACCCAGAACCATGCCAAAAAGTGAAGTCTTCTGGGTGTCTTTTGTCTTCTTAAGAGGACCTGAAAGTAGTAGTAAAACAAAAGAAAAACTTGACAGAAGTTAATCGAGTGAATCAACGCTTCTTAGGTGGTTTTTGGTTCTTGTCATTTGTGCTTTTACGCTTAGAACAGTCGCCGATCTCAAAACATCTTGGATAGTTGGAGACAAAAGCTTCATGAGAAGGTGGAAAGTGTGGTGTAGGATTAGATGCAGTGGAGGATGAAAAGGTGGAGGAAGATACCATTGAAGATTGTCTCCTTCTTGAGGGGATGGGTGCTGCGAAGTGATTAAGTCCCCTGAGATGGATTCCAGGAAAATATGGAGAGGCTGCAGCAAGTTCTTCTATGTTGATAGGGGGAGAGGCTGGGCGTGGAGGTGGAGGATACGGCGCCGGAAAAGAGTTGTCAGACATTTGAGATTGTGAGTTTCTGTCAGACCTGCAGATTTCATCATCATTAACAGGTCCATGGTAAACAGGGACCTCAGGGATCTCAGAGCTAAGACTTTGTATCGGAACAGGAGCTGGAGCAACATGATGGACAAAATTATAGGGACAGTGACTGCGGTGATGAGTGAGTCTTAAGCAATTGCTACAGATCCTACGGAGTCTTTCATACTGGAAGCTAACTGTGGCTCTTTCACCATACTGAAAACGGATACGGCTGAAAAATCAAAGACTAGCTGTGATTTCAAAGCGTATTCTTACCCGGATGAAATTGATATGAGTAGTGGTGGCCTCATCATAGTCCAAATATACAACTTCCCCCAAATGTTGAGCAATATATCTGACAGTGCCTTCTGATACATAAGCAAGAGGAATCCCACGTATCTGAACCCAAAGGTCAATGGTAGTGAGATAATCTCTATCAGGGTAATCTTCCCAACGTTGAAAAGCGACGAACCAATTATTGAACAACCAGGGTTCTCGGCGTTGCACAGACACCAAGTCTATCTCGGACTGAAAACGGAATTGAATGAAAGTGTCATCAATGACTCTGCCATGAACCCTAGATTCTAAACTCCATGAGCGTGGAAGTGAAGAAACAACAGCATGTAAACTCTGGGAATGTTGATTGAGAGGGCCTTGCTATCAAACTGAGCCTGTTTCGATGAATAACTTCAGAGTAAGCATTGAAGGGAATAAAAAGCTCAGGATCATCTCTGCCAAGGTCGAGATTTTGTATTTCATCCCACAAGTTTGAAGCCATTGTAAGGAAAGGAAAGGAAAAGAAAGAAAATTAAAAGAGAACGGTGAAGAGAGAATATAGAAAAAGTAAGAATATATATAGGAGGAAGAAGACGAGAAGAAGGAATTGAGAATAAGAAGTCAAAGATGGGGTTAACAAACCAAGATTTACTACAAAAGGGGATAAGGTAAGAAAATATCTTTGGCAGTAAAAACAAAAGATTATGATGAAAAGATATACTAAGATATTAAGAAATAATATTTAGAATGGAAGGAAGTGATTGCTTTAACCTGTAGCGACAAAAAGTCAGACACCTGCTATCTGAGACGGTTAACTAGAAGTCGAGAGAAAGTGAGTTTTCTCTGAATCCAAAAGAGGTTTCAGCCAAGCAGGAGGGCCTTGAGCAACATAAGAATGAAAACGGTTACCTTGAAGAACACTGGTAGCAATGAGAAATGCAGCCTGATTTGATGAAAGATCAGTGAACTCCAATTTCCAATCTTTAATAAAAGCAAGCTTCCTGTTAATTTCAGAGACAAAAAACTGGAAGAGAGGCCAAGCCTGAGGTGAGTGAAGCGCCTTAATCAAGTCATTCGCTTCTGAAGCAAAGATCACAAAATTAATTTTGTGATGAATCTGTTGGAACTTGAACAGGTTTTAATCTCTATTAACAACCTAACAGTTTCTTAAAGCCTAGGATCTAAGGTTTGTAAACTTGAATCAGAAAGATCTCGTTGATACCTGGAGTTATGCAGCGGATTGATATCAGGAATCAGAGATCTGGAAGCGTCTCACGTGCTACGCCTCTACTGGAGTCCACACTCGCACAAACAGGAATCTGCAGGGATGCTAGTGCCTGGAATCAGATCTTGCAGAGGAACCTGTGACAACTTGAGAGGGAAGACAAAAACTTAGGTCAAAATCTCGTGCCTCATATCTTTTATATAGGCACGGGATAAGACCCAATTGTTCACGGGCCGAGCCGAAACAAATTAAGTCAATGGGCCGAAATCTCTATTTCGGTCCGAACTTGGTGTCGATCGATACCACCTCATTGGTGTCGATCGACACCTTCCCTCATTGCACATTCCTTGCTTAAGTGCATCCTGTTTGCTTAGGTGTGTGACCCTGTAGGATCAAATAATACTAGTAATGAGTTCATAACTCACTAGTCATGAGAAGCTTCTAGCAAAGCGTCATGATTACCTAGTATCAAATGATAGTATGATCTCGACAAATAACTACATCTAGAGTAAGTACTGAGATGATTTCGGGACATTCCCAACAATCTCCCACTTGTACTGGAATCATCTATTCTCATAATCCCTTCGTCTCTATATCTCGATAAGGCATAAGGCAAGAACCGTGTCATCCTTATTAAGCCAATATCATGTTCATCGAACTCTGATTTATACTGACAAGACAAACAACTGACATTCAGTTCGTTCGAGTACGGCCACACATTTCTCAGCATCAAATCTTCGATGGGCCCTGAGATATTTATCTCCTGTTTTACAGGAGGGACAAATTCCATCTTGTTCCATCCCTGTTCCTTCACACACTTCATGATGCACCCAATCAATGTCTTTATAGTCACCTGTTACGGCTGACGTTTGACAAAGTCAAAGTGGACCAATTCATATGTAAGAAATCATGATGAACTCAGGTCTAAGGACTATACTCTATAGTCGTAATGAGAACCTCTCATGACACTTTATTATCCTGTAGAGTTCTCATTAGCGGGTCATGTCCGATTATATGTTCTCTAACATATATCTATGTGATTGACTTTAATACTCTTATTAATGACTTCATGAAACTTAGTCATCAGTCAACTCACAATCTAGTCTCACGCAGTTGTCATTGTCCCCTTTTGACAACCTCGACTAGGGACAAAATTAACCCATGTCATTTATTTCTTATAGGGTCTCATGATCAAGTCCTCAACTTGATGACCTATTAATTAACATGAATTATTTTGGGACCTTTTAATTTAAAGACACATTGAAAATTAAGCTGAAATCAAATTTCATTAATAAAATAAAAATGTCTACATGAACACCAAAAATAACTAAAATAAGACAACTCCCACTAAAATCAAGATCTCATCTCAATATCCCTAATACCTATAGCAGTCGTATGACTCTCATGCTTAGGCCTCGGGAGTGGCTTGGTCAGAGGATCACCGACGTTCTCATCCGTTGGAACTCTGCTGATCTTCACATCTCCTCTATCAATGATATCGCGGATCAAGTGATACCGCCTCTCAATGTGTTTGGACTTCTGGTGTGATCTGGGTTCCTTTGCCTGAGCAATGGCTCCATTGTTGTCGCACAACAACGCCACTGGCTCCGAGATGCTAGGAATCACACCAAGTTCAGTCATGAACTTTTTGATCCAAACAGCTTCCTTCGCTGCTTCAGAAGCAGCAATGTATTCAGCCTCTGTAGTGGAATCCGCTACGGTGCTCTGCTTGGAACTCTTCCAACTGACCGCACCGCCATTCAGACAAAAGACATATCCGGACTGGGACCGGAAATCGTCTTTATCCGTCTGAAAACTTGCGTCTGTGAATCCACTCACAACCAGTTCATCACTTCCTCCATAGATCAAGAATTTATCCTTAGTATTTCTCAAATACTTGAGGATATTCTTGACAGCTGTCCAGTGACTCTCACCTGGATCAGATTGGTATCTACTCGTCATGCTCAAAGCACAAGCAACATCTGGACGAGTACAGAGCATGGCATACATGATAGATCCTACAGCCGAAGCATAAGGAATCCTATCCATCCGCTCCCGCTCAGCCTGTGTCGAAGGACACTGCTTCTTGCTGAGAGTGACGCCATGCAACATTGGCGTGAAGCCCTTCTTGGAATCATGCATATTGAATCTGTGCAAGACCTTATCGATATAAGTATCTTGACACAATCCAATTAGTCTGTTCGCTCTATCTCTATAGATTCTTATTCCAAGAATGTATGCGGCTTCACCCATGTCTTTCATGGAAAAACAACTTCCGAGCCAAGCCTTGACGGACTGAAGCAACGGAATGTCGTTTCCGAGAATAAGTATGTCATCAACATACAGTACGAGAAATGCAATTCCGCTCCCACTAGTCTTTTTGTACACACATAGTTCCTCTTCGTTCTTGATGAAGTCAAACTTTTTGACCGCTTCATCAAAACGAAGGTTCCAACTCCGTGATGCTTGCTTCAATCCATAAATGGATCGATGAAGCTTGCATACTTTCCCAGCATTTTTAGGATCTATGAAACCCTCAGGCTGTGTCATGTACACATCCTCCTCCAGAATTCCGTTAAGGAAAGCTGTTTTCACATCCATCTGCCAAATCTCATAATCGTAATAAGCGGCAGTTGCTAGGAGAATCCGAATGGATTTAAGCATAGCGACTGGGGAATAGGTCTCATCATAGTCAATACCATGAATTTGCTTGAAACCTTTAGCCACCAACCTAGCTTTGAATATCTGTATATTCCCATCCACGTCAATCTTCTTCTTGAAGATCCATTTGCACTCTATGGCTTTTACACCATCAGGCAAATCTACCAAGGACCATACTTGGTTTTCTGACATGGATCCCATTTCAGATTTAGCGGCATTAAGCCACTTTTCGGAGTCTGGGCCCAACATTGCTTCTTTGAAAGTCGCAGGCTCGTCACTGTCTATGATCAACAAGTCATGACAATCCGTTATGAGAAATCCTTGATATCTCTCGGGTTCGTGACGGATCCTTCCGGATCTGCGAACTTCCGGCTGCACAGGTGC
Organism: Erysimum cheiranthoides; assembly: GCA_011420285.2. Classification (NCBI taxonomy): domain Eukaryota; kingdom Viridiplantae; phylum Streptophyta; class Magnoliopsida; order Brassicales; family Brassicaceae; genus Erysimum; species Erysimum cheiranthoides. The sequence goes on from CM022177.2 coordinate 8,847,775, forward strand.
GGGTTCTACAACTCTTTGTATTTCCACTGGCTGCTCTTCCTCTACAGGTTGAGTAGCCTCTTGTGACTCTCGAATTTCTTCGAGTTGTACTTTACTCCCACTACTCTTCTTGGAAAGAAACTCTCTCTCCAGGAAAGTACAACCCCGAGCAACAAACACTTTGTTCTCAGAACGGTTGTAGAAGTTGTACGCCTTGGTTTCCTTAGGATAACCAACGAAAAAGCACTTGTCGGATTTGGGTGCGAGCTTATCGGAAATCAACCGTTTTACATAAGCCTCACAACCCTAAATTTTCAGGAAAGACAAACTTGGAACATTTCCAGTCCACATCTCATGTGGTGTCTTTTCAGCTGATTTTGTAGGAACTCTGTTTAGAGTAAACATAGACGTTTCTAGAGCGTATCCCCAAAAGGATAATGGAAGGTCTGTTTGACTCATCATTGATCGAACCATATCCAATAGGGTCCGATTCCTCCTCTCGGAAACTCCATTCCATTGGGGCGTTCCAGGAGGAGTGAGCTGTGAAACAATTCCACACTCTCTCAGATGATCATCGAACTCTTGGCTTAAGTATTCTCCTCCGCGATCTGATCGAAGAGCTTTAATACTTTTGCCAAGTTGGTTCTGTACTTCATTTTGGAATTCCTTGAACTTTTCAAAGGATTCCGACTTGTGTCTCATCAAATAGACATAGCCATACCTACTGAAATCATCAGTAAAAGTGATGAAGTACTGATAATTTCCTCTAGCATTCGTGCTAATCGGGCCGCACACATCTGTATGTATTCGGCCCAATAAGTCACTGGCCCTTTCATTCTTTTTTGTTGAAAGGGGCCCTAGCCATTTTGCCCATTAAACAGGATTCACATTTCTCACATGATTCATAATCAAATGAGCCCAAAAGCCCATCTTTATGGAGCTTCTGTATGCGTCTCTCGTTTATGTGACCTAAACGACAATGCCAGAGAAAAGTTGGGTTTTCGTCATTTGACTTAAACCGCTTTGTGTTTATGTTATTAACGGGAATAGTTTGGTTTAAGGCATAAAGCCCATTCTCTAATGGGGCGCTACCATAAAACATATGATTAAGATTAAAAGAGCAACACTTGTCTTTAATCATAAAATCAAAACCATCCAAATTCAAACAGGAAACTGAAATGATGTTTCTGCTTATAGCAGGTACATAGTAGCAATTATGCAAATTTAAAACCAAGCCCGAAGGCAGAGACAACTTGTAGACGCCTACAGCCAGTGCAGCAACTCTTGCTCCATTCCCGACTCGTAGCTCTACTTGTCCCTTTTCCAGCGTTCTACTCTCACTTAGCGCCTGCATATTAGTACAAATATGAGCACCACAGCCGGTATCCAATACCCATGAGTTAGAACCTGATGAAGTAACATTTACTTCAATAACATAGATACCTGGAGAAGCCGTCTCGTACGTCTTCTTCAATTTTTCGTAACCTTCCAGGAATTTCTTGCAATTTCTTTTCCAATGCCCGGGCTCCTTACAGAAATGGCACTTATCAGCTTCAGAAGGACCAGCCTTTGGCTTAGGAGTAGGCGCCGGCTTGTCCTTGTTCTCAACCTGGACAGCCTTGGCTTTGCCTTTTCCTTTGCCCTTGCCAGACTTCTTATGCTTTTTACCCCCTTGCACCATGAGTACACTCGGGGTGGCCTTCTTAAGGTTGGGCTCAGCAGTCTTAAGCATCCCATGCAACTCAACCAACGTCTTCGTCAAGTTATTCATATTGTAGTTCATGATGAACTGATCAAAGTTTGACGGCAGTGACTGCAGTATGATGTCAGTAGCCAACTCGTGGCTAATGGGACAGTCCAGTCTCCTCAGGTTATCTATATAACCCATCATCTTAATGACATGAGGACTGACTGGAGCATCCTGTGGCAGCTTGCACCCAACCAGAGACTTCACCAATTGGTGTCTCTCAGTTCGTGCTTGCTCCTGAAACAACGCTTTCAGGCTAGTGATCATCTCGATGGGCGACGCCACGTTCTCATATTGCTTCTGCAATTCAGAGTTCATGGTAGCCAACATCAGACAAGTCACATCGACCACATCATTAGAATGCTTATCCCAAGCATTCTTTTCAGACTGCGGGGCATTGGCGCGGTATTTCTCGGGGAGAACTTTCTCAAGGACATAGTCCTTCTTCTCCTGCTTGAGAACGATTCTCAAGTTCCGATACCAATCGAGAAAGTTAGATCCATTCAATTTGTCCTTCTCAAGGACGGATCTCAAGGAGAAAGTGTTTGAATTGGAGCTTGACATGACTGAAAAACAAACAAAATAGAGGTTTAGTTAAGGTGTTCAAGAAAAGAGAAATCTTAACAATTAAGAAAACTCACATTATATTCAACGCAAATGTTTCCTCAATGAATATAACGATACAAAATCCATATTTCACAAAAACCCAAGCGAGCCACTGGCTATCACTCAAGTCTTAGTTATTTAGGTAAGCAACTCTTTGCTAATCATATCCAATATGACTTTTGTTTGTGGACAAAAACATCTCTATGTGTTATCCACCTGATGTCTATGGGCCCAGAACTTCTGATGGCCCACTCAAGTTAACCAATCTATCAATCATGTAATAGCTGATGCCATGCACTGCAAGCCCATCAACCTATTACTTATTGTCTTACTCATGTAACTGCAGATAACTTGCACTGCAAGCCTATCACGCAGTGAAACGAGTCTTGACAGCTGACTAGATTTGGGAAGACATCAAGAAAACTTGATATTTGGTTTGAGGAACTGAACTTTTAATCTTAACGTATATCTTATATACAATCAAGAAGGCTTAGATTTCATTTAAAACATTCATTTTGATCTAGTTTTAATTAATCTAAGAAGTGGGTGAAATTCTGTTTGGCTATGACGTCTGCAGTGCACCGTTGCAAGCAACGATCGACACTCATTAGTTCAACCAAAGCAATTTCGATGACTGGTTAGTATCGATCGATACTACCAGAAGTGGTATCGACCGATGCTCAACTAACCAAATCGATCTGCGATAACGAGTCAATCCAATTGATCTGGATCGATAACCGGTCAATCAAATTGAACCGTATCGATTTCCAGTTGGTATCGATCGATACAACACTTGTATCGGTCGACACCAACATGATCGCACTAAACCGCAATCAGCCGGTTTAGATCGATTTCGACCAAGCATGATAACCGGTTCAATCCAATTGAACCGACTAACCACTCGCAAGGTCGTGTCGATCGACACAACTAAGCTTGTGTCGATCGACACCATTAGGTTTCGGAAAAGGAACTTCGATCTTTCGATCGAAACCTAATTAATTTTAGTGGTGTCGATCGATACCAACTAGGTGGTGTCGATCGATACCGCGAAACCTAGTCGACGAGTTTTTAGCAAAAACGATTTTCACAGAAAAACTACAAAAGCATAAACAACCAAATTCGAATTCTCTAATTCAATTACAAGTTGTTAGGTGATTCAATGTTAAACCTAAAGGCTCTGATACCACTGTTGGAACTTGAACAGGTTTTAATCTCTATTAACAACCTAACAGTTTCTTAGAGCCTAGGATCTAAGGTTTGTAAACTTGAATCAGAAAGATTTCGTTGATACTTGGAGTTATGCAGTGGATTGATATCAGGAATCAGAGATCTGGAAGCGTCTCACGTGCTACGCCTCTACTGGAGTCCACACTCGCACAAACAGGAATATGCAGGGATGCTAGTGCCTGGAATCAGATCTTGCAGAGGAACCTGTGACAACTTGAGAGGGAAGACAAAAACTTAGGTCAAAATCTCGTGCCTCATATCCTTTATATAGGCACGGGATAAGACCCAATTGTTCACGGGCCGAGCCGAAACAAATTAAGTCAATGGGCCGAAATCTCTATTTCGGTCCGAACTTGGTGTCGATCGATACCACCTCATTGGTGTCGATCGACACCTTCCCTCATTGCACATTCCTTGCTTAAGTGCATCCTGTTTGCTTAGGTGTGTGACCCTGTAGGATCAAATAATACTAGTAATGAGTTCATAACTCACTAGTCATGAGAAGCTTCTAGCAAAGCGTCATGATTACCTAGTATCAAATGATAGTATGATCTCGACAAATAACTACATCTAGAGTAAGTACTGAGATGATTTCGGGACATTCCCAACAGAATCATGCATTCAACAGTCCATACGATGCTTTGAAATTGAGCTTCACGTAGAGAAGAGAGGCCAGAGAAAGATCTTCTACTGTGTAACAGAGCTGTGCCATTGTCATCTCTTAATACCCAAGAGAAACCCCCATTGAGCTTGTTCTTTGACCAAACCATTCCTAAATTACATTTCAGCCAAGGAGAAGGAGGTTTTAACCAAGTCTTGATAGGTCTTCCTCTGTCAAAAGTTCTAGAACTGTTGTAGCCTGTATTAATGGCTTGAGCATTGAACCATTGAGAACTTTTTTCTTGAATTTTCAGCACTATGTCAGGAAGAACAAAATCTTTACCTTCCAAGAAATACCCATTCCTGTTTTTCCATAAATACCATAGAGTCCAAGGAAAGCTCCTCCTAATAGGTGCTGGAATGGATAAAGTCTTGGACATGGTGAAGAGGAATTGGATGTTGGTATATTCAGAAGAAGAGTTAAAACCACCTTGTGGACTTGGAAAACCTGAAAGAGCCCAAACTTGTCTATCAATAGAACAAGTAAACAGGGCATGATTTATAGACTCTTTCTCCCATCCACAAAATTGGCATCTTAAGTCTTTATGAATGCCACAGATTTCAAGCTTGTCAGAGACTGCAAGTGCCCCACTTAAAGCTCTCCAAATAAAAGATTTCAGTTTAGGAGAAGTTTGTAAGGACCATATCTGATTCTTGAGATCATTTAAAGAGGGTCTCAATTCAGCTGTAGCAATAATCTCCTCCTTGTTGAGTTTATTAGCTAGTCAATAGCCAGATTTAACTGAATATTCTCCAGTCTTTGTATGATTCCAACACCAAAAGTCTTCTCGAGACACAACAGGTTGATGAGCCAAAATGAGATTCACATCTCTTGGGAAAAACAGATTTTCAAGTTGAGTCAAGTTCCAAATACGATGTGGAAAGTCAATCAGAGAAGAAACCTTCAGGTTGAGATCAATAAAATTATTCCTGATAAAAGGAGCTCTCATAGTTTCAGCAGCCAGCCAAGAATCAATCCATACAAGAGTTGATTCACCATTCCCTATCATCTTTCTGAGACCTTGAAGAAGTAATTGATGACCATGAAGTATGCTTCTCCATATATATATAAGAAGGTCGTGTGCCCACTGTTGCAGTCATAAAGTCATTATTTGCAAAATAACGACTCTTCATCACTTTAGCAAAAAGGCAATCAGGGTATTGAATAATCCGCCAAGCTTGTTTAGCTAACAGGGCCTGATTGAAAGCTTCCAAATCTCTAAATCCTAACCCGCCATTCTCTTTAGTAAGACAGAGTTTATCCCAACTGATCCAATGAATCTTCTTTTTATTTTCCATTGAGTTCCACCAGAAACTAGACATGGCTGAAGTAAGTTTTTCACAGGTAGTCTTTGGTAATTTAAAACAAGACATAGCATAAACAGGAAGAGCCATAGCTATTGCCTTAAGAAGAATTTCCTTTCCACCTAAAGATAAGGTGCGTTCAAACCAACCAGATAACTTAGACTTTAATCTATTAAAGATAAAGTCTAGCATTTGAATTTTAGAGCCACTGAAGCATTCGGGGAGACCTAAGTATGTACCTGCTCCACCCTCATTTAGAATACCTGTCAGAGATTTGATGGATTATTGTAGACTAAGATCCACTTTAGAACCAAAAGTGATAGAAGATTTTGCCAAGTTTATCCTCTGTCCTGTAAATTCACCATATTGATCAAGAATTTGCTTCAGCTTTGAAGCTTGGGCTACAGAAGCTTTACAACTAAAGAGGCTATTATCTGCAAAAAGAAGATGGTGAAGAGTTGGGCCAGAAGATGAGAATTGAATTCCTTGAAGAGATCCTGCAGATTCAGCTCGATTCAACAAATGTGTTAGACCTTCAGTACATAAAACAAAGAGAAAAGGAGAAATAGGGTCTCCTTGGCGTAAACCTCTCTGAGGTACGATCAAACCAAAAGGTTGATCATTAATCAGTACCGAATAAGTAACTGAGGTAACACAATACATCACCCAATTGATCCATTGGTGATGAAAGCCAAGAGCAACTAATAGTCCTTTGAGATAACTCCATTCCAATCTATCAAAAGCCTTAGACATATCTGTTTTAATAGCCATGGATTCAGAGGAGATGATAGGGTGAGTTCGGAGAGCATTAACCATTTCATGAGCAATTGAAATATTATCAGAGATAAGTCTGTCAGAAACAAAGGCACTTTGAGTTGGAGAAACCAGGAATGGCAAGATAGGTTGTAAGCGAGAAGATAAGATCTTGGATATAATCTTGTAAAGAACCGAGCACAAGCTAATAGGTCGAAGATCAGACATCTGGTTCGGATGTATTACCTTTGGAATGAGACATAACTGTGTGTAGTTCCATTCTGTTGGAAAGGATCCTGTTGTGAAGAAATCTTGAATTTCCAAAGTAACATGAGGTCCTATAATTTCCCAGTATTTTTGGAAAAAAAAGACCTGTCATGCCATCTGATCCTGGAGCATTGGTAGGATTGATTGAGAATACTGCTTGTCTTATCTCTTCTGATGAAACAGATCTTATCAAACTTTCATTCATGCTTGGAGAAACTTTACTTGGAAAGTCATGAAATAACCAGTTGAAATTGCCAGGAGCTGAGGTTTGAAATAAATCTTGAAAGTAAGTTGTAGCTATTTCACCTTTAGAGGCTTCTGATTTTTGAATGTTGCCCGAGCTATCCTTTAAAGCCTCAATTCTTTTTCTTGATATGTTAGCTTGAACAGAAGCATGGAAGAATTTGGTGTTGTTATCTCCTTCTAGAAGCCATTTTTCTCTACTTTTTTGACTCCAAAAAGTTTCTTCTTCTGTATAAGCTAGAGACAGCTGATTTTTCAAGTTAATCAGATGAGAGGTTGAAGGATAAGATGAAGAGTGCTCCTGTTCTAAAGCAATCTGAAGCTGCAAAAGCTTGTCTTGAGAATTAGGACAGGTTCTCTTTTTCCATTTACTTAAAGCTTTACGGCAGTATCGAAGTTTATCAGAAACCGAAGACGCTGGAGAGGGATATACATTAGACCAAGCTGTGGAGATGGTTTCTTTGACCTGAGGCTTGTTGAGAAACCTTTTGTCGAATCTGAAGTTACCTCTATAAGTCGCAGAAGATGAAATAAGCTTTACCAAAACAGGTCTATGATCTGATCCTCTTTTCTCTAAAAAGTGTTGATTAGAAGCAGGGAATAGTTGAAACCATCCTTTGTTGCCAAAACATCTGTCTAACTGACTTTGAATCCACATCTGATTTCTCATTCCTCCCCATGTTAAACAGTTCCCTACTAAAGGCAGTTCAGCCATTCCACAAATACGAATCATATCAGCAAAAGGTAAAAAAGAAGATTCACTGCGCTTAGGACCACCTACTTTCTCCCCATTATGCAGAATCTCATTAAAATCACCAAGCATACACCAACAGTCTCTTTTTTCTATACTTATACGCATTAGTCGTTCCCAAACTAGCGGTCTTGATATGAACAATGGATCACCATAGACGCAAGAAACAAAAAAACTGAGAGAACCAAATTGAACATGGAGGTCAAGAAGGTTCTTATCAACAAACTTGAAGTCAATTTCTACACTGTTCTTCCAAAAAAGAGCTAAACCACCACTTTTACATATAGGATTAACTGTATAAACTCTGTCATAACCTAACCATTCTTGTAAGTCAACCAAAACATTTCTTACATGCATCGTCTCCATCAAAAACAACAACTCAGGAAAATGTTCTTTACGCATTTCCATGAGTCGGGGAATTGTCAAGTCTTGAGACCGTCCTAAGCCTTGACAATTCCAGCTCATTATACTCATTAAGATTTAGACAGTCCCTCAATTGGGACTGTCTTAATGAGTTTGGTGGGTTTAACAGATTTTCCAAAAGATTCAATTACTTTTCTCTTGAGTCGCCCATCTTTCCCGTCTTTCTCTTGTCCTTTATCTAAGTCTATATTTTCCAAAGAAGAAGGATGAGATGTACCTGAAGATTTCTTTCTAGGCTTGAAGGTTTTCTTTCTGAAATAAGCCTTATTTGAAGCTGACTTTGAGGAACTCGCTTCAGAAGCAGAAAGTAAGTTGATAGATTCAAGATTAGCCGAAAAGGAAAGTTTGCCAGTTGAAGTTGCAGAGGAGAATCCTGAATGAGGTATAGCTGTAGTAACAGGAGAATCAGAAACTTGGAGATTGATAACAGGAGAAGCAGAGACTCCAAAGTTGATGGTAGAGCTTTTGCTTAATTGAGGAGATGGAGAAGGCTGAAGTTGACTAATACTTCCTGATAAAGCAGAAGAGAGATCAACCAATTCCAAGCCAGCAAGTGATTTGAGAGGTGGAGAAGTTTTGGTGAATCTATTATCAACAGAAGAGTTGACAGAGTACTGACGCAATTCGTCTAAGACTAGAGGATTAATCCTAATTCTACCAGCTGTAGGAGGAATATAGCAATCAGTATCCTCAGAGACAGACTTATCTGGTGAAGCTTGACTAGCAACTGCCTTAATATGCTGTTGTTGTTGAAGAAACCAAGGACAATTGTCTTTCTCATGTGTAAGCCTTTGACAGAAGTAGCATCTCTTCTGAATCCTTTCATAGTCATAGAGGATAGTAATCGTCTCTCCAGAGGGTAAATTGACAACTTTTGAACGGCGCAGAGGTTTAGAAACATCGAATCTTATACGAACCCGAACAAAGTCATTAGTTTGAGCTTTAGTAGGATCAAAATCCATATCTATCACATGACCTGCAAACCCGGCAAGAGAATGAATCGCTGCAGAGGTGTAGTGATTAAGAGGTATGTTGCGAAGCTAAACCCATATCGATATAAACTGGAGATAACCCGGAGGAGGATGCTCAACCCATCGTTCAACCGCGAGAGTCCAATAGTTGAAAGTATGAACCCCTTTTTGAAGAATATCTTCCATTTCATGTTCATATTTGAATATGAATTGAAACTTATCTTGTGACAAAGCAACTCCACGAACTCGGTTGTAAATTTGCCATTTCCGAGGTATATCTTGAATTAAGGATGAGACTTTTTGGCTTTTTGGGTTGAGAATTCTTCCAATAAGGCTTATAGAATTGACATCTTTGGAGCTGAATTGCGGAAGATCCGGTAGATTGTAAGGCTCGTCCTTTTCTTCTAATGACAAGTCCGTAAGGATCTTGTCTAAAGGAGAAGACATGAAAGATGAGGATTGGCAAACAGGAGCTGAGTAGTTAAGAAGAGTAGCGCTTTTAGACAAGTGGAACAGAACCCAGGTTGAGATAAACAAGAAACAGCCAAGATTTTAGAGTTGAAGAACTTCGAAGAACAAACACATAATCTGGAAATAAAGTGACCAAAACAAAGAGAAAACCGCTTGAAAAAGCCAAAAGGGAAAGTGAATTCCAGTCAAAGGAGATATTTTAGAAGTCAAAAGACTCTGAACGAGGGAGAGGATACTAAGCCCAAAAAAGGGAAGCCTTTTTTTGTGTTTTTTTAAATTAGGGGTTCTAATCTATTAACAAAAAAAATATAAAATTGAGGGCTTATTTTATAAAACTAGGGACATATTTTAATTATACACTAAAAATTCAAAAAAAATTGGACGCCCTAGGTGAATGTTTCGCCCGGCTTCCCTCAGGTCCGACCCTAACTATATGGTAGTTTTCTAACTTCATTACATAAAAAATTGAGATGAAATTTGATTGTGTTTTTACTTTAGTAGTGTATATATCTAGATTCAAATTTGATTTTACCATGTTGGTACAATTGCTCAAATGGAAAAAACCAATTCCCTAAAATATGGATTGGGCAAGAGACTCTGTTCACATTCTTAATTATTGATCGGTTGATTGTGTCAACCAAAAGTTTCAAATATGATAATCATGAATATGTGTGAAAGTAAAACCATATTCAAATTCTTATACTATTCAATATTTACGAAAATACAAATTTATAGTGTATGTTTCCTAGAGGGTCAGAGATTACATTATAACTGAAATTATACACCAAAAGATGCTTTGAAATTATACTAAACTGAAATTATACTAAACTGAAATTATACACCAAAAGATGCTTTGAAAGATTCTCCAACAATTCAAAAGTTTCCTCCAACCCAAAGAGAAGCACACCTTTACCGAAAGAGTTTCAACAAAGATATATATTTATGGGAATTAATAAGTTATCTTTTAACATGTTTTAAAATTTTTTGGTAACACCTCATTTGGAACTTCTTAAATTTTATTTTCATTCCATAGCAATTTCAGTGATGCATTGAAGAAAGCTTCTAACAAGATGCAAGCCATTATAATAATGTATTTCAAATTTTGTTATATTTGATAATGTATTTCAAGAGCGATTGTTTGTTTGTGAAACTGTTAAGTATCCTGAGTCTGAATCCACTATGTTTGATAATTTAAGGTAAAAAAAACTTTGAAATTTATTCGGTTTATTCGTCTTACCTAAGCTCTTGTACCAAACTGTCCTGACCAACGTGATTTTGCATCATGCGTATTATTACACTGGAAATGCACTTCTCATTGTGGTGATATGCTCAATGTTATGATACTAGGTTAGAATATTCATCAACAAGGGTAAGTTGTAAGTTCAATGAGTTTTTATCTTTTTTTTTTTTTTTTTTTTGTCAAGGTCAATGAGTTTTTATCTTGAATGCAATAAAGAGAATCTTTCTCTCCCCTGATTTGAGCACATTCATCATTGTGGGAATAGACATGTGAAGATTTTCTATGGCAAACAACACAAGTTAGTTGTTTACAAATCTTTGTACGAAATTGTAGGTTTGCTCAGTTCAAACTAAATATAAAAACAAAATATATATCACCAGCATATAAGTTAAGGTTTGACAACGAAACTTATAATACGACTACGAGGAATAATGGCACTAAATTTCTTGTGATATCCACTTATATATAACTTTCCTGTGTATTTAGAAATCTCAAATCTACTCAATTTATTTTATTTTACTATTATTTCCTCTACCATTTATGCTAATCATAAAATATTTTGACCAAAAATTTATTTACATTGATTTGTGTACTAAAAAAAAAAGGCGACTGAGAGGACAAGAAAAATCTATAGGATTCTAAAAAACATTAACTGTAAATTCTTTCTACGTAATTGACAACTATCTTATTATATAAATATTTGTTTTTTAAAGTAACATGATCGCAACATGTATCAAGTAAAACATCAAATACCACGTATCAAATTTAAATTTGTTAATATGTTTAAAAATAAAAAATTTCAATTTCGATAAAAATATATCGAAATATAAAAGTCCATAATCTGTTTATCATTTTATATATTTATTTTTTAAAATATAGACATTACCGTTAGTTACTTTCTTTCATAGATTATTTTATTCAAATGGCAGAAGAGTTTCCATATATATTCTTTTCTTTTTTTTGTTTCGCCTATTCGCGTTGATAACTCTTCCTTCTGAGCCTCTTTAAGCATCAAGATTCAAGAATGCCCCAAGCCATTTCTCATCAAACACATTTATGAATAAACTACCACACAAATGATCAATATCCATAAGAGAAGACGAAGCCATATCAAACTGAATAATCAGAGATATTGGGACCCTAGCTATACGAGTCATTCCAACGTCGAATAATTTACTTGCTTGTACTTATCTTTGTCGAGATTAAGTAAGTCTTTAGTCCACCACTTCGCGCGTACGTACAAGATCGCAAAGAATGCATTACAAGTGAGATGTTCAAGATCAAACGAACGATGGTAAGAATCGACAAGAAATGTTTTTACTTGACAAACAGAAGAACAAAACAGTACAAACAAAACAACAAACATCTCTTTTGAGTTTCTGTATAATAAATATCAAAACCTCATTGTTCAATCTTGTCCAGTTTCTCGAAAATCGGTTCGAGAGTCTGTGCACCGATCTCATTCCCAAGAGTTTTAAAGCTCTTCAGAACAATCATGTCTGTGTCCAAATAAACACCTCCGAATTTGAATAGATACGCGAGTCTCATGAGATTTGATAAATTCTGAGCTAAAGAGATCTTTCCGGGATCTCTTTTACCTGTTTGAATCTCCTCAAGCCACGATTCTCCGGCTGTGTCTTTGAGAAGAAAAGGCAAATCCGGCGTGACCGCCATAACTCTGTAACTCCTAACAAGAATCGGTTTCAAGATTCTAAACCCTTGAGGAGAATCCATTGCTGATGATAAAAATGACCAAACAACCTCGAGGATGAGATTTAAAGACGCTTTCTACAGACAAAAGCTCTCTCTTACCGAACAATTCCGCAGGTGAGATCCATGTCATCATGAAACTGACCTCACAATCATCTCTCAAAAACTCTGTTGTCCTTTGTTGAAACTTCTCCGACACGCCTTTGCCTCCAAACACTTCAATAACTTGGAGATTGTTAATCTCTGTGACTGTGATTTGTTGTTACTCCTTCTCTGAGCTTAGAGGTAAGTAAGGAACAACTGTCTTGATCTCTATTGTCACCACCTTCGTCGAGTAATCTCTCAACGATAAATTAGAGACGAGAACGATCGTGAAAACGATCAGAGCTATAACTGTGGAAGCAAAAGCTGTGAACAGTGATGATCGGGCGGTGATCAAACATCGCCGTGACCTCCCATTAACAGAGTTTGTTGTTACAAATTGTGATAAAACTAAGAATCGACAAGAAATGTTTTTTACTTGATAAAATAAAAGACGATCAGATGAACAAAACAGTACAGACAAAACAAACATCTCTTTTGAGTTCCTGTATAATATTAATACCCCCAAAAATAAACTTAAAGACTCCCAAAATGTGTAAAGATACCCAAAAGACAAAATGGGAGGAGTGAGGGGTCTCTTAAACCTTAGCTTCTGCACAATTCCTTTCCTTCATTCTTCATATCATCAACTAGCAAAAAAAACAAGAGAGCAAACAATTTACAATCTGCAAGAAACCAATATATATCGAATTCAGATGAACACGAAACGACTCCTAACATCAAACCACATCTTTCGATTCCTCAATGCAATGCAAACTGTGTTAAAAACGAGACCAAAAACAAAGTTGCAGCATTTTACACCACAATCAATACAACCTGCAACATTGTCTCTAAGTCATGACTATTCGAGACAAGACCCATTTGCAACCATTAACTTAACTTATTAACCAGCAAGATATTAAAGGCTTCTTTTATGAAACTTATTAACCATTAACTTAGTTTTTGATTTACCTGGAAAAATAAAGCCAAGAACCACCATTTAACAGTAAAGTTTAATTACAAATGGCAAGCTTGGCGGTCCAATCATCAGCTATTCCGTAATCAAGGCTGAGTTCAGTCATGGGAGGAATGTTTTCAGCAGCGAAGAGCATGACTCTAGGGAACATAAGACTGTTGTGATCATGGAGTACTAACTGGACAATGACATTCGGATCTTTACTGTGGCTTATGTAACAAGCGACATTCCTCATGTTGGAGACATCCATTGCGAAATCAACAGGTGGAATCTGAGGATAAGAAGGCCGCTCGTAATCAGCCACGACCTGAGACAAATCTCCCCAATCTTCCCATCTTGCAGAAGAGAAACGAGCAGGATACACCATTGTATCACCATTCATGGAAAGAATGTTGGCTTGTTCCCTTGTCAAAGCAACCCCGGCATACTCACAGATAAAAGCACCAGCATGTAATATATCCAAAGACCGAACTCCCCAACCCGTTTCCACTGACCTAAACACTTCAAGTCTATTCCTCAAACCCTTTTGAGTGACACGGTTTCGACAATGTGGAGGGCACTTACACGCCGGTCCACATTCATGGATCAACGGTTTCTGCCTTATTAGCTTCCCATGATAATCATAAGCAAACTCACCGAAATTCTTAGCCTCACAAACGCAGCCACTGCTACAACCGTTGACACAGTCGCATCCACTTCCACTATCACTCCTTTGAATACACAAGCCAGGGGGAAACGAAGCTTTCGCAAGGTACTCATAACACAACGGCTCTTGATCATTATCAATATCATTAAACAAATAGACAGGAACATTCTCCTTCCTATTCGAGATATCGAAACTGATGTAACCACTCGGTCTCACAGACAACGGGTTAGTTTTAAGAGTCCTAGCAAGCTTCAAAACCGAACTACCCATCTCAGCCTGCCCTTCAATCCTCTCCAGCCTAAACTTATACACACCGAAACCAGCCTTCCCAATATCAAACCAAGAATCAACAATCTTAAACAACCCATCATAAACATAAACTTTACTCGAAACCGAGTTCTCATACTTCAACCCTCTAATAACCCTCACTTCAATCCCATAATACATACTCCGTTCCATCGCAAGATTCCCACCTTCCAACTTCTGATCTACAGCTTGCCTTCCAAGCTTATCTTGTCCACCATGACCAGTATAAATAATCACATCTCCTTGATCATCATCATCCTCATACCCACCTGAAACAATCACACTAGTAGCAATAGGCTCTCCATTAGAACTAAGACTCCCTGAAAGATAATCAATCCCAGCTTGTACTTGTCCATGTAACCCAACAACACACAATTCAAGCCTAAAGAAGAATATATCACCAACATAAACTCCAGGAATCGAACCGACGATTCGTTTATCACGATTCAACCACAATAAACAATCTTTCATAATTGAAGCAGCTTCAGGTCTACCTCTTCTTCCTCCTAATCCTTGACGTTTAAGTTTAACCTCTTCCATCATCAAAAACATCCTAAGAGAATCATAAACCATTCTTGTCCTCCTCACATTTTCACGAAACTCTCTCTCACCTTCAGGTCCAACATCAGTGATCCTCACAAGCTCAGATGAACGTTGCTGTGGCTTTGGCCTCCGAGTAACAACAACAGAAGAAGACGGAGACGGTGAAGCTTCTTCACTAACCGGAACCGGATCCAGATTATCCTCAACCGGTACGATTGCTCCGGTTAACGAATCAAGAACCGTGACGTCATCGTGACGTTGAAGCCGTTGAGCGAAAGCTGAACGGGCGGTGTTAAAGCTTGTGGCTTGGGGAGTAGAATCGAAATTGGAGACGGTTGATGAAATTGGGTTTGAGTTTGGGAGATGAAAAGCCAAGCTTTGTGTTGATTCAGTGACTGGTTCAAGCTTTGGGATTTGTGTAGGTGATGAAGAAATCAACGACGGATCAAGAGGAATGTGAGGAGAAGAACCCATTTTTCAAAATGAGGTTTTTTTTTTTGCTTGAACCCTTTTCAAGCTAACATCAATGGCGGAGGAGAAGAAAGTTTGTGCTTGTTCCTACACGATTTAAATTTGTGTCTTGTTCTTAAGATTTTGTTATAATAGATAAAGGTGTGATCTTTGACTAGACAAGCTTATAGATTTCATACCTGAAATGAAAAATGGAAGAAGATCTCTTGCGATGAAGGAAAAAAAGAGAGGTCTTTGGTAATCGAGTTATTCTGGGTTTGAATGATGGTGTGTTTGTTTGGTGGATAAAGCCAAAAACCCAAACACACCATAAGCATTTAATTGTTAATATCTAATAATTTTAGGATAAAAATTAGACAATATTTAGCTGTTAGAAAGTATATAGTAAACACTAAACACCATAAAATATTTTTTTGGATATATTTCTTTATTTTAAAATAAGAATATATTCTTTCTATTATGGGAATAAAAAAAATTTCAAATATAACTTCTTTCCATTTTTTATAATTAAATAAAATTTAAAATTCTGAAAGTATATTTAAATACAATTTCACTAATATTGATTTTATTATTTTATCAAAATAAATGGAATTTAAAAATATTCTAATATTATTTTTGTAAACATTTAATTTAATATATCGTAATAGTAAATAAAAAACACATTAAATAAGTTATGGTCGTGAAATGGATATTAGCGTCGATAAGTTAGATCTCACGTCGGCATTTCACATAGTAGTAGTTTTCGTCTATTATATAAGTTAAATAAGTTATGGTCGTGAAATGGATATTAGCGTTGATAAGTTAGATCTCACGTCGGCATTTCACATAGTAGTAGTTTTCGTCTCTTTGCAACTTATCCTTATTTAGAGATAATTGCATCTAGACACACTTTCTAACAAACATCTTACAATTAGACACACTTTTACCCTAGTCAATGACAAAATTAACCATCTAAACTCATCTATCTCTCATTTCTCTCTTATCTATCTTTCTCTCTACTTTCCCTTTAAAGATTGGTAGATGGATTTTTAAAGATTTTTAAATTTTTTTGTTATTTGTTCATATATTCTTAAATTATATTCAAAATTCCCTATTAATGGTTCGAACAAGATAATTTTATTATTTTATAAGGTTTATTAATTTGTCAAATATTACATGTTGCCAAACTTGAATTGATTAAAAGATTATGACCCTCAATTATGACAAAATTTTGAACCAAAACCTGTGCAGTGATGAGGAGGATGGAGATGATTCTAATTTGATTGGTAAATGTTGAGGCCGAAAAGAGTGTTTCTTAATACCACAAAACGATAGCTGGTGGTAAAAAAATGAGAGAAATGGTGATTTGGGATTATTTTTTTATTAACATGTTTTTGATATTTTCTTAAATTTTATTTTTATTTTCATTAAATATAATAATTTCCTTTTTTTAATGTTATTGTTAGTTTAAAAAAAAATTAATATTTCTCGACTCCAATTAGAGATATGACATAACTATACCATTAGGGCATCCGCAATGGGGGAACTGCTTTGGATGTTTTTAGAGTAAAAATATTGTTAAAATAATGTAAGATCAGAAGTTTAGATCTTTTGTTAAGAAGTTGGTTATTGGGAGAACATGTTTAAGATCATAAGATTTAATAATATAATAATAAAAAACTTTTAAAACATATTAAAATTATAAAAACATTTAAAAATAACATTTAAATTGCAAACTTTAAAAACTTAAAATAAAAGTGAAAATACAATACCAAATATTTATGAAAAAAAAACATTAAAGATATAAAAAAAAAACAAACAAACATATTACTTAATAAAATCACACACACATTTTATTTAATTAATACATAGTTTATTGTCCAAATTTATTCCAAATATTTTCAAATGGAGAAATGAAATGTTTTCTCCTTTGCAAAAAATCGTAGCCATTCATGGCCTGCCACGTCACACAAGAACAAGCCCAAAATCAGTTTTACCTCAAGACCCAACAACATGTTCTTCGGCCATGTTCACAATATTATCCAATTAAAAAAGTCCATTGTTCCTCCATTGCAGATGGCCTTAGATCAAAATATAAACTTTTCCAACAGACAACAATTTGAAGTCACTCTTTGACAACTTTTTCCTTCTTTTTTTACGAAATCGAAAATTTACTTGATAATGAAACATTGAATAATGGATTAAATATTTTTATAAGTTCAATATGTCAATTGGATTTGGACCTTTGCCAATAATATCGGGCTATTTAAATTATGATTGGCCTTCTTTTAAGTTTTGCCAAAGAGCAACACATGTTTCTTCATGTAGACTGAGCCACGGTGAGAACATCATGTACACAATATTCCAACACAACGTCCAACAATTGGATGGAGATTGTTTAGAACAGTTTTCAAAGTAATGATAAGTTCATCGGTCTTACGCATGAAATTGACCAGCATCGACCCCTTTATATGCATAAGTGTCCGGTAAGAAAGTATGTATGTGGAAGTCCATTATTTTTTGTTGAATAAATCTTGTTATAAGGCATAAAAATAAGAGTATTTGTAGTAACTAACCTTACTATTTGAAAAGAATGTACTAAATGACTATAGGCAAATAGTACTTGTCGGCAAAGAGAGAGAAGTTACATCTCTATCCTCTCCCATATATTTTTTCTCTCTCTCTCCTCTTTCTCTCCCATTCTTCTTCTTCAATTTGAGATCTCTACTGTCTCTCTTCCATCTAAAATCTTTGAATTTTTTTCGTATTTTAATGGATATCATTTTTCTCCACAAACTCAGATTACCCAACTTCTTAAACACATTCCCATCAGCTCACAAACCAATTATCAAGAGCCAACCGAGAGAGAAGATCAAACGTTGGGTTTAGTGTAATTTAAAAAAAAACAAGAATTAGTGTATATTAATTAGGGGGTAGGGTTTAGTGTAATTTAAATATTTGGTTTGAGTTGATTATGGTAGAATTAGTGTATATTAATTAGGGGGTAGGGTTTAGTGTAATTTAAATCTTTGGTTTGGGTTGATTATGGTAGAATTAGTGTATATTAATTAGGGGGTAGGGTTTAGTGTAATTTAAATCTTTGGTTTGGGTTGATTATGGTAGAATTAGTGTATATTAATTAGGGGGTAGGGTTTAGTGTAATTTAAATATTTGGTTTGGGTTGATTATGGTAGAATTAGTGTATATTAATTAGGGGTAGGGTTTAGTGTAATTTAAATCTTTGGTTTGGATTGATTATGGTAGAATTAGTTTATATTAATTAGAGGTAGAGTTTAGTGTAATTTAAATCTTTGGTTTGGGTTTATTATGGTAGAATTAGTGTATATTAATTAGGGGTAGGGTTTAGTGTAATTTAAATCTTTGGTTCGTTATTGTTTTCTGTTACATGTTTTTCTCAGATAACACTATATGTTTTCTTTTATCACACCATACCTCCCTTTACTACATCAGACTTTTCATCAATTTCAGCCACGTGTTCTACTCCTCTCCATACGATACAAGATAACACACCTTCTATATTCCATGTGTTTTTCATATATCACATGTCCACGTGGCCTATCCTGCTATGGTAGAATTAGTGTATATTAATTAGGGGTAGGGTTTAGTGTAATTTAAATCTTTGGTTCGTTATTGTTTTCTGTTACATGTTTTTCTCAGATAACACTATATGTTTTCTTTTATCACACCATACCTCCCTTTACTACATCAGACTTTTCATCAATTTCAGCCACGTGTTCTACTCCTCTCCATACGATACAAGATAACACACCTTCTATATTCCATGTGTTTTTCATATATCACATGTCCACGTGGCCTATCCTGCTTTTTGTCCCCTACATGTCGGAAGACAATTTCTCTCACTCCTTTTGTGAGGGCAATCTTGCCATTTCCCCTACATATAAAACGTTATTTACTCAAATTTTCTGCAGCAACGTCATTTTCTCAATTATCTTGTCAAATTTAGTCATACAACTAATTGACCCTAAAAATAATAACTTGGCTCTGACTCTACTGTTTTAGTGGATTTGGCCTTTTCTATTCATAAAAAAAAATTGAGAAACCTGATTTGGGAAAGGAGTTGAGATCTAGACTAAGGAGTAGTGACAAAAAAAAAAAAAAACTAATGTTTGTTTGTTTTGTAGTCAACAACATGCATCATATAACGGTTTAAAAGTAAGGTATTGACATATCAACAACACTATTACAAACTAATAGATTACATGTCATAGTTAACAATTGTGTTTTTACCATAAAGCTTTTTTGGTGTTTATTTCTTAAATCTCAAACTCTAGAAAATGTTAGGGACAACAACTAAAAATTACTGATGGCACAACCACTTCTACTTCTACTATTGCTGCTACATAGTCCTCTATTGACAAATGGTAAAAAAAAATGTATTTCACTCGATTATTCTCATTGGTTTAGCATTTTTTTGTCACATTTTTTTCTTGTTTGGAAAGGGTTTATGAAAGACTTTAAAATTTCTATATTAAGAAAAATAATTAAGGTTTTCGTGGATATTCATCTAATAATATTTAGTTATATGTAATTTCCGATAATAGTAAATTATAAGCCTACTCCATATTGTGCATCCGTGCGAAAATCATGACGAATCGACCCCAGTGTGCAAACTCTTGACAAGCCTATCTCATCCGTCCAAAAGCTCTACAACTTTTTGTTGTTTAGTCAAAGTCCAAAAGGGTAGCTAGAGATGGATTGGTCACAAGTGCTCAACAGCCGGATTTGGTTTCGTATCATTAACTTAATTAAGATGACAAAAGCAAACTATGGTTTAGGTGGAGTTAAGGTCAGTTTTTTCTTTACCAAAAAAAAGAAACAAACAAAAACAAAACCTTAGTTCCCTTTTTGCAAATGCAAGTTGACCTACAATTACCAACTAAGAGTTAGACTAGTGGTAAATGTTATGTCGCTCCTTATTTGGTCTCCTCTTTTGATTTTTGGTTGGGAGGGATCTTTCAATGTTGATTATGTTCAGAGCTCATTATATCCGTTGAACCGTTAAATCATGACAAAGTCTATTTTATAGCACTTTTGTGTGTTTTTCTCTGCGCTGACCGGATCAGCCGATAGAGTTTTATAAAAAAAGAAAAGATTTTCTAATGACGACGGAAAAACGGTTCGTTCGGAAAATGGATTTAATTAACACAAAGAACAAAAAATTGCTTACAATTTAGAATTGTACAAATTTCTTAATATTTAAACTTTTGTTTTACTCAATATTCTAGAATACGTCTTCGGCTGCGAATGTTGTTTTTTATGCCCGGACAAATTTATCATGACGTTTACGTGGACCCAAAGATTGTGATCTTCCGTTAGAGACATGAATCAAATCAACATAAGCGTAGGCCGGTGATGCAAAAGTCACACGATTAGTCTATAGTTTAGCTGGATAATGATTCTGCACACTCATACTATTTATATTAATTCTAATATTAACTTTTAGCCTAAGTTTCATTAAGATTCTTTTTTTTTTCTATAACAAGATTATGCTTATTGAATTTTTCCTTAACAATTCTTGTCGTGTCGTCCAAAACAAAAACTGAAAGAGATATGAAAAAACGAGTACGTAGCATATTTTCTTAAGGAACCTTAACTAAAAAACTAAATCTCCGATCCAGATTATCAAAATATTTTGATGAATTCGTTATGACGATCCTTAATTAGGTAAAAAATTAGTTGCAAACTGGTTTTGATGAGGTCATTTTCAACAAAGTTCCTTAGGTAAAACCGTCGGTTTCTATAGACTTGTTATGTGAAGAACCTGATGAGTTTGATACTGAAAATATATTAACTATGCATAAAGACAATTTTTTTTTGTCAAGTGATTAGCGGTTTATCTATTTGATTTGTATTTTTGCGATTTTTTCACTGGAGTTCGATTCTACTAATATTATAAGTAGGGTTTTATCGACCCAAATGATATATAATACAAAGAAAGAAAAAAACTAGAGACACAAATCACATAAAACATTTGTTTTCCTTAAATGACGTTATCCGTATCTTAGATAGATTTACTAGAATACATTTTTAATGATAATGCGTTTAACTCGACCAACTTGTGATATTCGTAATGATAATCATCATCCTAAAGGGTCGTGTAAAGAAGAAAGACAGTAACTGATTAACTAATGTTAAAATATTAATAATCATGTCTCTTTTTGAATTCTGGTCTACGGTCTAACAGAGATATACATGCACAACAGAAGAAGTGGTGAAAAAAGGTTCTGAAAACGAAATGTGTGGAACATATTCAGCAATAAGTATCTAAGTTAGGTCCTTATTTACTGAATATAATATTTCTTCCACTTAGAAAGAACTCATCTTTACGTAGGCCAAAAGAGATAAACTCATAAACCATTAGCTGAATGTGAATGCAAGGGGCTACAAAAAAAAAACTTTCAGACAGTTTCATCCATAAACTATTTACAGTAATTATATAAATATGTTTCTACTATTATAAAAAAAATTTTGTAAGCTTTTCTAAATTTTAACTAGTGTTTTTGAAATATTCACAAGTTTTTCGAATTTAAAAAGAGTTTACTTTTTAAAGCCAAAAAGAATGTATTATATGAGTAAAATAGTTTTTGAAAATAGTTATTTTCCAATTCCTATATACTCAGTTACTCTATGAAGTCAACATGTTCAACTCTATTTTTCCCCCAAAACTTGTAACTAACAAAAAGTGTAAACTAATGATAAAATGATTATATAGAAAATTTGTATTTCAAACTACCATATATGTTTCAAACTTAATGATATTACAAATCCAATGCATGAAAAAAAATGTAAATATTCCGAATATGTGTTCTACAACTTTTTATTTGTTTATAAAGTTGTGTTCTAAAAAAAATGTAGATATTTCGAATATGTGTTCTACAACTTTATCTAAACATGTTTTATGTTGTTGACTCGACATCACTTACTATTCTTGGTTTCCTACATTTAAATTCATTCTTATAGCTGATAAAAGTCTTGAAATCATTTTATAACTTGCCCAAGTATTTAATTTGATTGTTGAGAAAATAAAAATACTCTTTTTTAGAGTGAATTAGGTAAATGGCAAGAAAATATTTTTAGATAAATGACAAATGTCAGAGTTGTTATTAAAAATATCAAAAGGGTACCAGTAAAAATGGTTGAAAATATAACAAGTTACTTTAAAATAACTTTTAAAAATATATTTATTTGTTATTAACATATACATGAATAAATTAATATTTAATGTGCTAAATAATTATAAGTTTCATTTTTTAATTGTTTTTAATTTTTTGTATCTCAATTTTCCGTTTTAGAGAGTGTTTGTTTGTAATGCGCAAAAAAAAAAAAAAAAAAAAAAAAGCATAAGCTATTCTCTGTAAGATTGAATCCCCCGGATTGGCTGCATAATCCCTATTTAGTCTATAGAATTGAGTTGACAAAAACTAATAGATCAAGTATATTTCTCAGAACAAGTCTATTGCTTACATCGCATTGGTCAATGAAAAAAAATCCACCCTAGTTATTGTATATTTGGTCAGAATAGTAACGCTACAACTCATATTACCAATCACAATGACTAATGTATAAGATTAGTCGAAACACCAATTTTTTTGATACCTAGTTTTGGTGTTACTAAACAGAGAAGTTAGCAAAGGTAGGCAAAGTCAACCTACAAGAAAATGCTATGGATATGTACCACCCAACCACACGTATGGTTTATGCAAATCATTTTCATCTTTTGGTGGGTGATAAACACGCTTATTAGCTAATAAATAAAATAATAGAGATTATAAAAAGAGTAAAGAAGTGATTATAAAGATGAAAAGTAATATTCGCTTTAATACCGGACTTGAAAGTTACAGTCAGCGATCTATGGATCATCGGGGTCAAAGTTTTGCAGTTCAAGATGTTTGGGTTATGCACTACAAATAAAATAAGAAAGCATCACTAAGTATGTCTAAATCATACCTAATCACGACCATTGTTCTCATTTAATTCCTTTAATTTCAAAATTTATATGCAAAATTATATAATATTAAATAGAATTATAACATAAAACGTAAGAACTTTAGGATAAGACTGAATAGTTCTTGTTTCAATTTTTTATAAATGTAAAACTGTTAGATTCGGACTTAATTATGAGCTTCTAACTCAAAACCAATTGGCAATGAGTGGATTGGTCATAACCCTTTATATATTAGTTCATTAGTTCTTATATTTCCGATGTGGGACGTTTATCATAAATAGGTTAAGACCAATCCACTCATTGCCAATTGATTTTGAGTTGCAAGCCCAAAATTAAGCCTGAATCTAACAAAAACATTTGGCCGGACTCTACCAAATGGTCGATTTGGTCATTGGAAATATAACCTAGTGTTTTCATTATGATGACTTTGCAAACATTTTACCATAATATATCGACTCATAAATAGCTTAACGCTACAACAAATCAAATACATGATGCCATAAGCAACGTAACAACAGAGAGTATAAGACAACAGTATTTACTACTATTTAGTAAATGTTTGGTGAAAAGTGAAAAATCTCTTCTTTTAAGTAGTAACAATGTTTGTGATATCACTTCACTTTTGATATCACAATATTTAAGAAACACTATAAAAATTTACAGAAGAAAAAAAACCTTCTCTTTGATAATCACCTAGCTAGTGATGATAATAGTGCTACAATCTTACAAATATCTATCTACTGATAATGGGAATATAAAGGCCACCTGTCTCGTGGTGACGTAAAATGACAGTAAACTGTTTCAAACAAATTTGCATAATCTATTGCCACAACTCCTGACGTGTAATCCATCGAACATAAACTATTAAAAGACATAAGTTTGCGATCGCATGTCTAAATTTCCATAACACTTGGACATATATCAGTGGTCCAGTTATATGTATAATGTATTACTCCACCACCATCAATTGTTGTTAATTTTTAACTATGTTTTTAACCATTATAATAATTAGAAGGGCTACATTATAGATAGGGTACGTGTCACAAAAATCTAGGTTTTAAAGTGGTTTTTCTATTTGTGAATCGCACTTTTCCATAAAAAGAGTATTCTATTGGATTTGATGCCTTAGAAAATGTTACCCAATGCCTTAACATTCATTCTCTTATCCCTACAATACCCTTTTTAGTAAGCAATGAGAACCTTTTTAAGTTTTTTTCCCTTCTAAATTAATATTCATCTAGCATAGCTCTTTTGTTGTCTTTTATTCCATAGTATGAGAGAAATTTTTATCCAAGTATTTGTTATACAATATAATCAAACATATTAAATTCTGAATTAAGCAGAAATAATATACAACTTTTTTGGTCTTTATTGTATAATGAAAATTTATAGGATGCTATGATCTCGTTGTCTCTTTTACCATTATTCCTTGTTGCTTTCTTTTGATACGATATGCTAATATAATTATACACATATATGATATATCTATCTGATAATTAAGAATAATTTCAATAAAATATTCTCCTTTTTTTTGCTAATTCACTATCTATCTCTCTAAATAAACACAAAAAAAGATAGTGAGGGAGAAAAGTGGTGGACCCAAGAAGGCTTAGTCAGTGCATATATAAGAACATAAGACATCACAAAGCAGAGCAACACAGAGCTTCCATAACAAGACAAAGCTAAAGAGCAAAACAGTTTAGTAGATCTAATAGAGAAGACAAATCTATTGTCCTCAAATCAAAATTAGTAGAAGAATGAGTTGGTGGGGAGTGAAGGGAGGAGGATGGGGAATGGTGGAAGAAGTTTGGAGAAAAGGTCCATGGACCGCTGAAGAAGATCGTCTCTTGATCGAATACGTTCGTGTTCATGGTGAAGGTCGTTGGAACTCTGTTGCTAGACTAGCAGGTACCACCACTATTCTTGTTTGCATATTTTAAATTTTAATATGGATTTGTTTTTTCTAGTTCTATATATAATAATTTTCAATATTTTCAGCAAATGTTTTTGATAATTGATAAAGCAAACACAAAGAAAAATTCAGACTTCGAATGGGACAGAACCGCAATAGTAACAAAAATATCTACATATACAAAAATATCAGTTTGCGTTTGATATTTACATTTACACTTTTGAATCAATAGTTTTACAAAAAACTAAAATATTTTATTTCTGAAATGTTTATTTTTAGTTATAGTGTTTTCCACATGTAAAGGCAAAAGCAAAAAAATTAACATCTATCATCATCAATACATTGATTAATTCATGAACGTGTGATCATTAGGATTGAAGAGAAATGGAAAAAGCTGTAGACTAAGGTGGGTGAATTACCTAAGACCAGACCTCAAGAGAGGACAGATAACTCCTCATGAAGAAAGTATAATACTTGAGCTACACGCTAAGTGGGGAAACAGGTAATAATAATACCTAAAAATCAAACAAACAAAGTTAAGTCTTTTCATTTTGGTTTCTCGATGGCTTTGGTCTTAAGTCTTATGGTTTTGTATAGGTGGTCTACAATTGCACGTAGTTTACCAGGAAGAACAGACAACGAGATTAAGAACTATTGGAGAACCCATTTCAAGAAAAAGGCAAAGCCAGCGACTAACAATGCGGAGAAGACAAAGAATCGTCTCTTAAAGAGGCAACAGTTCAAGCAACTTAGAGAAATGGAGGTACAACAAGAACAACAGTTGTGTCAGTTCGACCGACTCGATATGAAAAAGATCATGTCATTACTTGAAGATAGCAGTAGCAGTAACAGCAGTGATGGCGGCGGTGATGTGTTTTATTCTCCTCATCAAATAATACATTCATCAAAACCCTTTGGATATAACCCTAATTCGTTAGAGGAGCAGTTACAAGGTATACTAACGCCGGTAAATATACCTGACGCTAATACTATGAACCAAGACAATGCGATATGGGACGGGTTTTGGAACATGGATGTTGTAGATGGACACGGTGGGAACTTAGGTGCTGTCGCTGCTACTGCTGCTTGTGGCCCAAGGAAGCCTTATTTCCACAACTTGGTGATTCCATTTTGTTAAGTATGGTCGACTTTGGAGTTTGGTTTTCTGTCTTTTTATAAGCTTTTTGTTTGGTAACTAGTTTCTCATGCTATGAGCATATAAGTAGTTTGTGATGAAGTATGTGTGTGTAATGTAAGAGGACTACTTTAAGTTCAAGATTTTTTTTTTAAATCAAACGTAAGTGAATGAGCAGAAAATTAAGGAAAGAAATTTAATAGATTATTAGTCGGAAACCATTTCAAATTCGGGATATAGAGTGTGGTGGCTCTTTGGGGAGAAGTCTACTCTGAAGCATTTTAGTGCGTTTCTACCGGTGCTAAGAACGAGCCTAACATTTTAAAACTCATCGGGCTGAGTCCAATTGACTGGAGATGGATCCAGTCAAAAATCGAAAAGACCATTTTACCCCTAACTATAAATACAAAAATCACATACTTACCTAACCCTAATTAAATCTGAGTCTCGACGCTTCTTTCTCTCCTCTTCACCTTGGCCTCAAGGTAATGTGTTCATTCTCTTCACCTAGTCATGTGTTGAATCTTTAGTCTTAAATGTGTTTGTTCATGAGCTAAGATAGAGTTTTGTTATGATCTCTTATAATTGAATGCGTCTCTGCTTGTGGAATAAACCCAATTCGATATTTTTTTTTATAGAAAACAAGATTTGATGATGCTTTTGGATTTTGCTTTTTAAACAAATGTACTATTATTTCGTAAGACTTCGTTCTTTAAATAAATCTCAATTTTTTTTTTTTGTCTCGAAAAGTTCAGACCAAATGTATAATCGTAAGACAATGGAGAAGAAGAAGGATTAAGGAAGGCATCGGGTCTATTGATCAAGACCTGAGCTTTAGGAAGATTATGAAAGATGTTGAGCTCTTTGGTAACACAATTTTCTCTCTCTGTTTGATCGCCATGTATTGTGATAATGCTAGTTTTATGTACACTTCAGCTGAGCTTGTTGGTGTTTCAAGGTTCTTCGCATATGACATGGAAAGATAAGAAAGCATTGGAGAACAAGAAAGTGACTGCACTAGGTGGAAATGTAAAGATTGTACATACTTTGTAACTTTGGCTGTAATTGAAATCTTTTTTTCGTTCCTTTTTTATTTGTTATTCTGAGCTAAGACTTGAGATTTCATTTGTTGCGATTGCAGCCTCAAAAGAATCATAGGTTACCGCTGAGTGTAGCGCGAGTACAGATGAAGAAACAGAAAGAAAGAGAAGAGAAAATGTTGGAACAGGTGATTTTCACATCATGAAAAGAGTTCTGTTTCTTTGAATCCATTATGACAACTAGTCTTGTCACCTGTTCTCGGGTGTTTTGCAGAATATGATTCCTGGCAGATTTGGAGGACAATTTGGGAGTGGAAGTACGAGGAAACCTGCAGAGAGGAAGAGGAAACCCGCAGAGAAGAAGCGTACGCCAAAAGAGAGAGTCTTGAAGTCAACTGTAGGGCATTTCAAGGGCAGTATTCTTGATGTTAGGCATATGCTACACTCTGGTTCTTCAAGAACTAATGACACAGATTTCAAGATGAAGAAACACAGTAAGAGTGAGAACACCGGAGGAGGAGGCAAGAAGAAGAATAAAGGAAAGAAGAAAGGAGGGGGTAAGAAGAAAGGCAAGTAATTAATCGTGGTAACTTTGTAACAAGTTTTGAATGGTGCACATGCTATAACCTACCTTGCCGATGTTAAGCTTTACAAGAGCAGCTGTCGTGTCCAGGTGAAAGTCCTCCATACATGGAAGCAGTACACTACACAATCAGGAGAGACCTTTGAGATGGTTTTGGCTAACAAAAGGGTAATATAAAGTATATTGTAATTGACATTCTATAATAAAAAATATGCCCTATACTAACTGATTTTAATTGTACACATCATATGAAACTTCAAATGTAGCATGTATTTTGGTGCCCTACAAATATATGCAATAGAAATCAGTTAGTATAGGGTATATTTTTTATTATAGAATGTCAATTACAATATACTTTATATTATTTTTTGGTCAGCCAAAGCCATCTCAAATGGACTTTGACAGAGAATAAAAAAAGAGGTTGTGGGTGCATTTGATCTATTGGGTAATCTCTTAGATCCTAATGATTGCTATTTGATTTCACCCAATTCTCCAAAGTAACAAGAGTCCTAAAACGCTTTGCGCGTAAAGGCGAGAAAGATGTTTAGACCAAATGGAAAAAAAAAAAGCAAGAAAATCACATGCGTTTAATCTTTTTACTCAAATTTATCACATTTTTACGTCAATAAAGTTTCTGAGTCTTGCTTTCTTAGCCAACAATTTATCACACTTTAATTGCTAGATGGAATTTGGACACATTTTAGGCTTCACTTTTTATCTTGCGGGTTCGCCGTCCAATTTTTCCACCTTGTACGTGTCCTAAATTGTGACTTGTTGAGATATTAGAGTGGTGAAGCTAATGACATTTACATACTAGATAAGGTTAAGTCTTATATGAGTTATAACCGACCTTCTTTGTATTTATATTACCGGCCATAACGTCAAAAAAGTGGTAAACCAACTACGAGACATAGGCAAATCTAACTGATTTTTTGAGTTAGACATGTGTAAATAGTGACAAGAGTGTAACAAGACTCTGTATCCAAATTAAAATACTCTCCAATGTAGTTTATTTTGGTTAGTATCACTCTAAAATGCAAAGCACTAAATAATCTTTATCAACTGCCGTAGTATCAATAATAAGATCTAACAACTTAGGATATGAAACCGTTTGAATCCTAAGAGATTAAATGGGCACAACCGTCCGAGTTTGATCTGTTAAAATACACCCTTACGTGAGCTTTAGTTGGTTAGGGGTGTTTTTGTTCATCTATGTTTTTTCGAACAATTAATCTAAAACTTTTAGTACATTAATTAACTTTTAGTACATTAGTAAACTTTTAGTACATTAATTAGCTAATATTAGTTAGCTACTCTAGAAGATTTTTTTTCTTCATTTTTTTGTTTAATGAAGCCTAATAAGTATCTCTTTTTGATTAGGAGAGATGGCTGACTGTGAGTGGATTAAAAAGGAAAGTTTTGAACCGACTTAACTATCTGCAACACTTCCACTAAATCAACTTCCTATTCCTCACTAGTTTGATATATAAATAGTTACCTCATAAGACAAAGTTTAGTTAAAAAAAAACCCGGCCCCTACGTGGAAATTTATACTCAACTCCTTCGCCACCATGAAAAGCAAGGATCAAGAACATAACAAGGACGAGATCCCTCTTGATTTAACGTTGGAGATTCTCACTAGATTGCCCGTAAAATATCTTCTAAAGTTCCAATATGTTTTGAAGACATGGTGTTCCATTTTCCGAAGCAAAGATTTCATAAATTCGTTGGTCTTTATTTTCTCGACGCAATCATCACGACTTCTTATCTCTTTTACAATTGGTCGATTGACTGAAACGATTGCTGAAAACCGTTTTTTCTTCTTTACCTCTTCTTTGGTAGCAAATTTGGACATGAGAATGGCTTCGATGGACGCTTATTTTTACACACGGTCATCGACTTCCATCAACGGCTTTATCTCCTTTCACATGTAGGTCGATTCATGATATGTAACCCTAGCAAGAGACAAGTCAGAACCTTACCGGAAATCAAAATCAGGGGTACTAATTGGAATTCCGCTTACAAATACTTGGAGTACGATCCGGTTAATCATCAATACAAAACAATGCGTAAACGGGTTTCAACTTTTAAAAATGATCAAGAGTACATGGTTTTAACACTTGGAGGTGACAAAATACCTTCATGGAGAAAAATTGAAGGCATTACTAAGAATTATCGCCCTTTGACAAATGGAATTTGGATCAATGAGTTTGTGTATTATGGCGCTTGGACTCCAAAACCAAATAACAATAAAATAATAGTGTGTTTTGATGTTAAATCAAAGAGGCTAAGTTTTATCAAACTACCTTTATTGGGCATATATTGGGGTACTACTTCAATTTTGATAAACTACCAAGAAAAATGATCCAATGTTAATATTTTCCATTGGCATGATACATATAATATTTTTGATTTATGGATATTACAAGATGCTAGGGAACATCAGTGGTCGAGGAAGGCATGTCCGTTGCCGAGATTTTGCTAGAATTCTACAGAAAACGTTCTAATATCTTTTCATGGCACCAACAAGATGAGGGAAATTATTATTGCCCCAAAGCTTTTGTCACGTGGCCTTGGAGCTTTTTACATTCTCTACTATGATGTAGAAAAAGAGAAAATAAGAAAGGTTCAGCTTGAAGGACTTGGAGATGATGGAGATTTTAGGCATCGGAAATAATATGATAAGTACCTTTTTATAATGTGACTTTCTTTTCTCGGCTCAATCTTAGTATAAGAAGAGCATGATGAGAAACTTTTGGATTTTATGTCTTTCTCAATAAATCTTAATTAATACATACTTCTTAATTATCTGTAATATGTTACAAATCAAGCTCAGCACATTGAAACGCCGAAACTAGGTGCCATTTCACTCATCAAAGCTAGAGTAAACGTGACCTAGGCTAACCAATAACGAGTCAACCCAAAGCTAGGAGCATCCACATTATCTAAATTATTGAATTGATACTATGTGCATGGGGCAATAACTTGTTTGTTCCAAGGCTTCTCTCGGTTTGGTACTTTACCATATGATATCGTTCGAGCCAACGTCTCAAATTGGTATTTTTACGATTAAAATAGAGTCTTAATATTATTCAACTTTAGTTTTAAAATTTGTTTTATTTAATTCTTGCTTGAACCATACATAAATTTGATTGATACAAAAACTTCGAAATTCAAATGGTAGTTTTGGAATACACTTGTGGTGGAAGTGTGGATATTATTGATGTTTAATTAGACAAGTGTCTTCAAATTGCTAAATGAAACATTAATATTGCAATTGAAGTTGTTTTGCTAAGATTCATCCAAGTATCTTAAGTTCGTTAGCTTTCCAACTGAAACTTGAACTTGACCAGCCAATATATTATGTTTAAGTAGTACAAAACTTTTGAGACAAGAACATTTGTTTTAATGAAGAAGAAATCTTGCAATATATATATATATATATATTGCAATTTTTCATAGACTAGGCTTTGAAGATATTTTGGAGTTTGAAAATTCTACTATTTTGTTTAAAGTGTTGTTGAGAGGGATGACTAAAAAGGTCAACTGAAATCACCTTTCCAGATTTATAATCTTAAACTCCCAAAAAATGTTGTCATTGCTCTTGATCCATGAGCTTAACCATGCATAACTCGTAGTAGTACTGGCGGATCGTAAGAGAAACAAGAGTGTGTATAGTAGAAGGAAAATCAAACAGAAGAGATAGCAATAACAATGGCTTCAAATCATTATATCTTTCATTCTTTTAGTAGTTATCCATCACTCACTTTCTTCTTCTTTATGTTTAGTCACTTTGGGTTCATAGAGGTTTTAGTGTCACACGACTTCCTTAGTTCATAATCAGTAAAAGATTCTAACTTTTCCATGAACATACTTTTCAAAAGGATTTTGGCGGTTACGAAGCTTGTGTTCTGACCCATGCATGCTCAGATGCTCTGATTGGTGCAATTTTTTTTTTTTTTTGACTCCGCCATTGTTGTAAAAGAAAATCGGAAAATAAAACTTTCACTGTTTTAAAAACTGCTCAGGTGATCGTTGATATAGTTGAATCCGGGTTGAGCTTAAAACCGGATTTGAGTTAAGCCACTAAAACCGGTCGAAATCCAGCTAAACATGTGATCTGGTTCAATACCAAAACCAGTTCATAAATTATAGTCATATTTTTTTTATTATTAGGATTTCAATTTGAGTCAACATTCAAATTTGCAAATTGTATATATATTTTTAAAGATCTTTTTC
Source organism: Erysimum cheiranthoides (assembly GCA_011420285.2). Classification (NCBI taxonomy): domain Eukaryota; kingdom Viridiplantae; phylum Streptophyta; class Magnoliopsida; order Brassicales; family Brassicaceae; genus Erysimum; species Erysimum cheiranthoides. The sequence continues at coordinate 8,880,026 of CM022177.2, forward strand.
CTTTTAAAAGTTTTTTCTATTGTTATTTGTCAATGTTATGGAAAACCATTTATCTCATTTTTTTTTCTATTTAATATGATTTAGAATCTTACTATCTTTTTCTTTTTTTTTTCTTTTTTTCCCCTTTTTAATAACTAGTTTTTTTTTGAGAAATGATAACTAGTTTGTGATCGACGTATATTATTTTTTCCTGTTTCATTTTGGTAAAAAAAAAAAAAAAAAAACCCTACTTAATTTACTATTCATTTTTATAAATTTGAATGATGGAATATATGATTTTTGTTGTTTCATTTTCATTTTGTTGTGAGCTAAAATGATATTGAAAAATTATGTTTTGTATTTTTTTATTTTACTTATTGTTATTTACACCTAAAATATAAGAGAAGATTTTTTTTTTTTTTTTTTTAACACATAAGAGAAGATTTTCATTTATTTAACTTTATGAAGACTTGGGTCAGTCTATCAACATTATAAAACTTTATGATGCACAAAAGAAACTCGATACCAAATACTCCAAAACAACAAACCATGGAAATTTATTAATCCAAAAAAAAAAAAAGCAACACGAACAAAAATTAAATGAAGCAAAGTCTTAAATAGAACAACAATAAACCCAACAAGAACCACATCAAGCCACAACTTCTGCTTTTGTCACTACCATTTAGAGTTGCTAGGGTTCCCTTGTTGTCACCGCTTTACCAGGGGAAACTTCTTCCACGACCATTGCTAGCTTCACCATCATTGCTTGCTATACCATCATTGCTAGCTCCACCATCATTACTAGTTCCACGACCATTGTTAGTTCCAACACTTCTGCCACCATTACCATTCAGCAAGTCATTTAGACGGCGTCGGGAAAACTGTTCAACAAACTGATCAGGATCTAGCCTCGCTTCCGAGGCAGGGTCATGCACCCAAAAGTCAGTCCTCGGCTCCGGTGGAGTTGGCATAGCTAGATGGTTTGATATGTGTTGGATGTTATGAGTCTCATCATTTGGCAACACATGTCTGCCTCTCCACGCTGATGAAGCTGGTAAGGCCAGGATTGGCCCATTCTCCTATAAATATGCTTCAATATGTTATGTTCTCATCGAATAAAATCAATTCCAAACTTAATATTATATCAGACAATTTGGACAAAACTAAGGTGTAGAATATTTGTTTACCCAGCCGAACATAGGTAAGTGATCATTAAGCACATGCTCCAGATTCAAAGTTGGAAGGTCATGTTGGTCTGGATGTGGTGCTGCATACAACCATTCACCTTTTTCGACTTTCCTACAGCTTGGACATATCATCTTGTTCTTACAATTGAAAGCCGAGCCAATGCAATCTGTCGGAAAAAAAAAATTCATAGGTCATGTCACAACATATATAGCACATAAAAAAAAAAAAAAAACTATTCAATCTTTTGTTATTGACACTTACGAATGTTCTATGATATTCATAACGAAAATACAATCATATAACAATAATCCCATCAAATGATAAAGTAGAAAATATATGTCACAAGAAAATACTACAAAACAAAACAAATATAATATACTAAGAACAAATAAGGATCTAAATTTCTCATAACGAAGTTCCATAAAAAACAAATATTTGGTGCTCTTAACTCACAAACAAAAACAAAAACTCACCTAAATGAAAGCGGTGGCTACACCGAAGCGTAACAAGAGTTCTTGCATCAGGCTCGTTAGCCAAAGGCTCGAGGCAAACCACAGAATCATCATCACCAACTGGTTCAACGACTTGGTTGATCTCATTCACAGCACTCTCGGAAGCCATAGCGATTGTAGAATCTTATTAAAAGAAAAACCAAATACAAAGGGATGAAACTCGACAATGGAAGAGTCCAGTTTATATAGATGGGGGGAAGCACTGGTTGATGCACTCCCAAGATTTTACTTTTGATTTTTATCTTATCCACACTTTCTAACCACCTCTAAATAAAATTTCACAAAGTTTTTGTTATCTCTTAAATATTTTGATTTGTGGCTAGTAAGAGAGTTAATTCTCATGCTTTGACTCTCTTATAAATTCCACAATCTCTTGTTTTCTATCCCATATTTTAATATGTTACATAAAATGGCAAAATAATTTGACCTTTTTATAAATTTACAGTGAATTAGTTACCAATCTTAAATACCTAACAAATTTCAATAGGTAACGGATTTTTAAAAATTACGCGGGTAATTAAGTTGTATGTATCTAACGACTATTTTCCGCTAATTATATTTAATAAATATGTAAAAAATAAATAAATAAAAGATATTTTGTAACATTTCGCACCTATTATATCTACCGTCTATCATACGCTATCTATAACATATGTTATATTTCAAATTGTTTATAATAAATATCTAACGGCTACTACACCAATGATCTATAACAAATATACAAAAAGAATAACAAATAACCAACATTTTGTGCCAATCATATCTAATGACTATTGTATGTTAATTATATCTAAAAAATAATTTAGATATAATATTTTTAAAAATATTATATCTAATTAATAATTTACAGAAAACTATATTAATTATTATATAACTTTTTAAAAAGAAAAAATGGAAAATTAAACCTTAGGAAGATTTTTTCCTTTATTTGGAGTAAATGTTAAAAACCTTTATAGAAGTTTTTATTTTCTTGATTTCTTTCTTATTAAAATTGATTGACAAGATAAAAGCAAAAAAGAAAGAAAAATATCTCTTTCTTTTTTTCCACAAATGCAAAAAAAATCTATATACAAGATAAAACTTCCAACTATAAACACTGCATCATTCTGAAAACAATTGACCGTGTTAAAGCCTCAAAGGTCGAACCCATGCATGATTTCTGGTTCAAAGTAACTCAATAAGACCAATTATGCTACTGAAAGTATCTTATAGTTAATTATATAACATATTTATAAGATGATTGGTGATAAAAATTCAATCTAACCTCTATATGTTTTAAAACCAAAAAAAAATCTATATGTTTGGTTCTTTCGTGAGACACATTATTCTTAGACAGAGCTAGACTACTTTGAGAGTCCACTTAGAGCCATATACTTAGATTCAATAGTTGACAAGGCTACCAACGGTTACTAGAATGTGAAACCTTTATTTTCCTTAGAAAAATGCCAAAGATATAAAATCTTAGCTGTGATTATGTAAGCAGATATTGTCCATAATGCGACAACCTTTATAATACAGAAAAATTCCATTTGAGTGATAAACAAAGATTGTTTATTTCAGTCCATTAATTTAAATTGCTGGCAAAAAGTTCAATGTGAAGTATATATAGTTAAAACCCATAACAAAATATAGTTGAACCCAATAAGGTGAAAAAGCTTATGACTGGTAGTATTAGCCCATTCCTGAGGATATGAAATAATAATGATGTTGAATAGTAATCAGTAATCACCAAAAAAAAACCCAAAGTTACATTATACTCCCTCCGTATTTTAATAAGTGTCGTTTTATAATTTTTACTTTTTTGAATTACGTCATAAAACATTAAAAAGTAATAAATTTTGCATAGAAATTTGAAAACGACATCTAATTCAAAAAAGTAAAAATTATAAAACGACACTTATTAAAATACGGAAGGAGTACTCGTCGATTTTGGGTTATCAGACCAAAAGTCTATATAAGCAATAATTTAAAAACAGAAAATAGCTTATTTTGGAAGCAATAAGATTCGAAGGGATGTTGACTTTATTTTTTATTTGTCAATTAGAAAGAGAAATGTAATTTCTAGTTTCATTATTCATATAAGATACTATTCCCTCTTTCTTACATAAGGATTGTGAGGTCAACATCTCTTAAGTTGATTTTATTGGCTACAACATCTCTTTTTTCGCTAGAATATATAAATCAAAGTTTTAAAACCTCAGTCACACTCAACCACGAGTATATGGCGTGTCATCGTAATAATTAAGGGTCAAACCACAAAAAAAAAATAAAGATTAAATCTAATAATGCATGTAGTTATTTAAGCTAAGTAAATATATTGTTTTTGGGTTTTTCTAGTAAAACTAAGTGAAATTTAAACAACAATGATCAAAAAAGATAAATTAAAACATAAGAAAGCCATATGAAAAGGACTAACAAGATTTAAATGTAAATAAGGCAAGAAATGAGATTATAAAGAAAACGATTTAGTGCTACTCAGAAAAAGAAAGCTTCATTTGTTTGGAAATCAATTCTTCAAGGCAGAAATTTAATGCGGCAAGGGTTACGATTCATCATTGGTGATGGATCGCTAATCAATGTTTGGGCTGACCCCTGGATTCCTCTGCATCCACCACGGGCACCACGGCCAAAACCTGAAGTCATGCACACCTTTCAGGTACAAGATTTGATACAGCAACATGGGAACTCTTGGAATGAATCTTTGATCAGAGAACTGGTAATTGAAGAAGATGTGAGTGCTATTCTCTCACTAAAGCTTAGCCCCTATGACAAAGAAGATTTGCTAGGGTGGCACTACACAAAGAATGGTCTATATTCCGTCAAATCTGCATATTGGTTTGCTAATCAGATCCAGACTGGACAAGATATTAATCCTCCTCCTGGTAATCAAGATTTGAAAAAAGCAGTCTGGCGATTGAATACAGCACCTAAAATCAAACACTTTCTATGGAGAATGATTTCTGGTAGCCTTGCAATAGGAGATAATTTAAGACGACGGCATATCCCCAACAATTCAAGTTGCAGACATTGTTGCTGTGAGTCAGAAACCACTAACCATCTCTTCTTTGACTGTCTCTATGCTCAAACTGTTTGGTATATCCAATGTCAACCTCTTTGACACAGCTCTGTCTTTTGAGACGAAATTGGAAACTCTGCTGCTTGGTCCACATATCACTCAAAATCCTCAGTTGCAACAAAAAGCTTTATGGATACTATGGCGCCTATGGAAGGTTAGAAACATTTTGATGTTCCAGCAAAAGTCAACACATTATATTGGCGGGTCTGCTTGTCAATGGCGAATAATGATGCGAAGGAATGGTGGACTTCTCAACATCACTTACACCGTATCACCCCTCCATCAAATTTCAATCAGTCTAACAACAGAGTGGAGAGAAGACAATGGACTCCTCCTCCTAGGGATTGGGTCAAATTCAATTATGATGGTTCATATCAGAGTCATAACCAACGATCTCAGGTTGGTTGGGTTATCAGGAATGAGCACGGTCAATTTCAAGGTGCAGGTCAAGCAAAAGGAGTGTATCTTTCTAATGCTTTGGAAGGCGAATTCCAAGCTCTCATTATATCTATGCAGCACGCTTGGAGTAGGGGTTACCGTAAGGTGATTTTTGAAGGAGACAACAATCAGATACCAGACCTGATCAGGGGAACACAACTACACTTTGGAAGCTGTAATTAGTTACGAGATGTTAGATTTTGGATGCACAAATTCGAGGCAGTTCACTTTGCTTGGACCCCAAGAAGGACTAATGCCCCTGCAGATTTTTTGGCAAAACATCAAATCCCAAACAATGTATCGTTTCATTATTATACTTGTATGCCTTTCACAATTGTTCAGCTTCTGAACAATGACTCTGTAACAACTTCCTAATATCAATGCAAGTAGTCGTTAAAAAAAAAAAAAAAAAAAAGAAAACGATTTAAGCAATAATAAACAAACGAGCCATCGAGTTAAGGCAATCGATTTGGGTGACTATTAGCTAACCTATGATGCTCATTCAATTATTCAATGCTAATCCTTAGACTTAGAACACTAATTTAGACTAATCCATGCATTTTGATGACATTAATCCTATGCTAATTATGTAATTAACAAAACTCATGTTCGTAATCACAAGTTAAGCATATATTAATATCAACTAGGTGAGAACCCGCGCTACGCGCGGGGTTTTAATTCTATCTTTTCAATTATATGATTATTCATTCAAGTATTTAATTATATAGTATACTTTATGTAAATGATTTTTGCAAATGTTTTTGATTTTTTGGTTTGGTATTAACTAATAAATTTTGAATTTTAAGTAGTCAAGGTTTTCTTTGTTTGATTCTAATTTTATATATATGATTGTATCTAAATTACTATGTTTGTGTATTTATTGTTCACCAAAAATGTATTATATCTTCACCTGTTTGTGAATTTAGATAGAGAGTGAAGTGTTGTTATTATCTCTATTCATTATTATATATAGCTTTATGACATCAAACACATAATTTGTGGATTAATCGAGTCGTACATATTTTTGAATTAATCGACTCGCCCTGTTGCTTCTTTTTTTCCCTGTCATATTGATAAAACCTAAACGAAGATATCGATGTTTTCATTGGTACTGATGTTAATAAGTGTCTTTAACCCAATGCCTAGATCAGGCCCTAAAGATAAATTTAAGCCATTAACCAGTATATTTTATGTTTGTAATTTTCGGCCTCATTCAAGGCCCAGTTCGTTGAAAAATAGGGTTTATTAATGTTAGGCTTAGCCTTGTTTGTTGGTCATGTATTTTTGTAATAATCATGTATGTCTAATGACGTCGTTTTGCACCAACGATCATATACAGCCTGATTATAAGGTGTAACCTAACCTTACAAGGACCAATTTTCCACCTACTTGAAGGATTAACTTTCAGGAGGACTGAAAAGTAAATATAGCATACACATGTTCGAGAGCTGCCTATCAAAAATCCATGAAGTTCCCAGGTCTGTGACATGACAAAAATTGTTGAACATTTTTGGGAATGAATTGAGTTGATTAGAGCATACCAAGAGTTAAGAATGCTGGCGAAGAGATCAAATAATAAAGAACTCATACCTGAAAGGAAAGAGATCTTAACTTCTGTAAACACTACAAATGAGAAAATAAGCCCAGTACCCAAGAAATAAGGAACCTCCATATGCAACTTGTGACAGTGCGTAGATTATCCTTTTTTCCTACAAACATTATTTTCGAAGCATAATTCCGTCATCCGCGCTTGCGCACACAACAAATCAGGCATCATGTTGACAATATGCATTGAAAATTTATGATTATTGGCATCCTCAAGAACCAAAAACCTAAATTACAGGTAGCGTTTTTTATCAACTGCACCTAATTTACCCTTGTAGTTGATCAAGGTCCAAGAAGAACCTACTAACATGTTGTTATCTAAGTTAATAAATTTGAATTCCTCAGACCTAACATGAAAGCAAACTATAAGAGATCAATCCCCGAACCTCTTTTAACTTCAGCTCGATAATACAAAACACCATTGATGCATATCCCATGAATCATATAAAGGATAATGCGCTTTGCAACATTCAATATATCATTCTCCAAGAAAGTTTTCCAATCCCTAGTGTCATAACTTGGTATTTTTCTACTATAACACCTAATCCCAAGCATAATACCTTGAAATGTTTGTCGATAGGATCAAACCCGAAATAGCTTCTTGCACCAATCCACTTCTCTCCCATTTCAGGTATGTAAGGTTAAAGACTCTCTAGTGACAGGATTACAAATCACAACAATCTTACGATGATTATTGTCTTGATATTGACCACAAACAAACCCATTGATAGGGAGACTAATCTGAGAGGGACGATTTGTTGTGAATTTCTTATGATGATTAGAACCAACAAAAGACGAGACTACACTAGAAGAGTTCTCAATAGGATCTTGAGGTTGAGGTGATGAGAAGAATAACAATGCTTCGATAGATTCTTGGAGAACCAGAAGACTTGATAGAGAGCAATTCACTGATATGTGGACGGCGAAAAATGGATGACCAAAGCTTCGATACGCAACAAAGCTTAGCTATAGATTTCATCGGCAATCTCGAGAGTATATGGTTAACGAGATCATTAGGAAGGTCAAATATATATATTTGGTATATTGCATCGTGAGATTGTTAGGCCGTCCTCAGAGACTTGTAGATTGTTCATGTGGAATGTTAAACTCTATAGTCTTAAAGAGATGAAAACCAAAGATTGAGATTTTAGTTTCTGCGGGAATATTGAGATTTTAGCAAAAAAAAAAATTTCCAAAAACAAAACACATATAATCGTGAACCCTAGTTCTTTTCTTCTCCAATTTTCTAGTCTCCATCGTATCCTAAAGTTGTCATAATTCTTATAATTGATCTTTGTCAAGCCTTCAAATCCCAGGTTTCAATTTTCTATGTTACGACTTCAATATTTTTATTGGTTGCCTCATGATCTCAACGAAAGTTGGTTCCTGTTTTTCTAATCGAGTTTGAACTTTTGACTGATTCAGTGATTCAGATTCTCGAGTGACCGAGTTCAAAGGTACCACCTTTCTCTACCCCCATTAACTAATTTCCCAAGCATGAACGAAATCTTCTTACTTGCGTCATTGTTGGTCTCGATCGTTTGTTTCAATCTGTAATTTTTCATGAGTTAGATTCTTGAATTCGAGTAGGCTTAAACGAAATTTTTTTGATTTTTATTATTACAAAGAGCTTATGAATTGGTTTACGATAAATCACTGTGTTGTGTAGGAAGACTAGAGTTTGCTCTTTGTCTTGAGTATATGAAATTGAGAAGAATATATACAGTAGTTTCATTACGATTATGTTTCTTTTGATCTGAAATTCCATTAAATTAATATTGATGATGATGAAATTCAAAATCCTGTTGATCGAATACTGAGTTTGTTTTGAATCATTGATTCGGTGATCTCTTTTGCCTTGTCTCTGATTTTGGTGACTGTTGATTGCTTGAGTTTCAAAAGTTTTCTATATGGGTTCATATATGTTCATTATCTTGGGTGTCATTGTCCTAATCGGATGAGAGCATTTATTTTTTTGCCTCATTCTCTTTACAGTTTCCTCCATATCTTGAGCCTAGAATGGTACCAAATTATATAAATAATCAACTCTCTTTTTTCTCAAGCGTTTGTATCGTTATTGGTTCATACAATCTGATTGGTTCTTCTTGGTTACGTGACACTTAGATTTCTACGGTTTCGATCGGTTTTGTTATGGATGCTGGAGATGTGAATTAAATTTCTCATGTATAATTTTCTTGTTTTTTTCACAGATGCAGGAGTTGGGGAAGCTTATTGCTTTCTTTGATTTCAAAGACGGTAGGGATGGCTTGCTGCATTTCAGTGGAATGACAGCGTGTTCTGAGACGCTGTCAGTTATTACTCTACGCCGGTTTTGCGTTCAAGCTACTGATAGCACTGCTAAACCAGCAAGTGACAGTCCAGCTCGGGACAAAGACCAACCTACATTAGATAGATTTTATTACAAGCTTGTCTACAGAATCCTCCACGACAAATTCTGGATTGGCCACGACCTAGGCAATTCTGATTGGCCAAGGTTGCAAAAAGAATTTATTAATATTGGGAAACAATATCCTGTATCCAAAGGAATAATTGATACAGTTCCCTTCATTTCGTCTGGGACCGAGGTATATATCTATCTCTGCTTTGGTCTTTGTCATTTCTTAACTTGTTGATTTTGTAACATGAGCTTGTGTTTAACCAATGATGCAGCTGGCCCAACTTGCTGTACTCTTTGGTTTGGGTAAGCCATCAGTTGGGTACTATAACAATTGCGAAGAAAATTACTATGCTATCAAGCAATGCAGAGACGCCATGCCAATTTTAGATATGGAGGAGGAGCAGGATATGGGGAGTAATATCTGTCCCATGATTTCTCATCTGGTGAATAGTCAGTCATCAGCAAGGGGTAAGGAAAAGGATTTTCTTGTCACGAATCAAATACAATGTCGTTTAGAATTCATAGCTCAGAGTAATTGTTTTTTTTGGGTTCATCTGTTAGGAAAAGAGAAGCCCCCTTTGAAATCTTTAGCTGAATATCCATCTTCTCCAGAAGAGAGATTGGTCGCGATGAAGGTAAAAAAGCTTCTGGAATTTCGTTCTTTGTTTGTGTGTTTGTCTGATTTCCGCATTTGGAGTTGGAAGTGAATTAAATTTCTCATGTGTATTTTTTTTTTTTTTTACCGATGCTGGAGAGGGAGAGCCCTGTTACTTTCTTCGATTTCAAAAAAGGTAGTAATGGGTTGCTGCATTTCGGTGGAATGGAAGTGACTTCTAAGACGCTGACAGTTATTCATGAACTCGGGTTTTGCGTTCAAGCTACTCAGGGAAATGGTAAACCCGCAAGAACCACTCCAGCTTGGTTAAAACATAAACCTACATTATCTAAATTCTACGTCCTTGTCTACAATATGCTCCACGACAAAATCTGGATTGGCCACGACCTGCGCAAATTTGATTGGCCAACGTTGGAAAAAGAATGTAAGAATATTAGGCAACCATCACCTAGGCCCAAAGCAATAATTGATACTGTTGCCTTCATTTCGTCCGGGTCCAAGGTAATCTATCTATCATCTCTGCTTTGGTCTTTGTCATTTGTTAACTTGTTTTATTTTGTAACATGAGAAAGTTGTGTTTAACACCAGCTGGGCAAACTTGCTGTACTCCTTGGTTTGGGTAAGCCAGCAGCACGGCTGGACTGTAAGAATTGCCTAGTCAATTATAATGCTATCAAGAAATGCAGAGACGCGATGCCAATTTTAGATGTAAGTTTGTTATATAAGGCACAAAAAGGTACAGAAATCCGAAATTCACTCTTGTTTGTTTTGTTTTTTGGTTTGCAGGTGGAGATCGAGCAGGATAAGGAGAGTAATATGCATCCCATGATTTCTCTTATTAAGAAATATCAGCAGCCAGCAGAAGAAGAAACAACTATTCTTTTTGGTCATGAAGAAGAAACAACTAAAAGGAAAAGTCCTCAAGGAAAAGTCAAAGATGGGGGAGTAAGGAAAAGTCTAAGACTTAAGGAGGCAAGTCAGAGACTGAAGAAGAAGTCGATGTAACTTTCTTGACTCAGTTAGCTTCAAATACATTATCAGGTTTCGGTTTTATGATGAATGGTATTCATATGTATGGAAATGGGCTCCAAAACTTTCCTTTTACATCTCTAAGTTAAGAGGTTGGAGGTTATAATTTTGAATTATTAAGTTGTCATGTCCCCTCCTCTTTCTAGAAATTATGAATCGGAAGAATGTTTCTGAATTGAAGAAAATTAGCCGGAGGTTTTGGTCCATTGAGTTACTGCTTCATTCATTTTTTCGGTCTACTTTTCGACTTTAAGGTAAGCAGCATGCAAAAGAAGGCACGAAATGTCGTGGGTTTGGTTCTTCAAGATTTAACCATTGAGTCATTTATTTTGTCGTATTTTGAATTAAGGCAATCGATCATTTGTATACAAAAAAGGATGGTTATATTAACTTATTTGTTATGGGGTAAAAAGGATGGTTATATTAACTTATTTGTTATGGGGTAAAAAGGATGGTTATATTGGTTTATGAACAAATTGATTTGTTATTGTATGGGTGTATATAATTATTCTCCTTCGCAAAAAGCGAGTTGAAACATGGAAAAGAAGCCAGTGGGTTTAAATTGGCTGTACTAAACTGGTTTGTCTTCAGATATCCAAACCCGGGCTCATAAAGTTTTTGGAATCCTCTGTTTTTTTTTTTTTTTTTTTTTTTTTTAATGAAAGGTAGATTATATGCAAATAATGATTTAAAAAAAATAATGAGTTTTGAAACCTAATGTTTTTAGAAACAAAGATTAAATAAAGGCACGTGCTCTGCAAATGGCTACCAAAAATAATTAAATTTTACTATAAAAAACAAAATATGATAAAAACATAATAATTAACTAAAAGATTCAATCGATTGTTTAATACACTAAAAATAATCCTTGTTACGCATCAATTTGGTAAGAAGTAAGAACTCTTTTTTTTTTTTTTTTTTTTTTTTTCTTTTTGATAAATACACACATAAACTAAAACCATAACCAATGGTAACAAACGAACTTTGGAAAATCATATAGAACAATGTTAATGAACACATGCCATCAACCAAGAAAGTAACCGCTGCATACTACTGCACAAAGGGGAATAACAAAACTTAGCAACATAGTAACACTAATATTATCACAAAATATAAAAACCAAAACAAAGCTCGAAAAGATTATACATGGCACATGATTCGGTTCTTTCAACACAAGAGCAAAAAGTTCATAACATTTTTTTCATATTTTCATACTTTCTACTTACTTCCAGTTGTCTGAACAAGCAAATAGCTTCAGAAAAATATTTTTTTAAATAAAATATATTCAGTTTTCATAAACTACATTACAAGATATTCCATTAAATATGATCTCATGGAAATGAAACAAGGAAAAATTAATCTCTTTCTACCTCTCAGTCTTCAAAGTTCAGACTAATTATGTGTCAACGTGTTTTAATTTTGTGTAATTTAATCTGTTTTTTATTCTTGCATATCTTTTTTTTTTGTTTTTCTTTTATTCTCGCATATTTTCGTCGTAAGTTTCTCCATACTCGATTTTGTACTTTTCCTTTGAATTTCTAATTTCGTTGACGGTTTCGTTTATTCTTTGTATTGTGAAAATTTGTGATTTCAAATTTTCAAAATCGATCATCTCTCTCTATTTGAGTTAAATTACTCAAAATTTCTTCAACTGAAGTTCTTAGGGGTTTCAAAATCGCCTTTAGTTCATGTAACAAGAGAATCTTTAAGAAAAATTAATTCATGTAACAAGAGAAGCCTTAAAAATAAAAAGCTAGTGTGTATAATCGATATTACAAGTGCTCTTGACATAGGAATTACCTAGAATTAGAGTGACCATTACCATCGCACAAGGAGCAGTGTAACAACCTGCCCCGTGAGACCCGCATGCCACAGTGGCACCGTCCGCCACATGGCATCCTTACAGCGCTGCAGCGCATCGACCATAACCTCTTTCTTGCGGGTCCCACGGGGCGGGTTGTTACATAAAAAGGATCAATTGGTAACAGCTTGTCCTGTGGGAAGGTTGTTAAAGGGTGGCGACCTGGGTTCGAGTAACGCCAGGCGCATCAATAACCTACTTGTGGGCCAGGAGGGCCTGTGGGCCAGGAGGGTGCCACGAGAGAGGGGTTAGGGTCGATGCGCTGCAGCGCTGTATGGTTGCCACGGGGCGGGTTGTTACATAAAAGTCGACTTTTTATGTAACAACCCGCCCCGTGGGACCCGCATGCCACCGTGGCACCGTCCGCCACATGGCATCCTTACAGCGCTGCAGCGCATCGACCCTAACCCCTCCCTTGTGGCACCCTCTTGGCCCACGGGCCCTCCTGGTAACAGCTTATCCTGTGGGAAGGTTGTTAAAGGGTGGGGACCTGGGTTCGAGTAACGCCAGGCGCACCAATAACCTACTTGTGGGCCAGGAGGGCCTGTGGGCCAGGAGGGTGCCACAAGAGAGGGGTTAGGGTCGATGCGCTGCAGCGCTGTATGGTTGCCACGGGGCGGGTTGTTACATAAAAGTCGACTTTTTATGTAACAACCCGCCCCGTGGGACCCGCATGCCACCGTGGCACCGTCCGCCACATGGCATCCTTACAGCGCTGCAGCGCATCGACCCTAACCTCTCTCTTGTGGCCCACTCCTGGCCCACATGTCCTCCTGGCCCACAAGTAGGTTATTGGTGCGCCTGGCGTTACTCGAATCCAGGTCCCCACCCTTTAACAACCTTCCCATAGGACAAGCTGTTACCAATTGAGCTGCAGGTCAATTGGTAACAGCTTGTCATGTGGGAAGGTTGTTAAAGAGTGGGCCCACAAGAAAGAGGTTAGGGTCGATGCGCTGCAGCGTTGTAAGGATGCCATGTGGCGGACGGTGCCACGGTGGCATGCGGGTCCCACGGGGCGGGTTGTTACAAGCAGAAGATGCATCATATTGTCATTTACTTCACCTTGCTATGGCTATTCACAACATCGCAAGCTCAACCCTGTAAAGTGACTACAAACTGGTTTGGATTTATCCGTCTCAAGAAAAAAACCAACGTAGTGGTTGATTCTGTTGATCTTACACTTCCAAGTTACTCTTACCAATCACAGGTTTCTCTTCAACCTCTTCCACACACACACTTACACTTTTGTGTTTCTGCTGTGGTTTAAGTTTTGGTTTTATGGATAATAATAATAATAGGTTGTTTGGATTCAAGTCCCTGGGTCAGTGAAATCAGCAGCTATGAAGCACGGGGACGTCAATTTGGTGCCGTCTACCGTATCTATAAATTTTTACTTTACCGTTTCCCGTACCCGTTTCCGTACCAGTGGAGAAGAAAAACTTGTCATTCAAATCTGGTTTACACGCCGCTTGTCACGCTCTTCTCCAAGTTGTTCCATTGTATGTATTCCTCTTTTGTTCCACTGTATGTATTCCTCTCTTGTCTTATCTTTTTCTCTACTCTACATGAGATTGCAGATTTTAATAAAATTTCGTTTTCATGTTTCTTCTTCTTATTTGGTGCTTTTGGTAAGATTCGTGCGTTGCAACTACTCAGACTTAGCTCCAAAATGTCCAAACCCGCTAGAGCAACGCTATTATCCATCGAGGATCTTACTATATGGAACCGGCATCTCCGCTCAGGTATAAATGAAACAAACAGCATTTTGTAATATTGTGAAAGCAATTCTCAAGATTCATCAAATTTTTGAAAAATTTGGATAATTGTTGAAAATATTTTGGTTTGCAGATTATTAGTAAACTAAATAAATGGAAATGTATATTTCACACTCTATTAGTATAATTTTGACATTCTTCTTGTGAGATATAGACTTTTGACAATTATCATTATTTCCGATTCCATAACAATGCCTAAAATCTTCATCATCTCGAAGTCCTTCAAGTTGAACCTTTCTTATTTCCTCTTTTTCTACATCATAGTAGTCTAGAGAATGTAAAAAGCTCAAAGGAGTTACCTAGAATTAGAGTGACCATTACCATCGCACAAGGAGCAGAAGATGCATTATATTTTCATTTACTTCACCTTGCTATGGCTATTCGCATCCATATCTGACAAGCAAGACGGTGAGGATGAACTCCAATCATGTACCCCCTGCATAGCTTCAACACCGAAAATGAGCTTAGAATGTTGCAACTAAAGCTTATTTCGTTGGAGTACCCACTACTACAATAAGAAGTAATTGATGAGTCTTAATTTTATCGTTTTTAGTCTAAGTTTTAGGATTGTATTTTGAGTCAACTAACCTATATTAGATAGATATTAGGACTATTTGCTTTGATTAGTGATTTACAGGTCTACAAGGAGAATATTGGAAAAGAAAGGATTTTGGATCAAATAAGAGTGCAAATGGACCAAGCTTGAAGAAATGGACCAATCGTGAAGAAATAAAGAAGGATCGACCGATCCTACCCAAGGATCGATCGATCCCTGAAGATTTACGGCACCGACTTGCTAGGCTCATGGACCGCTCGATCCACTCAAGAGTTTTGGCCCAAGACGCCGAAAAAGACCTAGGATCGACCGATCCTACGCGAGGATCGATCGATCCCCGCTTGCCTCTTCTCCAAGATTTTCCATTTTTCGTTTTTTCCATTTTCTCTCGTGTTTTCCTTTTGCGGCCTCTCTCCCTTTACTATATAAACAGGGGCTCGCCTATTGTATCAACACACAATTCATTCTCTCCCTTTTAGAGTTTGTAAGAGATTCACATCTCAATACACTCTTAGTTTTATTTTAAAGACGTTTCTTTTTAGTTCCATCTTTGTTTTTATTTTTATGCTTGAGTAGTTTCCTTATTAGGCTAGGGTTTCTCTGAAGGGATGTGATTAATTATTAGGTTGTTAGTTTGGGAATTTAATTTATAGTTCTTTTCCTATTGTTGTTCTTAATGCTTAGGGCTTGAGTAGCTAACTTGTTCTAAGATCTTAGGTGATGTTTAGTCGCTGTAATCAACACTAGGGGAGCAAGATTTCATAACTTGGCAAGCGCAAAGCTCTCGTTTTGATATCTTGTGAACATATCGATCTTGTTGTTAATGCTAGTTTTACTTAGGGAAGCCTAGCGTAAAGCGTTCTCTAAATATTGCTAAGTAGGTATTTGCGTGAGAATCGATTTACCTTACCATTGTGAATTGAGTTCTAGAACGTATCTTAATATTTCCTGTTAATTGACTTAATTGTTTTGTCACATCCTGGATGGTCTCCCTATGCCTAATACTTCTTTTATTATTGTTTGCTTATTTATTTCTATCGTTAGGTTGTTAGAAAAATTCTTACTCATTTTGTCTTAGCTTAATTTAATCTATTGATTTAAAGTGTATCTTTGGTCTCTGTGGATTCGACCCTAAAGTACTACTATGATTACCGTTTTGATCCGATATAGTGTATGATAGGTTTTTATTTGTTTATTCGTGATGATCAATAATCTCAATTCAAAAAAATCTATGAACATCTAATGACTGGGAGAAGGCCAAATGATCAATCTAGAAAACAACCAAGCATGACGTTAATCTTCGGATGGCTACACCTTGATCGTTGATGAAATAATCATACAAATCAGATATCTGTTTATTTTTCTATTTCTAATTTTAAAAAGTATGAAATGGTCGCACAAATATTAATACACGAAGATTCACATACAAAAAAGGTATGAAATGGTCGCACAACTTCTGTTGTTTTTTTTTCATTTTATTACGAGCTAAACGATAATGAAAAATTTATGTTTTGCATTTTTTATTATATTTTATTGTCATTTACATCTAAAATATAAAAGGAGAATGTTTTTATTTATTTAACTTTATAAAGACTTGGCTCAGTCTATCAACTTTATAAAACTTTATGATGCACAAAAGAAATTCGATACCAAGTTTTTTTTTTTTGGTGGGAGAAATTCGATACCAAGTACTCCAAAACAATAAACCATGAAATTTTATTAATCCAAAAAAAAAAAAAAGCAACACGAACAAAAATTAAATGAAGCAAAGTCTTAAATAGAACAACAATAAACCCAACAGGAACCACATGCAAATTTTCTAGCCACAACTTCTGCTTTTGTCACTACCATTTCAAGTTGCTAGGGTTCCCTTGTTGTCGCCGCTTCACCCGCCCCAACTTCTTCCAAGGCCATCCCTTCCTCGTCCACTTCCCCTACTGCTAGCTCCACCATCATGGCAAGTTCCAAGACCATTGCTAGCTCCACCATCATTGCTAGTTCCACGACCATTGCTAGCTTCACCATCATTGCTAGTTCCACGACCATTGCTAGTTCCAACACTTCTGCCACCATTACCATTCAGCAAGTCATTTAGACGGCGTCGGGAAAACTGTTCAACAAACTGATCAGGATCTAGCCTCGCTTCCGAGGCAGGGTCATGCACCCAAAAGTCATTCCTCGGCTCCAATGGAGTTGGCATAGCTAGATGGTTTGATATATGTTGGATGTTATGAGTCTCATCATTTGGCAACACATGTCTGCCTCTCCACGCTGATGAAGCTGGTAAGGCCAGGATTGGCCCATTCTCCTATAAATATGCTTCAATATGTTATGTTCTCATCGAATAAAATCAATTCCAAACTTAATATTATATCAGACAATTTGGACAAAACTAAGGTGTATAGAATATTTGTTTACCCAGCCGAACATAGGTAAGTGATCATTAAGCACATGCTCCAGATTCAAAGTTGGAAGGTCATGTTGGTCTGGATGTGGTGCTGCATACAACCATTCACCTTTTTCGACTTTCCTACAGCTTGGACATATCATTTTGTTCTTACAATTGAAAGCCGAGCCAATGCAATCTGTCGGAAAAAAAAAAATTCATAGGTCATGTCACAACATAGCACATAAAAAAAAACCAAAACTATTCAATCTTTTGTTATTGACACTTACGAATGTTCTATGATATTCATAACGAAAATACAATCATATAACAATAATCCCATCAAATGATAAAGTAGAAAATATATGTCACAAGAAAATACTACAAAACAAAACAAATATAATATACTAAGAACAAATAAGGATCTACTCATAACGAAGTTCCATTAAAAACAAATATTTGGTGCTCTTAATTCACAAACAAAAACAAAAACTCACCTAAATGAAAGCGGTGGCTACACCGAAGCGTAACAAGAGTTCTTGCATCAGGCTCGTTAGCCAAAGGCTCGAGGCAAACCACAGAATCATCATCACCAACTGGTTCAACGACTTGGTTGATCTCATTCACAGCACTCTCGGAAGCCATAGCGATTGTAGAATCTTATTAAAAGAAAAACCAAATACAAAGGGATGAAACTCGACAATGGAAGAGTCCAGTTTATATAGATGGGGGGAAGCACTGGTTGATGCACTCCCAAGATTTTACTTTTGATTTTTATCTTATCCACACTTTCTAACCACCTCTAAATAAAATTTCACAAAGTTTATGTTATCTCTTAAATATTTTGATTTGTGGCTAGTAAGAGAGTTAATTCTCATGCTTTGACTCTCTTATAAATTTCACAATCTCTTGTTTTCTATCCCATATTTTAATATGTTACATAAAATGGCTAAATAATTTGACCTTTTTATAAATTTACAGTGAATTAGTTACCAATCTTAAATACCTAACAAATTTCAATAGGTAACGGATTTTTAAAAATTACGCGGGTAAGTTGTATGTATCTAATGAATATGTAAAAAATTAATAAATAAAAGATATTTTGAAACATTTCGCACTAATTATATCTAACGTCTATCATACGCTATCTATAACATATGTTATATTTAAAAAATTTTATGATAAATATCTAACGGCTACTACATCAATGATCTATAACAAATATACAAATAGACCAACAAATAACGAACATTTAAAGTATTTCTTGTCAATTATATCTAGTGACTATTGTACGTTAATTATATCTAAAACAAAATTAGTTATAATATTTTTAATATTAGAAAAATATTATATCTAATTAATAATTTACAGAAAATTATATTAATTATAATATAACTTTTATAAATAAAAAATAGAAAATTAAACCTTAGAAAGATTTCTTCCTTTATTTGGAGTGAATATTAAAAACCTTTATAGAAGTTTTTATTTTCTTGATTTCTTTCTTATTAAAATTGATAGACAAGATAAAAGCAAAAAAGAAAGAAAAAAATCTCTTTCTTTTTTTCCACAAATGCAAAAAAAATCTATATACAAGATAAAACTTCCAACTAAAAACACTGCATCATTCTGAAAACAATCAATTTGACCGTGACGCTAACACAGTTATTAATACTAACATAATGAAAACTTTAGGTGTGGGTTAAAAAAGCCTTAAAGGTCGAACCCATGATTTTTGGTTCAAAGTAACTCAATAAGACCAATTATGCTACTGAATGTATCTTATAGTTAATTATATAACATATTTATAAGATGATGGTGATAAATTCAATCTAACCTCTATATATATGTTTTAAAACCAAAAATCTATATTTTTGGTTCTTTCGTGAGACACATTATTCTTAGACATAGCTCGAGTACTTTGAGCGTCCACTTAGAATCTCTACACACTCTTGGTGATAACAAAACTCATCACATAAACCTTAGTTATAGCCATATACTTAGATTCAATAGTTGACAAGGCTACGGTTACTAGAATGTGAAACCTTTATTTTCCTTAGAAAAATGCCAAAGATTCAAAATATTAGCTGTGATTATGTAAGCAGATTTTGTCTATAGTGCGACAACCTTTATAAATTATAGGGAAAAAAACTAATATGACCATATAAAGTGTTTAATTGCTAGAATAACTCATAAAATTTGAGGGTTATTTGAGTTTTTTTAATGTCTAAAATATCCTAGTTGTTCTTTGTTAGGAAAAAAAATATTACAAAAATACCATTAATTTTGTTTTTCCAGCGTGGCACTTTATTACAAAAATGCCATCGGCAGATTTTTGGTTGATTTATAAAAGTCTGCCGATTAGTTGTCACAGACTTATTTTTTGTGACAGACTTAATTTATCGTGGCAGACTTGTTTTACCGCAACAGATTTATTTCGGCAGACTTAATTTTTTTCACGGACTTATCTGTTAAGGTTATGACAGATTTATAAATTGTGACAGATTTATTATATGTGACAGACTTATTATTTGAAGACACCGCAGACTTATGTAATTTCTAACAGATTTATTGTCTAAGAAATTAAATCTGCCACAGATTTATTTAATACGGCAGACTTATTTTATGAAGACACTACAGACTTACAAAATTTATGACAGACTTAAAGTTTAAGAAACTAAATCTGTGGCAGATTTATTTTATACAACAGACTTATTAATTGAGGACACCACAGACTTATAAAAATCATGACATACTTAATTTAGCAGATTTGTTTTAGTTACGACAGATTTAATATATATGTGGCAGACTTGTTAACATGAATTAACGTATTTGCCATTACTCTAAGGCTTCGTCCTCCTTATAGAAAATACACGATTTCTTCACATATTGGACGTTTTACCATTGTTTTCTTTCCTTCTATTTGTCTCTCTTCATTCAAAACTTTTAGATTCAAACAGTTTTCACTAACGGGATTATATTGAGTATGAATCGAGTGATTGTTGTTTGTAACCTTCACGACCTGTGTGTATCTGTTTTTGCAACTTCTCAAGCTGACAACTCAAGAAGCTTCAGAAGATCCTATATATGTACTATTTGTTACTTGTTTTGTGTCTTGTGAGTTCAGCTTCATTAGTATCTATTTAATCATTGATATTTGTGTGATTAGTGGCAGTAATAATCTTTTCTCCAAGATTTATGTAACTATATAGTAATCATTTAAAACGTCTTTAATCATTGATATTGGCTCTTTCTTTTGGATATGCTCTCGTCATTGAAAACGTCTTGGTGGGGAATTTGGTTGTTGAGTTCCATCCAAATACACTCGAGTACTTTCAATTTATGAGGCTCACTTGTATGAATGCATCTGTCTCAAGCAATTAATCACATTTTGCAGTTCAAATGTAGAGAACCAAAAAAAAAAAAATTATATAACTATGAACGTGGAGCAATATTAATGTCATCCTACATAATATCCAACTTTGGTATATGGGTCCTCCGTTAAGGTTGTGCAAAATTCCTAGAGTGTTGAAACCTTATGTAATCGCCCTGGACTTTTGGAAGAATCGGGTTGTTTGGTTCGGGTTAATTGGTTTCTTGGAAATTCGGTTTGAAAAAAATTGTTCCGAATTGAACCGTATTCACTTTCGGTTCGGGTTAATCGGTACTCGGGTTGTTCGGTTCGGTTTTCTGCTTTTAAAATCCTTCCGAATATATATGTTAATAGACTGAAATCGGTTTTTTTCAACCGAATACCAAACAAATGCAATCTAAAACAGAAGATTACAAGAATAATAAGGGACATTTCAATGAGTTTTGTTGCTTATACACCTTGCAACATGAGAGTAAGTACTTAGTACTTACAGAGGCAACTAAAGCTAGCATCTAATCAAGTTTTAGCTAGCAATAACAGTAACAACATCAACCATACAAAGTTTCAAACACTTAAGTTAAGGTGTTAGAAGAGGTTAGTAACCCTTACCAAAAGTGTTTGCACTTTGTAGTCACAAAAGCTTGCAATTCCGCATCAAAAATAGACAAAAGAGCTGCTTCCAAGTCAGTACTACACCCTAACCATCCCCAATCCGTAAGGCTGCTTCCAAGTCATCAAAAAGAACAAAAAGAGCAGCTTCATATCTATATATACCTGTCAAAATAATAGCAAACAATGTCAATATGCAAAGCAACTATAGAAACTGATATACTTAAGAAACTTGTTATATATTAAGTTAACAATCTGAACAAAATGAACATACTTCTGATTGGTTACTTAGTTTTCTTGTCAAGAAACCAATACATTAGCCACTCATTACACAAACCACATTAAACCAAACCAAAACACATCAAAATAAAACTCCTTTTCCTTCTCTGCAAATTGCCATCTGTTTCCTATACACCAACAAAATACATCTTTATATCACCACACAAAAACCCATAAAATCAAAAATCGTTACCCACATTTCTTTCATTCTATCCTAAATCCTCATCACTCAACCTGAGCTCACAAAAACTAAAACAAAAAGAGAGATTAGGCGGAGAAGAAGAGGAACACCAAACAAACAACAATGGCTATCTCAACTATCTACTCAACACAAGCCCTCAATTCAACTCAGTTCCTTTTTAGATACCAATCAGAAGGTCATAGATTACGGTACTTAAGAACATTTGATAACAATGTGCTGCGGATTTGAACTGTTCCGCTAAAAGACGCATTTCAGATTCTTCCCAACCACACAAACATACAAAACTAAAGATCGACAATAAAAAAACCCCAAAAGAACAAAAATTAAACAGATATTCGATTTAGTTGAAAGTACAAGAGTTTGCGTTTATAAAACTCAAACCCTAAAATGACTCAAATCGAAACTAATAAACAAGGAAATAACACTACACAAACATCAGACTAACAAATCATCAAAGGATTAAGCTTTGTTGAAGAACAAGAGCTTACCTCTGAATTTTTCGGATTAGGGTTTCAATCTCTGACAAAGGGTTCTTCAATGAGAGACGAGACGAGATGCAGAGATGGCGTCGATGATTAGATGATGGAGAAGAGACGATTTGATTCAGTGCAGATCGGAGAAGATGGAACGGATGAAGTTTGCTCAGTTTCGTCGAGAGAGAGGCGGAGAAGTCGAAAAAAAGAAAAGGGAAAAAATAAGGTTGGGTTTAGGTTTAGCTTTATATATGGCTTCCAATTCTCGGTCTAGGTTAACCCAATCGGTAACCGATTACCGAACCGATCCAAAACCGAATCCGAATCTCAGCTTGTGTTTGTTCCGTTCGGTTAAAGTCTTCTAATTGCTCAATCGCCGAGAACCGAAACATTCGGTTTTCTCGGTTCGGGTTGATCGGTTTTCTTCCAAAAGTCCATGGCGATTATGTAATCATGATGGCTTGTTTCCTTCTCTTAGTTTGCTTCTCTCTACTTATCATCAATATCCTTTATAGCATCCTCCAACACCCAACAGGTAATATCTAATACACACGAAAAACAAAACAGAAGCTTGAAACTTAGGATACATGGTCTCAATGAAAATCAAAGGTCACATGAAGAGAATAAAAGAACTTGCCTCAAGTCCAGCATACACAGCAATAAACAACGCATACCCAGCCGTACCATAACATGATTATGATTCAAGAAGTGAACTTCTGAAATTGATCAAAACTTATCCTAAATGCATCAGTACCTAAATTGTCAATAAAGATTAAAACTTACAATTGGAAGCTAAACAGTATTAGAATCAATCACAATCCAATGTATTCAATGTATTGCACACTAAAGACATCAACGAGGAGGGTCGGCGGAGGGACGGCGGAGGCTCGGCATGACGGTGGAGTCTCGGCGGGGGGACAACGGAGGCTCGCCACCACAACGAATGGTAGGCGGAGGGACGGTGGAGTTTGGCAGCGAGACTCGGTGGAAGTGAATCGAGAGAGATGCACTTCCCAATACAAATCTACACGGAGGAGGCACGACGGAGGCTATGCGGAGGTTGGGCGGAGTCTGGGTAACGCGATGGAGACAAGAATTGACGGAGAAGATGATCAAAGGAGAAGGAATGAGAAGAAGTGGTCGATCGATTTAGGTTTAGTTTTTTTTTTCTTCTGATTTTGTGTGTTTTTCTTCATTCGATACTTTTAACTTTAAGGCTCAGAGTTTTTTTTTTCTTAAATAAATTTTTAATGAAATTAATTAAAATGGAATAATGGTTAATTGGTCTTTTAACAAAAAATTTAGGTTAATCTAGTAATATTTTTTTAAGGGTGTCAAATGAGTTATTTTCCTAAAAAGTTGAGTTACTCTGAGCAAATTTCAGTAAATTATAATACAGAATATTTCCATTTGAGTGATAAAAAAAGAATTGTTAATTGAGTGCATTAATTTAAATTGCTGGCAAAAAGTTCAATGTGACTACATCCCTATACTATTAAAATAGAAGTACAAATTTTGCATAACTCATTGCTTTTACTAAATTGACACTAACTTAACAAAGAAAATTTGAATTCATTAAGGGTAAAAATGGATAATTACATGATTAAGCTTAAACGGGTCGGGTCAATTTCACTTAATTACCCGAAATTAAATTAATTGGATCTTATAGTTTGGATCATCCATTATATATATGGATACATCCAATTCATAATTATTTGTATCATAAACGAATTTTCACAATGGCTATAATTAGGAAACATTAACTATATAATCCCTAATTTTTTTCAATCTTAGTAAATAGAATACTACGAAATCTCAAGTTGTTATTCGATTTAATTTATATCCTTTTCTAGCTCTCTATTAATTAAGCATTTGTATATTTCCATATCTTAACACCCTATTCATTAACGAAATATAAGCCATTTCCTAATTAGTTATGCGAATAACTAACAATGATTTCTATAACAAACAAATTTAATAATAACAATAACAATTTTAATTGATGCACAATTTAAGTAAATCAAAATAAAATCTATATTAACAACGCAAATTAAAAAGGAGAAATTAACTAATTTTCTTCCAATCGGTTAGTAATTAAAATTTTTATAACCCGTTTAAAAAGAAAAATTTAGATATTATGTAAAATTTTTAAAAATTATTTGATTTAATTTTCCTATTTATTTTTAATTATTTTTTAATTAAACATTTTATAACCCGTGTAAGAAACAAAAAAAACAATTTAAAATTCGTATATACACGGGTTTGTAACTAAAAATTTTATAACCCATACAAAAAAACAAAATTAGATATGGTTTGTTGCACATCCTCAAAATCTACAACCATAATAAAATAACACAGTTAGAATTTTTATAAAAGTATAGTAACAATTATAAAACGCAATAAACCCATATGAGTTGCTAATTTTGAAAACTCAACTTTATATAATAAGATTATAAATAATATATATATATATATATATAACAATAATCAGTTTTAGAAACAATATATAACAATAATCAGTTTTGGAAACAATATAAAATCTAAACGGGAATCAAAATATTCAACCCATTAATAGTTTCCTAATTTTATGCAAAGCAATCTAAACAATATAACTAAAACTTTTTTATTTTCGTGTTATTTTTCTTAAAATTGTGCGTTAATCATCGTTAGTTCACAATTTTTTTATTCTTTTTTGCATATTTTTAATATGTTTTTGCTGCTTTTGTCTTCTTAGGTTTTGATAATTCAAGCATGCAATATGTCAAATCTTGAATTTCTTCTAAATAAAAGGTATGATGCGTAATTATATAATGTACAATATGATTTAGCGTCTCTAGAATCAAAATTCAGATTAATCTCTAGACATATAGCTTAACTGCGTATAGGATTTTTTATACTAATGTATATTTTCGATATGCAGATCCAATGCAGAGAATTATCCCAAAAACCACGATTAAATAGACATATATATAATATATTGTTAGGTAGAAGCAGAAGAGACCATTGGGTGATCCAAACGAATGTTTATGCAAATGGAAGTACAAGAACCAGAAGAGAAGAGAAATTCTATTTTTGGTTTGATCCAACGCAATTCCTTTCACGACTATACTCTCATATGGAACTCCCACCACACTGTGTAAGTCATCACTCTCTTGACTAGCTGTGATACAGATAATCATCTTCTTCTAAATTAAATCCAGATATTTCATACCATTTTGTTATGGCAGAAAAAAGAAAGTGTGATACAGATAATTTGGTTACAAGAGAACATCTCCTTCTTAAATAGAAAATCAAGAGAACCCAAGGAAGACAAATGTGAAGCTCCACCTGAGCAAAACTCATAATCATTAAGTGAAAATTATCGGATTAGAAATTTTGTAATTTTAGGTTTTTTTTATTTATATTGTTTTCACTTTAAGAAATATGATTTTCTCTTTTTATTTATTTTTTAGATAGAATTCGATCTTAAGCTTTAAATTGTGATTTGTATTCCTATATTAGTAAAAGAATAGTGATTGGACAAGATATTAAATGTAACATACATATTTATATTTACAAGTCGTGTCGCATGTTGATATGTTTATTTTTTAAAATATGAGGTTTCAAAATTCTCTTTGTTTTTCACCATCAGATAATAATGAGATGAAATTAATATTATGACTAAATAGTGGATAATTGGCTGTGAAATTCCAAAATCTGTAATTATCATATGAATCGATTCAGTTTAGTAATTGATATTGTATGTATTTTCTTTATTTACCAGATTTCCTAATTATCCTACCTATTTATTAAGATAATTTAATGGAAAGTTATAATTGCGGCACAATGAAACGAATTAGACTATTTTAGTAATATTTTTTAGATTACTTGCTCCTAAACTTGGCTTAGAAATATTTTACTTGCTCCATCAATCAACTTTTTTAGACTATGCACAATATTAAAATTAATGTAATAACACTATATATAAATGAAATATTCACCCGCGTCAATGGTGAAACACTATTAAAATTAATGTGAGGCAAAATAATAGTGAAACCAAATGATGAGTATTGGAATATTCGCATATAAAATTTAACTATATAAAAAAATTAGTAATTACAAACACACAAAAAAAGAACAAACTAAAAAAAAAATTATATTTGCAAGCCAATATTTTTTATATGGACAACAAAATCGACCCAAATAAGTTAACTAAATGAACATTATTAGTTATACTCATCAATAATATTATAACTTATAAAATTATAATACAAGTTCAATAAATTGTGAATTGAAAACCCAATGACCAAACTCTTTTTACCATCACCAAAAGAATGTTTTCTTCAGTCTTCATAGTTTTATCTACTTCTTTGAGACAACAATGTAATCAAATCGCTTAGCATTTTATTTTTTAGTGTTAAGTCTATTCTTTTTTTAATTTCTCACCCTATTAACTCGATTCATTTTGTGATACAAACATAACACATTTTAATGTAAGTCCCTCAAAAACCAACTTACGAAATTTATATTGTCTAAATAAATTGACATATTATCTCGCAGTGGACCGCGGGTCCATTACTATATCAATATGTGTAACTAAAGTGAAACAAGTAAATCATTACCATATAAGTAAATACATCTTAGTTGTTAACATAAGTATTTTGTTAATTTAAAAAAAAAATCATTCAAATAAATTGTTATTAATTACATCTAAATTGAACAAATTAATTATATTATATATATTATTATATCATCTACCACTCTAATTTATGTTATATTAACCAAGCAATTCTATTAATAAATGAAGAACAACAAAAAAAATTACGAAAATATACACCCGCGGTGGACCGCCAAAACCCAAAAAACTTACGCCTCCGACTCATCATGTACGTTTAATATTAACCACCATTCTAATTTCCATTTTTAACATATAAACCAATGAAAAAGATTTACAAAAAAAAAAAAGCAAAATAAAATATCGGCCCGCGGCGGCCGCGGGTTAGATCCTAATATCTCATTATAGTTAAAACCCATTACAAAATATAGTTGAACCCAATAAGGTGAAGAAGCCTATGAAATGATTATAATGTTGCCATCTTGGAGAGTAATCAGTAATCACCCAAAAAAACCCCAATGTTACATAATATCACTTTTCAATTTTTTGGGTTTACAGACCAAAAGTCTCAGATGCTAATTCTTGATGATGACTTCTATATAAGCAATAATTTAAAAACAGAAAATAGTTTATTTTGGAAGCAATAAGATTCGAAGGGATGTTGACTTTATTTTTTATTTGTAATTAGAAAGAGAAATGTAATTTGTAGTTTCATTATCCATAAGATACTATTCCCTCTTACGTAAGGATTGTGAGGTCAACATCTCTTAAGTTGATTTTATTGGCTACATCATCCCTCTCTTGTATTTTAATGTCATCAGTTATTCTTTCTTTCATCTTTCATTTTAGTCGTCTTCTTTTTTCGCTAGAATATACATATATATATATATATCGAAGTTTTAAAACCTTAAGTCACACTCAACCACGAGTATATGGCGTGTCATCATTACAATTAAATTGCGAATGATAGCAGCGGTTGGGACGGACAAAATCGTCTACGGATTAGACCGCTTTTGATTTACCATTCGTTAATTGTAAACCGCACTATTGCGGACCTTAGAACAATAATTTAGACTAATCCATTTTCATAACATTGATTCTATGCTAATTATGTAATTAACAAAACTCATGTTCGTAATCACAAGCTAAGCATATATTAAAATAAACTCTAAATAATCACTAAACATCCTAATCATCAATTTCTATTGGTGAGAAATGTCAAGAACCCATTAGGTTCATTCAAGTATTTCATTCTACACATTTCAAGTATGAAATAATTCTAAGTTCTAGATCAACTTGACCTAGACTATAATCTAGCATTGTAAACAACTAACAAGCAAGAATTTAAGGATAAGCAGTAAGCATCATGGATCAATTCCTAATCATCTAAATCTACCTAATCCAAAAGCTCTAAAAAGACTTCTCAATAATCATCATCAAAACACAGATATCAATGAAATTAATTTCTTTGCATATTCATGATGAAAAATGAAAATAAGCAAGAAATCTAAAAAAAAAAAAATTTGATTGTATAAAACTAAAGAGATCTCATACAAAATGTCTAAGAACTCAAAGGAAAAAATAGTGTTTAAATTTAGCATAAAATATTTAGTATTAGATCTTAAAAAAGTATTTATAGAAAAAAAAAAGTGTGAATCGGATCGACTTAGGACAAACTGGGTTAGGGTAAATCTTAAATTTTTGTCTTCAACCGAATTCTGGAGTGAACCGTTGGGATCCGCCGACGTTGCGACACCACTTCACTTCTCCGCTGGAATTTGTTTCGTTTTCAAGACCTCCTCCGGCGGCGTGAGGAATCTGTTGCACCACACCACTGGCTAGCTTCCTCCTTATGCTCCTTTTCACTATCATTTGGTCAAAATCATTCACAAAAGTCTATTGGGGACAAATGCAATGCAAAATGCAATCTAAAACAAGTCTAAATATGCAAAATTAAACAACTAATTAAAATGAAGTCAAACAAGATTTAACTCCAATAAACACACAATATATCATTACCGACAACAAGTAACTTTTGTTAGGTGAACCATAACTTTAAAACTAAACAGGAATATATAAGAAAAAATTGAATATTGTTTAATCATATAAATCACACACAAAATATAAGAGAAGAAGTATTATTGAAAATAAATTTAAATAGATTTCAAACATTTTATAAAACTTAAAAAATTATGATGTAATTGCCAACTAAAATGATTATGGGAATAATATCGGATCATTGATTGTTTTATTTTTATTTTTATAATTGTTTGATTAAAATCTGGCTTTTCTTGATTAATTAGTTTCATATGACACAAAAAAAAGGGTCTGATTGCTTCTCTCGCGATCTTACCATTCTGACTAGCAAGAGTGGTATAGGTTTTAAAACATTGATCTTAAGTGAAATATAAAATTTAATAGATTCATTAATAAACGAGCAATCATTTTCCTATGTGGTAATCCATGATGTCATATACTTTTAAAACTAATTTTCCATGATTTAGTATGAAATCATGACCACAAGTACAATTTTTTTTGCATAAAAGAAAGTATAATTTGTTTTAGTCAAATCATTTATTCTATCATTAACATTGTTTTTGGTTCATCAATTACTTAAAAGTTGGAGCAAAGTATGAAGATTTGGAGTTCTCGTCGTGTTCTGATGATTTTCTAAAGAATATTTCAATTTTGATCGGTTGAGGTTAATCTTCTGATGGCTAAGCTAGTCAATCTCTTCTAGCAGAAGGCGAGGTACAAATTAAGGCCAATGGGATTAGAAGTTTCATGGATGAACCAAAGATTTTGCGGTGATGACACATAAACAATGAAACATGGACCTACTCTGAAGAATCCATTTCGCATTATACGTATACTCAAATTATTATACTTATCTTTTTTTGTTTTACAATTAATGAGTTTTATTGGATTTTAAGTTGTAACGTTATTATGCCCGTTTGAGCACTTTATTAAATATTGGTACAACAACAAAAAAACTATATATAAATATTAATTGCATATGTTTTGTTATTGATTGAAGTATTTAGATTATATTTAGATTAAGTTTTTAATGTAAAAAACAACAAAAATAATACAATATTTTCTTAAATCTCGCATTTTTAGCCAAAATATCTAATAAAATGAAACTGAGCGAGTATAAGTTAGATTGATGAATATATTTTCGATAGAAACAATTTAGATTTAAACGTGCATGTGTATATCAGAAAAAATTATGGACTAAAAATAATAAACATTTTTTTGCTACATGGTGATAGAACCTATAGAGGCACAGTATGCGAGCTTCGCCTTCCAAATCGTAGGTTCTTAAGACGTGAAGTTTACCGATTCAAACGATTCTGTCTATGCCAATCTCGTATTTGCACATTACACATTTGAGCAGCGCTCTCTCTGTCATGATCTCTTCATGCGTCTGTACCTGATTTTCTTGTAATGAAACTTCGTATCACCTATTATATCACTATCATCCGTTATACATTACTATTTATATTATTTTTAAAAAAAATATATAATATGTTATATATATATATGATATGTTTTATATATATATATATAATATGTTTTGTTATTATTCTTACATTGCTACTTATTTTACTGTTATGAAAAATGGAGTTTCGATTTGTCAAAACTACGGTAAAAACCGTGAATTTAAAAGTTTAGAATCGATAAAAGAATAAGAAAGTTTGCCAAAAAAAAAAGAAAAACGAAAAATCATAAACTTTTACAGTTTATAAGAAAAACAATATATTTTTGGACTAAAAATCATAAACATATCTAAACATGTTTGTTTTCTTTATTCTACAAAACACATTGTTACTTATTTTATTGTTCTGAAAAAGCACATTGCCAAAGGGAAAAGGAAAAAAAAATCATAGGGAATTTGAACGATGGAATGCATTTATCTGGCAGGTTGTACTTCCTATACATCCCCCATAAGAGTGGAATGTCGGTGGAATTTATGTTATGTCCAATCCAGGTTTTACTTATACAAAAATCAGACCACACAATTTTTATAACGATACATTATACAAAACATCTAGTGCAATGCAATGAAAGAGACAAAAATGTAAAGAGAATTAACCATGAAGATGTTGGTAAATGATTTTGTGATTGTCTTTGGTGATTTCGCGTGGCCTATCACGGAAGTTGGAAACAACATCATCACTTGGTTTGATAAATGTTACGTAGACATTAACCTTCTTTAGTGTCTTAGAGTTAATGGTAAGCGCAACAAACTCTATAACATCCTCGTTTACAAATTCCCAATCAATAAAAAACAAGAATATCTCCGTGTGGCTCTTGTCCTTCTTCTTCTAGTTGCTCGCCTTCTGGTTGGTTACGACTTCTGTTTTTAAGTCCCTTATCCAAACGCTCAATCAATACAGCTTTTGAGCCTGATGTTGGGTACTTGAGATTAAAAAGCTGATTTTGCTAATTGTTAATTCTTTTTTTGTTTTGAAAAACAGAGCTTCGATTTGTCAAAACTGCGGTAAAAGCTTTGAATTCAAAAATTTAAGGTCGATAAAAAAATATGAAAATTTGTTAAAAAAGAAAAAAAAAAATCATAAAATTTTAAGGTTTTACAGTTTTAAAAAAAAAACTATATGATTATGGACTAAAAGTCATAAACATTTCGAAACATGTTTGTTCTCTTTGTTCTAAAAAACACATTACTGTTTATTTTGTTGTTCTGAAAAAGCACATTGCCAAAGAAATAAGGAAAAAAAAAAATCATAACCTTTAGCCGTTTTACCGTTTATAAAAAAAAGAACTATATGATTTCTGGTACGACCTGATTTTTTTTTTTTTTTTTACACATATCACACATGGTTTTCGTTCCTTCGACACATTTATTTATTGATTTGAAAAATGTATTTGCAATTCAAAAGATAATGATACAATGATATACTATGCATGAATGAAATCAAGTTCCATCAATGATATATCATATTACTTAAAATACTCACTCAAAGATCAAATGAGAACGAGGAACAAACTCTGTTTTGTTCTAAGAAAAACAACAGAAATAGTTAGCAAAGTGAACGACTTACCATGGAGAAGTTTGAAGATTTCCTTTTGGACTGCAGAAAATTCAGGTGCATCGGTGAGCATTTCTTCCGTGATTTTGCTATTCCGACCAAACGTAAGGTTCCTTTTTGGTTTAATAAAATGCTGAACCTCATCAACCACCTCAAAGGTCTCAGAATCCACTATTATGACACCAAACTCGATAAAATCATAAAATTTTACGGTTTTTACAGTTTATTAAAAAAAACTATATGATTATGGACTAAAAGTCATAAACATTTCTAAACATGTTTGTTCTCTTTGTTATAAAAACACCTTACTGTTTATTTTGTTGTTCTGAAAAAGCACATTGCCAAAGAAAAAGGGAAAAAAAATCATAACTTTTAGCGGTATTACCGTTTATAAAAAAAGAATGATTTCTGGTACGACCTGATTTATTTATTTTTTTACATATATCTATCAGACTATCACACATGGTTTTCGTTCCTTGGACACATTTATTTATTGATTTGAAAAATGTATATTTGCAATTCAAAAGATAATGATACAAAGAATAAATATAAATTGTGTGGATGCTTTTAAAGCCTTTTGCTAAAGGCCCATCAACAATTTGACAATAAGTTTTCGTGTGAACTAAAACTCAAAATATTAAAAAGAATATTTGAGCTGGTCCCACTATGCACGATTATCATCTTTTCACAGTTAGTGGTGGAATAGTCCAAACCCGAAGATGCAGATTCTCTAGTCAATATTTGCTTACTAACTAAACATGGTGGAATCAACTTTATTTCCAATTAATATTGTATTTTGTTTTAACTCTTATTGC
Source organism: Erysimum cheiranthoides (assembly GCA_011420285.2). NCBI lineage: Eukaryota > Viridiplantae > Streptophyta > Magnoliopsida > Brassicales > Brassicaceae > Erysimum > Erysimum cheiranthoides. Next base: position 8,912,841 of record CM022177.2, read on the forward strand.
GTATGTTTTATATTTTTAATAAGGTTAAAACTTAAAAGTAACTTTCTGATAGTAGTATGTAAAGAATATCATGTATAAATAAGCTAATTATAAGTAGTTGTTGGGTTAAATGCACTACGACGTATCCTATAGGCTATAACTATAAGTCAAGGTAACTTGTGTGGTTGGAGTTTTTTTTTTTCTTTGATGTCTTGTGTGGTTGGAGTTATATGCAACTATAACGCATATAGCTATAGAGTAAGAATATTATGATCACTCTTAATTCAAAATATTTAAGATATACCACCAAGGCACCAACAAATATATCATAGATTTATAGTATTTTATTAGTGGGTTCGATATATTTAAAATGCAAAATTTATTTTATTCAAGTACGCAATTATAATTTAAATATTTTTTTGACATTTTAAGATGGACAGAATCCGATTTATAGCTAATTTTTATTATATGGAATAACGCCATTTAGCGGATTCGAACTCCTATAAAAAAGATGGAATTATACTTCCCCAATTTTAAATACCTTTTAGAAAAGACAAATTTATATACTTAAATCTAAGACTTTTTTGCAAACAAAATAATATCTGGTCAAAATAAACTTTACTATGTTCATCAGAGATGAGAAATTTCAACCTTCAAAACAAATAAACTACAAAATCCAAACAGTTACACTTACATATATATATATATATATATTAGTACTATTTTTATTTTTCTGTTATATATACTTATTTGGATGTGATAGAATAATTTTTTCCGAACACACAGATCTTATCTTCACCGATATATTAGCTGATACTATTTACATTCTTTTTTTTTTCCTCTGATTCACATGTACTAGCAAACAAAACTTAAAGACTTTGGCAAAATTTGCGTTACAAAAGAAATTTCGTCAGGCTGTAATTTGAAAAGTCAACCCTAGCTAGGCCCTATTAGCTTTCTCCTTTTATATAAACAGAGAAGCAAACACTTTCTTTCTCAGCCTCTCTGTTTCTTCTTCTCTAATCTCTCAACATGTCTTGTAACGCGACGGATCTCTCCGTCTTGTTAGGTCCTAATGCCACGGCGGCTGCCAACTACATCTGTGGCCAGCTAAGCGTCGTCGACAACAAGTTCATCGACGCCGCTTTCGCCATAGACAGTACTTACCTCCTCTTCTCCGCCTACCTCGTCTTCTCTATGCAGCTTGGCTTCGCTATGCTCTGTGCTGGTTCCGTAAGAGCCAAGAATACTATGAACATCATGCTCACCAACGTTCTTGATGCTGCGGCCGGAGGTCTCTTTTACTATCTATTTGGCTATGCTTTTGCCTTTGGATCTCCGTCCAATGGTTTCATTGGTAAACACTACTTTGGTCTCAAAGACATCCCCACGGCCACTGCTGATTATTCCAATTTTCTCTACCAATGGGCCTTTGCTATAGCCGCGGCTGGAATCACTAGTGGTTCGATCGCTGAACGGACTCAGTTCGTGGCTTACCTAATCTATTCATCTTTCTTAACCGGTTTTGTTTACCCGGTTGTCTCTCACTGGTTCTGGTCAACTGATGGGTGGGCTAGCGCGTTTCGTACCGATGGAGATTTTCTTTTCAACACCGGAGCAATCGATTTCGCTGGCTCCGGTGTTGTTCATATGGTCGGAGGTATAGCTGGACTATGGGGTGCGTTCATTGAAGGTCCACGACTCGGCCGGTTTGATAACGGTGGCCGTGCCATCGCCCTTCGTGGTCACTCGGCGTCACTTGTTGTCCTTGGAACATTCCTCCTCTGGTTTGGATGGTATGGATTCAACCCCGGTTCCTTCAACAAGATCCTAGTCACATACGAATCAGGCACGTATCAAGGCCAGTGGAGCGCGGTCGGACGGACGGCCGTTACTACCACTCTAGCCGGCTGTACCGCGGCGCTCACAACACTCTTCGGAAAACGTCTTCTCTCCGGCCATTGGAACGTCACCGATGTATGTAACGGCCTCCTAGGAGGGTTTGCAGCCATAACCGGGGGCTGTTCCGTCGTAGAGCCGTGGGCGGCTATCATCTGCGGGTTCGTTGCGGCTCTGGTCCTCCTCGGATGCAACAAACTCGCGGAGAAAGTCAAATACGACGACCCACTTGAGGCAGCGCAGCTTCACGGCGGTTGTGGCGCGTGGGGGCTAATTTTTACGGCACTTTTCGCCGAGAAAAAGTACTTGAACCAGGTTTACGGCGACAGACCCGGAAGGCCTTACGGTTTGTTCATGGGCGGTGGAGGAAAACTCCTTGGAGCTCAGCTGATTCAAATAATTGTGATCACAGGTTGGGTTAGTGTGACCATGGGGACACTTTTCTTTATCCTCAAGAAAATGAAACTCTTGCGGATATCATCGGAAGATGAGATGGCCGGTATGGATATGACCCGGCACGGTGGTTTTGCTTATATGTACCATGATGATGACGAGTCTCACAAAGCTATTCAGCTTAGGAGAGTTGAGCCACGATCTCCTTCTCCTTCTGGTGCTAATACTACTCCTACTCCGGTTTGATTTGGATTTTTATTTTTTTTTACTAGATTATTATCAACAATAAGTTGTGATATTTGAATATTGTTTTGGATATTTTTTGCATTACAGTAATGTTTTAGATGTACAGTTTCGTGAGTTGTGATCATTAATATCTGTGTTCATTTGTGTTCTCTTTAGAGTTTTCATTCCCTTTTATCAAAATATATAATCATTATTTGCTGCATTATTAAGAATGTGAAGCATGACTATGAAAAAAGCTGACCGTTATTGCTTTGAATAGCTAAAAGTCTTAAACCAACCTTGCATTGACTCAATAGACATAAATATAAGTCTCGCTTTCTAGAAACATTAATAACTAGCTTGAACCATTTTCTCGAAGTATATAATCAGAGATCTGACAATGTTTGATTACATTTGTGAGCTTCAACTACTCTCTTTCATATGTAACGGAAAATAATTATTTATAGAAATAATTATATTGTATTACGTCACTTACTAGACTTTAGATTCCAGCAAGTTGCAGTTGTTTTTACATACTTTGAACAACCAAGCACGAAACTCAAATTTCATTTGTCCACCACATGGAATGTATTATTATTTTATCATTAGTTATTTAACTCAACGATTTTGGAAAATCGTACGTACCTTGTTGCCGCAACTAAAGATTCGGAGTATCCTATTATTATATTAACAAACAGGATTCAGAAAAAAATATCACAAATTACTTGGAACTACGTGATAATGTTGTCGATACCTTTAAGTGGTAACTCCGTACATAAGTGAAAAAGTTAAGGGTAGTTTAGTCTTTTCAAGAAAAAGATGGAAGTGTTACATGAGGCGAAATCTTCTTACATATTGGAAAGAAAGATGATATTTTGTCGTAACTCCAAATTAAAAACTAGTAATGTGAAAAGGTGAAAAAGCCAATCAAGTGATCAACTATATCTTCTTCATAGACCTTTTGACAAGTTTTAAGGAACTAAAATGGCCCAGCACTTTGATGGATACATACACTAAATGAAAAAGTTGACCAGATGTCTCCGGTCGTCGGCATGACAATTTCACATTATTAGGTACATATATATGTACATTTCAACATTTTGAAGATATTTTACTTTTTTGTATTTGGATATTTTTCCATGAACTGTTATTTGTGATTTCTACCGGTTAGGTAGCTTTCTGAAATTTTTAATCTGTTTATGGTACTTCTTCTTTATATATATACTAATAGACATTGGTGTTTTTTTTTAGATCTGACTAATTTAAATGTAGCATGTGCAGTTACAAGTTACAACTGCGAACATTTGTAAAAATAGACGGTTACAGTTTCAAACATTATAAAGCATTTAATAAAAAGACCAAAAATATACTAACATAATTAAATAAATTATAAAAATTTGTAGAAATAGACGGTTGTAGTTTGAAATGTTATAAAGCATTTAATAAAAGAGACCAAAAATAGACGAACATAATTAAATAAATTATTCCAAACATATTGAACTAACGTACAGTTCAAACTTCAAAAGGTAAACTAATAAATAATCTTCTGATGAGTAAGGTTTCAATTCATTTTGAGGTAATAACTACATACAATCTAAATTGACGAACGTGGGATACATAAACATTGCAAACATATAGGCCCTGTTCGTTTGGCAGTCGCTGGCGACAGCGATCAGCGACAGCGACTAGCGACTGTTCGTTTGACAGTCGCTGGGTCCAGCGACCAATCGCAGCGACAGTCGCCAGCGACCAGCGATCATGATTTTCAGTCGCTAGATTTTTCAGCGACTTCCAGTGATCAGTCGCTGCGATTGATCGCTGGATCCAGCGACTGTCAAACGAACAATACAGCGACTTCAAAATAAAAAAATAAAAATAAATAAATAAATAAAATAAAATTGATTTTGATTAATTTAAACTAAAACTAAATTAAATAATATTAAACTAAATTAAACTAAAATTAAATTACATTAAAAGTAATTAATAAAATTAAATCTAATTGAATAAAATATAATTTAATTTAAAATAAATATATAATTATATTAATAATAGTAGTATATATATTAATATAAATTATTTTTTCAAAAATTTAAAAATATATAATATGTTTAGTATACAAATAATTTACATTTTTATTTTGAAAATACAAATTCTCATATGTACATATTTTAAAAATTTAAAAAAAATATTTATGTGAAAATTATGTATAGAAATATAGCAACTGGTCGCAGCGACTTGTAAACAAACAACATAGCGACAATCGCAAGCGACAGTCGCCAGCGACTGCAAAACGAACAACAGACGTTGTCGCTGGCGACAGCGACCAGCGACATCAATTAGCGACAGGTAAACGAATAGGGCCATAGTCTTTTGAGCAACATTTGACTATGATTTAGTTTTTTTTTTTCGAATTTTCAGACTTTTTAAGTGTTTCTCTCTATGTCAAAGACTTCTTATTGGTAGAGTTTTCGCTCGAGTAAGGTTCGAATGGTTTATATGCAGCAATTGCTAAGTTTTGTGGAAATAAACATTGTAGTTATAAACATCATGAAACAGTTTATACAACTAGTGTAGAGATTATACGATAGTTATAAAATACACAGCGTTTAAAGTTATAAATACCATACTATATGTGCTTTTTTAAAAATAAGTTATTGTTTAACTAGTTAGTGTAGTCATGTTATCAACCACTTGTCTGATTTTTGATAGGTTCCTATTTTTTTTTCTAAATTATAATCATTATTTACTCGAAATATAATAAGAGATGACAACGGATGATTCATGTGTGAGCCTCAACGACCCTCTTTCTCCGCTTTTCCCTTACATGTATAACGCAAATAATTAATATATAATCATTCATAGAAATAAATTCTGTGTCACAAATTATTAGAATTTTAGACGCTGGAAAGTTCGAGCAACCCGATCAGCAATCTCGAATTATATTTGTCATTACATGCAATGTTTTATTTATTTCAACATATCTGGACAACTTTGGAGATACGTACCTTGTTGGCTTGTTTGTTGCCATCACCACAAGATTCGTATATCCTATTATAATACTAACAATAAACAAGATAAGGTCAACAGTGGGTTTGGATGCTAAGAACAGGTCTTCCGCAAGAACAGTTTGAAGACAGTTTTTGGCTCCACGTGGCACCACCGGAGTGGTTACGAATTTTGTAAATGAAACAAGGTTTTTAAATTTGAACATCTTCCAAATAATTGATAAGGTTTTTAAACTTTGTATTAATTAAATAAAATATTTGTGTGCGTTAATTAATTAATATGTTTGTTTTTATGTTTTCATTTATATCTTTAATGTTTTTTTTTGTTTCTTAATAATTTGGAATTCTATTTTGTGTTTCTTTTTAGTTTCAAATCAATTTTAGTATAAGTTTTTTATGTTTTCAATTTAAAAGTTATTTTTTAAGTTTTAAAAAATGTTATATGTTTTAGATTATTAAATTATTTAAATATTATTTAGAAACATGTTCTATCAATAATCAACTCATTTAACCTTGGTTCTAAACTAAACCTCTTACATTATTATAATAATTTTTTAACTCTAAGAACACACTTAAGTGTGAAGTGATCTTGGTTTAGTGGCAAGTTCACAGAAGACAGACACCATCACACCAGAGATCGAGTCCCCGACCCTACAATTTATAAGAATTAGGCTAATGGGCAGGCCAGTTGTGCCCCAAATGTTGACAAAAAAAAAAGAACACACTTAAGTGTTCCCCTTTAAGAATGTTCTAATGTGATTTTAATAATAACGAAAATATATATATACATATATGTATGTAAATATTTTAACACTGTTATAGTGCGATTTTGTGGTGTGATATTGTTACCGTTCAGAATCTAAATATACTAATTTGTTAAAGGTAATTTGGGTATTCAAAATAAAGACGAAGTGATTTTTCCAAGTCTACGTGTGTAAAGTGCAATTTGGACGACTTTTGTATCTCTTGCTCAAGAACTGAAGACTGGAGTATCTAGATGCAGAAAAAAATTCCATCATGTTCAAATTATAATAAGAAATTCAGAACAAAACACCTTTAAATGCAAACATAAATCGGTCCGGAAATTGAGACAATATCTGAGAGACTTTAGACTCACTAGAACTGTATACATATTCAATTATTATATTGTAGTTGAAAAGAAGTTGTGCAAAACAATAAAAGTAAATATATGCATAGTCAATATTGGTGGCTAATAATTAATAACTATACGTTACCGTACAACTAGAAACAAAACCGTAAGACTTTTCATGAAATCGAATTTTCCTTGTTCTATTGACTTTTTTTTTTCTAATCAATAAATTCAATGTATATTGCGTAGAAAAGCTTGCAATATTCCAATGATTAATGTCAAATCATTTCCCATGTGGACTTCAACTCAAAAACTTGACGTTTCTATACAGTTAAGAACCCGGACTTAGTCATATATTATTTTAACCTTTTTTTTTTTACTTTTAAAGTTTTAACTAATTATAAATTTTTTAAAAAATGATTTTTAGAGGTTTTAGTTTAAACGGTTTCAAGATTTATTAGTACAATAATGAATGAAATATCACTACTTAGACTAGCAAAATTTCTGGCCCGTCTCTAGTATTGGTTGATGTAGTTCAAGTAAAGAAAGTGAGAGATTGCTTAAACTTCTTTGGTGAATCATAAATGTTCTCATATGATACTAATGGTACAACATAATGATTCCACATGAAATACATTAATTATTTCCAAAAAAGAACCAACACTGTCATTTACTTTTGAAACAACCTACCCGAAAGATTCACTTCTCCACCACCTTCATGACAACTCATTGCTCGTCTGACTCAATCATTTTCAAGATCGAATTTGTAACAAAAACAAATTCTTAGCCTTTCAATCAGACAACCTGATGGCCACAAGCGAGATCATGTAACTTTGGATGTCATTCGACTGATCTACGACTCATCCCGATTACTTCATCGTTTCAACTTTCTTTTACGAGTGAGCTACTACCAAATATCGTCATGTTACATACTTACTTCATTGAGTTCATTTAGATTCTTAAATAGACTTCTGTAATTATAATGAACTTTTGTAAAACTTTGGTCTTCTTAGGCCATATTTAACGGGTATACCCAAACATATTAGGCTCATATAATAATCACAAATAATTGAAACAGTGTTGGAAATGTGGTATCTTGTGTGTTGCCGAAGAAGTGTTTGGCTTCGTATATGAGGATGACGTGGCAGCTTGTTATTGGGTCCGTTTTTTGTTTACTCTGTCTCTCTCCATAATAAAATTTTGTTATTCGAAACGTCAAAATGTCAAACTCTAACTGGTGCCAAAGAAAGAATGTCAACAACTTTTAAATTTAAGGACGGCAACAGTTTTTTATTTTAGTTAAATTAAGTATTAAAGAACTCTTTTTTTTTTTTTTTTTTTTTTTTTTGAGGTGATCTTGGTCTAGTGGCAAATCCACAAAAGATAGACACCATCACACCAGGGATCGAATCCCCGACCCTACAATTTGTAGGAATTAGGCTAATGGGCCGGCCAGTTGTGGCCCAAATGTTGACAAAAAAAAGAACTCATTTTTTTATTTTATAAAGTTTGAACTTTTCACAAGAATTTGGTACGTATCAAAACTCTAATCAGATACATGTTAAATTAAATATTGAAAAATTCATTTTTATTATATAAATTTTGACATAAAAAATTATTATTTATGAGATTACGATATTTTCACTACAAGCAGCAATTAAAATATTATTTATGAGATTACAATATTTTCACTACAAGCAGCAATTAAAATATTACTAAGGCATGTTAATCAAAAAAGGAATTTGGCAGCTGATTTATTGTTAAAAACAAAAAAAACTCTATTTCTTTACTCATTGTTTTTAACATATTCAATACCACCTACAGTAAAACCTCTATAAATAAATAATATCGAAACCGTAAAATTTTATTAATTTATAAAGAAAGTTGCCTTATTTCGTAATTTTTTTAAAAAACATTGTTTAGAAAAGATTTTTTTTCGTTATAATGAATACTTTTCTAGAATCTAATTACAAGTAATAAAACAATAATCATGTTTAATAGATAATACAAAACAATTCCGATGCAGTGAAAATACTGTAAATGAATTCTAACAAAAATTAATGTAAACTTAAGAAAAAACAAAAAAAAAATACAATATCAAATTTACTAAAGATTTTTCATATATAAAAGTATTTTGATATACTTATAAAATTATAATTTATAGTATTATGGGACTATATATTCACATAGGATTTTCTATAAAAAATGATTATCTTATTATTTTTATCGAATTGTGTCAAAATTTAAACTGGCCCAACTCGGAACTGAAATTTTTTGTTAATTTATAGAGATTATAAATTTATCAAATATTAATTTATAGAGGTGATATTGTATTTAGTTGGTTGATACATTGTAAAATACTAATATTCGTTTATGTTTTAATAAAATATGAAAGAAGTTGTTAAAAAACAAAATGACATAATATATTTTCTACCAATTTTTTTTAATATGTCTCCTTAATTAATATCTTTTGTCACTTACTTTTTTTTTTTTTTTTGCATTTCTCTCTTATGTTTACAATCCCATCTTTCACTTCAGGTCCCAAACAAAAAAAAAAAATACCTTCAAGTTATGGGCCACATAAATTAGGCCTATAGAAAAATACGACCTCAATATTTAAACTTCTCTAGTTAAATTCATGTCGATGTTTTTTTTTGAATACAACTCATGTCGATTTTTACATTTTCTGCTTCATACTTTTAGAAAAATAGCTTTGCGAATCAACTTTCTATTTTATTTTCATAAGATTTGACCAAAATTTTTTTTACCATGATGACTATTTTTTCTTACTTAGCTGATCAGTGATCATGATATACGTTTGTAAAGAAATTGTTTATCTATTAATCCATGTTGCTCTTCAAAATTTGTTTATGATACTACATAAATGTGCACAATAAATATAAAATTTATTATATTTTGCAGGAATGATTGTGATAAATAATTGCAATATTTGTGAGAAAGAATTAAAATTTCAAATTACAAATTACATAATTGTCTTCGATAATACTTTCATAAAACATTTTGAGATTGTGAGACAAGCAAGATTCAATCACCTCATAAATATTATTTGATAAAAACTCTTATCATATACATTTAAGATGCAACAACAATTATGAAAGATTTATGAAAGTATTATCATCATAAGCGATAAGATGTTTGACGAAAAAATTAAAGACTTGAAACATACCAGTGATGTTATCACGACAACCTCGAAGTCTTCCTCCACGCCAACCAGTTTTTCTTCCTTGACCACCAGCTCTTACTCCTTGACCACCAGCTCTTACTCTTCGACCACCACCTTGTGGCAATACACCACCACCACTTCCTCCTCGACAAGGTCGATTTCCACCAGCACGACCACCAACTGGCCCTAAAGGCTGTCTTCTAAAAAGGCTTCCCATAGACATGTGTGCCAAACCATTCTTCGGGCACTAGGAATAATTCTAACTAATCGTTTACTTGTCTTCAAGGGTTCAAATAAAAGCAAGGTTTCTAAATTAGTTGAAATTCTGTTTATTATATAGAATATTATAATTAGTTGAAATTAGATAAAATATCTTTTAATTTACTTTATGAACGACATTTATGTTTTTGGATGATGAAACTCCCGTATTCATCACTAAGGCATATATATTAATCGAAAAAGAAATGTGGCAGCTGATCTATTGCCAAAAATTACTCTATTTCTTGACTCATTGTTTTTAACATATTCCATACCACCTATTTGGTTAGTTGATACATTGTATTTTAGAGAATTACGTACCCTTGTAATATCCGTTTATGGTTTAATAAATTCTAAAAGAATTGTTAAAAACAAAACGACATAATATATTTTTCTACCTTATTTTATTTTTTATGTCTCCTTAATTAAAATTTATTGTCTGGTGTGAAATTTTTTTTTTTTTTTTTTTTGTCATTTCTCTCTTTTGTTTACAATTCCATCTTCCCACTTCAAGGTCCCAAAAAAAAAAAAGGACCTTCAAGTTATGGGCCAATATAAATTGGGCCTAAAGAAAAAAACGACCTCGATATTTAAACTTCTCCCGTCACCGTTAATGGGCTACATAAATTGGGCCTAAAGATAAACGATCTAAACTTCGACCATCACCGTCACTGTGAAAATTAGATCTTTCCGGAAGCAGAAGAGAAGAAGACGAAGAAGAAGATAAGAATGAGGCCGATGCAGCTTGACATGTTATCGGAGATGGATGATGCAGGTTCTTCAATGGCCATGGACGTTGATGATCTCGAAGCTATGGAGGTTTTCAGCGAAGGAGGAGGTGCTTCAGAGAACAAGCTCGCCGATGACGATTTCTTCAACAAATTTGAGGATGATTTCGACGATACCGATATCAACTGAATCCGGTTAAAACTTCTTCTCTATGATTTCAATTTTATTCGGAATTTTTATGTAATTTCTGGAGAAATTGATAGTAAGTGTATTAGGGATTTCAGATTTGCCTGTTTGTGATGTAAAAAACTTATTGTGATTCCTAAAATCTTTGGTTTCTAAGCTCAGGATTTAGTTTGATTTGGGTGTTATTGTGATTTGTGTGATTGTTTTTGGTTAATTCTCTGCACAAATTTAGAATGTGAGATGTGAATAGACATAAGTTTTGGTAATGGCTTAAGATTTGAGTGAATTGATTCATAAGGTTTAATCTATTCCATTGTGATTGCTTTGTGATTTCACCATCTAATGGTTTCTGAAACATGTGTTGATGTGTTGCGTTGTGTTGTTAGTTTCACTAACTCGTTAGGGCTAGATGATCTTCTAAGTTGAGGTTACATTTCGACGAGGAATAAAGCTAGGAGTTGTCCCGAGTAATATCGACATGATAGGTTAAATCCTCATGTAAGCTGTGTAACTATTACAAACGCTAATGGTCAGGTGAACTAGGGACCTCATACGAAAACATGTATTCAGATGTTGTTGAAACGAGCTACACATACAACCAACAGCATAAGTTTTTGATAATGGCTTAAGATAGGTAGTTTCCTGCCTCCCCCCGTTAGCTCGAGACATCATCAGTCATTGATTTATCCGGATATGGTATTCTATTCCATGTTGATTGGTTGTAGTTACCATCCCCTGGTCTCAGAGTTATATGTTGCATTTTGTTGATCATATGGTATGCAGAAGGGAGTGTATAGTTCTCCTGGCCAAGCTCTGTTGTTGCTTCGTGTCATGTTATCTTCTCTGGGCCGGTTACAGTCCTTTGTAGATGGGAATAGTGTGATCGATGTTCACCTATCGTAGAAAATGAAAAGGCAGCTAAGCATAAAGATGTCAGTCTCGAGCAATCTTTGTTGCTAACCTTGCGATTGTTACGAATGCGATGACTCTTGGTTAAGGCCGTGCCTTCCCTCATCGATCAAAATGGCCAGTCACAATTATGTATGTAATATAGCCAAAGTTCACGAGATTCTTAGTAATCGTAGTATATCGGAACACTCAAGTTTTGGAGGCTAGGACCTTGCTAGCTAATACATCTATTTTAAGTGGATCTGCAGGTTCTATTATAAAAGGAAAACATATACTATCTCTGTTTGTATTTTAGGTAAAAAAAAACATTATATATGTATTTTCTTTTGACTACTACAACTCTATAAGGAAATAAATCGAAGGGATAAGTTATTTCCTTTTGACTATAAATCAAATCTTTAAAAAGTAAATGGAAAGATCATATTACGTTATAACTTTGACCAGAAAACATACCATTTACGTATCTTTGTATTATTATATAAATCAATCTTTTTTTTTTAACACTGAAAAATTCATTCATTCATTCCAAAGAATAGAGAATACATCAAATGATAGTGGATCCAATAGGCTTCCACACAGAGAAAATAAAACATCATAAAGTGTAACAGTCTTTGTAAACATCATTAAAACAAAGACGCTTCAGAGATGAGCATTTGTCTGAGCCAAGATGGACTACTCTGCGATATATAGGATGGGTAACGGTGGTCCCGAGTTACACTCAACGCTATAGCAGAGGCTGGGCGATTCCCTGCTTCATCCGTATGATCCAAGGACCATTCTTCAAAACTCTGTAACAGATCAAGAATCTTTAAGACCAGTGGGTATAAAGATGGGAACTGTAGGGGATATAGCAACACCATTCTAGCTACAGCAGATGAGGTTTGAAAGATGGCTTTACGGATGCGCATATTGCGCAGGCAATCAACAGCCCAAAAGATGCTCATTAGATCATTTTCAAGGTGGGAAGAGATATGCGAATATGACCTTCTACTGTGAAGAGTAGTAACACCAAGATGATTGCGAACCAGCCAGGATGCACCACTATTTAGGGCTGGACTCACCCAGGAAGAGCCAATATTGCACTTAACAGTACCATAGGGAGGCTTAGTCCATTTCTTCATTGGTACGGGCACCTGGGAAGAAGATGGCGTAACAGCCTCACTAGGAAGTTGAAGATCATACCAGTGCCCAAAATCTTCTGAGGCTTTTCTCCATACCTCTGATGAATCGAGACGTCGTTGTTCAAAATGAAGATAATTGCGAGCTTTCCATGTGTGCCAAAGTACCCAGGGGAAAGACTTACAGTTGCTTGAATCCTCTTTTTGTCTCGCGGAGTGAGTGATGAGATAGTGAAGGTTAAGGAACACTGAAGTGGGAGAGAAACCAGCAGGTGGTAAGGGAATATTGGAGCGATGCCACACTTCACGAGCAAAACTGCAGTTAAACAAAAGATGACAAATCGATTCCTGAGCAAAGTTGCAGAGGAGGCAATTATCATCAACCGGAATGCAGCGAGAGCGAAGCCTCTCTTTGACAGCCAAGGCACCTGAGAGTATACGCCAAAGAAAGTGCTTTAACTTTGGAGTCGTCTTAGTCTTCCATAACTTTGGAACCTACATTGCTGGTTAAAAAGGAGCCATGGTGAAAATATCGATGTTGAAGAATCTGAGCAAGAAGAGATGTAGGGTTGCTCCATATACGCCATGCTTGCTTCCCTAACAAGGCTTGGTTGAAACTTTCAATATCATGGAAACCCAAACCACCTTCAGACTTAGGCTTACACATCTTCTTCCATGCAACCCACGGGATCTTTTTCTTATTGTCGCCAGTACTCCACCAAAAATCCGTCATAGCAGAAGTGAGCTTAGAGGTAACAGTCTTAGGGAGCTTAAAACACGACATCGCATAAACCGGAAGGGCAAGAGCCACCGATTTTAAAAGAATCTCTTTCCCTCCATGAGATAAAGCCTTAGCAAACCAACCTTTTAATCTCCCTTGCAGCTTTTCCTTAAGAAACTCAAGCAATTTAACCTTAGAGCCACTAAAGCACTCTGGTAGGCCCAAATAGGTACCTTCACCTCCTTCTTTGTCAATACTCAATGCCTGCTTACACTCTGTTTTAATCAACTCAGGAACACGGGCACCAAATATAATAGACGATTTAGCTTTATTGATCATTTGACCAGAGGCTTCCTCGTACAATTTGAGACACCGTGTAATCTCCAAAGCCTCTGCTGCCGTTGCTCGGCACATTAAAAGACTGTCATCAGCGAAGAGCAAATGATGCACTGATGGACCTGTCTCCGCGAGATTAATGCCATGAAGCTTCTCTGAATTCTCTGAAAAATTGAGACAATTGACCAATGCTTCAGCGCATAAGATGAAGAGGAACGGCGAAAGGGGGTCGCCTTGGCGAATACCTCTTTCAGGACGAATGAAACCATGGGAGCGGCCATTCAAAAGCACCGAATAAGAGACTGTCGAGACACAGGCCATTATCCAATTTATCCATACTCTATCAAACCCCAATTTTTCAAGCAGCACCTCTAAGAAACACCACTCGACTCTGTCGTAGGCCTTCGACATATCGGTTTTAATTGGTCTGCAGGCCATGCACCATTTCATGTGCAATGAGGATGTTGTCAGAGATTAGCCTTCCCGAAACAAAAGCACCTTGAGTATCGGAAACTAACTTTGGGAGTATGGCCTTGAGGCGATTGCAGAGTATTTTTGAGATGATCTTGTATTGAACAGAACAGAGACTTATCGGTCGCAGGTCTTGCATTCGCACCGGCTTTGGAACTTTCGGGATCAGACTCAGTTGAGTGTGATTCCATCCTTCCGGAATAAACGATGTTGCAAAGAAATGTTGGATCTCATCAATCACCGTTTGCCCAACTATGTTCCAATACTTTTGGTAAAAGAAACCAGTTAAACCATCTTCGCCAGGGGCGCTTCCGCTTTTAATGCTAAAGGCTGCTTTCTTAATTTCTTCTGCAGATACTGGCGCAGTCAGTCTTGCATTCATGTCAGCCGTGACACGGGATTGGAAACCTTGGAAGATTGAATCAAGATCATGAGGGTTGGAACTCATGAAAAGGTCTCTAAAGTATTCCACTGCAACTTCGCCTTTAGAGCCTTCACAGAAATGCTCAGTTCCCATGTCATCAAGAAGCATTAAAATTCTGTTTTGCAGCTTCTTACCTTTGACACTATTATGGAAGAATTTAGTGTTAAGGTCTCCTGAGTTTAGCCAATCCTCTCTGCATCTTTGACGCCAAAACAACTCTTCTTCTTGTAAAGCCCGAGCAAGATCTCTCTTGATTTGTTGTAGAAGACTGTGATTCGGGTGTAGCTTGCTAACTTCAAACTCAAGCGCACTCTGTAATCTAGTGATATTATCTCGTGAGTTGAGATTAGAGCGCTTCTTCCATTGAGACATGCTTGCACGACACCGTTTAATACGGTTCATGAGTGAGGTTTCAGAGCTTCCTATTGCAGACCAGCCTAATTTAAAAATCTCCTCAAAGCCTTCTTTGGAAACCATACGTTTGTCGAAGTAGAATTTACCTTTAGCATTGGAATTAATCTCGCGTGTGAAACAGATACGAATAGGTCGGTGATCCGATGCCCACATTGATAGATACTCTGTGTTTGCTCGCGGAAATAGATTGAACCACTCATCATTCCCAAAGCTCCTATCCAATCTACATTGGATCCAAACTCTATTTCTCCAACCTCCCCAAGAGAAAGAATTACCAGAGCTTCTTAAGTCTTTGATTTTACAGTTTTTCATCAATTCTCTGAAACCCCAAAACGTAGATTCACTTCTGACCGGGCCTCCTTTCTTCTCCTCATTAGAAAGGATTTCATTAAAATCACCTACCAGCAACCAAGCTTCATTCCTTGATAAGCCTATAGAAGAGAGGCTATCCCACACAGCTTGGCGATTTGCGCTCACCGGGTCACCATATACAAACGTAAGATAGAAGACAATTGAACCAAGGGAAACTTTAGTGTCAATAATCCTCTTATTCTTACTCAAAACTTCCACTGAATAACTGCTTTTCCACATAACTGCTAAGCCTCCACTAAGGCCTAAAGGTTCCACCGTAACTAAAGGTCAATAATCCTTTTATCGCTCAAGTTGGGTATTCAAAAAAGTCCCTTTTTTCGCTTAGCCCCTTCTAGTTGATTTAGAGGGTTTGGTCCTTTCAATCTAAAGTTCTTTCTCGCTTTCTTTGCGAATTTAATTTGCCGGCTCTTGTGCTACGGTATCATCTGTTACAAGGAATTTTCCTTTTCTGTTTGCTCTCGAAATCCATTTTCCTTTCATCTCTATTCTTCTTTCCTTAATTTCTTCTCTGTAGCTGAAATCAAGGGTCTGAATTATGATTTCTCTAAAGATATTAGTGGAATTTTGCGTGTCCCATAGCAAAATCACATTAATTTCGTTTGACCTACTTCCGAAACTTGAGCCTTCTCTCCGCCTCCGTTACATCAACGACGGCTCTCCCTGTGGTTTCATGGCTGATTTGCTGCAAAGAGCGATGAAATCCATGTCTTTGGATGATGAAGAACCCCTTTCTCTGCCTGATAGTCCCCGCTTCCATGTCTTCGATGAGAACGCAATCAGTATCTTGGGAAGACTCTGCAATCCTGATAGTCAGCCTATGGACAAGATGATAGAGTATATGCCCATTGCCTGGGGAGTTCACGAACGAGTTCGTGGAATCGCCCTCTCTAAGGATAGGTTCCAGTTTGTTTTCGAACGGGAAGAAGACCTGCAAATCGTTCTAAAAGCCAGACCATGGTCGTATAACCATTGGACTCTGCTCTTGGAACGTTGGACACTTAGTCCACCGGAAGATTTTCTTAACTCTTTGGATATCTGGATCCGGATCAGTAACATCCCAGTGAATCACTTCACTACAGATACGATGTTTACGCTGGCTTCTGAGATTGGTGAGGTCAAAGAGATCGCCTATGATCCCAAAGCTTCCCAAACAACAGAGTATATCCGTGCCTTGATTCACTTCAATATCACTAAGCCTGCCAAACAGCAGCGTAAACTCAAGATCCCATCTGGTGAGTCGGTTATCATTGAATATGAATATGAGAGAATTCATAAGAAATGTTTCCACTGCCTTTGTATCACCCATGAGAAGTATCGCTGTCCTCTTCTTCGTCGTGGTGCATTGAAGCCTCGCACTGCCACTGGTTTTCAGAGAGCTGCCTCTCTCCCTGCAACACAGATTGTAAAGGAACCTCTTCCGGCTAATCATCTATTGGAAGCGCCACCGGGTTTTCCCCCTCTTTTCCCTGAACTTTCTGCTGAAGATAGAAAGATGGCCATGTAATACATATCTCATGCTGATGAGACGGAACGTCTTGCTCGTATCATGCGTGTGAAACAATCCATTGCAGAAAATGCTGCAGACTCCTCTGCCCGGCTTATCAAGATAACCTCGGAGATTGACAAAGGAAAAGGTCATGTTTTTGACTATAGGAAAGCTGCAGACAATTCTAAAAGACCTTGTATACAAGGATCCAAATCTGCAGCAACGGTTCCAACCCTTGAAGCTTCCAGTGATGGTGAATCAATCTCTACTCGGCAATTATCTCTCCCTCAGCGTTTTGATTCCAGCCCAGGCTCGACGGGTTTTACGATGGGGCTCTCAACTGCCTCATCTGCCGGAAACCTGAAGGCTGGAAAGAAAGACCGCCGGCGTCCACCTTCCTGGAAGCGTAAACTGCGTACTCCTCCCTCTCCACCGGCGAATACCTCCCAGTCTTTGGAGACCTTAGCCCTCACGGATGGTCTCTCAAAACGAAAGAACACTGACATCTCTCAAGAAACTCAAAACAAACTCCCCAAGAAACAAGATATTACGGTGGCTTCCGATTTGAAGCCGCTGCCATCCCAATGAGTGTTTTGAGATGGAACTGTCAAGGAGCTGGAAGCACCGAGACAGTTCAATACCTCCGGGGACTGCGTCGAAAGTATTTTCCGGATTTTATTTTTCTTATGGAGACAAAACAAAAGTTCAGTTACATTGAGGAGTTACATATAAATCAATCTAAGTTAAGAAAAACTCATTGACAAAAAAAAAAAACAAGTAAAGAAGAACTCATTGACCAAAAAAAAAATTTCCCTTTTGTAATTAGTTATTTTTTCATGGGTTAATGATTTTCAAAAAGAAAAACTGCCCAAGGATATACTTAAGGTGATCATCAATCCATTTTCTTCCATTTTTTCCAATGTAAAAAATGACATCTCGAAGGCTTATAGGGATTTTGACAACTTTAATGGTTTAGTATTTGTAGGGATTTTGCACAAAAAAAGTATTTATAGGAACAGAAAAAGGTTTTGCTAAACTGGCATTTTGAAAAGATATCACTTTTTAATACCACAAATTATAGAAAACTTCTATAATAGTTTAACAAAATAGATTTATTTTGCTGATACAATATGTATATATACAGAATTAAACCAAAAAAATAAAATAAAAATCTAATATATAGGATAATTATTTTGGAAAAATATTTAATTTGTTATAATTTACATTATATAACATTAAGATATCTTTAAAAATTCTAATCTTTATTTTAGTTTGATAAAGGGTGTTAGGAATCTTTGTCCAAAAAAAAAAAAGAAAGGTGTTAGGAATCTACATACTGTATATGATTTTTTTAATCAATAAAAATACATTAATTTTAAAAAAATATATATACACACACAATCACAACTAATTTGAGCATGTTCCAAAATTAAAATCAGAGTACTAAAGCTCAAGCTCAATACCTCGTTTGAAGGAGAGGTTTTCTTAGGAGAACCAAGAAGAAGCTGTCGTTCAATCTCTCTCACTCTTAGTGTTTTTAGGGTTTAAAGAGTGATAGAAAGGCAAAAAAAATATTATATATAGAAAAAAAAACATTATAGAAAAAGTAAGCCCAGTCCAGCCCATATCTTTGTACAAAGTATAAATAGAATTAGATAGATATTTTACAAAGGATTTAGAAAGATTTTCTCAAAAAAAAAAAAAAAAATTTAGAAAATTTTGCATACAATTTCGAGATTAGTTATCCCTGTGCAAAAGATCTATAAGAAACTAGAGAACTTCACAAATTAATATTTAAAGACATATATAATTATAGATACATACAAAAGATCTGTGTCATTCTAAAGAACCTCAAAATTTGAATGAAGTAAATCCAAAAGACCTTATATGTACAAATTATAAAGGATCTATAGAATGTGAAGTGATCTTGGTCTAGTGGCAAGTCCACAGAAGACAGACACCATCACACCAGGGATCGAGTCCCCGACCCTACAATTTGTAGGAATTAGGCTAATGGGCCGGCCAGTTGTGGCCCAAATGTTGACAAAAAAAAAGGATCTATAGAATTAGATCTTTCAACAAAAGATTTGTGTGAACCTAAAGAACTACGAAATATGTTCTTATACTCAGCTTGTCGAAGAGATCATTTCACATGCATTTTGAAATTTTTAGACCTACACGAGTTTAGATATTCCAAACACGGATGCATTTTTAGGTCTTATACTTGATCATATGCATGTGAAATGTTCGTATTTGACTCCAACAACGCTAAACAAGTGTATAATAGTTTTGCAAAAACTTTTGTTGGTGTTAATGAACATGTGTGCGAAACTTTAGAAGTATATTTTGAAATTTTTAGACCTACACGAGTTTAGATATTCCAAACACGGATGCATTTTTAGGTCTTATACTCGATCATATGCATGTGAAATGTTCGTATTTGACTCCAACAACGCTAAACAAGTGTATAATAGTTTTGCAAAAACTTTTGTTGGTGTTAAGGATCATGTGTGCGAAACATTAGAAGTATATTTTGAACTTTTTAGACCTACACGAGTTTAGATATTCCAAACACGGATGCATTTTCAGGTCTTATACTCGATCATATGCATGTGAAATGTTCATATTTGACTCCAACAACGCTAAACAAGTGTATAATAGTTTAGCCAAAGTTCAAGAGATTCTTACTAATCGTAGTATATTGGAACACTCAAGTTTTGTGTATCTTCTTAGTGTGCATAACAAGATGAGGGTGACCTCTCTTCACAAGATTTACGATTGATCCATCTTAGCTGTCAGATTAACCAACCATACAAAGAAAGACCCAACAAATAAACCACATCGAGACTTGGTTCGTGTAGTGAGAATTGAGAACTAAATACAAGATAATATTCAATATTATTTCTTAAATATTCAAGAATATGATTTCATATTGGATCTCAACAAACAAATATGAAAATGTTCTCAGATTAAAATGTTATCTACGCAAAATTTATGGACCCGGTCTTGCTATAAAACACACATAACATATGCTTTAGGCTACTATAGTAATTACTTAATCCGAGGGCCACATAACTAAAAGTGATCTCATTCAAGTGGTTCATACAACTCTCGTAATGAGTCGTCTTTCGATCGATAATCTCATTCTTAATGTTAGACTTGTATTTTCTTTCTTTATTTTTCTGTAATATTATTTTCAGTTTCAATTAATTGATTTTTTTTTTCTTTTGTCATATTTTTCTTGTATTGTTTCACTAAGTTTATCATCAAATGTTTTGTTTAATCCTACTTTTGTCGTATCTTTTGGATTTTACTTTATTTTTTACGAGAACCAAGTTTTTATAACAAACAAAACTCATGGTAAAAATTAAATAAAGAAATTCAACTGACTCATAATACTATTGTTTTCATCTAATATATTTTTCTGTAGTTTATTACTTATATCACATTCACAAGATAACAAAAATGGTTAATTTGCCTAATAATAATATTTGGACCAAAAACTAACAAACTAACACCTTTATACAATATATATATATATATATATATTTTTTTTTTGTGCAAAATATATATATATATATATATATATATATAAGTAACAATTTTGTACTGTTTATCAAACAATACAAAAAAGTAGTTGGCATACTCTTTCTTCTTCAACTTGATTTCCTCTTTTCCTATGTGGAGAAATAGAAATTTATATCCTATATCATCATTTTTCAATTAAATTTCTTCGTATATTTATTGGTTCAATCTTGATAATATACAGAAAACAAAATCTCTATTTCTTTCTTCGGACATGTAATAGTTTGAATGTTTTTAAATAGACAATTTTCTATTTTTATAAAATTATAAGTGATTCTTTTTTTTTGGTAGGAAAATTATAAGTGATTCTAAGTGTAAACATGATGTTTTACAAGGAAAAATAGTAGTTTGTTATGTATAACCTGGTCAGGCATAGAATAAATTATCCGATGTTTTTCAAAAAATTTCTTATTCCATTTTTAAAAAATTAAACTATAGCATACAAAATAAAATAATTTCTTTATAATCAAAGAAACTGAATCAATTTGTATTATTAAATTGAAACCAAAAAGTATGACATTTTACTTTGATATTTTTGTGTGATTATAAAAAAAAAACTTTTTTATGGAAACATCAACATTATAATTTGTTTGCAGATATTTAAGAATTTCAATAAAATAATTTTCAAAATAGTTTCCATTATTTTTGTATAGATTTTCAATTCACATAAAATTACTTACAAATCTATTGTATATAGTTATAATTTAAAATAGCTAGAATTTATATTAAAAAATTCTAATAAATTGATAAAATATAAATTCTTAATAAATTGATAAATAGTACATCATTGTAAATTGTGATGGTCTTGGGGGATGAAATCGATCAACATAGTTATTTTCTTCACCATAGTCAATTTCTTCAACATACTTCTTTCTTGAATCAGAAAATATGGTCGTGTACTGCAAATTCTGTATACATATGTTTCATCTTCTTTTGAAAAATTCACATGAGCACCATCTTATATTTTTTTTGGCCTAGAACGAAGATATCTCATCATCCTGATTAACTTCTTCATTTATTGAATGATCCACATTATCAATGTATAATTACAAGAAATAAAATTTATAATTCTTTGAATGACCCACACCATAATGTTATAAACTATTTTATTTTGAATATTTCATAAAAAAATTATATTTTTTTTACAAATCTATAGTATATAGTTAGAAAATAATTAATAAAATTTGGTTCATGTATGTTTCATGTCGATTTTTACGTCTTATGCTTCACACTTTTAGAAAAAATAGCTATGTGGATCAATTTTCTAGTTTATTTTCATAATATTTGATAAAATAAATATCTACCATAATGAATTTTTTTTTCTTCCTTGGCTGCTCATGATATAAATTTGTACAAAAATTGTTTATCTATTAATGCATGTTGCTCTTCCGAATTTGTTTATGATAGTACATAGATGTGAACAGTAATATAAAAATTAATTATTTTTTGCAGGAATGATTGTGATAAAGAATTGAAATGACTAAAATTTTAAAGTATAAATGACATATTAGAATATTCAGATTATAATTACTTATGTGATGTTGCTTTTCATAAAACTATTCATCTTGTGAGACAAGGAAGATTCAACCACAAGGAATATTAGCAAAAAAATCATCTTGGTTAACCACTTTATAAATATTATTTCATGAAAAATCATATCATATACATGTTAGATGCAACCACAATAATTGAACTTCTTTTTTAAAAAATACATGTCAATATTTATTATCCATTCACTATATGATCATATTTTTCGTAGGGTAAACATTTTGGTTTAGTGACTAAACTATAAAATTCTGAGTTGATATAAAAATGCAAAAAATATAAATTTTGAAAAGCATATTTGTTAACGTATGAAGTTAATGCCAAACATTTTTATAGAAAAACCAGCATACAGTATTTGTTATTTTTCAAATAATTCTATGTGATACATGAAGGAAAGATCATATAAAAAGTGTTAGAAAGATCTAGGGTTCAACTTTTTTTGCTACCAATTTTAAAACGTGTTAACAAAACAAAAATAAAATAAAGTACATAAAGTTTAAGAGATTGGAAAAGACAGTGGAGCAAGTCCCATCGACAAATATAACATCAGAGGCGTGGTGGGCGCGATACCATCACATGTACCATGAGTACAACCGTTTGGAACTGTAAAGGTCTCGGCATAGACTTTACAGTTCGACGCCTTAAGAAGATAAAAAGGAAGTATCTCCCGGACATGATATGCCTTTTTTAAGCAAAGCAGCCTGGTGATGTAATTTGTGATGTATGATGTGATCTAGGTTATGAGAAGTGATATGCTCAAATTAACCATCATAGCTACTCTCTCAAATTAAAAGATCATTGTAGTACTTAGGAATCGAATCCACATAGACTATGTTACTCATGGAAAATAATATCATATACATGTTAGAGGCAACCACAATAATTGAATTTCTCTTTTAAAAAATACATGTCAATATTTATTATCCATTCACTATCTTATTATATGATCATATTTTTCGTAGGGTAAACATTTTGGTTTAGTGACTAAACTATAAAATTCTGAGATGATATAAAAACGCAAAAATATGAATTTTGAAAAGCATATTTGTTAACGTATGAAGTTAATGCGAAACATTTTTATAGAAAAAAGCATATATGTTATTTTTTCAAATAATTCTATGTGATACATGAAGGGAAGAGCATATAAAAAGTGTTAACAAATAAAGATCTAGGGTTCACCTTTTTTTGCTACCAATTTAAAAAAGTGTTAACAAAACAGAAATAAAATAAAGTACATAAATATAGAAATAATCAAATTAACAAATTACTACTTGTATGTACAACATCGATATTAAAGTATATATTTAAATATAATAATATATATAATTAAAAATTGTTTAAATAATCAACTACTCTATTACCTCGTTTAGAAGATAAATAAGAAAAAAAGTGAAATGGTATAACACATTTTTTTGGATTTTTTTTTTTTTTTTTCATTTTTTTGGATTTGGTTTGTTATTATATAAGAGAAAATCAGAAAATAATCAAATGATGTCTCTTCATCACAATATACAATATGCATCCATTGACGTGTTCACTTCCTCTCCCTCCAATTTCAAGTTGAGCATATCTCATTAGCAAAAAGCGGTTGATGATCCTCCACATCTCACCCTACTATAACAGCATACACTCTAAATCCAAATAGTTATCATAAACCCACACGTCAACGAAACCACTCTTTTGACTTCATCCTTTAACCAATCAAACCACGCCACATCATCAATGTTCCTGTGATCGACCACACAGAAACGTCTCGGCTCTGTTTTGCTTCTCCCACACAAAGCTTTCTCCTTTTTTGGATTTTTTCTTCAATTGGATCAAAAAAAAAACCTAACTTTGATATGGAAGGAGAGATTCAAGACTGGGAAGTACTTCAAAGCTCGAGATCTACAATAGAGGATGAGAATTCAAAGAGCTTGGAGGAGATTGAAGATGTTACTCAAGGTATGATTAGATTTGATTACTTCTCTCTTGAGAACAAGAGTGGTTTGTCTCGTGTTGAAGGGGAAGATGAAGATGGGTCTGTTCAATCAGGTAGTCCAGGCTGGATTGAACCTAGCTCTGATGTTCCTTATGGTCCTAAGCATTTTAGTGAGTTATGGTCTGATTCAAGCAGTGATCGGTTTGAGGATCAGAAGTTAGTTGATGATGAATTGGGTTTAGAGAATTTGGATAGAAGAAGGTTTGAAACAGAGGATATAGGTCAAGAAATGGATTTGATGAAATCTGATGAGAGAAAGGAAGAAACTTTACTTTCAGGTGAAGTGGAAGGAGAAAGAAAGGTTGTGTCTTTTGATCCGTCTGTTGAATCTGGTGGTGGTGGTGGAGATGAGAAAGGGTTTGTGTGGTGGAAGATTCCAATAGAAGTGTTGAAGTATTGTGTTTTTAAAGTTAATCCTATTTGGTCTTTCTCCATGGCTGCAGCATTTGTGGGGTTTGTTATGTTAGGGCGTAGATTGTATAATTTGAAGAAGAAGAGTCGTTCCTTGCAGCTTAAGGTTCTACTTGATGATAAGGTAATTAGCTTGGTTCATTTGATTGTTCAATGTTTGTTAAGTATGTTGATTCATGAAGTTGGAGCCCTGTGGTCATCGTTTAACTTGCAGAGTTTCGTTAGGCGTTTTATTTGTGTCATTCTTGATTTGAAGTATGCAATTTCATCACAGTCTAAATGATTGAACGATGCTTACAAAATAACCAAGTCAAGATCAGATGTTTAGTTGAATGTTTTATTTGATATGGTGGGAAAATTAGATGAATAGAATCTCCTTTTCGCTGCGGTTATTGGTTGAGTTAAACTGTTTGTCCTGGAACCAATATTTTTTGGTTTTGTTTGTTGTTGCGAGTTTGTTCTTTGCTATAGCGACCCATGGTCATAGTATTCACCAATAGGCATACTCCATTTACACAATCTTGATGAAGAAACTGTTGTTAGTTCTTTGATATAGCCTCGGTTAAGTTCTTGATGGATTATTGACTTTTACTCATTTTCACTTATGGAAATAAAGAACAAAAGTTGAACACAATTTAGAAGACTTGTACACCATCTGATTCTTCTTTTGTATGTCTTTTGAATGAATTATTTTTCAGAAGGTGGCAAATCATGCTGCTCGGTGGAACGAAGCGATCTCGGTAGTGAAACGTGTACCCATAATCCGGCCAACACTCCCATCATCGGTGGGTATGAACCAGTGGTCCATGATGGGTTTAAGATGAACGATAAGTGAGCGCAAAATAATGCATATATGTGAGATGAATGATTAATGTGGCTCTGTTTATTGGCATGTATCATATTGTATCGTGTTATATGAGAGTCAAAATGTTACAAAACATACAAAAATATGCTTGTAAGTTTGTAGTGTGTGTGTATATATATTGTGGGTGTAAATTATGCAAGAATAAACCAAAAATGAAATTAAGAGTTGAGAAAGCGATTTTCTTTGTTGTTTCAAGATCAAATTCAACTATTTCAAGATAATTTGGAAATCAAGCTAGTGTTCTTGGCAATGATTGAATTTAGGGTTCTTGAGTGTGAAGTTGCGGATCCTTTTCCTAAAATCGAGCTCCCTTTTTATATCTAGGTTGAATTGTTCTTTCAACATTTTACAAATCCTCCCTTTCCTTATCTTTTGAGTAGAATAGTCTCATTTCCTCTAAGATTTTGAGGAAGATCTTTCCTTTTTTTGATCTTCCGAGTATTTGTGTTAATCCGAAGATACCAACCGAGATCTTGACAATCCAGCTCGGTTCCGAGTTGGTCAAAATAGGCTTCATGTTTTGGGTCGGCCTCCCTCAAGGTCTGAGCTCGTGGGCCAATCGGCATATTCTTGGTTCGATCTAGGCTAACCGGATGATGCTAAACCACTCCTCTACGTATATCATTACTTGGTACACAAAATTGGATTAGATCACGTTGCAGGTTTGGTGATTACGGTCTAAAGCCAACATAATTACGAAATGTAAAAGTCTAAACGGTAAGATAAGTACAAAGGATCTTTCACAAGGCCTCAGAAATGTGATTGTGAATGTAAAAACATATTATTTTTAATGCTTAGGTAATCTAAACATTGTACAAAGACAAAAGGCCAAAGGATTGAGACAAGAACCCAAATTAATAGAGAAGTTCACGTGAAGGAAGAAGAACGTAATGATCTGATTGATGTAATAAGACTTTATAGCTATCCAAACTCTACGGTGTCAATTGTGATTAGACATATGTCTTTTCTTCTTGTTTTCTTTTTGTCTTCTTTCACTCCATTATTAGTTGACCATTATAGACCAAAGTTGGTATACTCATTTATCGTATTTATTAATCACAAATGTCCACTGCAAGGATCCAAAGCTAAGCCTACACATGATTCCTAGAGGAAATGAAGCACACCAAATTCGAGCTACAAGATAAATCTAGCCATTTTCTCTTCACATAACATACTCAAATATTCTCTTCCACTACAAAATCTAGACATGGACATTTGGATTTTCGGTTCAGTTTGGTTTAATTTTTTTGGTTTTTGGGTTTTTCCGTATTTAGGAAAATAGATTCCAAATAGAACCAAAATATCGGTTATATTCGGTTTGGTTTATGTTCGGTTTGGTTATAGAATAAAAAAATAAATACTTTTTAGTAATATTATAAATTTTTAGTGTATTAATTCTTTTTTATGTTTATTTAATTAATTATTATTTTATAAATTTTGGTTGCACAACATTCAAGTTATTGTTCGGATTATACTAAAATTCGGTTTGCTCAGTTTGGTTCGGTTTTTTTTGCGCACCCATAAAAACACAGACCAACACTTACACCTACACAACCGTTTCCTCCATGAAAAGAAATATGAAGAGACCATTTCAACCAAATATCGAGAAACCCTTTAAAATTAAAAACGAATGTAGTAATAAATATTGAAAAAGATAAAAAAAAAAGATGGAGTAAATAGGTATGGGTCCATGTATATGATGCATGTGACAAACAATCAAAGCCCACACCATTAATTAGAAATTGAAGTTAGAAATGATGCTTTTCATATTCTGTAACACCACTTCAATTCTTTTTTCCATCTTGTTTCCTATTCAGTACTGTGTCCTGAGAGAGTGCCCATAACTTCTTTTGTCTTTTTTATCCACAAGAAAGATTCAACTCAAGCCACATGAGAAATAATTACCATAAAGTATCATTACTTATTAGTTTTTGTGATAAGACATTCCATAATTTTACTGTAGTTGTTGTGTTAGAATAAGTGAAACTGTCTGATATTAAGACACTTTTGGACCTTATTATATAAATAACTTGTCTGCAAAGGTCGCAAAGTGGAGCTTTCTTCATTCACAATAATCATTTCTCCATTGAATGAAAACAGAGAACCTCTCTGGAGATATAAACTAGACATGGGTGGTTCTACAAGTAAGCAGGAGAGAAACAGTAGTAAGAGAAGGATGATGATCAAGGTGAAGTCAAATGAACAAAGAAGGAGAGAAACAAGAAGAGAAGTGGATGAGAAAGAGAGAGTGATTTTGGGTTTGAAGATGGCAGAGAAAGAGTGGAGGAAAGAGAGGAAGAGACTAAGAGAAGAAGTGAAGAGGCTAAGGCATAAGATGGAAGAGAAAGAAGAAGTAAAGACGAAACAACATGAGTGGGAATGGGTTGTGGAACAAATGTGTTTAGAGAGAGCTGTGAGGGAAGAAGCTGTGGAGAGATGGAAACAGCTTTACTTTGCTATTAAGAATGAGCTTGATGATCTCATCCACACAACATATGGTAAAAAAGATTTCACAACTAATCTCATCTTTTGACTTTAGTTAAATGAGTTTGTGTTTTTTTGTAGGAGAGGCATTGAGACAAAAACCACAAGAAGAAGATGCAAAGAAAGTTCAAGAACTCAAGAAGGAAGTTAAAGTTAGAGGAGAAACTATTGAGACACTTAAAGGGAGAATAGCTTCGATGGAGAAACAACGAGTTGGTAAGGAAAGAGAGATTGACTTACTGAGACAGAGTCTGCGTATCCTCGGCAATAGCAGCGGGAAGAACAAGGCGGTACAGTCGTCTACTACAAGAAGCCTCCCAGTATTCAAAACAAAATTCATCGGATGTAAATAATAGCTTTGTTATAACAGCTTAAGTAGTACTCAATAAGCTTCAAGAGATTGTAAGCCATTTCTTTTTTAGTGTCTCATGACACTAAAGAAAGATGTAAATACTTCATACAAGTAATTTAAATCCAGCATCAAGAAAATCAAATGGAAAAAAAGACGGTGAATCATCAGAGTAAGATTTTAATTTCGTTTCAAGATCGATGCAAATTAGCTAGTGCAAATTTCTTCCTCGAATATGTTTTAGTTCTAGGTTCATCCAGATTATGTAGAAACTTAGTACGTGCAACTAAGAACTGCATAAAACTTGCAAAGGTTCCAAAACAAACGAGAACTTAAGGATTGCGATAACGTACTTCTCCCACAGCTGCTCATAGATCCAGATCATTCCGAAACTAGCCAGCCGAAAGCTGAGATGGTTACAATCCCTATAAGCCACATATAACATCGCCTGCATGCACATCTGGAGCCTCAAAAAGAGTAAATAACAAAAGAGATCATTGACATCTATATACACTTCAAATATTTTCATAACTTCCAACCATTCTTGTTCCCATTTGATATTGTGTCTATGTTTAACTTTACAGGACTGAACCACGGGTCGCTCTAAAATAATTACATTCCTTTCCTTCGTAGTCCAGTACTGAGAATGTAATGCGACCCAGTGGATGCTTGTCTCTTATAAATGGTATACACTGTGAATCCTATATAGCTGGAGCAAGCCATTACATGCTCTCATGGTCTTAGACCTCTCCCACTGATTGAATAGTATCACTTTCAACAACTTCCGGATCTTCAACATTCTTGTAATATAATTTCACACTCTGAAAAAGATTGCCAACAAAAATTGATTCCAATAAGCTATATGGAAATGATTTACCGTCTTAAACCAACACATTGCTCCACCCGAAAAATTGTTACTATCTAGTGAGAGATTAAGTTGGCATGTTGCTATATGTTATTTTTCTGACTATGTATCACTTATCACTTATCAGCAATTGCTTAAGTGGGAACCGAGATCATACCTCTAACAGTGTGATGTAATAGAAATCTTCCATGTGCTGCATAAGGGCACTCCCATCACGAATTGCGTTGAATATTTTGATTTCGGTTTGAAGTATCTTCTCAACAAGTTCCTTCTCACCTTTCATCTGAAAGATAACATCCATTTGATCTCACGTCAGAGTGTCACTCATTTCTTGTTCAAGTAATATTTCTCTAAAACATAAGCAGAAATAGAAGCAGGACGACAAATAAAACAAGAGTGATGATCAAAAGCAATATCAATATGTGAAGAAGGTGTTGGGGACTTACAAATCTACTAACAAGAATATCAGGTGTCGCTTCCCCAATAACCTCAGCATGATAACCATCTTTCTGGAACTCAATATTCTCCTGCAACGTTATATCATATAATCAACTTATACTGGAAAAGCATAGTATATATAACTTAAAGAGCTCGTAATGCAGAGTAACGCATAAAAGGTTGTCACATTACCATAACATTATATGTAATATATAGGTTTTGAAGGTTAGAAAAGATACTTAGCCTAGACAGAATCAAACAAATGAAAGTTGCTAAATCAAAGACCATAAGCAGAAAAATGTTTACAGTGACGAAAGGAAACACAACACAACGAGGAGCATAGATCATTTCAATCGCATATAACAGCACCACCACGAAACACTAAGATATAATGCTCTGTGTAGATTAAAAATGTTTGATCAAAGGGTAGGCTTACCACGTCTCCAGCAGTGAGATAAACAGGATGAGCAACATGACAATAGCCCATTAAGCGAGGGACTGTGGGAATTATGTCTCTGTGGTTTACAACTCTCCAGCTGTCTTTTACTTTCTGTACAGTATGCAAAACATATAAATCAATGAGATTTTTATGACGACGTGCCATCTCACTCCCACTTGTTAAGTTAGAAGAAGCATGACCTGGTTATAAATTTCAGCAAATTTTTTGTTGCCTACTCTTGGAGATCCAAAATTGTACATGGTAACAGTGATTGCTCCACGTCTAACAAGCCACAAATCATGTTAAATGCACAATCAAGCTGCTTGTCCTCAGGATGATATGTAGGAGAAGGGAGTCCTCAAACTACTTACTTAGCTAATTGGCTTGATGCAAGTTCAAGAGCCAAGAGTGTAGCTAATGCACCACCCAAGCTATGGCCAGTCACATAAACATGCCATTTATCTTCATGCTCAGCAACATTGTCTCTGCCAAGGGGAAGAGATCATATGCATCAGAAATGATGTAAGATTTTAGCACACCTCGAAAACATAGATGTTAATCGCTATGTTGTCAGTACAACTTGTACTGTCCTGAGCACAAAATATTCCAAGAAGACAGATTTTGCCTCTTTCACTAATAATAGATGTTTTTCTTCACAGCAAAGAGGATGCAACCATTGAAAAAGAAGCACCTACATGTAGCCAATTGCCATTTTGAGCAGCGATATTATCCTTATCTGTACTGAATCGTATGCACTCAGAAATCCACTATGGACCTGTAAAATCCATAGCAGCATTAAGGAACAACTAATAACGAGTACACCTGACCAATGACAGAGTTTAAAACATGCCTGTATTTCTTGCTTGAAGTCCCCACCAATTCGTTCCGGATTCAGACTGCAACAGTTTTAAAAATGTCGAGCAAAGAGATGAATTATAACTTATTAAAACTTCAAATGTGCAGATTCAACTATCTTCTAAATCAATGAAGAGAAGCTGAGTAAATGAACAATACTAACCCAGCAGGAGCTAGCATCAAATCAGTCTGCAAATCTTTCCACTTTGTCTGACAATATATGAAATATTTTACAATGAGACCTGAAAGAGAAATCTCAACCACAGAACATTAAGAAGATGTAGATAAAACATACCTGTTCAGTTCCTCTGAAAGCGATCACTACTCTTTTCCTCCTTGCATCGCGCCAAATTGCCACCTACAGCTTACAAATTAGTATATCACTTATTAACATGAACTTGTATTTTCAGGAAAGGATTCTTCAGTGTTTCCAAAATCCAAACAACTATAATTAGTTAGTACAAGACAAAAGAGTTTTCACCTGTGTGTCAGTGATGTCGTTTTCGAGAAAACATAGCTTTTCAAATTCAGATTTGATAAAGCTTGGATGCCCCAGGGCAGTAGCAAGCATTGCCCATGCCTCCATGGCACTTTCCGCGCTAGAAAAGAGTGTTTTCATTTCCTCAGCGTTCTTTTCATCCGCTCCATCAACATTCACTAGACCAGAGATTTTTTCACTCTTAGAATCTGTTACACTGGAAGCACCATCTTTTTCCATGACCTTCTCTGTACCAAGACTGTCCTTACTTAATTGAGGCACTACTGCTTTTAAAACCATCAATGCACCAAAGACATTATCAGCCTGCTTAAGCAGTTCTTGTGTCGCATTCTTCATGTCCGCAAGGGAAGACTTGTGTGCGTTAACAGCGAGCTGGCCATCTTCCTTTCCATTATCACCTTCTTGAGTATCAGCAGTAGCAAGCCCTGATTCAATGTAACCTGCTTCCGCGGTTTTTCGTGATTGTAGACCAAATTTTTCCAGAATTTCCATTCCGTCCGACTTCAATTTATCAGGTGAAGGAAGGCCAAGTTTCTGAACAATATTTTGACCAACTATGTTGGGGAGGTTATCCCAGAAATTACTTGCTGACTGAGTGCTGCCACTTTCATTGTCACCCTCAAGTTCATTGCTGTGGCCATCAACATCACCATCTTTATCTTCACTAAACTTTTCTGAACTACCCTGATCAGTACTGCGGCGGCGCTGATCGAATGAATCCTCTGAACCAGCCTCATCAGAAAGCGTATCTACTGCTGGAGAATGATCATTAGAGTTTTCTTCACCTTCAGTGCCCTCTGTGTTATTTTTTAGAAGTTCAATATTCTTAAGGGGAGGATCATTGAGTGACTTTAACTGTCCAAAGGCATACTCTACAAATTGACGTGCTGGCACAGCTTCAGAATCAACAAGATTTTTCAAAACTGACTCCATTGCTTCAGAGTCAACAAGATTTCTCAAAACTGACTTAATTTCATTTCTTTGAAGGAAGTCTGAAACAAACGGGAGCTTCCACCACTTTTTATCTTCTTCAACTTCCTCAAATCCTTTGTACTTAATCTGAAAGTTTAAATACGGTTAAGACAAAGACCAAACTAGTAAGTTTACTAATATTTTGGGTTTAGCATATACAAACACGTGAATCTATGGAACACAAGATAAAACTGGAGTGATCATCAACACAAATAAGCAAAACACTCTCTGAGAGAAAAATCTTTGACATAAACTGACCTCTAGTTGAACTTTCCCACCACCTCCAATTCCGTCTAGTTCTACTAACACCTCGTGCGAGTTTCCTGGGAAGCAAAAAACGAACAATACAAATTAGGGACAAAAGCTGCAAGTTAGACATTCAGTAGATTAATCAGATGTATCACTACTTGCATATAACTAATCCACAGTTGATTGCTCTACTCAAAGAATATCTGCAGGTTCTCATTGCCTAGAAAACAATAAGCATTTCCATGAAAACCTTTGTCTTTGTATTCTCACCATCACAAACGCATTCCAAGTCGATTTCAGAATTCCCCATTCGTTTATGTGGAGTAACAAGGTTTGCATCCCAAGCTGCAATCTGAAGCTCATTAAACAATTTTTTGGCAAGTCAAGCAAGGCTCTATATATTAGAAGGAGTTAGACATATATTAACAAAACAGTTGAGTAGAATTTTATGTCAAATTTCAATTATAATAGACTAATACTGTCAGAGTTGACCAAGCCACAATACATGAAACAATTATTCTACCTGTATCTTTTTTGTAGGAGGTAGCTTAATATTAAAAACAAAGTCTTCGTTCCATTTTGGTTCTTTTGTCCTGCCAATAAAGTAATACATTAAGAACAGAGTTAGTTTATAACAGTAACTGAGACAGTCAATAAAACATTGATTTCTAAGGCTCACAACTTTGGACCAAATGAAAAAATCTGCTTGAAACATCAAGAAAAAAGTTTATGAACTAAACAAAGTTGAGGGATATGGCATTGGCAACAATCTTTATTCAAGTTTAAAAGTAAAATTTTGATTTGCAGGAAATAATGAAACGATGGGGTTTAATAAGAAGCAAGATATATTTTGTATGTCGTCGTATCGAAATGAAAAACCTCTAACTGAATAAGTCTGCAATAGAACACTTCCACTATAATCAAGCCAGACTATATATCCATTTAGTTAAGTAAGTAAGCTCAAATGCAGAAATGAAAATTGCAGTAAAGCATAAGAAACTTGCCCCCATTTGGTTTTGCTTTTAGCAACCTGACCATCCAAGTCCATCACCACATAAGGATCACTCGTTCCCTGAAATCAAGCAAAACTAATATGAACAACTTGGTCAAGATAAAACGAATATAGACATTGTAGTAAGGTCATTTGCTTCAAGAATCATAAAACACACACCCATGGATCCAAAGCAGGAAAATCAAATCCTCTTTTGAGTTTTATCAACAATTGTCCATCATATATCTCCCTTACAAATGACCTGAAACAAACATAATGGCTCCGGTTGGTAACACTGCATAATTGCATAATGATATATAAGTTGCATAATGAAAACTCGCAGAATAAAAACCTGCATAATGAGATTTTGTGCTGATTAAATACATTTGCATAATCACATAAACAAAAACATATTCACTTATTTCATAATGACAGAGTATTTCATAATGACAGAGTAAGTAAATTCTGCGTTCTGTTAAACATTATGCAGATTTTCTTGATTGGTAAATGTTTTTTTTGCATAATCGCATTAGAAAACGTCATTCCGACTATTATGCGTTTTACCAATCGGAACCAAAATGTAAAAAGAAAAAAACCACCATAGCCAAAAAGAGCTTCATGAGAAGAGTAAGAGAGACATACTCAGAGAGGTAAAGAGTATTACATCCAGAAGCATTAACCTCTCGTTTCCCAATATTTTCCTGAGAATCAAAACAGAAAATCATAATTTTCATTCTTAGAGGAGAGAATCAAAAGCTTGTCGAAGTTTTACCGGAGGTGAAGCGTAAGCTTCGAAAGCAAAACCAGCGAGGATAACGGCGAGATTGATATCAAACGAAGGACGTTCATGATCTTTCTCAGATAAACTTACTTCCTTCGTCTCCGATTGAGCGAAGCAACGGAATGGATTAGCGTTAGTTCTGACTCTGAAACTTTCACGGAAAGTGATTTTCCTGGGAAAGTGGAATGTGCGAAGGGGAGTGAAGAGAGGAGAGTAGTAGCGGAGACGGTGTTTTGGACGGAGGAAGTGAAGAGAACAGTGTAATTGTAGAGAATTCATGGCGAATTGGAGAAATTTGGAGATGATGATGAAGAAGAAGAGACTTGAGGATTTGCTTCTTCTGGAGATTTCTCGTCTTTGTTGTACAAATTGATAACCATTAACGGTTCTTTTTTTACTTCAGTGAATATTAATAATTAACAAAATTGCACGAGGGGAACACTTTTAGTTTTAGAGTATTTGGTTTGGTAATTTGAATATTTTCGGTTATTCGTTCTAATTATAACTAACTAGAACGCGGGTTTAAAATAAAAAATTTATAACCCGTGTAAAAAGAAAATTAGGACCCGCGTACGCGGGTTTATAACTAAAATTTTATTACCCCTATAAAAACAAAATTAGATATTCTGTAAAATATTGATAAATTACTTACTTAATTTAATTTTTCTCTTTGTTTATTAATTATTTTAATATATTTTTAATTATATAGATTTTTTATCATCAATCATGTTTCAAAATTTTATATTTTCATCCCGTGAAATCAATTTTTACGCATCAACCTCCAAAACGTTGACAAAAGAATTTGTAACTTATCAAAACATGTAGAAGCATACGAAAATATCACATTTAAATCAAAACTTCTATTATAACACAATAATCATATCAAGCGTCTCTAAAATCCTCGCATCCACAAAAACATTGGTACACTAACCCTAAATAATCACATCAAAAGTAAAACATATTATACATTAGAAAGAAATTCACCTATACATCCAATAAAATAAATTATAGGGTATCCACCTACTAACCATTAACAAAATAGTTCGACACCAATTATTGAAACATATAAACCAACACCAAAAAATTAGGTTTGATCAAAACTTACCTTATCATATACAATGATAGCTTCTAAACCAATCAGTTGAAACATCACCGAAATCTTCATGCATCGATACATATAGTTTGTTCCACCTCCTCCAAATTTACAACCATAATAAATTATAGTAACAGTTATAAAACGCAATAAATCCATATGAGCTGCTATGAAAACCTATCAAGGTATATATATAGGAAACTCATAGGCGGTGAAAATTTTAGGTTTTTTTTTCCAATAATTTGATGATATATTTAAAAAAATACATATATTTAACCGTAATTATCGATAGAGTTTTTTTCTTAAATTCAGTTTTCATGAAGTAGGGGTGAAAATTTTAGTTTTTTTTTTCATTAATTCGACGATATATTAGAAAACAATTTACATATATTTATCTGTAATTATCGATAGAGTTTTTAAAAAAAATCACTTTTCATGAAGTAGGGAAAATTCTTTCCTATGAGTTTTCTTAACATTATCTTTTTATTTTCAAATTTATTTAAATTTTAATATTTTCTCATAATTATATTTTTACATATTTAAAATTATTAAAAACAAATATTTTTCGACATGTGTCAAAATATATAACCGATAGATATAACACGTGTCGCAATCTCTTGAGTTACTAACTTCGAAAACCCAACTTTATATAATAAGATATTTTAAGATATATAATTGTTTTTCGAATACTTTCGAGTATCCGAAATATTTCGGTTCGGTTCAGTTCTTTCAGTTCTAGAGTTTAGGATCCATTCAGATATTTTAACATTTCGATTCGGTTATGTTTCAGTTTGGTTTTCGGTTCGATTCCGTTTCGATACTTTCGATTCGGTTAATTTGCCGAGAACTACTAATAGACATTGTGTTTATGGACAATTTACAAATTATACACGTTTTTTTTAAAAGGAAAATTACAGTCTTACCTTCAGAATAATTGATCTGCATCTCCTAAGTTATTATTAGGGATCCATGTGGTTTCATTTGAGCTGGTAAAGACCGGAAACAGTTTTAAAATATTGTCATGCCGGTTTAAGTGCACACTTACCTCCAAAAAGTAAAAGAAAAATAAAAAAGTGGATAAAAGGTAAGGAGGGAGAACAAAAAGTATTAGTGTTGTCTACACCTTTCCATGGAATCTACGAGACTATCCATGACTTTCTAATCAAATATAATTAGAGAAGTAAAATAAAGTTAGCTCCTGGATAGTTTTACCGGTAGGGCCGTGAGTTTGGTTAACCGAAACTGAATCGACCCGGTTATTTCGGTTCTTAATATTCGGTTATCAGAACATTTTATTGGAAACCCGAATAAATACTCGATTTGGTTTTCGGTTATTATGATCAATGATATTTCTAACAAAATTAATCGAAATTTTTTGATTTTGGTTAAAATTCGGTTTAATCGGTTCCATTTGGTTATTGGATCCGATAATTTGGATATAATTTTTTTTTTTTTAAACAAATTGGGCCAATTTTCTTAATACAACACAAAGAAACCCATTTTTCTTTGCCCACACAAAAAGCCCATGTAGAGCCCATAGAAGTCCACTCTAAAAACCCTAGAGAAAGACATTTCAAAAGTGTTTCTTCGTTCGTTACGATCAAAAGAAACTGGAGTAGTTAATAGTTTAAATAGAAATATAGAATTGTATAACTCGAACTTCGCATTTTTTTAAAAACATTTAGGACTACTAGCCTATCAAACAAATTCCAACAAAATGACAAAATAAATTAGATATTAACTGTGTTTTATTAGTTTTAATAATCTATTCAATTATATTTTTTAAAAACTTTTAAACAATTCTGATTAATCAATTAGTGTCGAACGATAGTTTGAATATGAATTAGTAGTATAAATACTAGAACAGTGGCGAGAACAGTGTTTTGTCATTTCGGCAGTTTTGATTTTTGTTTCTAGCCTGATGCCTACCATCTTTTTTATACTATATAAAAGATGAATACACTATTTTTCTAATTCAAATGGATGTCTTTTAATAATTTTTGTTTTGTCACCAACAATACATCATGTAAAATAAACCGAAACATATCTTTGGTAGTATTTGAGAAATATGTAATATATCAATTTTATATAATTGTACAACGTGGAATGCATATTTATCAATGTTATCTTGTGGGAATATTACAAATAAATGTGTTCATATAGAGTTGCTACCAAGTTAATTAAAAAATGCTGCTGCACTCTTTGCGTTCTTCTATATACATATACCATTGATCGTATTTTATTTAATGAAAGTTGACAAAAAAAAAGTGATATCATTGTATTTTTAATAACTAATTGGCAAATTAATCTATATCAAAAAGTATTTTAAAAACATCCAATTGCAAATTAACCTGTTTAACCCTATTTTACCCTTTTTGTTTAAGATACTTACACTAATACCAAGATCTAAATTAAGAAATAAATGCACACTACTGCTATAAATAAAGTCCACGGCATGAAAGAAATACACACCTAAAAATCAAGAAACAACAAATAGTGAAAAAAGAAAGATGATACAAGTCTCTGACTTATGGCCTCTAATTGTTTCACTTTTGGTGTTGAAGTTGTGCCACTGGGTCTATCAGTGGAGAAATCCAAAAGTTAAAGGAAAACTTCCTCCAGGGTCGATGGGGTTTCCACTTATAGGAGAGACGATCGAGTACACGAAGCCTCATGACCCTCTTGAATTTTCAACGTTCTTGACAAAAAGAATGAACAGGTTTTTATGTCACCTAAATTCTCTTCCAGACATATTGGATTAATTTTCTTTCTCATACACGTAGACCCGGTCCAACATTATCGAGGGTTCTATTCAAAATTAAATTTTGATTGTTATAAACTTATAAATTCAATGGTAATATCAAAAAGAAATAGTAATTATCAAAACCAAACAAAAAAAAACTTTAAAGTTCAAACCTCATCATTTTATTAACATTATAGATAAAAAAAAATAAAAAAAAATTAGTACTAAATTATTTTTTAACTTCCAGTAATCCATAAAAATTTTGACCCTAATCTTTGGTTTATGTTGCTTATGCCGGCTCTGCTTACACGCCACTAACTTATATTTCGATGTTTTGCTTCTTAAATTAGACATGGAGCTATTTTTCGGACTAGTGTATTTGGAGTTAATGTTATCATCTCGACGGATAGTGAACTGAACATGGAGATAGCAAAGTCGAGTAATGTTATTGGTGTTCCTGAGAGTGTATCACGTATTTTCGGAAAAAACAACATGTTTACTCAGAGTACGGAGTCCCACAAACATGTTCGGAACTTAACGTATCAGTTGTTGGGTTCACAAGGTTTGAAACTAAGGATGATACAAGATATGGATCTCTTGGCTCACAACCACATAGAGGTAGGAGCTACGAATGGCGGTTTTGATGTCCTGGAGACAACAAGCAAGGTAAAATTCAAACACTATATGATTTGTCATGATATATACAACGTAACCATCTAAAAATCGTGATCATCAACTCATCTAACATAAAAAAATATCGTTGCAGATTATAATTAAATCTCTTGCGAGGAAAGTTATAGGAGACATGGACCCTGAGGCCGCAAAAGAACTCGAACTTTGTTGGACTTCCGTCCCGAATGGCTGGTTTAATTTATCATATAATATCCCTGGCACGATAATATATCAAACGTTAAAGGTACGTACGTGTTTTTATGATCAAAGGCAGACCAAAAGCTAACAAAAGATCCTATGTCAAATTATATAAGATTTAATAGTTTCGATTATGTAGCGACTCAATTAATAGTTTGAGTTGTTTCTTCACGAAAAAACCAAAATTTTGGTGAAAATAGTTTGGATTGCATTAGTGGGGGTAGTCTTATAAAGTCAACCTATCCAATAAAAGTTTAGTTTACAAATTAAATATAAACTAATTAAATGCGATTTTACGGGTTAACTAGACGGGATCAACATTTTGAATTTTTAATTTCATCGGGTTCAGATCGGATTTGGAGCGAATATTTTGATACGGATCTGATTCAGATCTTCATATCCGAATATTTTGTGCAGCCCTAGAGAGTAGTGTAGCGAACTTAACCCTAGTTTAAGTTTTTTTTTTTCCATTTTATAAAATAAACGTATATATTATTAAAAGATGCTTAAAAACTTTTTTTCTGTAGTATCATATTCTATTATATTTTATATTATTTCTAAAGAAAACACTTATTAGCCCGCTAAGTTCTTTTTCTAAATCTGCCATTGATTATACACTGACTTGCGTCCTTTTGCTAATGCGAATTATAAAACCTAGTAAATTTTCTTTACATGACAGGCGGGAAAGAAGATGTTGGCGTTAATTAAGAAGATCATGATAAAGAAGAGAGCATTAGGAGAAGAGCTTGGCGAGTTTGTGGATGTCATATATCGAGAAATGGAGCGAGAAGGGGAGAGTGTGAACGTAGACAATATCATCAACTACATATACACTTTGTTCGTAATTACTCATGAAGTTACTCCTGGAATTATTGCTGCAACAGTGAAGCTCATATCCGACAACCCAAATGTCATGCAAGAGCTACAGGTTCATCAATCTTTTTCCTTTAATCCATTATATAATATTTTTATACGTTGCTTACGTACAATCCAATGATTGTTATATAGAGAGAGCATGAGGCAGTTGCGAAAAGTAAGAACAGTAAGGAGGCCGGAATAACGTGGGAGGACTACCAATCCATGACTTTTACCCAAATGGTATGAATTTAGTTAATTCGTTAAGCATAAAATAGAAGAACAAAATTGGATTTAATCTCCAATTAAAGAGTTTTTATTTTACAAAATCTATTAATGGTAAAAATACAATCCTAAGACAATTCTTTCATAAGCTCCAAAAATAAGAAAAAAAAATAGGAGATAGACAATCCTCTGGAATAATATAAGTCAACTAAAATAGGAACTTATTCTCCTTTTCCTTCAAAACTATTTAAGGATGAACAAACAAGAGTAATTATTATAATTAGTCCCTTTATTTTTTTGGACAAAGAGTTCTTATTACAAGTCTAACACTCATTATTGAGTACAAAAAAAAAACTCAAGGTGAAATACACATGTGAAGCTCAACCAAGTTTACCACTTAGATAAAAATTCCGATTAGTAATATGCATAATGACGAAATGACGTATTTTAATGCGATTGTGCAATAAAATTAACAATCAAGAAAATCTTCATAATTTTTTTTTGCATTTTAGCCTAAAAAAATATAAGTAAAAACTCATTATACATAAAAACATATTCTACCATTCTGCAAATATATCTAATTAATACAAAATTTCATTCTACAAATTTCACACACTACAAGAAAACCTGCGTTTTGTGACCACGGATTGTGACCAAATTAGTGATCGCAAATTTTAGCGACTACTTTGTAACGAAATTGTGACCACTTAGCGACCAAAACCAAAATCGTCACAAATCAGTCGCAAATTAACGACGCGTCGCGGAAGTCAGAAAATAGTCGCTAATTACCGACCGTTTTGCTACGATTTTAAGGCCCCTCCAAAAAAAGTTGAATTTTGCGACTACTTTGGGACGGATATAGCGGGGTTACAAAACGGCGTCGCTAAGTTTGTGACGAATTTGCGACTACCACCTGAGTTTGGGACGAATTTGCGACGAAAACTTATAGAGTTACAAAGTGGTCGTAAATTAGCGACAAATATGCTACTTATTTGTGACTAACACCTGAACTTGAGACGATTTTGTTACCGTTTAGTGACCCTCGCGATTTTATTTTGTGATTTACCAATAGAATTTCTCAATATGTTAAGTTTCAAGGTTTCTACATTAATTTGAACTATTATAGGTATTGAATCATTCTAATATCTTAAGTTTTATATGATTTATAAAAACTTTCATAACATTACATCATGTTATATGTAATGTTAACTAATACTTTTGAAATGTCCTAAATTCATTGAATTTCATGTTTTCTTTAATATAAATGATTGATCTTGTTGTGTATTGTAATATTATTGGTTCTAACACTATAAATTGATTTTCTTTGGTTCTAAAACTTTAAAATTCATAAGAATAAGTTTGTGACTCTTAAGAAAGTCGTCACAAAATGGTAGCTAATTTGCGACGGAAACTTAGAGAGTTACAAAGTGGTCGTAAATTAGCGACGAATATACGACGATTTTGCGACTAACACTTGAGATTTGCGACGTATTTGCGACTAACACCTGAGTTCGGGACGACTTTGTGACGCCTTTGCGACGGTCGTATTTTACTTGGAGATTTTTATATTCAAATTTATACCATTGGCAATATTAGATGTCTTATAATGATCCCAACATCCTTAGACATGGAAAAATAATCAATGTATTATAGAAATATAATCTTTTGTAAGATTTTCTAAAAAATTTTAAACATTGTCTTATATATTAGGTAATGTGTACTCATTCTTTTTAATCTTCATAATTTAAATGCATGTCATGTTTTTACTAATGTAACTGATTAATTTGGCTATACTATTGTAAATACATTGAGTATAACACTTGAGATGGACTATAAGTCGATCAAAATCTCAAAATTTCATAACAAACGTTTGTGACTCTTCCATATCAGTCACAAATGTGTCTCTATTTTGCAACTGTTCTATATGGCGTCTCACATTAGCCTCTGATTTGCGACGTTTTTGGGACGAATTTGAATTTTTATTAAAATTTCAGCTTATCTTTAAGCGGTAAATTGTCCCTCCTAATATTAGATTGGTAACCGATTTATGACTAAGTTGCGACGAATGTGTGACTACTTTAGTTTTTTAAACTTAAAAACAATAAACTATTTTTTGCAAATAAACTATTTTTTGCAAATTAAGATGATTATGAGTACTTATGAAATATGTCAGCAAATTTAAGATTTTGCAAATATGGCTAGGACTTAGGAGATAGATATATTTGTGTTGTTTAACATCCTTTAAAACTAATTTACCAAAAAAATACCACATATTGCAAAATTAATAGAGAAAAAAATTACTAGTTTCCCATTGGTTAGTCCATAAAAGTATGGATTGCCCTTTCTTTTAACCTCCTCCGTTGATAAGAGTTAATCTGACGGACATAAATCTTCCCTTCTTTTTGTTTTCTTGGTTCTAAAACGAGGAAAAGAACACAAAGCTTCTTTCCTTCTCTCTTCTTCTCTTCACACCGAACTCATCTTATCCTTCCTCTTCTCCTCATCTGTGATTTTTTTTCCAGATCTCCCTGTCGTAATACTCACCGTCGAGACCTTTTGGATTTTCTCTATTTCACTAATGCCCTTCTTTTGGATTCATCAGGTAATTATCTTCTCTCTCACTTTTCATCTTTAACTTTCTCTTTTTAAAATCTGATTCGGATGTGTTATTATTTTGCAAAGTGTGCAGGAAGGGAGTTGAAGATGGAAAGAGGAATTCGGCGACGAAAGGAGAGCACCAGAGCTGGCGGTGGAGGAGAGCGCCGGAGCCGGAGCTCGTGACGGTGACAGAGACGGAGGGGTGATGGTGACGGTGACGGAGACGGAGGAGAGCGCTAAAGGAGACAGTGGCGGAGCAAAAGGCTTGTCCTGCGAGTTGAGTGTAGCCTGCAACGGAGGCTCGTCGGCGAATGGAATCTAGTTGCGGCGGCTGAAGAAATCAGATGCGTGATTAGGGCTCTTTTTTTTTTTCTTTAGCGTCCGGTTCAACCGGCATTTTGTAATCGATTTAATTCTGTAACTCTTAACCAATTCCCGGTTTGGGTTGGTTATTAAATCAATATATATATTAATTTAAATAAAAAAAAATCTGTCACAAAATCTATATATATATATGATAAATACAATTATTTTTAATTTAAAATTTTAATTTTTTTAACTTTTTTTTTTTAATTTTTTTTTGTAGAAATTTCTAATATGTCACAATTTAGTATCTAATATATGACTATAATTACCTGTCACTATTTAGTCGCTAATAAACGATTGGATTCAGTGGTCACAAAAGAGTCGCTTATTAGCGACTGAATTCGGTAGTCACAAAATCGTCGCAAATTTGCGACCCTTTTGTGACCCTTGTCATTTTGCGATGACAAATTTGCGACGACTCGAAGTCGTCGCTCAAACGTCGTAAATAGATGTTTTGCGACCGATTTGTGACGATTTCGGTGTCACTAAATGCAGGTTTTCTTGTAGTGACATTCTACAAAATTTCATTTTACAACTTAATTATATCATTATTCAATTATGCGTATTACCAATTAAAACCCAAAATTTGCTGAAATTTGTGTATG
Source organism: Erysimum cheiranthoides (assembly GCA_011420285.2). Classification (NCBI taxonomy): domain Eukaryota; kingdom Viridiplantae; phylum Streptophyta; class Magnoliopsida; order Brassicales; family Brassicaceae; genus Erysimum; species Erysimum cheiranthoides. Next base: position 8,956,704 of record CM022177.2, read on the forward strand.
CTTTCAGGTGATCAATGAGTCGTTACGAATCATATCTACGTTCCCCTCAATTCTTAGAGTAGCTACCGAGGACTTGGAAGTTCGAGGTAAGCGTTATAATAATACGTACTCCATGAAAGTCCCCCATCTATAAAAACTTATAAAGGATAATATTTTATAATAATTATTCCACATCTACATTTTTTTGATCAGACAAAACTTAAAAAAGGATAATATTTTATAAAAGATTTTTATATATAAATAAAGGGACGTGCAGGTTACACAATTCCAAAAGGTTGGACCTTCATGGGTTATCCTCTTATGCACTTGAGTCAAGAAACATACGATGATCCATTATCATTTAATCCATGGAGATGGAAGGTAAATCATTTAATAGTTAAAATTTAATTATTTATTAAATTTATTTTGATAATTTGATTAATACAATTTGAAATTTCATCAAAAAGAAAAAAAAAATTGTTAGCTCCATTGATCCCATTTTGAAATACCAATCTAAAATATATATTGTGTAAGACTTTTTTTTTTTTGATAAAATCAAAAGCTATTATTAGTGTTTTTATGAATAAAAACATAAGCGGAAACGTACATGGAAATTTCAATTTCAGAATTTACGATTTTATTTTTTTAGCACTTTATAAGCAAAAAATATTAATTTTTGTACCAGGGAAAAGACTTGAATGCGACGGTATCCAAGAATTTTATGCCATTTGGGGCTGGTCGTCGACTTTGCATTGGAGCTGACTTTGTAAAGATGCAGATGGCAATTTTTATTCATAACTTGTCAAGATACAGATCAATTTAATTTAATTATCATTATCGTTGTTGGATTTGCTAACATAATATTAATTTGATTCTACAAAATTTATGCAGATGGTCAATGAATAGTGACACCACAATGTTTCGACGGTATATACTTCTGTTTCCGAATGCTAGTAAGGTTCATATCACGGGACGTTATGGAGAATGAGTTGATCCATTCAAGCTCATTGGTTCGAAATCTCTCAGTTTCACGGTTTGACTTCAATACATAAACATCTTGGAAGATTACGATGTGTGAAGGATTGGCTTGTTTGTTGTATTTTTATGATTGGCTTGTTTGTTGTATTTTCATCTATGAATTAACGAAGATTAGTAGTATCATGTATTTGTGGACACGTATGTCAATTGGTTAACCTAAATAGACAAAATGTTTAAATAAAAGTGTATATGAACAAACGACAAAGAAAATATCGTTTATTTTCATTTCTCCCATTATTAATATAGAAAAATAGAACTAAACAAACTACCATAGAAACAAATCTTTTGAAATATCTGCGTAAATATAGCTACCCTTAATTGGATCTTCTAAAAAACTGACTAACTAATCTCTGTATCAATTGTGTGTGATTTGCAGATTGTGATGATTCTTGTGAAGGAGAAGGAGAAGAAGTAGAAGAAGGAGAAGAAGAAGGAGAAGGAGGAGGAGGAGGAGTAGACTCGAGAATACATCACATGGTTTAACACCTTCATAGAGATAACAGCTGCAACCCTGTGTTTCATAATGAAGAGATTGTGTGAGAGGCACATTACATTCCAACAGAAATTTATCACTTTCATGAACTATTCTGAAAGATTGAAGCTCACTTTATTCAAGGCTACACGAGGCAAACTTTATGCCACCAAGTATGCAGTCCCGAAGATGTTCATTGTGGATTCCGCTTGTCAGTCATTTGGAGAGGTTTACACTTCCCCTCTCATCACATTGCACATCTTTTGCATTGTTATTTTGATCACCATGACATTTGAATTAATCTTACGAAGACAAGGGTATGCAAATCACCAGAAGGATGGATGACTTGGAGGATTAACAATCAAAAAGTATCAATGAGCTTAAGGAAGCAATGGAAGCAACTATCAATGAGGTCTTGACTAACCAAGACAAAGCCATCAAAGCAGCTATCAAGGAGGTCTTGGCTCTTCAAGACGAAGCCATTGTCACTAAACAAGACCAAGACATGAAGAATATGTGGAAGGAGCTTGAAACAAAATCCACCTAGTGGTGGTGGTGAGATCTAGCTAGTTATGCGGAATGAGTTTATGGTTTTGTAAATGCTTGGAAAAAATGATTAAAGGATCATGGAGATTTTGATGTTAAAATAAAAAACAAACTACCTACCCAATCCATCCGAAGACTCAAAATCTTTGTGAGGCAATGTTTACTAGAATGGCGGCCTCGCTGTACTCGGCCTGCCCAATATCTCTTCGAGCGACCTCCCGTAGCGGACGAACTCATGTCACCAAGAGCGTTTAGCTCCCTTCTGTCCTCTCTAGGAGCGACACTTACTATCTGGAGGGCATCTAGTCTCCTACGTCGGTGCCGGATTGGCTCTCCATTTCGGAGTGTCCCCAGCCGATAGCTTAATATAATGGGTTTCTGTGAAAAAAAAAAAAAAAAAAAAAAACTACCATTCAAGTTTTTTAAAAGAAACTATAATCTATACCCAAAATCAAAACTAAAAAAATAATCAATAACTAAAAACTAAAAACCAAAAAACAGAAAGCCAAAAACCATTTTATAAACTACAAACATAATAGCCATAATTTTTTTTTTATCATACTATAATACACATGCATTTTATGATCAAATACTCAGCAAAGTTCCTCTAGACACAAAACTTGATGATCATACAAATACAGAATGTGCGCGAGCTACGTTTTGGTAAAATCCCTAAACTCAATCTACTTTATCCCTAAAGTTTGACTAACTAAAAACTATTCTCGCAACGAGGAGAGGTGATGGAAGGTCATTTCAACTATTCCTACGTACAACCCCCACATCAAGACTACAACGAATACTACCGCGTTAGGCACACCTACAGGAACGAGGACGATTTCCCGGGTATATGCATAGTCCATTATAGGATTGTTCATGTGAACGACATCTACCTCCAAGACAACAACGAGGATGACGATGTGGAAGACGAGATACTCATTCTTGAGTATCTCGAGTAAGTAAGATCAATCTATCTGCCTAGTACCTCATTGAAATGCAAACAGGTGTTAAAATGATGTGTATTTCTTGATATTGTCTATGTCTTTCGTACCTAACGATGCTTGTTTGTGGATGTTATCTCTTTATATTGTTTTAGCTATCAACTTAGTACCTTAAAATGCAAACAGGAACCATATGTGTTTGTGTATACACATTCACAGTCTTGCATAGCTCCCTCTTAAACAACAAACTTCTAATCCTAGATGTTAAGCTAGATTCTGACCCTGAAACAATCATGATCCAAACTTAAACATTATGTTCCTTTAGACACATTCCATGATCGTAAGACTATTGTACATAACTTGTACGTTTGTTTGCTTCCAGAGGTGCAAATATATTTATATTGATCTTCCCATATGTCGAGTTTGTTGGTTACACCTACTATTTGTTAATTAGATACTTTACAGATTGATAGGGATAAAAGCATTCTTTTGATCAAATGCAGCTAATTAGTAAGATGAAATTAAATCCAAATTTTATGAATTAACTGTTTTAGTTTATTGTAAGGTTATTTATGTTATTGCTGTAAAAAAAATGTTATATATGTTATTATATTTTATATTCCAATCCATAAATCTACCAAATATATTGCTATAATAATGCATTTCTAACTTCTAATAATAATGCATTTCTAAGCCTCTTGTTAGATCTTACACTTTTGGTTTGGTTTGGTCTTGGGTATCATGGTCAACAATTAATTGTAAAGTTAATTCATTTGGTTTGAGTTTATTGGTCAACTATACTTTTTGATGCTAAACTCTCCTCTCACCATAAGTTTCATTGGTTCATGTTTGTCCTTAAATTTAGCTAAAACAATTATAAAATAATGAAGTTAAAATGTCTTCCACACAAAACAATTATAAATACTACTACACCTTAATACCCTTATTACTAAGCTAATTATCTTAAATCCAGAAAAATGAATCATCTCATATTTTTTACTTTAGTTCTTGCTATGTATTCTAGGCTAAATGAGGCTTGCAAAAAAATGAAGTTTTAATTCGTAATGAGCTCGCTCCTGGTACAATTCTCAAAATACATTGTCATTCTAGAAACAATGATCTAGGCGTCAATGAATTAAACTTCAACGCTAATCCATATCTCATAAGATTCAATGAGGCATTCGGCCAAAAAACACGATGGACTTGTCTTTTCCAATATGGACATAAAATGGAGAATTTTCGTAATATTGATGTCTATGGAGGATCCTCGGGTTTACCTCGATGTGGTCAACTACGTGAATGGTCTGCAACACTTGATGGAATATATTTTACCAAAAAATTTGATAAACCATTAGGGCGTGTACTATCGTGGAATAGAGGCGTCTTTCGTAAACCGGATGGGCGATAATGGAATCAACTAGAATGAGCTTTTATGCTTTCTAAAACTTAACAAATGTTTAACATGTTATTATTATTTTTTTTTGCAGCTTATAATGGATTAGACCATAAAAGCTAAGTCATCAAACTAATTCCATTTTGTAATATATAGCAAGTTATTGTAATAGGAGATGACTTCATTTGCTATCTATGTAATTGTATATATTTGTTATACACTAATATTATATTATTGTTAAGAGACAATTCTACATATATATGTGGTTTTATAAGATTTTTTTTTTCTTTTGTCAATACATTAACTTTCTTGATATTTTCATCCCAAACAAATGTTAACTTTTTTTCCTTAATCAAATTGACTAACAAATATTGATATATTTACATATAATAGTTTCTGTTTGTATATCTAACATTTTTTAAGTTTCTTTTCTTTAAACAAAAAAGAAAATATTAACAAAAAAAAACATGTGTACATATATTAATTTACATGTATATGTTTATTCTCTAATCGTGTTCATGCGGACGTTTACGCGGTCTAAGATTTAAAAATTTTTATTACCAAAAGAATAATTTCTTACCCACGGAAAACAATATCAAATAACATGTTTTACCTATAAAAATAAAAAGATTTTAAAATCATTGATTGAATCAATAATAAAGATTTTTCACATATGTTTCTATGGGTAAAACATGTTATTTCAAAATCCAAATGTCTTAATTTCAAAATCCATATGTCTTAGTTTCAAAATCAATAACAATTTTTCAATCCTATATAAATTTACAAATCAGTGAACCAATAAAGGCCCTGTAATATCATTGTCATCCTCTATAAACTATGGCACTTTAGTCTTTTTTGTATATTGTTCTATATAACTATGTTAATGGAAATCGTTCCCACACCTCTAACCTTCATTATGATCAAACATCATGTCAGAATTCCAAACTTAAGCGTGCTTAACCTGAATCAATTTCAAGATGAATTATCTACTAGAAAGTGATTTTCAGTACCAGGTCCATGTGGGTGGAGAAAAAATACGGAAAAAAATTACATGATGGTTTTTAAGGTCGGTAAACAAGTAACTGACCAGTAAACCATTAATTAGTGTCAATAGTTGAAAAAGCTAATTGAACCATGCTAAATAGTTGTACTATTGAGAGTTGTTACAATCGAAAACCTATGATGTTTTCGATTCCTACAATACACCTTCAACATACAAAATAACTTAGAAAAAAAAAACCTCAAATAACAACAATTCAAATGCTTGACATTAATCTCATAATAGACATGGTTATTAATTTTCCGTTTAAAATAGTGACATTGCTTTTAAAATTATTTTCTGAAACAAAAAAAATTGTTTACTATAAACAGAAATATTTTTTTTTCTGCTTCTTCCTCCATCAACCGTACCTCTCCATTTTTTTTTTTTTTAAATAAATAAATTTTGAAAGTACGTCACTATTTTCAAACGAAATTGTTCACAATTCTGGTAATGAGACTAACCTCGCACATTCAAACCTTTTTGAGTGTCTTTCTTGATTATTTTGTATGGTGAAAGTTTGTTGTAGGAATCGAAAATACTAATTAAAGATTTAAGTTTGGAGTCGGAATAACTTTGAGGGTTTTTTTTATGTGAAATTTTTCTTTTGTGAATGTTCCTGAAAATTAGAAAAACATAATTGAACGCAACGCTGATATAGATTACTTTAATCCATTCAACAATGGAATAAAAGAAGTAAATTACATCAACGCTGCACTCAATGATGTTCATTCAAACCCAGGAAAAGAAAAGTTTTCTTGCTCTTGTCTATCATCATGGAGATAAACACAAACATCATTTATAAAACATTGTCGTGTGTCTTTGGTTAGAAAGCAGTACAATGCTTGCTTGTACTACTACTGTGTACGATCGTACTAAATCATATTTTTTTGGGGGTTCCAAATACTTTTTTTTCAGGATTTTAAATTACAGTTTTCTTTAGTTTTCATGTGATTGTATAATACAAAAATATTGTTAATATATTCTTAATTAAATAATCCATGTTCCCGTATGTACTAAGCGAGATTGGTGTTTTAATTTGTGTACTGCAGCGAAACACAAACTTTATGTACTACATGAGATCATATCCACTTCAACGAAGTTGTTCAATTATATACAATTCCACGTCATTCGTCCAAGGCTCGAGCTAGCTCACTTCTAGGACTAGACTAATAAGAGTGTTGCTAATTTGGTTCATTCCTTTAAAATAGAAAATTGAAGGCTGTGATGTTACAACATCTTATTACATTCAACATTTCAGATCACATAAATCACAAAATCTTTCAGAATAAATAATCGATCTTATTACAAACATAGTTTAGAGAAAATAAAAAAATTCCAAAAAAAAGTTACTATTCATAAAAATTTATATAAATAGTAGAGAAGTATGAGTATTCATATTCTCATTTCTTCTCGTTCTGTCGTTCATGCCAAGACTGTTCTTCACACCGCCAAGAGCACCCTGAGCCATCTTTTTCAATCACTTTTACATTTTACTTGTAAATATAACACAGATTTTGAAGACGAAGAACAATAAAAGATCGAACCGGAAGAAATCCAAAAAAAAATCTCTATAGAAACTGAGAGATTGTTTTTTGTTACTTCTCAATATACACTTTTCAACCTTTTTTCTCAATATTCTTTCTATTTCACTTTATAAGACGTTTAATCTTTCTATACAAAAACAAAAATTTCTGTAAATTAAAATTTCATTTATTATCTACCTAAAATTATTTTAATCAATAATAAAACAATATACATGACTCAAATTAATAGTCACTAAAAAAAAAAGATAATTTTGCATCAAAAATCGAAAAATATCACTTAGTATAAAACAACTTTTTTTGCTAAAACATCATTTTGGGTAATCGAACCAAACCAAATAGAAATGACTAGATATGATTATGGCTATGGTGAAAGTGATGAATGATGATAATGCAATTTTATCATTAAAGTTATATTCATACAAAATATATACTACTTCATTGAATTATTATCGGCCACGTTATTCGTTAATAGCTCGGACTAGTACTTCTATGATTACTCGGTTACTGTAGTTAAACTAAGTTAGTTCTAATGATATACTAATTAATAAGAGTCTTGCTAATTTTTTTGATTCCTTTAAAATAGAAAACTGCAAATTAACTTTGATGTTACAACATCTTATTACATCTCAGATCTCGGATCATATGATCACAAAATCTTCCAAAAACAAATAATCTTATTACAAACATAATCTGAAAAAAATTAAAAATTTCCAAAATCCAGAAATTATCCATAATTATTTATATAAATAGTAGAGAATTATGAGTATTCATATTCTCATTTCTTCTCGTTCATGCCAAGACTGTTCTTCACACCATCAAGAGCACCCTGAGCCATGTTCTTCACTGATTCACCAGTCTGCATAGATTAAAACACTAATTTTGTTAGCAAATTTTATATATTAGTTTCAACAATTATATATAATTAGGTAAATAATTATACCTGGCCGAATAAACCAGCGGCTTGTTCCTGGTTATGTTGAGCGGACTGTTTAGCGGAATGAGATCCATCAGCGGACTTGTCACGAGCTGATTGTGACAAATCTGCAGCCTTGTCACGTGCTGATTGTGTCAAATCAGCAGTCTTATCACGTGCGGATTGCGCGGTTTGCTTCGCAGACTCGGTCCATTCCTCAGCTTTCTCCTAAAATATCCATCAAAAACATACATACATATATCAAACATACTTAGGAATTGGTAAACCTATATATTCGATAATACGGTTTGAAGTTGATAAGTATAATATAATGTAGGAAAGATTGAAATTAGAGAACGGACTTGAGCTTGGCCCCTGTTCTGGCCAGCGTTGAATTGTTGTTGAGACATGATTGATGATGATTCAAATAAGCAAAAGGGTATGAAGAAGATTTGAAGTTTTGTGAGAGTGAGTTCTTTTAGCTTTGGTTGATTGAATTGGTTTGATAACAAGCTGTATTTATAGTGTTTTTTGTTATTAGATTTTTTGAATATTGAGTGGTTAGTGAATAAGACATTGTTTAATTTTTGTGGATTGATTGGTGTTGATGTTGAGAGAATTGTGGGTGGCCATTTGTGTTTCGTCACATTCCTTTTGACTCTTTCTCTTCTATTTACTTTTTCGTTTAGACATTAGATATACAAAAATAAAAGCTTTGCTTCTCCCAAAAATAGGAAACTTGGGAAAGAAAAATAGAAAGTAAACCAAATTTACTTGGTTATCACATTGAATTTTGATGGCCAATCATTTAATTTATAAGAAGCTATTTTTTATTGCTTATATTGCTTATAATCATTAATAGAAGTTTTTCAATCACTTTAAAACTGTTATTGTAAATATATATATATTTACTTTTATTTTGAATAAAATAATGAAATAATTATCTTGCAATATAATATATATTGAAAAAAAACTGAATTGTTTTTTGATGATGGTGGAACGAATCGATCCGGTTTTGCCAGCAGTTAAATGATGTTACGTCACTTTTACTGATGTTGTTGCTTTGTATACTTTTGTAAATTTGTTTTGTGACAGAGTTCAATATCCAAGACTTCACCATATTGTTGCATCGAGACCATACTATAAAGTTAGGATCAACTTCTGAAGGTCTCGGCATCGATTCATCGACAAAAGCTATCTTATTTTTTGCATCTTGCGCAACAAACATTACAATCTTCCAGGTAGAATAATTAGTTCCATCAAAAACTTTAGAGATGATCGAATTATCCGAATTATCACTATTTGTGAGCACATAAGGCAAATATGACATATGTAAAATCAAACTTTGGTTGTGGCGGAACCAATGATTTTGGATCAAATTGGAGTTGAACCGAAGATGACTCCGCCTAATTGCCGTCCCGTATATTCAAAAGGCTTAAAGCATCTAAAAGAATATGGCCTTTATTAAAAAAAAAAAAATCCAAAAATTAAAATTAAAATATTTAAAATAAAAAATCATAGTACAATAACAAAATCCTAATTGCGAAAAACCGATCTTGTAGCTTTTTTCTCACCAAACTCATTCATAATCCTTTGTTGATCGAGTTTATCAGCCATATCCTTTTCAATGGATATCATTGATAATCCATTCAATCTCTCTTGTGACATAGTAGATCGTAGATAATTTTTTATCAGCTTCAACTTTGAAAAGCTTCTTTCTGCAGAGGCAACAGACACTGAGATTGTCAACAATCCATGAATTTGGATAAAAGTCCTTTATTCCTTTCAGATAATTCATTACCTCTATAGCTCTTTTAACTTCTATTGGTAATACCTTTCTTAGAAGTTTCAGTTCCGAGTATATATCTTCTCCGTTTACATCTGAATGTGCACCATGCCTCAAAAAATCTTCAAGCCTAACACAAGATTCCATCAACTCATCATCACTAGATGATTTAAGCTTTTTTTTATATCAAACAAAAATCCAAAAAATTGATCGTAACTTTGAAACTGCTCAAATCTTGTTTCAATAGAAACAATAGCTTGATCCATGATGCTTATGAAGTAATCCACCCTGAAGCCCTCCTCCCCAAGCAATTCCATACTTTCATCATCTTTTCCGACATCTTCATCAAAATGTATTTTCCTTTTTCTAATACAATTTGGCTTCACAAAGAATGTAGTCTCAATCTCCATCTCATCTGTAATTTCGTGTAGGTTCGACTTTTGCTCGCTCAAAACCCGTTTCTCTATATTCTTTTAGAAATGACATAAGTCCTTTTAGTTGAGAAATAGCAGCATCAATATCCATGTCCTCTGATTGTAGAATCTTGCTTACTATGTTAAAGCATAGAGAAGCTCGTGCCATATAACCATTCCAAATAAAAATTCAAAACTCCAATTCCATGTGATTCACTCTCAGCAAAAGTCTCTGCTTGACTTTTATGCATTGGATTATCACTGTTTCTAGCTAAGTAAAAGAAAACATCTCGTATTTGTGGAGCCTGAAATCTTATAGGCTTCACACTATCTATCCGATTTTTCCACCGAGTTTGTGATAATGGTTTGAGTGTCGTGCCATTCACCTTCTCTCTGAACATCTCCCAATTCATAGTTAAAGATGAAAACAAACAATAAATTGTTATTCACCAAAAAAAAAAGGAAATTGTTTAATGTAAGGAAAAAGGAAAAATAAGCAATTAAACATATTGGATTGTACGTATGTTTGGGGCTTTAGGTAAGTTTGGGATATAATTTGATATAAATACATATATGAAAATTTATCGATGTGGCCTATTTTTTCTTATAAAAAATGTGGCCTCAAACCAATGCTTCACGTGCTTTAAAGGAGGGACGGCCATGGGCTGAATAACAGAGGTTTGAGCTCGGTCAAGAGTCTTCTCAGCTGAATCGCTAGTCAATTTTCTAGTATGAAAAAAAAAAAAAAAAATTCTAGTATGACGCCACAAATTCTATAGGAAAACCATCGCAAAATCTAAGACTATTTGGTGAGATTTTCAGTAACTAATCGATGAAAAAGATGAAATCGAACAGATCAATGTGTTCTAGTACCAACATACTCCAACAATAAATCAGAATTCATGATTGATCATGCTTCACAATTAGCTAAATAAAAAAATTACATATTTATGCCGATTTTGTATTTTACTTTATATAGTTACTAGAAATTTTTTTTATGAATATCTCTGATTTCCTTCGATCAACTCAATTTATATAGTTAAATTGTCTGAAAATTTCGCCATTAGTCTCCAAAATGTTTCCTTATCCACAACAATGTCGAGTGTCGTTAGAAAAAAATGATGTTCGCATCTGCTTGGACTTTTTCTTATTTTTTAGCTATCGAATATCGTTAGCTCAACTGAAAAAAAACTACTTCAAACAAAAATTTTACATGTTCAATTAACATTTAAAAAAACATATTATATTCTCTGGTCTCCAAACTGAGAGAATGTATGAACCTACGTCTATAATCTTTTAATCAACAAAAAACATATGTTTAAATAAAATTGAAAAATAGTTATAATCAGATATATTAAAAACCGAAATCAATTCAAAATTTCATAAATTTTTTAGCTTAAAATCAGAAAAGTGAATGCTAAATGGAACTAAACAATAACTACAAAATACCCAAACGAATACAAAAATATGAATTTTGCAATTTTAAATGTTTGTTTGTTTAACAATGAGATCTCATCTTCTTCACTCCATAGGTTGAAATATCTGTAAAGAGTAAAACTTATAAACTTAACATTGAAAAAAGATGTCGTTTAAGATTTTTCACACATATTAAGGAAAAAAGTAAATTTTCTATTTGACCGCTTATTAATATATTATAAAATTATGTTCATTGGTTAATATACTAAAATAATAGAAAAAATTAAAAACCTTCCCAAACTATATATATATATATATATATATATATATATTAAAATTCAAAACGATACTTATTTTGAAATAAAATTTTAAGTCTAAAATGACACTATATATGAAACGTATATAGTAGATATTGATTGCTCTCACATAATGATTTTGACCAAAAAAAAAAAATTGAATGCTTGGCCATGATGCTATTGACTTCTTCTTTTTTGCAACATAATGATATTGACTAAATCACCTTCTTATGGTAAAAACAAAAGCACAATATTATGGTACATCATTATAGCTTATTAATGAAAAAAAAGAAAATTATCTTATTAGTGTAAGAAAAAACACCTTATTATGGTACATATTTAAACATGCTGACCAACAAAATAATATGTTGACATTTTCTTTCAAGCATATATATGGTTTTTTGGGCCTATATAAATCTCAAAAGCTTCTCATATTAAAACATAGAAAAAAATATGGCTTTGTATGTTCAAAAATCCTTTTTATTGGTTCCTTTAGTTATGTTGTTTTTTCTTGTTTCCTCATCGTCTGGAAAATTCAGTATGAAAATTTCAGAAGCTCAGGTCGGCACCATCTGCTCACAAGCAACAAATCATTCATTCTGCTTCACGTTCTTCAAATCGAATCCTCAAACTAAAACGTTAAATCTTCCCGATGTTGCAAAGTTTTTGATCAAATATGCATCACGAGAAGCCGTAGAAACAAGCAAGCAATTCAAACAACTCGCCGGAAGCACAACCGATCCGTCAACTAAGGATACTTATGCCATATGTTTAGAAATGTATGGAAATGCAGTTGACGACTTTGATGCCGCCCTCAAAGCTTTGGCAACAAAAGACATTGATAGCTTTAAAGTTTTTGTTTCAGCTGTGATAACAGAGGGAGTAACGTGTAAAGATGAGTTGTCAAGTGTTAAACCTAGTCCACAACTCAAAAAGATTTCTGATATTGAAAATTTGTCGGACATTCTTTTAGTGATTTCTAACATGTTACCTAAAAACTAATAAATTGTTATAATGCAATATCGTTTAATAAATTTAATAAAAGATGATTTTGTTTCATTATATTTTTTATAGAATTATAATAAATTTCAACATTATGGTCATAAATATTTATTTCCAAAATTACCATTGCAAAATACTCCATTAATAACTATATAGGTAGTGGAGATCCCTTTAGTCCAGTGGTTTGACTAAAGGTTCATTAATGTTTCTACACCCGGAGATCTGGGTTCAATTCCCAAAAAGTATGATGTATTGGTGATTTTAAGGAGATTTTAAGGAGGTGGTTTTAAGGAGATTTTACTGAGACTAGTTTAAATGAGATCTTCTGCGTGAAGTAGGTGCAAGCGCTAGATATGGATCTTCATAGAGGCAAGACAGTATAATTATCCGTCGTAAGAGTAGCCGATGTAATATTTATCTTAATTTGCAATAGAATAATAATAATAATTCAGTGTTAAAAAAAACCTATATAGGTTTTGGTTGTAATTACGATATAATGCCATTTGCTTAATGTACAAATAATTATATGTCGCCGGGGTTAAAATAAACGCGTGGATCTTGGATAACCCGTTTGTCAATTTGCGCGGATCACTGATTTGGAAGATCCTTACCGTTTATTCATTTTACGAAAAATCACACTCTTTTCCATAAAATTACTTCTCCATGCCATTGGGTTCAAGACAAAATAAAATTTTCGCAAATGTGAAAACCGTTACGTTAGTGGATTTATTTGGACCCGAATTATAAACGCGCGGATCCTAATTTTTCAATTCACGCAGTCTATTTTTTAATATTTTGTATGATATAATCTGAACCGTAGTTATACGTAACTATATGTATAGCTTTTTAGTCACAATATTTACAAAAAAAAAAAAAAAAAACCAATATTTACAATCATAGATATAAAATCGGCTAAATCAATTCAATATATTTCATAACTATTTTGGCTTACATCAGAAAAAATGGATGTATATAAAAATGGAACTAAACAATAATTACAAAATACCCCAAACGAATAAATATGAAATTATTATTTTTTTGGTAGGATATAAATAAATAAATATGAAATTATGAATTTTGCCATTTTAAATCTTTGTTTGGTTAACTAATTACGAGTAATTTTTTGGACGTGAGAGTACTGTTTAGTTCGAAATAAACTTTGGAGTTTTCAATTTTAACTTTTTGACCTTTTCATTTTTTTTTTTTTTTTTTTTTTTGGTCACGACTATAAAACTCTTTGACCTTTTCATTTTTAACCTAAATGTTTTTACCTTTATATATATCTGTTCATCACTAGACTTGTGTCCGCCGACAAAACCCTATGAGCTTCTAGTTCCAGTTTTGTCTTTCTGTCTCCTTCACACCGATCGGCCAATTTCAAAATTCCGATGACCAAAAAGCTTCTCAACCCTTTAGAAGATCCACCAACCGCTTCTTCAAGCGACAATGACGAAGTTCAAACCTCATCTGGAGAAGTTGAAGAAGAACAGATCTCCGATTCTTCCTCTGAAACCCTAAAATCTCCTTCCTCCGTTTCCGCCGCCGCAAATCAAGATTCCGCTTCAGATTCCGACTCTGAATCTGAATCACTGGATAACTTCATCGCCGTCAGGCCCGTCACCGCCGTGAATTCCAAGAAGAAAGAAGGTAACGATTCACCGTCGGTGAAATCAGTGAAGAAGCGTGGAAACGAAGGAACCTCAACGGAAGTGAGTGCTAAACGAGCAAAGAAGGTTTCAGGAGCTAAACGAGCAAAGACGGTTTCAGGAGATGAAGATAACAAGAAGACTTATTTTCAGAGACTATGGAGTGAAGAAGATGAGATCTCATTGTTACAAGGAATGATTGATTTCAAAGCTGAGACAGGTACAAGTCCTTATGATGATATGAATGGGTTTTATGATATAGTCAAGAAATATATAAGCTTTGATGTTAGTAAGTCTCAATTTGGTGATAAGATTAGAGTTTTGAAGAAGAAGTATTTTGGTGGTAAGAAGAAGAGTGTTGAGTCTCGTCATGATAAGAAATGATTGAAATTAGCTAAGTTTATTTGGGGATCTGATGGTATGGGTCTTGAATCTGGTCTTAAGTCTAAGAAGTTTGATAAGAAGGAAGATGATAAGGGATCTGATATGGTTGAAGAAATTAAGGAAGTGGTGAGTCTTGGATGTGATTTGGAGGAGTCGAGTTGGTTTGAGAAGTCTTTTTTGGTTCCATTTATTGCGAGTCTTGGTGTGGATGAATGTTCTGTGAAGCGGAAGTGGAGCAAGGTGCCGGTAGAGATTAAGAAGAGAATTGAAGAGAAGTTCAAGTTGGTTGAGGCTGAGGAATATGAATTGTTGTTGCTTAAGACTGATATGTTGAAGGAGGTGACCTCTGTGATTTCTGAAGCCATCTAAGAACAAGCAATTGGATTTATAGGTTTATCGGTTTTTAATCGCAGGTTTAATGGAGATGCAATCATGCAATGCTTCTTTTGTTATCAAGCTTAGGATTTTATCTATTTATCTAGTTTTCTGGTTTTAGTCCTTTTGATTCTTGATGTGAGAATTAACTAAGAAGAAGAAGACAAGTTAGTTGTTTAAGGAGTCTTTTGGTCGATGGTTGTAATGAGCCAAAACTATATAAGCTTTGCATAATTACTTGCTACATGATTGTCTCAAGAGCCTAAACTAATGACGACCAAATCTCAATCTTTGTAATTAAACAATAATATTACATTACAACCATAAGGCAGGTCCTTATAACCACCGGATCACAAGACTTAGCCAGTTAGCCTCCATTAATTCTTACCAAGCGTTTTAACATTTTCACTTTTTCTTGTTTGTAGTATCAATATACTAGGAATGAGAAACGTGTTGAAATCTTGCTCAAAATTGAAATCAGTCAAGTCTATAATAGACACTTTTCAAAACTTAGGCAAGTTTCTTGTCGTTCTTTTCGATGGCTCTCCTGGGAAGAGTTTCATGATCCATCTAGGAACTCACTCCACCACCTCATCGCCTTCATCAACATTCTCAGTACTCTCTTGAGCAGCATGAGAATCCAACTAATACCGGGCGAAATGTTGTCGTTAGCCATATTTTGGGCTGGTCGATACTCTAGTCTTTTGAGTCTGGACTTCGAGTTTTCTGGATAATTGTTTATTAATCTCCTTTGGCAAAGCCAATAATCTTCACATAAGTTATTTTTTTGGATCGTGAAATTGAGATTCTGCCTCGTGACAGTCGCAAAGTACTAATTCTAAAACAAAAATACAACAAATACTCCATGATTCTTAATAGTCGTGGGCATTTGGGTACCCGAACCTGTTTGGATCGGGTCCATTCGGATTTTGGGTGATTAGGGTAGAGCATTCTTGACCTAATCGGGTATTTTTGAAATCTGTTTCGAGTTCTGTTCAAATTTTATTCGGGTTCGGGTCTGTTTAGGTATTTATGTTGAGACTCGGAAAATACTCAAAATCGTTTCGGATTCGAGTATTTGTATCTAAATGTAACCAAATTACTTATAAATACCCGATATTTTTTTTGGTTCAGATAATTGAATCTAAATGTAACCAAAGTACTCATAAATACCCGATTTTATACCTAGAAACCAAAAAACATACAAACCAAACATGATGTATTGTCTTAAAGCAAACACAAAAAAAATTTAGCAAGAGTTTTTGAAATGAGTCTTAAACGAAACATGTAAAAACAAACTAATCATTCAAGTATAAAAAGTAACCTTTCGTGTGAATGTTCGGATATAAAAAGTAACCATTCGGGTATTGAGTAATACCCGATCCGAATTGTTACCCGAACTTAGTTACTTGAGAAACCGATCGGGTATTTCTTCGGAGTCAAACTGAACAAATTTCGGGTCGGATAATCGGATTCGGTTTTTATACCCAGGGCGAATTCCTACCACACATAAATCAGTGAATTGATGTTTTAAATCATTCTCAGTTGGTTAGTTAAGATGCTCAAAGCTAGTTGACCATCTTTAGAAACTATATCGGTATTAGAAAAATCATTTACGGGCAGAGAAATGGCATCTTTAGAAACTATATCAGGCATAGCATTTGAGATTGATGAAGTAACTAAAAAAAAAGATACATCAAAAATGTAATAAGGATCACATTTACTACCACTACTGTATAGACGGATGCAGTAATGTTAAGTTAATTTTTACTAACTTCAATTTTTGATTCAATTAAAGGCTGAATAACAGAGGTTTGAGCTCGGTCGGGAGTCTTCTCAGCTGAATCTCTAATCAAATTTCTAGTACGAGCCCGCAAATTCTATACGAAAACAATCGCCAAAGTCTATGACTGTTTGGTGAGATTTTCAGCAACTGATTGATGAAAAAGATGAAATCGAACAGATCAATGAGTTCTTTTGCAGAAAAACTGAAAGATTCATGAACAGAGATCGATGAAACGGAGCAGATGCTCTGATACCATGTTAGCGACAAAGAAGATCGAAGAAAGCTTAAAAAGAAATACTCCTTCTGTTTCTTCTTAGTTCATCAATTCATCAACGATCGTCACCCTTGACCGAAATCCGGTTCACGGGCGTTACACATTGAATCAAACAACAAAGAATAGAAAAAAACAAATGTAGTTTTCGTTGATCATTAGAATTGTTAAGCTTACTTTTGTATATTAGAAGGCAATGCAAGATCATCAAGCATGTTCAAATAAGAAGATCAATGATCGATCCTTCACTTCTTGTATGGAACAAAGTTTGTTATTCTTTTACACATCTTCGATGGAAGACAGATGAGAGGACTACACAATTCAGTTGTTAAATCCATCACTGTTTTCTCCACGGTTTCAGATAGTTTTATGTACGTCTTTGTCCTTTTAAAAGTTTCTGAGCCAAGGCAAGACGACGACAAAGTACGTCTCCTCCATTTTCTTCCTTTACAATCATCAATTGTTTCTTATAACATTTGAGAAGAAAAAAGAAAGAAAGAAAAAACTAAAAACCGATCCAAGATTAGACTGAAAATATAGAAACTGAACTGAAAAAGGCTGATTGATTTTTTACTCAAGCAAATTATTTGTTTTGCCACATGAGACACTTAGAAACATCCATATCATCAACATCACAACTTAGATTATCCTCTTTCATTTCTGATTTATCACTATTGCAACCACAATCAACATGAAACTACAAGCCACATAATTTACAATCCTTTTTCCTTTACCACATGAGATGCATGTGACTTTCAATAGTGATAAATCAGGTCTGAAGGAGGATATTAATTTGTAAATTGTGATGTTGATGAATGCATGCTTTTAATTAATGTGTCTCATGTGGCAAAACAAACAGCTTGCTTAAGTAAAACCAATCAATCTTTTTTTTTTTTTTTTTTTTTTGTTAAAGAAGTAAAACCAATCAATCAATCTTCTTCAATTCATGTTCTATATTTAAATGCAATCTTGGATGGGACTTTAGTTTCTCTCTATTTTTTTTTCTTATATATTGAAAGAAGCAATTGATTATTACAAAAGATACAAAAGAGTATACGTATTTTGTCATCGTCTTATCTTGACTCAGAAGCTTCTAAGGTCAAAACAAAATACATAAAACTATCTGATCAAGTGTACTTGTATAAGAATCACCGTTAGAAATAAAAATAACATTTAAAATACATGATTTTCTATCGGATCAAACTTATGTTAATTAAAAGACGTACCGTTGACACGATGCATCACTGCTGTCACTTTTCGCCGACAAAGCTCACACTTTCTGTTTACTTTCATCACAACTCTACAAAGGAATTAACACTACAAGAAATGAGCCGGAAAACGTCACTTAATTAGAATCATTTCTTGAACCGACGTTAAAATTTTAAATTGGAAGGGAATTAACGTCGGTTTGATAACTGACTTATCAATACAGAATTAAATTAATAAATAGTTGCGTTAAAAAAAAGGAGACGACGATTTCAGAACTCATAGGAGTAGTTTGTTAAATTTTGGGAACTTGTCAAGCTTTTTCGTCACTTTGCTCCGATTCCTTTGAAATCGATCGATCGATCCACTGATTCAGAATAAGATACGTATTAAGAGGCAAATGCGTAATCGTCTATCAATTTGATCCAGTGGTTTGTTCTATCTCTCAAATGCTTCTCTTCTCAAATTGCTAGATCGATAAGGTATGCATAGTTGAGTTGTTAGAGATTTGGTTTATCTAGAATAGAGGAAATAGATTTTTGTCTAAATTGTTGTTCATTTTCGTTTAGAGATTGAGATTGTATAAACAAGTTGTATTTCGGATTTGATTATATGCAGATTTGCTTTAATATACTACCAATTTTATATGCATGCCATGTGTTCATTTAGGAAACAGAACTCATTTCCTAAATGAGTTCTGTTTTTGTTTAACTGTGTAGTTCTGATTGTTTACATCTTGGTTATATTGATGATGGTGTGAATGACGATTCTCATGATAAAACTCAAGTGAATATGAAAACGCTTCTCGTGATGATGGAAATGAGACTGTTATTCATGATGATGAAACTGATGATGTTGATGAGTTTGATGATGGATATATGAAGGATTCCTAGAGATTTTGGGTTAGAGTTTGTAACCGTGGGTCTGAATCAGATATTTCAATTCTTGAGGTTGAAAGTACCAAACTTGTTTAGTGTATGTGGCTATTGGTTATATCTTTTTGTCATTTGAGTTATATCCATCTTGGTACTTCCTTTTCCCTATTTTCTATGGTCAGAGTTAAAACTGTTTAGCTTTCTTATTTGGTTACAGGAGCAATGTGATTGAAATGGAGACATGGCTCCAGGGTGATGTTATTGGACGTGCTATAAGGTCTACCTTTTCAATGTATTGATGCAAGTCATTGTCATGTGTGCTAATTTGATTATATGTTTACTTTACTTGCCAATTTAGGCTACAAAGACCATAAGAGAGGTCAATCCAAGGTGACATCAAGGAACAGGTGAGCTAAACTTTGCTACTTTTGTTATATGTGCAATGTTGATACTCTCTTTGTACTTGTTGATGCCACCTCATGGTATAAACTTGATAATTTGGCCTGTAACCAATCTGATGTTGTGCTTGACAATACCCTGTAGTTTGATGGAATAAGTGAAGAAATTCTGACTTATTGACAAGAATTATTGAGGTAACAGATGATATA
Source organism: Erysimum cheiranthoides (assembly GCA_011420285.2). Classification (NCBI taxonomy): domain Eukaryota; kingdom Viridiplantae; phylum Streptophyta; class Magnoliopsida; order Brassicales; family Brassicaceae; genus Erysimum; species Erysimum cheiranthoides. The sequence goes on from CM022177.2 coordinate 8,976,633, forward strand.
CAAGTTTTTGCATAATACTTTTATATTAACATTATTTAGTTTTATGTTATTTATTTGATTTCAGGAAAGAGTATTACTAGAGCTGAAAAAAGGCTTTAAAGAGTAGTAGAGTAATTAGGCAAATACTATTGTGTAGATATTATATTCTATAGGACATATGTTTGTGTAAAATCATTTTTTTTGTTAAAGATTTGTGTAAAATCATATGATATTTGATTAAATAAAATTTAGGGTTGATTTTCAGAATGACTAAATGTGACATGAATATTAACAAAATGACTATGGTGCAGAATTTTTTGTAAAATAACCTTTTGTGTGGTGGGCCATGGGTGGGCCATAGATGGACAAAAGACAATTTAACCCTGATAAATTATTGTTTTTACAGAAACATTACATTATTCCGTGAGAAAGAGAAGAGAGAGAAAGAGAGATTTACGCGGGTTTTTTAAAAATATTACAAGTGTTTTAACTGAATGTCATGCTATTTTGTTTTAGAACAAACCCAAAATTTAACCTTGCTAAATTTCGCCTGTTTTTGACAAACATTACAAGTGTTTTGATTTTACAAACATTACAGAGATTTAACTCTTTTCATTTGTATTCACTAAACCCTACCCCCCATTAGTATAATCTAATTCTACCATAGACAACCCAAACATAGGATTTAACAGTACCATAATTAACCCAAACCAAAGAATTTAACAGTACCATAATTAACTCAAACCAAAGATTTAAATTACACTAAATCATATCTCCTATTTTCATTTGTATTCACTAAACCCTATCTCCCCCATTAGTATAATCTAATTCTACCATAAGCAACCCAAACATATGATTTAACAGTACCATAATTAACTCAAACCAAAGATTTAAATTACACTAAATCATATCTCCTAATTAATATATACTAAATTCTATCATAATCAATTCATGAAAGAGAAAGAGAAATAAGAGAGAGAGGGAAGGGAGTAGGCCTGGGCATTCGGTTAACCATTCGGTTTCGGTTCGGTTGTGCTCGGTTTCAGTTAGTTTGGATATAGTAATATAATAACCATTCAGATATTTTACAAATTTTGGTTCGGTTCGGTTTGGTTTCTTTCGGTTTTGGTTCGGTTCGGATAGTTGAATAGGTAACCGTAACTAACGAAATTATATCGAGATTAACAAAATTAACTCGATATAATCGAAATTAACCGAATATAACCGAAATTAACCAAAAATACGATGACAAAAAATACAAAAAAAGAGAAAAAAATTAGAAAAAAAATTAATATTGGTCGAATTTTACAAAATAGTATTTAACTTTGAAAAATCTTAACTAATAACATTTAAATATATTGAATTTTTAAAGTATTTAATGGTTTTGAATTTAGAAATAATTATTTTTTTAGTTTATTTGTATACTTTTTTATGATATTATGTATATTATTTTAGGATATCTTATAGGTTTTAGGATATTTCGGTTAACCATTTAAATATCGGTTCGGTCTGGTTCGGTTTCGGTTAGATTGGATATATGATTTTACTAACCGTTCGGTTATTTAAAGAATTACGGTTCGGTTCGGTTCGTGTTTTTTCGGTTCGGTTCGGTCGGTTATTTAGTTACCGGTTATTTTGCCCACTCCTAGAAGGGAGAGAGAGAAAATTTAGGAAGCGTGGTATATTAAGAAAACATGTAATATAAATGTGAATAAGATTAAATGGTAATTTTACCTATCCTCCCAACATGCTCCCGACAAGATACTATTCACTGGAAGTCATTTTCTTAATTATTGTGTACAGTGAGGTCATTTAGTATATATACTCTACATAAATTTCATTATTTAAATGCTTCAATTGTCTGTTTTAGTTAATTACTGTTTAATATAAAGAAAAAAAGGCATTTGGAGTCAGACTTTAACCGACGTTAACCAAACATAATAAAAGTGACGTTACATATAGTTGCTAAACTTAGCGTCAGTTTTTAAAATAACGCAAGTCAACTTTACGTCGGCCCTTAAGACGTCGTTTGAATAAGCGATGCAATGTTATTAGTGTCAGTTTATAACCGACGTTACGTCCGTAAATAAACGAAGTTAACCACATGCAACTAAAGCACATGAGTATATCCACAAGCTTCCGATCCATTACAGACAAATAGAAACAAACACCGACAAATATACAAAAAAGACTCACACGAATGAATTTTCAAAGAATATACAAATCAGAAACATAATAAAGGACAAAGTCTCGATCCGTTATAGACGCATTGAAACAGACACCGACAAAAAGTACAAAAAAGACTCACACGAATGAATTTTCAAAGATCAAAAACATAATAAAGGTAAAGAGATCGAAGAAGGTTGAGAAAATGGAGCAGAGTACGTATTACCTGGTGATTGGTGAATAAAGCTTCGAATGGGTTTTGTGATCTGAGAAAGTCGCAGAAGAAATGGAGAATGAAGCCAAAGAGTAGGGTTTAATTAATGGGTATTTAAACAACAACAGTTATAAGGAACAGTGATAAAACTAGGACGAGAAGACCTGAAAGAAGAAGATCATCGTGAGCGTGTCTTCGTGCGACCACATCTCCTCCACCATTCTCGCCTCGAGAGAAGTCGTTGTCTCTTTGGTGGCTGCGTTGTTATCTTTCCAGGATGATAAGTCATGATATGCTTTGTTATAAATGTGTAGAGGAGAAAAGGTTTGCAAACCCTAGTTACTTTTTTTGTTTTCAGAGTGGGTAGGTCAGATGTCACAATATCTGTGGACAACAAAATTTTTTATTTTATCTGAAAATCTCTTTATTACAACAAATGCTATCTTTAATTTTATTATTTTGCTTTCTTTTTAGTTGTTTTTTTTTACTCGAGTTTTTTTCCTTTAAAAGAAATAAAATTATTTTGGCATTAAAAAAATAAATAAATAAAATAAAATTATTTTTAAAATATTACGTACATTTTTCTAAAATTAGTTTATTTATTTTATTAAAATATTTTTCTATATGAAGTCATTTGGGGAAATAGAGTAATAAACATAGGCTCCTTACCCATTGTAGGGTTCAGCTTATTGCCTATGTCATCTACGGGTCAGTCAATGTCTGTATGTCGACTTTCTTATTGCCTAAAGGCTTAAAAGGATGATAGCTCTCTGTTAAAAAATCTTTGGTCAGGAAATATTGATGTGGGAATAGCTGCAAAGGTGTCATGGTCTGGAGTTTGTTTACCTTAAAATGAAGGTGGGGTGGGTTTAAGGAGACTCACAGTGTGGAACAAAACTCTTTGCCTAAGGCTCATCTTGTTGCTATTTGAGAACAAGGGATCATTATGGACTGCTTGGCACAAACATCATCATCTAAGAAACAATATTCTCTATGGGATGTTGATGACTCGCCAAGATATCCTTGGTCATGGAGAATGTTGTTACATCTACGACCGCTAGCTCAACAATTCATAAGAAGTAGAGTCGGTAATGGGTTGAACACTTTCTTTTGGCATGATCATTGGATTACAATATTAGGATCCTTGATAAGAATGTTAGGTAATGCTGGTCCAAGATCACTACGAATTCCTTTAACTGCAAAGGTAGCAGACACTTGTAATGCGTATGGATGGAGACTACCAGCTTCTTGGTCTGACATTGCATTTGGTATGTTGCTGATGTTGATTGCCAGGGGTTTTCTTCTGCAAAAACATGGGAAGCACTGAGACCAAGAGATAGTGACAAGGATTGGACTGATTCTGTTTGGTTCAAAGGTGCTGTCCCAAACATGCTTTTAACATGTGGGTAATTAGCTAGTCCTCTCTGTTAGATTATTTCAAGTTATAATATGAACTTGATCAAAAGAAGAGAGACTTTTGGACGAGAGAGAATAGAGCATAAAATCTGAAACTTGTTCTTTTATTTTCTCGACAACTTTCACATAAGACAACATACACACTTAGCTTATATCTTATCCGACAAGTTACGTCTCTTACTCACACCCTTTCAATAACATATATGATACAAGATTTAATCATGTACTCAAGTTAAGTTAACACATGACATTCGTTGACTATAACATATATGATACAAGATTTAATCATGTACTCAAGTTACGTCTCTTACTCACACCCTTTCAATATCATTCCGAGAAATGTTCTGTCTTAAAAAACCACCGAGTTTGTTGCAAAAAGCCATTCTACAAAGTTCAAAAAACATCAAATCAATACCAAACAAGAACCCTAAACCTTTAAGATTACTAAATCATCATCTAGAGAGAACAAATTGATTATCTAGATGCAACTAAAGCACAAGAGTATATCCACAAGCTTCCGATCTATTACAGACGAAGAGAAACAAACACCGACAAATATACGGACACTCACACGAATGAATTTTCAAAGGATAACACAACGACTGAATCTCGAGACCATCTCCTGATCACCTGTGAGTTCTCCTCCCAAATCTGGAAAATGGTTTTCTCTAGGTTAAGTCCACGTCAACGACTCTTCTGCTAATGGTCCGAGCTACTCTCTTGGACAAGACACACCAATGCAATAGCTCCTTCACATTCAATTATACCACAAAGATCAACCAAAACAACTTAAGTTTCTTTGATTCAGTAGCTTACCATCTACAACTTCACCAAAGTGAGCAAAAGCATCCCTCAAGAACTGGTCATCAGTTCCCCATGACAGACCTGAACCAATCAATATTACAAGTCTCAGTACACTAAACCAATTATGAAACCAAGAACTCTCAATATCATAAGAATAAATATTTGATTTTTACCTCCGACAAAAAGTTTGGTAGACATCAACCGGAGAGATCCAAACATAGATGTAACCATTCGTAGAAATGTTCTGTCTCAAAAGACCACCGAGTTTGTTGCAAAGTTAAAAAATCATCAAATCAATACCAAACAAGATTCCAAAAAACCTTAAGACTACTAAATCATCATCTAAAGAGAACAAATTAGTTATCTGTTTAAATAGATCTTAATCAAACATAATAAAGGACAAGAGTATATCCACAAGCTTCCGATTCTTACAGACAAAGAGAAACAAACACTGACAAATATACGGAGACTCACATGAATGAATTTTCAAATCAGAAACATAATAAAGGACAAAGTCTCGATCCGTTACAGTCGCATAGAAACAAACACCGAAAAATGTACAAAGACAAAGACACACGAATGACTTTTCAAAGATCAAAAACATAATAAAAGCTAAAAAGATCAAAGAAGGTGAACAAAATATTGAGCAGAGATGTACCTGGTGAATCAAGCTTCGAAATTAGGGTTTTGTGATCTGAGAAAGAGGCAGAGAAATGGAGAATGAAGCCAAGGAGTATGGTTTAATTAAGGTGTACATATTTAAACAACAACAGTTATAAGGAACAGTGGTGATAAAACTAGGAAGCGAAGACCTGAAAAAATAAGAATCGTGAGTGTGTCGTGCGGACCCCCACTCCTCCACCATTCTCTTTTCAGCAGAAACATCATTCTCGTAAATCTTCAAGCTTTGTCACGATTACATCCATCTTGGTCGATTTATCGCCGGATGTGATCGTGACAAAGCTTGAAAGGATTTACGAGAATGAAGTTGTCCCTGAAACCCCTAGTGTTACCCCAGGAAGCGTAACCATTGCCTGAAAGAGAAGTGTTCTTGTTCATGTTCAAGAGTGGAGAGAAGCGTTTCCATGTGAGCGGCTGCGTTTTTTGTGTTTCCTCAATGGCTATAAAACATTGTGCTAAGTCTTTATATGCTAAGTTATGTATAGAGAAGATATGGTCTATAAACCCTAATTACCTTTTTTGTTTTCAGAAGATAAGGTCAGATGTCACACAATATCAGTGGACAACAAAATTTTTTATTTTATCTGAAACTCTCTTTATTTCATCAAATGTTATCTATTAATTTAATTATTTTGCCTTCTTTTTAGTTTTAGTTTTTATGTTTATGTTTATTTTACTGGAGTTTTTTTTCTTTGAAATAAATAAAATTATTTTTTAAAAATATTACATTTTCCTAAAATTAGCTTTTTTTGTTTTGTCATTTCAAAATAAAAAACCATAATTTCTAAGAACCAAGGGCTCAAGTACATAACCACAAAACAAAGCAAAAACAAAAATAAAAGGGTTTCATCAAATGTTATCCACTAACGTCCATGTTATTGATAGCCGTCCGATACCGTGGCCATTGAGCTTCGATGGCTGCCACACATCGGACCTTAGGATGCATCTTAGTTCCGCTGCAATACGGTTCACTGTCGGAAGAAAGACATCCTTAGCATGAAACAGAGCTGAGCCTGAAGAGTTTCTAGCCAACCAAGAACCACCACACATTGACGTATTCTGCAGAGAAGAAATCTGCGCAATCTCCCATACCGTTTGCGCCGGAAAGCACCGATCGAAAAAGTATGTGGTTTATAGACTCCTCTGCCCTGTTACATTGTCATTAAGTTTATTTTATTCAAACATTTTTGTTTTTATACTAATTAAAATATATATGAAGTTATATAGGGAAATACATTAAAAAACATTTTGTAGTGGCGAAAACGTTAAGAGTAGTAGTAAGTAGCGATAATTTAGGAAGAATGAAAGATTTGAAATCAAAGTTCACTTTCCGCTTTGAAATTGAAAGCTCTCGAAAATTTTCAGAATCTGATTTCTTTGCCACTAAGAACATTCTATTTAAAATTCATTGGAATCTTAATTGGAATCTTACAATTATGATTTGGAAATTTGAGTTTCCATTTTTTTGTTTTATTCTTGCTATCTTTTTTTTTTGTTAACCGGAAGAATATATCATAGACTTAAACTCAGATTAATCTCTCGAAATTTATAGGAATTTTTTTGCCACTAAATATATCTTAGGATAATCAAAGATAATTGGGATACCAGTGGAAAAACTCTAAATTTATCAAAATATGGCATTCACATTTAATTTTTCAACCACTAGATCATTACCACTTAATTAGAAAATAATTTAGGCACTTTTTTGTCTAATCTTTAATGAGATTGCTAAAAATTTTTAGTTAAAGTTAGATATATTCGTTTTTTCTGAGTCTTGTCACTAATTTTGTCACTCAGCTCGAATACTTTAATAATTCACCATCCATTGTTTTTTTTTCCTTACATAATTTTTCAAGTCGTTTGGAAAAAAAAAATGTTCCATTATTCTGTATATGAACCGGATCTATAATACTATAACAATAGCTTGTCTTTGGGTCAGTAATGTACTCTCTTAGAAACAAGAAATTTGACTTTTCTTGGTCATAAGCTAATCAACAATTTATGTCCAAACCTAAACCACCCAAATGGGATTAAGTCCCAACAATTTAATATGCAAGTAATCATTAAGAGAGCATGGCCATAATAACCTCCCTATTTCAACCACTTCACAACCCTAAAAAAAAGCAACAACTTTATGGTGAACACTGAACAATCATTTATGTTTCCACAATTTTGTGGTGTTTTGTTAACACTCGCTAGTTCAGGGCTACTAAGGTGTGGATGCAAAATTTCATCTACTATTTATGATGATGAAAACTAAGACGAGAAATTATCCGTTGTAGTAAACAATGCAAAAGTCGAATCATTTGGGTAATTTTTTTCTGAGACCTCACGACGCCACAAGCTCCCAGTAAGGAAGATTCTTCATAACCAAGAATTAGAGTGCGTAAAGTCACATAGACATCCTCAAAGTTTATCTTTTTTGTTGATCATGTGGTTGATACTGAAGCAACAACAAAGAATGAAAGAAAAAAAAAAGTAGTTTTCCTTGATTTATTATTTATTATTTGTAAAGTTTTCTTTGCATATACAAAGTAGTGCAAGATCATCAAGCATGTTTAAAGCAAAAAATCAATGATCCTACACTTCTTATGTAGAGAAAATTTTATCATTTCTTTTCATATCTTTGATGGAAGAAAGTGAATGGACCACACAATTCAATTTCTGAAAACTTCACAGCTTTTTGCACAGTTTCATATTTTTTGTTGTTTCCTTTAGAACCTTATAAGCCAAGGGAAGGCGACAACAAAATACGTTTCTTCCCTTGTCTTCCTTTACAATCATTGTTTCTTCTAACATTTGAAATGAAAAAAAAAAGAAAGAGAAACTAAAGACCCATCCAAAATTATTGAATAGAAGAAGATTGATTGATTGTTTACGCAAATTATTTGTTTTTCCACATGAGATATTAATTAGAAACATCTGTCAACAAACAACATAGTTTACCATCATTATCTTCACACATGAGATGCATATGACTCTTGTGCATTGTCGTTCGATCTCGCTTGTGCTTTCAATAGTAATAAATTAGGACTTATGGAAGATAAGTTAAGTTATGATGTTGATGGATGCTTATAATGTGTCCCTTGTGGCAAAACAAAGAGCTTGCTTGAGTAAAATCAATCAGTCAATCCTATTCAATTCATGTTTTACATTTTAATCCAATTTTGGATGCTTTTTTTAGTTTTTCTCTTTTTTTCTTTCTCCGCAGATATTAGAAGAAGCAATTGATTATCGCAAAGGAATAGAAAAGAGTTGATGTATTTAGTTGTCGTCTTTTATTGGCTCAAAAACTTCTAATGGTTTGCACAAAGTACATAACACTATCTAAAATCATGGAGAAAGCGATGAAGATTTTAGAATCTGTTATGTGGTCCTTTTACTTGTTTTCTATCAGACATGTGTAGAGGAATAGTTAATAAACTTTTCTCTGCAAAAGAAGTGAAGAATCATTGTTTTTATGCTTTTAACCTGCTTGATGATCTTGCAGTTTCTTCTAAGATATAAGGTATGGTTAGTAATATTAAATGGGAATTCGGCCAAAAAAAAAAAATACAAACTTTACAAAATTTTCCAAAATAAAGATGAAATATCTCCTGACCAAATAAACCATGAAATTTTTGTTGACTTTTAAAATTAATATTCAATTTCTTGTTGACCGGCCGAATTAGCCAAACAATCAATTTTTAAGTACACACAACAAAGAAAAGTGTAAAGTTTTATACGGAGAAAGAGAATTTTTGTTATTACGTGGTGAATAATGTCATAATTGGATGTTAATGATGCTTGAAGTTTTTCATCGGTTATAAGCTCTAGCAGGAACAACCCGAAGCTAAACACATCAACTGTCTCTTCTGAACCACCGCTATAGAAAAGATATATAAAATTAAATGTCCATATATTTGATAGGACTTAGGAGAGACTGTTGATGTGTTTAGCTTCGGGTTGTTCCTGCTAGAGCTTATCACCGGTGAAAAAACTTCAAGCATCATTAACATCCAATTATGACATTCTTCACCACGTAATAACAAAAACTCTCTTTTTCCGTATAAAACTCGACACTTTTCTTTCGTGTATGCACTTAAAAATTGATTGTTTGAATGTATTTGTAATGTGCAGCTAAGTTCGCGAATTTGTGCAAACACACTTTTCGATCAGAGAATGACTAGAACGTTAAGTAGAGAATCGTTCGACATTTTTATCGAGATTTTAGTAAAATGCTTGAAATATCTGGCGATAAGTCGACCAAAGATGGATGCATGTGATCGTGACAAAGCTTGAACATATTTACAAGAATGAAGTTGTCCCTTAAACCTCTAGTGTTACTCCAGGAATCGATCTTTGAACCATAACCATTGCTTGAAAAAATAAGTGTTCTTGATGATGTTGTTTCTGCTGAAAAGAGAATGGTCTTCGTATATAAAAGTATAAATTTTTATAAATATTAATTTTACGCTCCACATACCGAAGAAAATTGATTGATTGTTTACTAAAGCAAATTGTTTGTTTTTCCACATGAGATTTTAGAAACATCTGTCAACATCACAACTTGGATTATCCTCCTTTATACCTAATTTATCACTATCGAAAGCAAAATCAAGATAGAACAACAAACCACATAGTTTTCCATCCTTTTCTTCACACATGAGATGCATGTGACTCTTGTGGATCGGATTGTCGTTCCATCTTATTTGTGATGTCAATAGTGATAAATCAGAGCTTAAGAAGGATAAGCTAAGTTGTGATGTTGATGGATGCTTCTAATGTGTCCTTTGTGACAAAACAAACAGCTTGCTTAAGTAAAATCAATCAGTAAATCCTCTTCAATTCATGTTTTACATTTTAATCCAAGTTTGGATGATTTTTTAGTTTCTCTCTATTTCTTTTTTTCTTCTTAAATATTAGAAGAAGCAATTGATTATCGCAAAGGAATAGAAAAGAGTTGATGTATTTAGTTGTCGTGTTTTCTTGGCTCAAAAACTTCTAATGGTTAGCATAAAGTACATAACACTATCTAAAATCATGGAGAAAGCGATGAAGATTTTAGAATATGTTATGTTGTGCTCTTACTTGTTTTTTGTTAGACATGTGTAGAAGAATCGTTAACAAACTTTTCTCCGCACAAGAAGTGAAGAATCATTGTTCTTGCTTTGAATCTGCTTGATGATCTTGAACTTTATTATAAGATATAAAGTAAGCTTAATAATATACTATTGACCAATAAAGACTACATTTGTTTTCTTCTTTCGTTGTTGTTTGATTTTATATTAATCAAATGATCTACAAAGATCAGCTTCGAAGATGTTCATGCGACTTCACTCACTATAATTCTTAATTCGTTTTGAAAATTCTTGCTCACTAGGAAACATCACACGTTTATAGGGTATGAAATTTTAAGGTCTCATAAAAATATTACCTAAACTTCGACTTATGGTTAACATTGCAGTCATAGTATAGGGATCCTCGTACACATTTGGTTTAGCACATAGCAAAATCGAATTCTTTCTCATGGAGAAATTTTCTTTCATTAGTTTAGGATATTTTTGGATTTAATATAAATTAATTAAGCTGTTTAGGCCTAAAATTGTATGGAGTTTTGAAATGGTAATTAGTAAAGATGAAATTGTTCTCGTATACGAATCACGGTTAGACACGAAATTAACACTTGCAAGACATGATTTTCTCTCTAATAAAAGTTATGCTAATCAAAAGTCTCATATCAACATAAAATACAAAACAAAAGAAGACGTACCCGTTGACAAAATGCATCACTTCTGTCACTTTTCGCCGACAAAGCTCGCAGTTTCTGTTTACTTTCACATCACACACAACTCTACAAAGGAATTAACAACAGTTTTATTAAGAAAAATACGAATAAAAAATTAATCTGTATTGTTTCCCTAACTATATCTATAGTGTAATCTACTGGAGTTTGCTTGCCTTGTCTAACAATTAAATCAAGAGAAGTCAAATAAAATAAGGCAAGTGTATATGTTATTTGATATATATATATGTTCATGCCTGAAAATGGGTTCCTTTCTTACATGCCAGTAAATCATATTTTCATTTTCTTCATAATGCTACGATCGATTTCCCCTAAAAGCCAAAATCAATACCCTAACTTTGAGACTAAAGCATCATCTAACTTTGAGAAGATGGTAAACAAACAGAACTAGATTCAACTAATAGAAACAAACACCGACACATTAATATACGGACACTCCCACGAGTGAATTTTCAAAGAAAAATACAAAACAGACACTTAATAAATGACAAAGTCTCGATTCGTTATAAACAAACACCGACAAATGTACAAAGACACACGAATGAATTTTCAAATATCAAAAACATAATTGAGAAAATGGAACAGAGTACCTGGTGATTGGTGAATAGAGCTTCGAATGGGTTTTGTGATCTGAGAAAGAGGCAGAAGAAATGGAGAATGAAGCCAAAGAGTAGGGTTTAATTAATGGCATGGGTATTTAAACAACAACAGTTATAAGGAACAGTGATAAAACTAGGAAGAGAAGACCTGAAAGAATAAGATCATCGTGAGTGTGTCTTCGTGCGACCACATCTCCTCGACCATTCTCGATTTTGAGAGAAGTCGTTGTCTCTTTGGCGGCTACGTTGTTATCTTTCTACGTGGTTTTGTTTGCTTGCTTGGTCTAATAACAAAATAGAAAAAAATAAAACAAGTGTATCTGAGATTTGGTAAAAAAAATAATACTTTCCTGAAAATGAGTTCCTCTCTCGTACATGCCAGTGGAGCACTTGGTCTTTCATTTAGCAGGATTCACTCGGATCTTACGCCCATTCAAATCCTAAAAATTCCAAAAACCAAAAGCATTAAATTAACCAATTAACAGATACAATTACCATTAAAAACCAAATAATTAAGCATCCAATCAATACAATACCTGTCCGTCCATCTCCTTTATGGCATCTTTCATCTCCAGAGACTCACATTCAATTATACCACAAATATCAACCAAAACAACTTAAGTTTCTTTGATTCAGTAGCGTACCGTCTACAACTTCACTGAAGTTAGCAAAAGCATCCCTCAAGGACTGGTCATCAGTTCCCCATGACAGACCTGAACCAATCAATATTACAAGTCTCAGTACACTAAACCAATTATGAAACTCTCAATCTCATAAGAATAAATATATATATATATTAGATTTTTACCTCCAACAAAAAGCATAGATGTAACCATTCCGAGAAATGTTCTGTCTCAAAAGACCACCGAGTTTGTTGCAAAAAGCCATTCTACAAAGTTCAAAAAATATCAAATCAATAACAAACAAGAACCTTAAACCTATAAGACTACTAAATCATCATCTAAAGAGAACAAATTGATTACAGACGAATAGAAACAAACACCGACAAATAAACGGACACTCACACGAATGAATTTTCAAAGAATATATAAATCAGAAACATAATAATGGACAAAGTCTCGATCCGTTATAGACGCATAGAAACAAACACCGACAAATGTACAAAAAAGACTCACACGAATGAATTTTCAAAGATCAAAAACATAATAAAGGTAAAGAGATGGAAGAAGGTTGAGAAAATGGAGCAGATTACGTAGTACCTGGTGATTGGTGAATAAAGCTTCGAATGGATTTTGTGATCTGAGAAAGAGGCAGAAGAAATGAAGAATGAAGCCATGGAGAAGACAGTTATAAGAATTTTGAATCAATCATAGGATTCTAAGGACAGTGACAAGACCTGAAGGAATATGAATCGTGAGTGAGTCGTGCGACCACATCTCCTTCACCATTCTCGCCTTGAGAGAAGTCACTGCCTCTTTGGAGGCTGCCTTGTTATCTTTCTACAATGGTGATAAGTCATGAAATGCTTTGTTATATATGTGTAGAGACTAAAAGGATGTAAACCCTAATTACCTTTTTTTTGTTTCCAAAGTGGGTAGGTCAAATGTCACAATATGTGTGGACAACAAATGTTTTTATGTTATCTGAAAATCTCTTTATTACAACAAATGCTATCTAAGAATTTTATTATTTTGATTTTTTTTTAGTTTTTTTTACTGGATTTGTTTTTCTTTAAATTAAATAAAATCATTTTTAAAATATTACATTTTCCTAAAATTAGTTTATTTTATTTTATTTTATTGAAATATTTTTGTCTCTATACTAACTGAAATCTATATGAAGTCATTTGTGGAAATATATAGAGTAATAAACATAGGCTCCTTACCCATTGTAGGGTTCAGCTTATTGCTTCTGTCATCTACGGGTCAATCAATGTCTGTATGTCGACTATCTTATTGCCTAAAGGCTGCATTAAAAGGATGATAGCTCTCTGTTCAAAATTTCTTTGGTCAGGAAATATTAATGTGAGAAGTGCTTGTCATGGTCTGGAGTTTGTTTACCTAAAAAAGAAGGTGGGGTGGCTTTAAGGAGACTCACAGTCTAAAGGTCATAACTCTTTGCCTAAGGGATCATTATGGGCGGAGTTCGTGTAAAGACTAAAAATTGAATGTGTTCAAACAAAGCTGTTACTAAGTTCTTTCCACATCAAGTATCCGATCTGGAACTCGCCGTCTTGCTCCTGGAGAAGTGCCATAACACGTTGAGGCAAGAAAGCACTGGAGAAATGGAGGCCAAATGTGTTACTCTTTTGTGGCATTGCTAATGACAAGACCTTTGGTGTGGAAGACCTTGCTCCTTTGGTATTGAAGATATTAGGTTTCTTTTACTGGAGTTTTTTTTCTTTAAAATAAATAAAATTATTTTTAAAATATTACATTTTTAAAAAATTAGTTTATTTTATTTTATTGAAATATATTTGTCTCTATAGTAGTCTATACTAACTGAGATCTATATGAAGTCATTTGGGGACCTTTGGCGTGGACGACCTTGCTCCTTACCCATCAGGTCTAGTTCAGCTTATTGCTAACGACAAGACCTTTGGTGTGGACGACCTTGCTCCTTTGGTATTGAAGATATTAGGTTTCTGTAAGGACTATATGTGCAGTGCTGGACCAATGCGCAGGATATCCGGATTACTGCTCTCTAAGCTTTTAACTCGACCGGATATAGGAAAAGCTTTTTCCAGGTCTGTCCCTATCACCATCAATGTTTCTGTGTACAAATTACTCAGCTTGAATGGATGAACTAACTTTTCTTTGTTCTATTGTGGCATTTCCATTTCAGCTTTTCTGAGTGGCCACATGAAGTTGTATTTTTTAAGGAAGATAGTGTCATGAACCACTTTCGCTTGCTTGGTTTAATGGAAGCTCTGGCTGCCATTTCTAAGGTTTCTTCTGTTTGTAACCTGGAGTTGTTCACTTTGTTTAAATAATGGTCCATACTGAACATGCCAGACATATATATATGTATATGATATTTGATAAAAAAAAAAAAAAAAAAAAAAATACTACTGTCTTGCCTGAAAATGGGTTCCTCTCGTACATGCCAGTAAATGATATTTTTCATTTCTTTCAAAATGTTACGATCGATTTCCTCCAAAAAACCCAAAACCATCCACATACAACAACAGACAACAGTTATAAGATTTTTGAACCAATCATAGAATTCTAAGGAACAGTGATAATTAAAGTAGGAAGACAAGACCTGAAGGAATAAGAATCGTGAGTGTGTCGTCGTGTGACCACACATCTCCTCGACTATTCTCGCCTTGAGAGAAGTCACTGCCTCTTTGGCGGCTGCGTTGTAATCTTCTAAAGGTCAGCACATCATTTTCGTTTCGAAGAATCTCGGTCACTGGGAAACATCACAACAGGATATTGCATTGTAAGGTCTAAAAAAAAGATTACCCAAACTTCGACTTACGCATTGTTCACTACAATCTAGAACTACTCTTCTTAGTCTTAATTAATCATCATTATCTCCTTCATCCCCTAGTTGGTTGATGTACATTGTATTTGGCTCCTTGAAATAATGAACTACAACCAATGGACCATCTTCATGAAGATGTATTGCTGACCGAGTTGAGAAGATGTCTAGTCAGAGATTCAAAGACAGTATTAAAGCTTGAAGATCATCTAAGAAAGTGCTATAGCTAGTGTTTATTGGATATAACGTATGAAGACAGATGCTTGTTAGGATTCTAAAATTCAGTCATCAAAGGGGAGATTGATAGTGTTATAATGGTATGCTGACTGATTTAAGAAGACTGAAGCAGATGCTGAGACACAGAGCTGAGCTGATGCAGAAACACTGAAGCAGATGCTGAAACAGAGAGCTGAGCCGATGCAGAAATGCTGATGCAGATACTGAGACAAAGAGCCGATACTGAGCCAGAGAGCTGATGCAGATACCAATACAGAGTGACACAAAACAGAAGCCTATCGACACAAAACAGAAGGCTATCGTGGCGACAAAGATAATGGAGATTTGGAATTATATTCATCATTTGTTGGAAATCTCTTCCCCATGAAAAACAAAGGAAGAAAGGCCGTGTGTGCCAAAACTCAAAGTGTTCCACCAGGAAGCAAGGACTTGGCGTGAGCCATAAGCCGCTGCGTGTCAAGTGGTTTGCTGAGCTGGTCAAGTTGCGAGAATAATGGCGTATATTCTCTGCAACAGATTTGGTAAGTCCTACAACTTGGAGATCAAAAAGAGATCAAGTTGTATCTCCGGAAATATGCCGCGAAGATTCTATTCTAGGGTTAAGCGGGTATTATAAATACCAAGGACGTAAGCCATAAGCCGCTGCGCGTCTAGGGTTTTATCGAGGAGAGGCACACAAGCTGTGTGTTGGCGTCGCCCTGCTAAGTAGACAAGATGAGAGGATCTGTAAGTTCTAAGTAGCAGTATTTGATTTCCATTTAGAAAGGTTGTAACAAGAACTGTAACAATTATCTTGTTCTAGTGGAATCATTCTGGACTAGGTCCCGGGGATGTAGGAAAAACCGAAACCCGTTAACAAATTCCGTGTGTCGTTTACTTTATGCTTATTTATATGCTTTACACACGGATCTAGCCACACATATGCAATTTCAATTGGTATCAGAGCAGGTGCTCGACAGAGATCTGTTCTCGTTTCGGGTGTGATCCTAGAGTTGTGGCTAGCGGAGAAAAAATATGTGTTACGTGTCATATAAGAAGTATGATGATCAAATCCTCTTTTAGCTTTGTGAAATGAAGAATTGAGTTCTGAGGAATACTTAAGCGGATGATGGAAGCTGAATAAGTGTCGAGTTCGCCGGAAATTACAGGGTCGTCCAGATGAAGCTTCGTGTTGCTCTTACCGTCGGGAAAAGATGGAGAAAGAAAGTAGGGTTTTTCGTCATGGTTCTTTTGGAAGTTCTGGCCCAATATCTTATCTAAAGCAGGCCCAGAAAAAGCCCGTTTTGAAGAGTCAAAGAAGTGCTTTGATATTAAGCGCAATTTCAGACATGTCTGTAGTCATCACACGGGTGAATTTAGTTTGGAAAATCTTCTCTTCCAAATTCTTATTCAAGTTGAGAAGAATCAGAAGATTTCAGGTTTCGTGACAAGCTCGGTGTAATATCTTGCAAATGCCCAGAAAGGAACCACGGCGAAGAATTCGCAAGAACATTCAATTATTCTTGCCAGATATGCGCGTTGTGAAAGTGAGAGAAAGTTCCGGTTTCAAGATGAAGGAAAAAGGTGCAGATTTTGGTGTGAGTTCCCGTGGTTATCAAAGAAATTTGATGGCAAAGAGAAGCCATCTGAAATTGCAGAGTTATTGATGGAATTCTACTCCAATCTTAATTGCTTGTTGTTGGTGAAGAAGAGAGAATTAGAGAGTTTAAAGAAAGAAGCAAGCTTACAGTTTTTTTTTTGGGTCATAATAAATTGGAGGCGAGACCTTGCAGTTACCAGAGAAGAATTATGACAATGGTCTTGTGGCACTGAATGCTAGTGAAGAAAAAGTTATTGGATTCTTGCTGGAGTTGAAATCGAGAAGAGAATTTGGGTTCAAGAGTTCATGAAATCAAGAG
This sequence comes from Erysimum cheiranthoides, assembly GCA_011420285.2. NCBI lineage: Eukaryota > Viridiplantae > Streptophyta > Magnoliopsida > Brassicales > Brassicaceae > Erysimum > Erysimum cheiranthoides. The sequence continues at coordinate 8,993,859 of CM022177.2, forward strand.
CAAAGTCTATTTTTGATAAACACCTGAGCAATCACGAATGTCTAGATGAATTTTGCAAAATCAACAGCTTGAACTTTAAAGAAGAAGACATCAGATGCCGAGTTTGAAAGGGTTGAAAAGTTTGGTAAAAGTCTGCTGCATCTCGTACAAGAATCAGAGAAAGCGTTTGAGGTTCTTCTTCTCCATTGGGATTTTGCCGTGTTTAAAAGATGGACGAGTATCTCGTTGATGTTTGCATATGTGCCCACAACTAGTCTTGTGCCTCATATGGTCTCTTGGTTTTTATGGTTCTGTTGGTTTTGTGGCAATATCGTGACACTGGTTTGGAAATTTTTATGGTGTGATTGAAAGGAGCCTTCAAACAAAAGAGAGAGCTCATCTTTAGTGTGAACCTGCAATAACTCGAAAATGATCACATAGGGGGAGTGAAGATGTTCTCGGAATTAGAGGTTGGGTGATTGTGTGTTCATGGAGCTTATGAATTTAAGGATTATTAAGTTTCGCTTGGTTTTTAAAGATACTGTGTTGTCGTTGATTCTGACACTCTTGCTGGGTTTAGAATTGATGGGATTTTGAAGCTGAGATTAAGTTACACAGTGATTTGGAGGTTCAGAGGTTCTTTTTGTGAATTCGATATTGTTTTGATGATTATTCATGGTTTGGTTATGTGATTGGTTGAAGCACAAAGCAACAGGAGGGAGAAGATTGTTGTTAACCACATACAACATCTTTGAAAATTCAAAGGGAAGAAGGATTAAGGCTGCGTGTAGGGGCGAGATCATGCAACTATTAAAGAAATACCACTACAAAGTCTTTGCTGAAGTTGTTTGATGTGAAAGTGAAGATTAAATCTCTGGGTTGATTCTCACTGTGCTGAAGAAAGTAAAAGCAGCAATGGTCATCTTGAAAAGTGCAGGAGTCTTGGTTTTTCAAGGTAATAAGCTTAAATCTCCATCTTGTGTTACAAGACTCTCTAAATCATGTGGTGAAAAAGTGTTGGTCTTCCCCTTGTCCTTGAATTGAAGTTGATATGAAGCTTGGAGGTCCTATGATTTTGAAAAGCGTTCTTGGATTTGTGTTGATCTATGTGTCATGACTTGGATTTTATCTTATTAAGACACACAATCAACAAGGGGGAGAAGGATGTTGAAACCAAGAACTTTATAGAAAGAGATCTTTGTTCTTCATGCGGCCACTAATGGTTCTCGTCGTGGGAAAGAAAGATATATCAGATAAGGAGTCTCTTGATATGGATTATGGTTCTCTAAGTTGTCACTGGCAGTTTAGAAGAAGTCAAAGAATGGTTCTCTAAGTCGTCATAAGGAAGAACAACAGGTTCTTAGAATGAATAATCCTTGGTGAAGAAAATTGAAACCTGGCATCATTGCTGATTTTAGTGGAGAAAGTGTTGTGGGCTAAGCTCGTGACTCAAGGCATATGTCTCTAAGCTTTTAACTCGACCGGATATAGGAAAAGCTTTTTCCAGGTCTGTCCCTATCACCATCAATGTTTCTGTGTACAAATTACTCAGCTTGAATGGATGAACTAACTTTTCTTTGTTCTATTGTGGCATTTCCATTTCAGCTTTTCTGAGTGGCCACATGAAGTTGTATTTTTTAAGGAAGATAGTGTCATGAACCACTTTCGCTTGCTTGGTTTAATGGAAGCTCTGGCTGCCATTTCTAAGGTTTCTTCTGTTTGTAACCTGGAGTTGTTCACTTTGTTTAAATAATGGTCCATACTGAACATGCCAGACATATATATATGTATATGATATTTGATAAAAAAAAAAAAAAAAAAAAAAATACTACTGTCTTGCCTGAAAATGGGTTCCTCTCGTACATGCCAGTAAATGATATTTTTCATTTCTTTCAAAATGTTACGATCGATTTCCTCCAAAAAACCCAAAACCATCCACATACAACAACAGACAACAGTTATAAGATTTTTGAACCAATCATAGAATTCTAAGGAACAGTGATAATTAAAGTAGGAAGACAAGACCTGAAGGAATAAGAATCGTGAGTGTGTCGTCGTGTGACCACACATCTCCTCGACTATTCTCGCCTTGAGAGAAGTCACTGCCTCTTTGGCGGCTGCGTTGTAATCTTCTAAAGGTCAGCACATCATTTTCGTTTCGAAGAATCTCGGTCACTGGGAAACATCACAACAGGATATTGCATTGTAAGGTCTAAAAAAAAGATTACCCAAACTTCGACTTACGCATTGTTCACTACAATCTAGAACTACTCTTCTTAGTCTTAATTAATCATCATTATCTCCTTCATCCCCTAGTTGGTTGATGTACATTGTATTTGGCTCCTTGAAATAATGAACTACAACCAATGGACCATCTTCATGAAGATGTATTGCTGACCGAGTTGAGAAGATGTCTAGTCAGAGATTCAAAGACAGTATTAAAGCTTGAAGATCATCTAAGAAAGTGCTATAGCTAGTGTTTATTGGATATAACGTATGAAGACAGATGCTTGTTAGGATTCTAAAATTCAGTCATCAAAGGGGAGATTGATAGTGTTATAATGGTATGCTGACTGATTTAAGAAGACTGAAGCAGATGCTGAGACACAGAGCTGAGCTGATGCAGAAACACTGAAGCAGATGCTGAAACAGAGAGCTGAGCCGATGCAGAAATGCTGATGCAGATACTGAGACAAAGAGCCGATACTGAGCCAGAGAGCTGATGCAGATACCAATACAGAGTGACACAAAACAGAAGCCTATCGACACAAAACAGAAGGCTATCGTGGCGACAAAGATAATGGAGATTTGGAATTATATTCATCATTTGTTGGAAATCTCTTCCCCATGAAAAACAAAGGAAGAAAGGCCGTGTGTGCCAAAACTCAAAGTGTTCCACCAGGAAGCAAGGACTTGGCGTGAGCCATAAGCCGCTGCGTGTCAAGTGGTTTGCTGAGCTGGTCAAGTTGCGAGAATAATGGCGTATATTCTCTGCAACAGATTTGGTAAGTCCTACAACTTGGAGATCAAAAAGAGATCAAGTTGTATCTCCGGAAATATGCCGCGAAGATTCTATTCTAGGGTTAAGCGGGTATTATAAATACCAAGGACGTAAGCCATAAGCCGCTGCGCGTCTAGGGTTTTATCGAGGAGAGGCACACAAGCTGTGTGTTGGCGTCGCCCTGCTAAGTAGACAAGATGAGAGGATCTGTAAGTTCTAAGTAGCAGTATTTGATTTCCATTTAGAAAGGTTGTAACAAGAACTGTAACAATTATCTTGTTCTAGTGGAATCATTCTGGACTAGGTCCCGGGGATGTAGGAAAAACCGAAACCCGTTAACAAATTCCGTGTGTCGTTTACTTTATGCTTATTTATATGCTTTACACACGGATCTAGCCACACATATGCAATTTCAATTGGTATCAGAGCAGGTGCTCGACAGAGATCTGTTCTCGTTTCGGGTGTGATCCTAGAGTTGTGGCTAGCGGAGAAAAAATATGTGTTACGTGTCATATAAGAAGTATGATGATCAAATCCTCTTTTAGCTTTGTGAAATGAAGAATTGAGTTCTGAGGAATACTTAAGCGGATGATGGAAGCTGAATAAGTGTCGAGTTCGCCGGAAATTACAGGGTCGTCCAGATGAAGCTTCGTGTTGCTCTTACCGTCGGGAAAAGATGGAGAAAGAAAGTAGGGTTTTTCGTCATGGTTCTTTTGGAAGTTCTGGCCCAATATCTTATCTAAAGCAGGCCCAGAAAAAGCCCGTTTTGAAGAGTCAAAGAAGTGCTTTGATATTAAGCGCAATTTCAGACATGTCTGTAGTCATCACACGGGTGAATTTAGTTTGGAAAATCTTCTCTTCCAAATTCTTATTCAAGTTGAGAAGAATCAGAAGATTTCAGGTTTCGTGACAAGCTCGGTGTAATATCTTGCAAATGCCCAGAAAGGAACCACGGCGAAGAATTCGCAAGAACATTCAATTATTCTTGCCAGATATGCGCGTTGTGAAAGTGAGAGAAAGTTCCGGTTTCAAGATGAAGGAAAAAGGTGCAGATTTTGGTGTGAGTTCCCGTGGTTATCAAAGAAATTTGATGGCAAAGAGAAGCCATCTGAAATTGCAGAGTTATTGATGGAATTCTACTCCAATCTTAATTGCTTGTTGTTGGTGAAGAAGAGAGAATTAGAGAGTTTAAAGAAAGAAGCAAGCTTACAGTTTTTTTTTTGGGTCATAATAAATTGGAGGCGAGACCTTGCAGTTACCAGAGAAGAATTATGACAATGGTCTTGTGGCACTGAATGCTAGTGAAGAAAAAGTTATTGGATTCTTGCTGGAGTTGAAATCGAGAAGAGAATTTGGGTTCAAGAGTTCATGAAATCAAGAGCAAAGTCTATTTTTGATAAACACCTGAGCAATCACGAATGTCTAGATGAATTTTGCAAAATCAACAGCTTGAACTTTAAAGAAGAAGACATCAGATGCCGAGTTTGAAAGGGTTGAAAAGTTTGGTAAAAGTCTGCTGCATCTCGTACAAGAATCAGAGAAAGCGTTTGAGGTTCTTCTTCTCCATTGGGATTTTGCCGTGTTTAAAAGATGGACGAGTATCTCGTTGATGTTTGCATATGTGCCCACAACTAGTCTTGTGCCTCATATGGTCTCTTGGTTTTTATGGTTCTGTTGGTTTTGTGGCAATATCGTGACACTGGTTTGGAAATTTTTATGGTGTGATTGAAAGGAGCCTTCAAACAAAAGAGAGAGCTCATCTTTAGTGTGAACCTGCAATAACTCGAAAATGATCACATAGGGGGAGTGAAGATGTTCTCGGAATTAGAGGTTGGGTGATTGTGTGTTCATGGAGCTTATGAATTTAAGGATTATTAAGTTTCGCTTGGTTTTTAAAGATACTGTGTTGTCGTTGATTCTGACACTCTTGCTGGGTTTAGAATTGATGGGATTTTGAAGCTGAGATTAAGTTACACAGTGATTTGGAGGTTCAGAGGTTCTTTTTGTGAATTCGATATTGTTTTGATGATTATTCATGGTTTGGTTATGTGATTGGTTGAAGCACAAAGCAACAGGAGGGAGAAGATTGTTGTTAACCACATACAACATCTTTGAAAATTCAAAGGGAAGAAGGATTAAGGCTGCGTGTAGGGGCGAGATCATGCAACTATTAAAGAAATACCACTACAAAGTCTTTGCTGAAGTTGTTTGATGTGAAAGTGAAGATTAAATCTCTGGGTTGATTCTCACTGTGCTGAAGAAAGTAAAAGCAGCAATGGTCATCTTGAAAAGTGCAGGAGTCTTGGTTTTTCAAGGTAATAAGCTTAAATCTCCATCTTGTGTTACAAGACTCTCTAAATCATGTGGTGAAAAAGTGTTGGTCTTCCCCTTGTCCTTGAATTGAAGTTGATATGAAGCTTGGAGGTCCTATGATTTTGAAAAGCGTTCTTGGATTTGTGTTGATCTATGTGTCATGACTTGGATTTTATCTTATTAAGACACACAATCAACAAGGGGGAGAAGGATGTTGAAACCAAGAACTTTATAGAAAGAGATCTTTGTTCTTCATGCGGCCACTAATGGTTCTCGTCGTGGGAAAGAAAGATATATCAGATAAGGAGTCTCTTGATATGGATTATGGTTCTCTAAGTTGTCACTGGCAGTTTAGAAGAAGTCAAAGAATGGTTCTCTAAGTCGTCATAAGGAAGAACAACAGGTTCTTAGAATGAATAATCCTTGGTGAAGAAAATTGAAACCTGGCATCATTGCTGATTTTAGTGGAGAAAGTGTTGTGGGCTAAGCTCGTGACTCAAGGCATATGGTCAAGAATCAAGTCACCATCGTGTGAAATTTCGTCTGGTGTCTGCACTCGGTATGTCTTCCTGTTAAAGTTTCAGATTTCAAGAATAATGTTTTGTCTACTTTCTCTCTTTAGGTTTCTTCAGCTACAGAACTCGGATTTAAGCTCTGAGAGATGTTCTAGAAACTTGAAAGCAAGATCTTTCTAGTAATATAAACATCGCCTTCTGACTCCTTGTGGTTTGATGGGAAATTGCTCTCAAAGGTTGCTGCTCATAGGGTTGCTTCATCTTGGATCTGTTTTGGAAAATTGGGCATAACTTTCAAACCGTTAATCAAAATTGTGATCTGTGTTTTCCTGTGGCTTCGTATGACTGTTGTTGATCATTCCACCAAGTTTCATAATTTTCTGGGTTGATTTGGTACTCCGTTCGTGGTCTGCATCAAGACAGATGATGAATCTTCACTTCAAGAGTTGTTTGTTGTGTATGGAAAAGAAAGTGCATGTGCTTCTGTCTGGTTCAAACTTGTGAAGACTATTGTAATTGGTGCTTAAGGGTCTGATATTGTTCATACTAGAGTAAAGGCGACGGAGATCTGATCTGCAGTATCAAAGGAGGAAAGAGTAAATTTTCAGAATTAGGAAAAATTGCAGAAATCAGGACAGAGATGGTTTTTCAAGGTCAGCGTTTGGTGACTCAAAAATATTCCGATCGAGCTGAAACTTTGTGGCGAGCTTCGTACTATTACTGGCTGAAACTTGAACGGTGGGATTTAAATTTTGACGGTTGGAATGTGAGATATTCATGCGTCTTCAGTCTGTTCTGGCCACAATTTACTTCAAATATCAGATTTGACCAGCTCCTGTGGAGTCATCAAATGGGCAATCAAATGAACTCGGAATGAGATGAATCTTTGCAGAGATAATCTAGATGTGTGGAGATAGATTCAGGTTAAAGGGCTTTGGTTGTGGAGTTCAGTAACATATTTGAACAATGAAGTTCCCGAGTAGTTAATTCAGAGTCTTCTAAGGTTGTTTTTGTTTGCAATCTTGCAAATGATTCTAATAGAGCTTGTTTTAGCTTACACAAGAAGTGAATTAACAGCCCAGTAAAAAGATGTTTCCTAGAAAAGCAGAGCACTAATGGAAGTAAATCTCTGTGCTTAAACTTGAAGACCTCTGATCATTAACAAAAAAAAAGGGGGAAAGAAGAGAAGCTGAATTGTCTTATAGAGGAAAGTTGGGTCATCTCATTTGAAGTTCAAGATCCCGTTGCTACTATAGCGCTCTAAAGTTCTGAAGGTATTCTGATAGGTTCTTGTTGATTCCTTATTCAAGCTTGGTTATAAGACGGTCTGGAGCTATTTGAAATTGTATCTGCAATTTGTTCTTAGAAATGCTACAACATCACAAGAAACTGTTCTGTGCGTACGTCAGGCTTAGATCCTGTTCTATTGGCGACAGCGGTTCCTTTGTGATGGTGAAGCAGCTTCTTCTGCGCTACGCTCATTTATTTTTATTGCAGTGACAAGTTTTTCCTATTTGTGTTGAAGCCTTGTTTCACTGAGTTACTGCAAAGACGGAATTCATGGTTATTAGAAATGGTGTTAATCAGAGACTCAAGCTCGTGGAAATCTAAGAGGACTTCATGGCAGTGTTAATAAGGGTGATGCTTCAGCATGTGTTGGCATGGAATGCACATCTCTGTGGAACGCTTTAGAAAATGATACTGATATAAGCTGTAAGGTGATGAAAAAGGCGTTTCATAAGTGATGTTGATGCTTCAATAATGGTGTGTCCTGTTGCGAGTGGTCTTAATTGTTCTTGTTCTCAACAATGAAGTCAAGGCAATTGTGAGTGTGGTTGATTCCCCTTGTAGTTCGTGAGCGGGTGAACACAAAGTTGAAGCTATACTTAGAATTGCTTGGTACCCATCTGGTGCTTGAATTTGCTTTTGTCGAGGTCAATCCTATTGAGCGGGGTAGGTTGATTTCCTTTGTAGTTCATGAGCGGGTGAACACAAAGTTGAACACAAAGCAAATATACAAGCCTCGGACCGTACCCCGGCATCCAAGAAGAGAAGAATGAGTCATGTGCTTAGTGAAGACTGCAAAGAGAATTACTCATGTAATGTGGTGTTTTTACCTTAGTTGTGCACTCAAGCAGGGAGAGAAAGTGTGTTATGGTCTGATCTGATGAGAACGTTGATTGTTAACTATGATGATAATGCTTCATGATCTGATCAGTATGCTGTAGGTGTCCACATGGTATTTGAGTGAGAAGCAGAAATAAGATCAGGGTGATGGAATCGCATCTGTCCAAGATGACAGCGTGCACTGGTGCGCCAGTTGTACTCAAGCATGCGTGTTTGATACTGTTTCCAAAGTTCAGATCATAGTCATTGGAGATGAGAATGGAATGCCTGAGTCTATGTGTTGAGGATATTTCTGATCAGTTGATTGCAGATTATGGGAGAGTACTGTCTACAATTGCTTGAGCATCACACTAAGCTAAAAAGGGAGAGAAATGAAGATATTAGATCGTGTGAGCTATTGATCCTACAACTCAGTCATCAAGGGAGAGATTGAAGAGATTATTAGTGTATTGTTGACTAAGTTGAGGAAAACGATATCATATCATGTATCATATGAGTTATGCTTCCATTGGTTGTGATTCTACAACTCAGTCATCAAGGGAGAGATTGAAGATGTATTGCTGACCGAGTTGAGAAGATGTCTAGTCAGAGATTCAAAGACAGTATTAAAGCTTGAGGATCATCTAAGAAAGTGCTATAGCTAGTGTTTATTGGATATAACGTATGAAGACAGATGCTTGTTAGGATTCTAAAATTCAGTCATCAAAGGGGAGATTGATAGTGTTATAATGGTATGCTGACTGATTTAAGAAGACTGAAGCAGATGCTGAGACACAGAGCTGAGCTGATGCAGAAACACTGAAGCAGATGCTGAAACAGAGAGCTGAGCCGATGCAGAAATGCTGATGCAGATACTGAGACAAAGAGCCGATACTGAGCCAGAGAGCTGATGCAGATACCAATACAGAGTGACACAAAACAGAAGCCTATCGACACAAAACAGAAGGCTATCGTGGCGACAAAGATAATGGAGATTTGGAATTATATTCATCATTTGTTGGAAATCTCTTCCCCATGAAAAACAAAGGAAGAAAGGCCGTGTGTGCCAAAACTCAAAGTGTTCCACCAGGAAGCAAGGACTTGGCGTGAGCCATAAGCCGCTGCGTGTCAAGTGGTTTGCTGAGCTGGTCAAGTTGCGAGAATAATGGCGTATATTCTCTGCAACAGATTTGGTAAGTCCTACAACTTGGAGATCAAAAAGAGATCAAGTTGTATCTCCGGAAATATGCCGCGAAGATTCTATTCTAGGGTTAAGCGGGTATTATAAATACCAAGGACGTAAGCCATAAGCCGCTGCGCGTCTAGGGTTTTATCGAGGAGAGGCACACAAGCTGTGTGTTGGCGTCGCCCTGCTAAGTAGACAAGATGAGAGGATCTGTAAGTTCTAAGTAGCAGTATTTGATTTCCATTTAGAAAGGTTGTAACAAGAACTGTAACAATTATCTTGTTCTAGTGGAATCATTCTGGACTAGGTCCCGGGGATGTAGGAAAAACCGAACCCCGTTAACAAATTCCGTGTGTCGTTTACTTTATGCTTATTTATATGCTTTACACACGGATCTAGCCACACATATGCAATTTCACTTCATATTGGTGATGACAATCTCTTCGATGATGCGAACGCATGTGTCACCGTAATGACACACATGAAACATGAGTCTCATTGGCCTTATGGTCAACATTGTAGTCATAGTTGGGAATTGGGATCTTCGTACACACAGGTTTAGTTGAAGTTTCACTAGCACATAGCAAAATCGAATTCCACCTTTCATTCGTTAGGGTGTTTTTAAAGTTTTGGATCTAATATAACTTAATAACCTGTTTACGCCTAAAATTGTATGGAGTTTTGATTGAGTTTTGATGTTAATTAATAAGGTTAAAATTGTTCACGTATACGAAATTAACATTTGCAAGACATGATTTTCGATCTAATAAAGTTATGCTAATTAAAAGAGTCTCATATCAACATAAAATACAAAACAAAGGAAGACATACTTACTGTATTTATCAAAAATCTATAATATATATAAAATAGGCTTTTCTTTTTTCTCCTTAAGCCACATCATCATCCACATCATTTTATTATTTAATTTTAACAATTTATTTATATCATTTTATCATTTAATTTTATGATTTATACATATGTAAATAAGTTTTTCAAAAAGAATATAAAGGTCATTTCTTATATTTTATATTATAAAACTAAAACAAATAAGTGATTGAAAAAAATAATAAACTTACTAAATTATGTTTTTTTTGTTTTTTTGTCAAATATTAAATTTCGATTATACTAACTAATTTATAAAAAATAGATTATAGTTTTAAAGTGAATATTTTATTATGAATATATATCCATTAAAAATAATATGAAATAAAATTTGATTGAACTAACACAATGTAAACTTAAATTAAGATGAGATTTAACGGAAAAATAACAAAAACAAGAAATTTCGAGAATATAAAATCTATCTAATTTATGTTTCACAAAACTTCCAAACATAAATGAAATAAAAATTAACAATATTTCAAAAAAATGAAAAATAAAATAAAAACATAATTAAATGAAATAAACTAAATATAAAGTAAAGTATACTAATGGACCTTTTAGTTGTGGCTCATTGTTGACAAAAAAAAAGTAAAGTATACTAATATGTTAAATTTTAAAATTACGCCATATACAGAAAATATTTAAAACGGAAAATTATAAACGGATATATAATAGTATAGAAATGATCATAACGAGACATAAATTACGTCAAATTTAATAAAATAACCTAAAACAAAAAAAAAATTATGACAATTTATAAAGAAATAATGTAACAAATAAAAAATAACAAAGCAAAATAAATAAATAACAAAATCAATGGTCTTAAACGATCTCTTTTTGTCTCTTCAGTTTTCTCTCTTTAGCTTTACCTCTTCATATCTCACATGTATTGTGTATAAATGGACTCATCGTTCAATCTCCATTAATTTAATGGCTTCAACAGCAGAGAAGAATCCGACAGAAAAAGCACCACAAGAACCGGAGAAGATGCCAAAAAAGAGAGGAACTGGGAAGAAAAAAAGAAGACAAAGAAGCCCACGGAAACATTGAAACAAGTAAGGATCATTACAATGCATCTCAAGTACGAGCCGATTGTCTTTTAATTTTTCTTTTTTCTTGGTTAAATTTTGATGAAATGATGCAAATTCGTTGTGTGAAGAAAGACAAATGGTGGGTAGAAAAGAGAAAACCAAAATATGTGACAAATGTCACATAAGGAAGATATGCTAAGCCAGTTACCAGATCCTTTGATATGTGACATATATACTTTATCATCTTTCTACTACTAAGAATGCTATCATAACAAGCGCTTTGTCCACAAGATGGAGAAATCTTTGGCCATGGGTTCCTTAATTGGAGTTAGGCCCCTACAAATTCATGAAATTCAATGTCTTTGTGAGTTTTGTTGAAAGGTTTTTACAAAACTGGAGAGTCTGGGATAAGTTTCTACAACGTGGTCTTGTTGGGATATCTAGTACCTTGTAAATACATGATCTTCAGGCAAGCTAAGGAAATAAACTCAGCACTACACAAGGTGATCTGAAAGAGTGGTGTAGGTGTATTTACAAGGTAATACATTGTGTAATGTTGAGTTTGTTTCCTTACCTTGCCTGAAGATCATGTATTTACAAGGTAATAGATATCTCAACGAGACCACGTTGCAGAAACTTATCTCAGACTCTCTAATTTCGTAAAAATCTTTCAACAAAATTCACAAATGCATGAAAATTCGAGAATTTGTAGAATCCTAAGTCTAATCCATGAATCCATTGCCAAAAATTTCTCTATCTTGTGGATAAAGCGCTTGTTCTGAATGCATCCTTAGTAAAAAGATGATAAAATATGTCATATATCAAAGGTTCTAGTAACCGGCTTATCCTATCTTCCTCATGTGACACTACTTTGTCACATATTTTGGTTAATTTTCTTCTTTCTACCCACCATTTGTCTTTCTTCTCACAAATAATCTACATCATCAAAATTTAACCAAAAAAAAATTGAAAAAGTAAAGAAAGACCTAGTAATTTCGAAAGTTTTATGTACATCTTTGTCTTTTTAAAAGTTTATAATCCAAGGGAAGATGACAACAAAGTATGTCTCCTCCATTTTCTTCCTTTACGATCATCAATTATTTTTTTATAACATTTGAGAAAAAAAAAAAAGAAATTGAGAAACTAAAGACCCATGCAAGATTAGACTAAGATATAGAAACCGAACTGAAGAAGGATGATTGATTTTTTACTCAAGCAAATTATTTGTTTTGCCACATGAGACGCGTTAAAAACATCCATATCATCAACATCACAACTTGATATCCTCTTTCATTTTGATTTATCACTATAATTACAACCACAATCAACATGGAACTACAAGCCACATAATTTACCATTCATTTATGATGCATGTGACTCTTGTGGCTTGTCGTTTCATCTAGGTTGTACTTTTAATAGTGATAAATCATGTCTCAAAGAGGGTAAGTTAATTTTTGATGTTGATGGATGCTTCTAATGCGTCTCTTGTGGCAAAACAAACATTTGCTTAAGTAAAACAATCAATCAATCTTCTTCAATTCATGTTCTAATGCAAGCTTTGATGGAATTTTAGTTTCTTTTTTTTTCTTCTTAGATATTGAAAGAAGCAATTGATGATCACAAAAGTATACAAAAGAGTATATGTATTTTGTTGTCGTTTTCTCTTGACTCAAAAGCTTCTAAAGGTCAAAACAAAATACATAAAACTATCTGAATCATGGAGAAAGTTACAAATTTTTTTATAAACTATTGTGTGGTCCTATTACTTGTCTTCTATTGGAAATGTGTAAAGGAATCGTTAACAAACTTTGCTCCGCAAAAGAAGTGAAAAATCATTGCTCTTCTGCTTTGATAATCTTGCACTTTCTTGTAAGATATAAGGTATGTTTTTTTTTTTTTAACACCAATAAGGTATGCTTTAGTAGTATTAAATACTAATAAGCAAGAAAAGACAACATATGTTTTCTTCTTTGTTGTTGCTTGATTCGATATTAACCTTATGATCAATAAAGATCATCTTTGAAGATGTTCAAGCGAATTCACTCGCTCTAATTCTTGGTTCCAAATAATCTTCCTCACCGGAAAACATCACACATTCAAGGGTATGATTTGAGCTATGAATTGTTCACTACAATGAAGAACTACTGTTCTTACTCTTCATATCATCTTCTTCATCTCCTAATTGGTTGATTAAAATTTATACTCTCAACGTAGGGATATGAACCTGGAAATAATAAGGAACTAACATGTATTCCCTCTCAGGAGTTTGGTTGCTTACTTTCTGATATTCATTTTAATCTATTCAAATTTCATAATTTTACATCTCATCTAGTGGAGAGGATGATAGGAGAAGTCCTTTATTCCTAGTGTGCGAGTGTTATATAGTTCACAGTGATATACAATCACTGAACCACAACCAATAGACCATCTTCATATTCGTGAATGACTAAAATCTCTTCACTGATTTGTACTCATGTGTCACCATAATGACACACATGAAATATGAGTTTCATTGGCCTTATGGTTAATTAATATTGTAGTGACACTAGAGATCCTTGTACACACTGATTTAGTTGAAGTTTCATTAGCGCATAGTAAAACTGCATTCCTTCTAATAGAAAAAACTACCATTCACTGTTATAGAATATTTTTAAAGTTCATAATCCGTTTATGCCTAAAGTTGTATGAAGTTTTATTGAGTTTTAATGTTAATTAATAAAGTTGTAATTGTTTTTGTATAAGAATCACTGTTAGAAATGAAATTAACATTTAAAATACATGATGTTCTATCTGATCAAAGTTATGCTAATTAAAACTCTCATATGAAAAGAAAAAAAAAAAGACGTACCGTTGACACAATGCACAGATGTCACCTTTCACCGACAAAGCTCGTACTTTCTGTTTATATTCATCACAGCTCTACAAAGAAATTAACAACAGTTGTATGAAGAATAATAAATATAAAACAGGAATAAAAATTAATCTAATAAATCGAAATATGTATCATTTCGTTAACCAATATACCACTGGAGCTAGTGAATTCTTTTTGGTTTTGTTTGCTTGCTTGGTCTAATAATTAAATAGAAGTTAAAAGGTAATATAAGGCAAGTTAAATATTTGATAAAAAAAATAATAATAATTTCCTGAAAATGAGTTTCTCTTACATGTAAATGATACTTTCATTTCCTTCACAATGCTACGATCGATTTCCCGCAAAAGCCAAAATCAATACCAAGAACTGGTCATCGGTTCCCCATGAGAGACCTGAACTATAAGTCTCAGTACACTAAACCAATTATGAAACCATGAGAAGAAAGATTAGATTCTCAGACCTGAACTCTAAATCTCATAAGAATAAAGATTAGATTTCTACCTCCGACAAAATCTTTAAGACTACTAAATCTAAAGAGAACAAATATAATTGATTATCTGTTTAAATAGATTTTAAAACAGATCTAGATGCAACTAAAGCACAAGAGTATATCCACAAGCTTCCGATCCATTACAGACGAAGAGAAACAAACACCGACAAATATACAAATCAGAAACATAATAAAGGACAAAGTTTGGATCCGATATAGACGCACAGAAACAAACACCGACAATGTACAAAGACTCACACGAATGAATTTTCAAAGATCAAAAACATAATAAAGGTAAAGAGGTCGCAGAAGGTTGAGAAAATGGAGCAGAGTACGTAGTACCTGGTGATTGGTGAATAAAGCTTCGAATGGGTTTTGTGATCTGAGAAAGAGGCAGAAGAAATGGAGAATGAAACCATGGAGAAGACAGTTATAAGGATTCTAAGGAACAGTGATAAAGTAGGAAGACAAGACATGAAGGAATATGAATCGTAGGTCGATCACATCTCCTCGACCATTCTCGCCTTTGAGAGAAGTCGTTGTCTCTTTGGCGGCTGCTTTGTTATGTTTCTACGATGGTTATGTAAAAGCGATGATATGCTTCGTTATATATGTTGTAGAGAAGAAAAGGATGTAAACCCTAATTACCTTTTTTGTTTTCAGAGTGGGTAGGTGAGATATCACAACATTTGTGGACAACAATTTTTTTCATTTATCAGAAACTCTCTTTATTTCAAATAAATGCTATCCATTAATTTAATTATTTTGCTTTCTTTTTATTTTTATTCTAATATTTATTTTAGTGGATTTTTTTCTTTGAAATAAATAGAATTATTTTTAAAATATTACAATTTTTTTA
The DNA here is from genome assembly GCA_011420285.2 of Erysimum cheiranthoides. Taxonomy (NCBI): domain Eukaryota; kingdom Viridiplantae; phylum Streptophyta; class Magnoliopsida; order Brassicales; family Brassicaceae; genus Erysimum; species Erysimum cheiranthoides. Next base: position 9,009,093 of record CM022177.2, read on the forward strand.
AATTAGTTTGTTTTATTGAAATATTTTTGTATATATACTAACTGAAAGTCTGAAATATATATGAACTCATTTGGAGAAATATGGTAATGAACAATGTAGTAGAAGATAACGTTAAGAGTGGCAATAGGTAGTGATAATTTATGAAGAACAGAAGATTCCATATCGAAATCAATAAACCTTGATCTATGAGTATAAATATATATACGTTTAACCCAACAACTAGCAAACTTAGGCAAGCTTCTTGTCCTTCTTTTCGATGACCCTTCTAGTAGATGTTTCATGAACCATCCTGCATCTGCAATCTAATTGGTCTCTTGAGCAGCATGATGATCCATGTAGTTTATATACATGTAGTTTTAGAAGCAAAACTCATAAAAGTAGTTAAAAATATGCTTATTGACCCCCATAAAAATTTGTTTCAAATAGATTTGTAATCTTTAGAATAAAATTGACCCCTGTCAAAGTATTTGCTACCTCCGCCACTGCCTGGTGATATATGTTGTCCTTAGCTATATTTTAGGTTGTTAGAAGCTCTAGCCTTCAACTTTGGACTTTGAGCTTCTGGATAATTCTTTGCTCGTCGCCTATGGCAAATAAACACATGGGAAAACTTAAAAAAAATCAGCAGAGACACAATGGAACGAAATCACAAATATATATTCAGCGTTGACAAGAGTTCTAAATCGCAATTAGGTGATAGGTTCTTCAAGGTCTTTACACGTTCTGGATTCAAAATTTATGTTTGATGTTGCAGTAATGTAATTTTCTTTTCTCTTTACACGTACTGGATTCTAAATCCCAATGTTTGTGTGGACAACAATTTTTTTCCATTTATCTGAAACTCTCTTTATTTCAAATAAAGGCTATCCATTAATTTTATTATTTTGTTTAGAATAAATAAAATTATTTTTAAAATAATAGAATATTCTAACTGAAATATGTATGAAGTTATTTGGGGAAATACGGTAATAAACAATATAGTGGTGATAACGTTAAGAGTGATAATAGGTAGTGATACTTTAGGAAGAATGGAAGATTCGATATCGAAAATCTGCTTCTCGCTTTGAAATTGAAAGCTCTCAACAAATTTCGGAATCTCGCTTTCTTGTTATTTACAAAAGTTTCAGTTTAAAACTTGTTGAAATCTTACGATGCTGATTTGGAAAAAATTTTGATGTCACAACGCATTGCTTACTATAACGTTTATAAAATTGATTTCACGTTCTGTGTATCCACTTATGATTCCATGCAATTTAGGTGATAATGTAAGTGACAAAAGTTAAAAGTAATCTTCTAACTTAATCTTCTAATCTTTACAGTTTAAGACTACTAAATCATCATCTAAAGAGAACAAATTGATGATTATCTGTTTAATTAAATATATCTTAATCAAACAGATCTAGATGCAACTAAAGCACAAGAGTAAATCCACAAGCTTCCAATTCATTACAGACAAAGAGAAACAAACACCGACAAATATACGGAGACTCACACGAATAAATTTTAAAATCAGAAACATAATAAAGGACAAAGTCTCGATCCGTTATAGAAACATAGAAACAAACACCGAAAAACGTACAAAGACAAAGACACACGAATGACTTTTCAAAGATCAAAAACATAATAAAGGCTAAAAAGATCAAAGAAGGTGAAGAAAATGGAGCAGAGATGTACCTGGTCAATAAAGCTTCCTGGTTATGGTTATGGTTAAAAGATCGCTTCGGAGTAACACTAGGGGTTTCACTGGATGTGATCGTGACAAAGCTCGAACAGATTTACGAGAATGAAGTTGTCCCTGAAACCCCTAATGTTACTCCAGGAAGCGATCTTTTAACCATAACCATTGTGTGAAAAGAGAAGTGTTCTTGTTCATGTTCAAGAGCGGCGAGGAGCGTTTCCTCTGTGAGCGGCTGCGTTTTTTGTGTTTCCTCAATGGCTATAAAACATTGTGCTAAGTCTTTATATGCTACCTTATGTATAGAGAAGATAAGGTCTGTAAACCCTAATTACCTTTTTTGTTTTCAGAAGATAAGGTCAGAGATGTCACACAATATCTGGGGACAACAAAAATTTTTATTTTATCTGTTAATCTCTTTATTTCATCAAATTTTATCTATTAATTTAATTATTTTGCTTTCTTTTTTGTTTTAGTTTTTAATTTTGTTTTTATTTTACTGGAGTTTTTTTTCTTTGAAATAAATAAAATTATTATTTTTAAATATTACAATTTTCGAAAATTAGGTTTTTTTTTTTAATTTTGAAATGCTTTTTTTTTTGTTTTGTCATTTCAAAAAAAAAAAAAAAAACATAATTTCTAAGAGCCAATGGTTCAACCGCTCAAGTACATAACCAGGAAACAAAGCAAAAACCAAACTAAAATGATTAACGTCCATGTTTCTCCTAAAGATAGATAAATACCAACGGAACCATCCGTCTCACGTGACACTATTTCAAGGGCAATTGAATGAAACGTAATCTTCCTACAGCCAACGCCTACTTGGGCAATCTTATTGATAGCCGTTCGATACCGTGGCCATTGAGCCGGATTATTAAAAGCTTCGATGGCTGCCACACATCGGACCAGATTTCCACACAATCAACATGGATATCTTTCAAGTTCCGCTGCAATACGGTTCACTGTGGGAAGAAAGACATCTTTAGCATGAAACAGAGCCGAGCCTGAAGAGTTTCTAGCCAACCAAGAACCACCACACATCGATGGAGGAGAAGAAATATGTGCAATCTCCCATACCCTTTGCACCGGAAAGCACTAAAAAAGTACGTGGTTTATAGACTCCTCTGCCCTGTTACATCGTCATTAAGTTTATTTTATTGAAACATTTTTGTTTTTATACTAACTATAAAATATATATGAAATCATTTAGGGAAAAATACAGTAATAAACATTGTAGTGGCGAAAACGTTAAGAGTAGTAATAGGTAGTGATAATTTAGGAAGAATGGAATATTTGAAATCAAAGTTCACTTTCTGCTTTGAAATTGAAAGCTATCGAAAATTTTCAGAATCTAATTTTTTTGTCACTTATAAAAAATACACTTTAAAATTCATTTGAATCTTACAATTCTGATTAGGAAACTTGAGTTTCCATTTACAAAATTTGATGTCACAACACGTACCAACTTCCTAAAATTTTTTATAAATATTAATTTTACGCTCCACATACCCATATATGATTTCATGCAATTTAGGTGATCACGTAAGTGACGAAAGTTATAAAATAAATAGTGTTTATTATTTGGTATCACAATGGTCAAAATATTAAATTGACTGAATAACTTAAAATTTAAAATAATAATATTTTACGAACAAAATTCAAATATAACAATAGCTTGTCTTTGGGTCAGTAATGTACTCTCTTAGAAACAAGAAATTTGAGTTTTCTTGGTCATAAGCTAATCAACAATTTATGTCCAAACCTAAACCACCCAAATGGGATTAAGTCCCAACAATTTAATATGCAAGTAATCATTAAGAGAGCATGGCCATAATAACCTCCCCATTTCAACCACTTCACAACCCTAAAAAAAGCAACAACTTTATGGTGAACAATCATTTATGCTTCCACAATTTTGTGCTGTTTTGTTAACACTCGCTAGTTCAGAGCTACTAAGGTGTGGATGCAAAATTTCATCTACTATTTATGATGATGAAAACTAAGACGAGAAATTATCCGTTGTAGTAAACAATGCAAAAATCGACGCCACAAGCTCCTAGTAAGGAAGATTCTTCATAACCAAGAATTAGAGTGCGTAAAGTCACATAGACATCCTCAAAGTTTATCTTTTTTGTTGATCATGTGGTTGATATTGAAGCAAACAACAAAGAATGAAAGAAAAAAAATGTAGTTTTCCTTGATTTATTATTTATTATTTGTAAAGTTTTCTTTGCATATACAAAGTAGTGCAAGATCATCAAGCATGTTTAAAGCAAAAAATCAATGATCCTACACTTCTTATGTAGAGAAAATTTTATCATTTCTTTTCATATCTTTGATGGAAGAAAGTGAAAGGACCACACAATTCAATTTCTAAAAACTTCACAGCTTTTTGCACAATTTCATATTTTTTGTTGTTTCCTTTACAACCTTATAAGCCAAGGGAAGGCGACAACAAAATACGTCTCTTCCCTTGTCTTCCTTTACAATCATTGTTTCTTCTAACATTTGAAAAGAAAAAAAAAAGAAAGAAAGAGAAACTAAAGACCCATCCAAAATTATTGAATAGAAGAAGATTGATTGATTGTTTACGCAAATTATTTGTTTTTCCACATGAGACATTAGAAACATCTGTCAACAAACCACATAGTTTACCATCATTTTCTTCACACATGAGATGCATGTGACTCTTGTGGATTGTCGTTCGATCTCGCTTGTGCTTTCAATAGTAATAAATTAGGACTTATGGAAGATAAGTTAAGTTGTGATGTTGATGGATGCTTATAATGTGTCCCTTGTGGCAAAACAAACAGCTTGCTTGAGTAAAATCAATAAGTCAATCCTATTCAATTCATGTTTTACATTTTAATCCAATTTTGGATGATATTTTTAGTTTCTCTCTTTTTTTTTTCTTCGCATATATTAGAAGAAGCAATTGATTATCGCAAAGGAATAGAAAAGAGTTGATGTATTTAGTTGTCGTCTTTTCTTGGCTCAAAAACTTCTAATGGTTAGCACAAAGTACATAACACTATCTAAAATCATGGAGAAAGCGATGAAGATTTTAGAATCTGTTATGTGGTCCTCTTACTTGTTTTCTATCAGAGATGTGTAGAGGAATAGTTAATAAACTTTTCTCTGTAAAAGAAGTGAAGAATCATTGTTTTTATGCTTTTAACCTGCTTGATGATCTTGCAGTTTCTTCTAAGATATAAGGTATGGTTAGTAATATTAAATGTGAATTCGGCCAAAAAAAAATACAAACTTTACAAAATTTTCCAAAATAAAGATGAAATATCTCGTGACCAAATAAACCATGAAATTTTTGTTGACTTTCAAAATTAATATTCAATTTCTTGTTGACTGGCCAAATTAGCCAAACAATCAATTTTTAAGTACATACAAAAAAGAAAAGTGTCAAGTTTTATACGGAGAAAAAGAGTTACTACGTGGTGAAGAATGTCATAATTGGATGTTAATGATGCTTGAAGTTTTTCATCGGTGATAAGCTCTAGCAGGAACAACCCGAAGCTAAACACATCAACTGTCTGTTCAGAATTAACCACCGCTATAGAAATGATATATAAAATTAAATCTCCATAAGAAAATATTTGATAGGACTTAGGAGGAATGATGTTATCTTTATACTTTCGTCACTTACATGATCACCTAAATTGCATGGAATATATATATATATATATATATGGGTATGTGGAGCGTAAAATTAATATTTATAAAACTTTTAGTAAGCTGGTACGTGTTGTGACAACAAAGAAAATTTTCTAAAATGGTACGTGTTGTGACAACAAAGAAAATTTTCTAAACTGGTACGTGTTATTACATCCTTCCTCCTAAGTCCTATCAAATATTTTCTTATGGAGATTTAATTTTATATATCTTTCCTATAGCGGTGGTTCAGAAGAGACTGTTGATGTGTTTAGCTTCGGGTTGTTCCTGCTAGAGCTTATAACCGGTGAAAAAACTTCAAGCATCGTTAACATCCAATTATGACATTCTTCACCACGTAATAACAAAAACTCTCTTTTTCCGTATAAAACTCGACACTTTTCTTTCTTGTATGCACTTAAAAATTGATTGTTTGGGAATGTATTTCTAATGTGCAGCTAAGTTCGCGAATTTGTGCAAACACACTTTTCGATCAGAGAATGACTAGAACGTTAAGTAGAGAATCGTCCGACATTTTTATCGAGATTTTAGTAAAATGCTTGAAATATCTAGCGATAAGTCGACCAAAGATGGATACATGTGATCGTGACAAAGCTTGAACAGATTTACGAGAATGAAGTTGTCCCTGAAACCCCTAGTGTTACTCTAGGAATCGATCTTTTAACCATAACCATTGCCTGAAAAGATAAGTGTTCTTGATGTTGTTGTTTCTGCTGAAAAGAGAATGGTCTCCGTATATAAAAGTATAAATTTTTATAAATATTAATTTTACGCTCCACATACCGAAGAAAATTGATTGATTGTTTACTAAAGCAAAATGTTTGTTTTTCCACATGAGACATTAGAAACATCTGTCAACATCACAACTTGGATTATCCTCCTTTATACCTAATTTATCACTATCGAAAGCAAAATCGAGATAGAACAACAAACCACATAGTTTACCATCCTTTTCTTCACACATGAGATGCATGTGACTCTTGTGGATTGTCGTTCCATCTCGTTTGTGATGTCAATAGTGTTAAATCAGAGCTTAAGAAGGATAAGCTAAGTTGTGATGTAGATGGATGCTTCTAATGTGTCCTTTGTGACAAAACAAACAGCTTGCTTAAGTAAAATCAATCAGTAAATCCTCTTCATATCATGTTTTACATTTTAATCCAAGTTTGGATGATTTTTTAGTTTCTCTCTATTTCTTTTTTTCTTCTCAAATATTAGAAGAAGCAATTGATTATCGCAAAGAAATAGAAAAGAGTTGATGTATTTAGTTGTCGTCTTTTCTTGGCTCAAAAACTTCTAATGGTTAGCATAAAGTACATAACACTATCTAAAATCATGGAAAAAGCGATGAAGATTTTAGAATATGTTATGTCTCTTACTTGTTTTCCAGTTAGACATGTGTAAAGGAATCGTTAACAAACATTTCTCCGCACAAGAAGTGAAGAATCATTGTTCTTGCTTTGAATCTGTTTGATGATCTTGAACTTTATTATAAGATATAAAATAAGCTTAATAATATACTATTGACCAATAATATACATTAGTTTTCTTCTTTCGTTGTTGCTTGATTTTATATTAATCAAATGATCTACAAAGATCAGCTTCGAAGATGTTCATGCGACTTCACTCACTATAATTCTTAATTCGTTTTGAAAATTCTTGCTCACTGGGAAACATCACACGTTTATAGGGTATGAATTTTTAAGGTCTCATAAAAATATTACCTAAACTTCGACTTATGCATTATTCACTACAACAGAGAACTACTTATGGTTAACATTGCAGTCACAGTAGGGATCTTAGTACACATTTGGTTTAGCACATAGCAAAATCGAATTCTTTCTCATAGAGAACTTTCCTTTCATCAGTTTAGGATATTTTTAAAGTTTTGAATTTAATATAAATTAATTAAGCTGTTTAGGCCTAAAATTGTATGGAGTTTTGAAATGTTAATTAGTAAAGATGAAATTGTTCTCGTATACGAATCACGGTTAGACATGAAATTAACAATTGCAAGACATGATTTTCTATCTAATAAATGTTATGCTAATTAAAAAAAGTCTCATATCAACATAAAATACAAAACAGAAGAAGACGTACCATTGACACAATGCATCACTTCTGTCACTTTTAGCCGACAAAGCTCGCACTTTCGGTTTACTTTCATCACACAGCTCTACAAAAGAATTAACAACATTTGTATTAAAAATAATAAATATAAACCAGGAAGAAAAATTAATAAAATAAATCAAAATTTGTAATCATTTCGCTAACCATACTGAGAATATAATCAAATGGAGCTAGTGAATTCTTTTTGGTTTTGTTTGCTTGTTTGGTCTAATAACAAAATAGAAGTTAAATGGTAGTATAAAGCAAGTGTATCTTATATTTGGTAAAAATATAATACTTTCCTCTCGTACTTGGTCTTTCATTTAGCAGGATTCACTCGGATGTTATGCCCATTCAAATTAATCCTAAGAATTCCAAAAACCAAAAGCATTAAATTAACCATATTATCTCAAAACTCACATTCAATTATACCACAAAGATCAACCAAAACAACTTAAGTTTCTTTGATTCAGTAGCGTACCATCTACAACTTCACCAAAGTGAGCAAAAGCATCCCTCAAGGACTGGTCATCAGTTCCCCATGACAGACCTGAACCAATCAATATTACAAGTCTCAGTACACTAAACCAATTATGAAACCAATAACTCTCCAATCTCATAAGAATATAGATTAGATTTTTACCTCCGACAAAAATCTTGGTAGACATCAACCGGAGATATCCAATCATAGATGTAGCCATTCCGAGAAATGTTCTGTCTTAAAAAACCACCGAGTTTGATGCAAAAAGCCATTCTACAAAGTTCAAAAAACATCAAATCAATACCAAACAAGAACCCTAAACCTTTAAGATTACTAAATCATCATCTAGAGAGAACAAATTGATTATCTAGATGCAACTAAAGCACAAGAGTATATCCACAAGCTTCCGATCTATTACAGACGAAGAGAAACAAACACCGACAAATATACGGACACTCACACGAATGAATTTTCAAAGGATATACAAATCAGAAACATAATAAAGGACAAAGTCTCGATCAGATATAGACGCATAGAAACAAACACCGACAAATGTACAAAGACTCACACAATTGAATTTTCAAAGATCAAAAACATAATAAAGTTTGAATCAATCATAGGATTCTAAGGAACAGTGATAAAGTAAGAAGACAAGACCTGAAGGAATATGAATCGTGAGTATGTCTTCGTGCCTTGAGAGAAGTCACTGCCTCTTTGGAGGCTGCATTGTTATCTTTCTACGATCTGAAGAAAGAGGCAGAGAAATGGAGAATGAAGCCAAGGAGTAGAGTTTAAACAACAACAGTTATAAGGAACAGTAAGAACTAGGAAGAGAAGACCTGAAAGAATAAGATCATCATGAGTGTGTCTTCGTGAGACCACATCTCTTTCACCATTCTCGCCTTTGAGAGAAGTCGCTGTCTCTTTGGTGGCTGCGTTGTTCTCTTTCCACACGATGGTTATGTAAAAGTCATGATATGCTTTGTTATATATGTGTAGAGAAGATAAGGTTTGTAAACCCTATTTACCTTTTTTGCTTTTGTAGGTAAATAGATACCACTCACAATATCCGTGGACAATAATTTTTTTTCATTTATCTGAAAATCTCTTTATTACAACAAATGCTATCTTTAATTTTATTACTTTGCTTTCTTTTTAGTTTTTTTTTACTGGATTTTTTCTTCTTTAAAATAAATAAAATTATTTTAAAATATTATATTTTTCTAAAATTAGTTTATTTTATTTTATTGAAATATTTTTGTCTCTATAGTAGTCTATAGTACTAACTGAGATCTATATGAAGTCATTTGGGGATCTTTGGTGTGGACGACCTTGCTCCTTACCCATCAGGTTTGGTTCAGCTTATTGCTAACGACAAGACCTTTGGTGTGGACAACCTTGCTCCTTTGGTATTGAAAATATTAGGTTTCTGTTTGGTATCTGTGCAGTGCTGGACCAATGCGCAGGATATCCGGATCGCTGCTCTCTAAGCTTTAACTCGACCAGATATAGGAAAAGCTTTTTCCAGGTCTGTCACTATCACCATCAATGCTTCAATTTTGAGCTTCGTTTCTGAATACAAATTACTCAGCTTGAATGGATGAACTAACTTTTCTTTGTTGTGGCATTTCCATTTCAGATTTTTCGAGTGGACACATGAATTAAGTTTTATCTTCTAAGGAAGATAGTTGTTCACTTTGTTTAAATAATGGTCCATACTGAACACGCCAGATATATATAGATGTCAGTAAAGTACAGATTCGATTTGATTTTCCTGGTTTTGTTAATTATTACTTAAGTTGTTGCATTTTGCATCTGAAAATATGTCTACAAGTTCATCCCAAAGATTGGCGCCTGATCATACTGTGGCTGCTATCTCACAAGCAGAAAGTTCGGATGACCAAGAGGATGAAGATATGGATGTTCCAGAAATCTAAGTCTTGTGCATGTCTCTGAACCTCTTCCCAAGCTTCCAAAGATCTTTCCACAGTACATCTTTTTCTTGGGTATTCAAATCCTCATGCAAATCAAACTCGGAATCTCGGAGAATTGATCAAAGGACTAAACTTTGCAAGGCCACTTAGAAAGAGTAAAAAGTTAATAATTAAGAACTTGAGGTTTAATTAGTATACATAGCTCCAAAGAAACTCGAATTGACGAATATCCAGAGTGTAATGAAAATTAGGGTTGAAAGTTTATATTTTTTTTTCTTGGAGAGTTTAAGAAAAATCGAATGTATGGAGATGCTGTGGAATCTAACGAGTGAACTTCAAAGCAAAGAAAGAGATTTTGAAAGATGCACACAAATCAATCACCTTACCGCCACGTTTGATAGCAGGATTCACTCGGCCGGATGTTATGCCCATTCAAATCCTAAAAATTCCAAAACCCAAAAGCATTAAATTAACCAATTAACAGATACAGTTACCATTAAAAACCAAATAAGCATCCAATCAATACAATACCTGTCCGTCCATCTCCTTTATGGCAGCACTCTCTGCACTCTCAGCACTCTTGATAATAATAATAATAAAAAAAAAACTTTAGCTGCACAATAATAATAGTTAAAAAAAAAAAAAGAAACTTTCCTTCATCTCCAGAGACCAAACTATCACAAAACTCACATTCAATGATACCACAAATATCAACCAAAACAACTTGATTAAGTCTCTCTTGTTCAGTAGCTTACCATATACAACTTCACCAAAGTGAGCAAAAGCATCTCTCAAGGACTGGTCATCAGTTCCCCATGACAGACCTGAACCAATCAATATTTCAAGTCTCAGTACACTAAACCAATTATGAAACCAAGAACTCTCAATCTCATAAGAATAAATATTAGATTTTACCTCTGATAAAATGCTTGGTAGACATCAACCGGAGAGATCCAAGCATAGATGTAACCATTCAGATCGAGAAACATTCCGTCTCAAAAGACCACCCAGTTTGTTGCAAAAAGCCATTCTACAAAGTTCAAAAAATTAACATCAAACCAATACCAAACAAGAACCCTAAACCTTTATGACAACTAAATCATCATTTTTTTTTTTGGTGCAAAATCAAAGACAACAAATTAATCTTGACAAAAAAAGACAACAAATTAATTATTTGTTTAATAGATCTTAATCAAACAGATCTAGATGCAACTAAAGCACAAGAGTATATCCACAAGCTTCCCATTCATTACAGACGAAGAGAAAAAAACACCCACAAATATACGGAGACTCACATGAATGAATTTTCAAATCAGAAACATAATAAAGGACAAAGTCTCGATCCGTTATAGACGCATAGAAACAAACACCGAAAAATGTACAAAGACAAAGACACACGAATGACTTTTCAAAGATCAAAAACATAATAAAAGCTAAAAAGATCAAAGAAGGTGAAGAAAATGGAGCAGAGATGTACCTGGTGAATAAAGCTTCAAAATTAGGGTTTTGTGATCTAAGAAAGAGGCAGAGAAATGGAGAATGAAGCCAAGGAGTATAGTTTAATTAAGGTGTATTTAAACAACAACAGTTATAAGGAACAGTGGTGATAAAACTAGGAAGCGAAGACCTGAAAAAATAAGAATCGTGAGTGTGTCGTGAGGCCTCCACAATTCTCTTTTCAGCAGAAACAACATCATTCTCGTAAATCTGTTCAAGCTTTGTCCCAATCACATCCATCTTTATTTTACGAAATCGTGACAGAGCTTGAAAAAATTTACGAGAATGAAGTTGTCCCTGAAACCCCTAGTGTTACTCCAAGAGCAGAGAGAAGCGTTTCGTCTGTGAGCAGCTGCGTTTTTTGTGTTTCCTCAATGGCTATAAAACATTGTGCTAAGTCTTTATATGCTAAGTTATGTATAGAGAAGATAAGATGTCTCTAAACCCTAATTACCTTTTTTGTTTTCAGAAGATAAGGTGATCAGATGTCAAACAATATAAGTGGACAACAAAATATTTTATGTTATCTGAAAAAATCTCTTTATTTCATCAAATGCTATCTATTAATTTAGTTATTTTGCTTTCTTTTTAGTTTTAGTTTTTATTTTTTTTTTATTTTACTTGAGTTTTTTTTCTTTGAAATAATAAAATTATATTTAAATTATTACAATTTTCTAAAATTAGCTTTTTTTTGTTTTGTCATTTCGAAATAAAAAACCATAATTTCTAAGAGGCAAGGGCTCAAGTACATAATCAGGAAACAAAGCAAAAACCAAAATAAAAAGATTAATCGGAACCGTCCGTCTCACGTGACACTATTCGTCTCCAAGCTGGGCAATTGAATTAGTTTTAGGCAACCCACAAAGAAACGTAATCTTCCTAAAGCCAACGTCTACTTGGGCAATCTTATTGATAGTCGTCTGATACCACACAATCAACATGGATTCTTTCAAGTTCTGTATAGACCATAGGATGCATCTTAGTTCCGCTGCAATACGGTTCACTGTTGGAAGAAAGACATCCTTAGCATTCAAGAATCTAACTCATGAAAAATTACAGATTGAAACAAACGATCGAGACCAACAATGACGCAAGTAAGAAGATTTCGTTCATGCTTGGGAAATTAGTTAATGGGGGTAGAGAAAGGTGGTACCTTTGAACTCGGTCACTCGAGAATCTGAATCACTGAATCAGTCAAAAGTTCAAACTCGATTAGAAAAACAGGAACCAACTTTCGTTGAGATCATGAGGCAACCAATAAAAATATTGAAGTCGTAACATAGAAAATTGAAACCTGGGATTTGAAGGCTTGACAAAGATCAATTATAAGAATTATGACAACTTTAGGATACGATGGAGACTAGAAAATTGGAGAAGAAAAGAACTAGGGTTCACGATTATATGTGTTTTGTTTTTGGAAATTTTTTTTTTTGCTAAAATCTCAATATTCCCGCAGAAACTAAAATCTCAATCTTTGGTTTTCATCTCTTTAAGACTATAGAGTTTAACATTCCACATGAACAATCTACAAGTCTCTGAGGACGGCCTAACAATCTCACGATGCAATATACCAAATATATATATTTGACCTTCCTAATGATCTCGTTAACCATATACTCTCGAGATTGCCGATGAAATCTATAGCTAAGCTTTGTTGCGTATCGAAGCTTTGGTCATCCATTTTTCGCCGTCCACATATCAGTGAATTGCTCTCTATCAAGTCTTCTGGTTCTCCAAGAATCTATCGAAGCATTGTTATTCTTCTCATCACCTCAACCTCAAGATCCTATTGAGAACTCTTCTAGTGTAGTCTCGTCTTTTGTTGGTTCTAATCATCATAAGAAATTCACAACAAATCGTCCCTCTCAGATTAGTCTCCCTATCAATGGGTTTGTTTGTGGTCAATATCAAGACAATAATCATCGTAAGATTGTTGTGATTTGTAATCCTGTCACTAGAGAGTCTTTAACCTTACATACCTGAAATGGGAGAGAAGTGGATTGGTGCAAGAAGCTATTTCGGGTTTGATCCTATCGACAAACATTTCAAGGTATTATGCTTGGGATTAGGTGTTATAGTAGAAAAATACCAAGTTATGACACTAGGGATTGGAAAACTTTCTTGGAGAATGATATATTGAATGTTGCAAAGCGCATTATCCTTTATATGATTCATGGGATATGCATCAATGGTGTTTTGTATTATCGAGCTGAAGTTAAAAGAGGTTCGGGGATTGATCTCTTATAGTTTGCTTTCATGTTAGGTCTGAGGAATTCAAATTTATTAACTTAGATAACAACATGTTAGTAGGTTCTTCTTGGACCTTGATCAACTACAAGGGTAAATTAGGTGCAGTTGATAAAAAACGCTACCTGTAATTTAGGTTTTTGGTTCTTGAGGATGCCAATAATCATAAATTTTCAATGCATTTTGTCAACATGATGCCTGATTTGTTGTGTGCGCAAGCGCGGATGACGGAATTATGCTTTGTTGGAGCCACAAGTCGTGGTGAAATTGTGTTGTCACAGTTCTCTCTATCAGATCCTTTCTATGTTTACTACTACAATTTCAAGCGTTAGAATCCAAGGTCTTGAAGCACTTGATCACAATCAAAGAGTTCACACCTTTTTAGACTATGTAGAAGATGTGTGTATCTTATGCAAATGTTTAGGGATCTTTTTATAAACATACTCTGTACACATTTGATCATTAATGAAAAAGTAAACCATTTATTTAGTTTACTAATATGATATCTGAGGCCAAGGTTGACCCAACAAACAATTTTCCACAAAAATGGTTTTCCACCTATGCGGCCCATATAAGTGGCATGTCTTATTGTATTTCCGAGATGTTAGGCTTGAACTGTTTTCGATTGGACCGTTATCCACCCACATCTCGAGGAGGCCTATTAGAATGTCCCACATCAGTTGGGATAAAAATCTTTGGGTAATATATAAAGATGTGGCAATCCTTAACTCATAAGCAAGCTTTTGGGATAAGTTAGGTCACATTCCTAATATATACTTATAATTTTCTTTTTTTAGCTCGATCTTGGTATAAGAAGGATCTTGGTATAAGAAGAGCATGATGAGAAACTTTTGGAGTTTATGTCTTTCTCAATAAATGTTAATTAATATATACTTCTTAATTATCTGTAATATGTTAAAAATCAAGCTAAGCACATTGAAACGCTGAAACTAGATGCCGCTTCACTCATCAAAGCCAGAGTAAAAGTGACCTAGCCTAACCAATCACGAGTCAACCCAAAGCTAGGAGCATCCACATTATCTAAATTATTGAATTGGTACTATATATGTGCATGGGGCAATAATTTGTTTGTTCCAAGAATTCTCTCGGTTTGGTATTTTACCATCTGATATCGTTCGAGCCAACGTCTCGAATTGGTATATTTACGATCAATATAGAGTCAAAATAGTATTCAACTTTAGTTTTGTAATTTGTTTTATTTAATACTTGCTTGAACCGTACATAAATTTGATACAAAAACTTTGAAATTCAAATGGTAATTTTGGAATACTTTTGTGGCGGAAGTGTGAATTCATAGTAATTAACTAATTATTATTGATGTTTAATTAGATAAGTGTCTTTAAATTGCTAAATGAAACATGAATATTCCCATTGAAGTTGTCAGTTTCGCTATTTGTTATGTGATTATGTCTTCGCTAATAATATAGTTGAATCCGGGTTGATAGGTAATCTGATTTGACAGGTAATCGTTGATATAGTTGAATCCGGGTTGAGCTTAAAACCGGATTTGAGTTAAGCCACTAAAACCGGTCGAAATCCACCAAAACATGTGATCTCGTTCAATAACAAAACCAGTTCATAAATTTTTAGTCATATTTTTTTACTATTAGTATTTCAATTTGAGTCAACATTCGAATTTGCAAATTGTATATACTCCCTCTGTTTTTTTTATTTGATTTTTGTAGAAAATATTTGGTTTGAAAAAGATGAATTTTTTCACTTTTCTATGTACAATTGTTAAAAATAAATTATTGAATTCAAGAAAAATAACTAAACATTATTGGTTTAGAGTTGTTGGAAATTAAAAATCACAAAAAATAATATGTTTTAATAGAGTTGTTTATTATATCTGAAAAACTAAAAAATCAAATAAAAAAGAACCGAGGGAGTATATTTTAAATATCTTTTTCCTTTTCAAAGTGTTTTCTATTGTTATTTGTCAATTTTATGGAAAACCATTTATCTCATTTTGTTTCTATTTAATATGATTTAGAATCTTACTATTCTTTTTTTTTTTTTTCATTTTGTTTTCTCTTATGATAACTAGTTTGTGATTGACGTATCCTAAACTATCCGATAATTATTTTTTCATGTGGTGTTTTTGGAGAAAAAAGCTCAATTTAATTTTTACTATTCATTTTTATAAATTTGAATGATGTAACATATGGTTTTGTTTGGTTTTTTTATTCATTTTATTACGAAGCTAAACGATTAATGAAAAATATATGTTTTGTATTTTTTTTATTTTATTTTATTGTTATTTACACCTAAAATATAAAAGAGCTATTTTATTCAACTTTATAAGAACTTGGGTCAGTCTATTAACTTTATAAAACACATTATGATGCACAAAAGAAATTCGATACCAAGTACTCTACAACAATAAACCATGAAATTTATTAATCCAAAAAAAAAGCAACACGAACAAAAATTAAATGAAGCAAAGTCTTAAATAGAAAAACAATAAACCCAACAAGAACCACATGCAAATTTTCTAGCCACAACTTCTGCTTTTGTCACTACCATTTAAAGTTGCTAGGGTTCCCTTAAGGGCACTAAAGCACACGAATATCCACAAGGACAAGGCCTCGATTTGTTACAGCCAAATGTACGGACACTCACACGAATGAATTTTTAAACAAAAATACAAATCAGAAACATAATAAAAGCTAAAAAGATCGAAGAAGGTGAAGAAAATGGAGCAGAGACGTACCTGGTGAATAAAGCTTCGAAAAGGGTTTTGTGATCTGAAAAAGAGGCAGAAGAAAAAGGAGAATGAAGCCAATAAGTAGGGCTTAATTAAGGGGTACTTAAACAATAACAGTTATAAGGAACAGTGATAAAACTAGGAAGAGAAGACCTGAAAGAATAAGATTATCATGAGTGTGTCTTCGTGCGACCACATCTCTTTCACCATTCTCGCCTTTGAGAGAAGTCGCTGTCTCTTTGGTGGCTAGCGTTGTTCTCTTTCTACGATGGTTATGTAAAAGTCATGATATGCTTTGTTACATATGTGTTAAATAACATGATTTTCTATTTGTTCAAAGTTAGGTAATTTTTTATGTATGTCAGCAAAAATATGCTACCGAAATTGTTACAGAGGCTGGACTTCTTGGTTGCAAACCGGCTGGTTCTCCAATGGATCAGAATCACCGCTTATCTCTTGCTGATGGCCCCGTGTTGGCTGATCCTCAAACCTACCGCCGCTTGGTTGGGCGGCTTATTTATCTTCTCGCTACACGACCAGATCTTACGTATGCGGTTCATATTCTTTCTTGCTTTATGCAAGCTCCACGAGAGGAACACTGGCTTGCTGCGGTAAAGGTTGAATATTCTTCTATTCTTGAGTTTGTCATGGTATCAGAGCCCGAACACACGCTGCCCACCTGAACCGAAATCGATCCGGTCCATCGAAAGAGACCCGATCGATCTTAACTGAAATCGGTCCAGCCAAAATTAGGCGACCGGTCTAACTCGAAATTGATCTTATGATTGGATATTGTCGAGATTAATGGCTAGACGGGCCATTATCTCGAGGGGGCGTGTGGAGAAAGATCCCACATTGGAAAGATGTGGAGGGACTTAGTAATATATAAAGGGTTAGGGCCAATCCACTCATTGCCAATTGGTTTTGAGTTGGAAGCCCAGAATTAGCCCAAATCTATCATAATTAAACGTCTCATATCAACAAAAAAAAAAAAAAAATAGACGTACCATTGATACGATGCATCACTGCTGTCACTTTTCGCCGACCAAGCTCGCACTTTCTCTTCACTTTCATCACACAACTCTACAAAGGAATCAACAACAGTTGTATTAAGGATAATAAATTTAAAACAGGAATACAAATTAATCAAATAAATCGAAATATGTATCATTTCGCTAAACTATTATACCGACAGTGTAATCCACTGGAGCTAGGGAATTCTTTTTGGTTTTGTTTGCTTCTTTGGTCTAATAACTAAATAGAAGTTAAATAATATAAGGCAAATGTATCTGATATTTGATTTAAAAAAAAATAACACTTGCCTGAAAATAAGTTTCTCATACATGTAAATGATATTTTCATTTCCTTCACAATGCTACGATCGATTTCCCGCAAAAGCCAAAATCAATACCAAGGAATGGTCCCCATGACAGACCTGAACCAATCAATATTACAAGTCTTAGTACACTAAGCCAATTATGAAACCAAGAACTCTCAATCTCATAAGAATTAATAAGATTAGATTTTTACCTCCGACAAAAAGCTTGGTAGACATCAACCGGAGAGATCCAAGCATATATGTAACCGGAACATTTCCATTCGGAGAAATGTTGTCTCAAAAGACCACCGAGTTTGTTGGAAAAAGTCATTCTACGAAGTTCAAAAAACATCAACTCATATACCAAACAAGAACCCTAAACCTTTAAGACGGATCTAGATGCAACTAAAGCACAAGAGTATATCCACAAGCTTCCGATTCATTACAGACGAAGAGAAACAAACACCGACAAATATACGGACACTCACACGAATGAATTTTTAAAGAATATACAAATCAAAAACATAATAAAGGACAAAGTCTCGATCCGATATAGACGCATAGAAACAAACACCGACAAATGTACAAAGACTCACACGAATGGATTTCGTGATTGAGTTTTAGTGTGAATTAATAAAGTTGAAATTGTTTTTTTTTTTTTTTTTTTTTTTTTTTTTTTTTTTTTTTTTTGTATAAGAATCACCGTTAAAAATAAAATTAACATTTAAAATACATGATTTTTTATCTGATCAAAGTTATGGTAATTAAAAGTCTCATATCAACAAAACAAAAAAAAAGACATACCATTGACATGATGCATAACTGCTGTCACTTTTCGCCGGCAAATCTCGCACTTTCTGTTTACTTTCATCACAACTCTATAAAGAAATTAAGAACAGTTGTATTAAGAATAATAGATATAATAAAAAAATAATAATAAATATAAAACATGAATAAAAATAAATCAAATATGTATAATTCACCAACCATACCGACAGTATAATCCATATATTATTTTAATAAAGTCATAAACATTCCATTTCCATAATCCACAAGCATACAAAACCATTGATCAAAATATTAAACGAATGGGTGACCATCAAATCCAAGAAGGACTAGTCTTAAACAAATAATATCCGACAAATTAAATGAAACTTGAAAAAAAGGGAGATTGTTTCTAGCAATACCAAATAACTGGTCATCAATAAATCATTTAACCTTTGGCATAATCATAGGACCCTCTACATGATCCATAAAGACTTCGATAGAAGTATGGCAAGCTTCAATTCCTTCGATCACAATTTTTCTAGCTAACATAGTAAAAAGAACGGATTAGGGGAAGACCACAGTGCAAATATAAGCTCGCCGATACTAAGTGTACCCCTGAGTCTGTATGTTCCATACACACAAAAATGTGTTCAATAAGGAACCACGCGCGATAGAAAGTTTTGACCATTTTTCTTCGTTGGCATCTTCCAAAACCCACAAGTCAAGTGTACCGACAAAGTTCGTTACAGCTATCTTTTTAATGTAATTCACTAGAAGTTGGACATCTCCGGGTAACTTAATGACACTTATAAAGTTTTCAGACACCATATCAAAGAATATTAAAGACTGAACACTTGATCCAAGCTATATAATACATAACTCCATTGTTGCATATCCCTTGAGTTCCATGAGGAGGATAATGGGGATGTTTGCATTTGATATTTCTCCAGTTTTTTCTGGCTCCTAGAGTGAACACTTGATGCTCTCTTGACACAATTTCTCTTGAGTCACGTCTATAACATGCTACCGCCATGCACAACACTTTGTATACATCATTAACTGGATCATATCTAAAGAAGGAGACTATATATGCTTTTTTCAAAGTTTTGACTCTTGGTAAAGTACAAATTGACAAGTACTAGGATTTCCAATCATCACTTTAGTATCATCATTTATACAGCTGATCAAACCACATAAAGGTGGAGAACAGTCATACCAATAATCCGGATTTCGAGGGTAACAATTGAGCCTTTGATGATCAGAAGATGGATCCTCCTGAGAGCAGGAGTGAAGAACTGCATCTCCATGTCGCCACGGTCGATTGTGAAAAGAAGATGTGGTCGAATCAAAGATCAAGCCAAGTAAAAGTTGGTGAAATCTTTATCATGTATTATCAATGACCAGGATTTAGAAATGGTGATGAAATTGAATATGAAATTGGCCTTTAGTTTCAGGAGGATCTTCTCTTTCAGATTCAGAGGAATCCTATCAAACATATAGGTTTTGGACCTTGTAACACGCTGATAGGATTGCTCTGAATTTGAAAGAGGAGATTCTCCTGAAACTACAGGCCAATTTCATATCCAAGTTCATCACCATTTCTAAGTCTTGGTCATCGATAATACATGACAAAGATTTTACCAACTTGTACCTGGCTCGATCTTCGACTCGGCCACATCTTCTTTTCAAAATTGACCGTCGCGATATAGAGATGCAGTTCTTCCACTCTTGCTCTCAGGAGGATCCATCTTCTGATCATCAAAGGCTCCTCGAAATTCGAATAATTGGTATGACTTTTCTCCACCTGTCTGTGGCTTGATACTAAAGTGATGATTGGAAATCCTAGTACTTGTCAATTTGTAACTTTACCAAGAGTCAAAACTTTGAAAAAAAAAACATAGTCTCCTCCTTTGGATATGATCCAGTTAATGATGTATACAAAGTGTTGTGCATGGCGGTAACATGTTATAGACATGGATCAAGAGAAATTGTGTTAGGGGAGCATCGAGTTTCACTCTAGGAGCCAGACAAAAATGGAGAAAGATCAAATGTAAAAATTCACATTATCCTCCTCATGGAACTCAAGGGATATGTAACTATGGGGTTGTGTATTATCTAGCTTGGATCAACCATGTTCAGTCTTTAATATGCTTTGATTTGGGGTCTGAAAACTTTAGTGTCATTATGTTACCCGGAAATGTCCAACTTTTAGTGACTTTCAGCAAAAAGATAGATGTAAGGAATCTATTATTTGACGGTACACTTGACTTGTGGATTTTGGAAGATGCCAACAAACAAAAATGGTCAAAACTTTCTATCGTGGTTCCTCATTGGACACATTTTTGTGGATATGGAACATAAAGATTCAGGGGTACGTACACTTAGTACGAGCGAGCTTATATTTGCACCGGGTCTTCCCCTAACCCGTTCTTTTTCCTATGTTAAAATCACAAGGAAAAGAAAGCTAGAAAAATTGTAAACGAAGGAATTGAAGCTTGCCATACTTCTATCGAAGTCTTTTTGGATCATGTAGAGAGTCCTATAATTCTTCCAAAGGTTAAGTAATTTGTTGATGACTAGTTATTTGGTATTGCCCAAAACAATAATCTCCCTTTTTTTTCAAGTTTTATTTAAGTTGTCGGATATTAATTTTTAAGACTAGTCCTTCTTGGATTTGATGGTTACCCATTCGTCTGGTATTTTGATCAATGGTTTTGTATGCTTGTGGATTATGGAAATGCAATGCATGCTTATGACTTTATTAAAATAATATCTGGTTTTGTGTGGAGCTTATAGGGCTTCGATTTTTCTTATTTGATTTATTTTGCGGACAACAAGGAGTTTTGACTTTATTTGATTTTTCTTATTTGATTTATAATACTATAACAATAGCTTGTCTTTGGGTCATAAGCTAATCAACAATTTATGTACAAACCTAAACCACCCAAATGGGATTAAGTCCCAACAAATTAATACGCAAATAATTATCCACTAGAAAGATGATGAAGAAGAAGATGATGATGAAAACTAAGACGAGAATGTGCTGATCCAGAATCTGCATCTTTAGTTATCTGTTGTAGTAAACAACACACAAGTCGAATTATTTGGGTAATTTTTTTTTCCTGAGACCTTACGACGCCATAAGCTCCCAATAAGGAAGATTCTTTAGAACCAAAGATTATAGTGCGCGAAGTCACATAAACATCCACAAAATTAAACTTTGTTGATCATGTGGTTGATATTGAAGCAAACAACAAAGAACGAAGAAGTGAAGAATCATTGTTCTTTCTTTGAATCGTTAACAAACTTTTCTCCGCACAAGAAGTGAAGAATCATTGTTTTTCTTTGAATCTCCTTGATGATCTTGAACTTTATTCTAAGATATATGGTAAGCTTAATAATATACCAACAAGCAATAAGACTACATATGTTTTCTTCTTTTGTTGTTGCTTGATTTTCATTTAACCAAATTATCAACAAAGATCAACTTCGAAGATGTTCATGCGACTTCACTCGCTCTAACTCTTCGTTTCGAAAAGAATCTTGCTCATTGGGAAGCATCACACATTATAGAGTATGGCATTGTAAGGTCTCAGAAAACAAATTACCCACTCTTTGAATTATGCATTGTTCACTACAACGGATAACTAAAAATGCAGATTCTGGATCAGCACATTGTGCGCAAAATAGTTTGCTGTCTGGATCAGGAAGTTGTATTAGATCACATCAGACGCCTGAGTTGCTGACATGAAAGCAGAAGCTGACGTGACGTAACAGGAGTGGATGTGTGATCACAGCAGACGCCTGAGTGCTGACATGGAAGCAGGAGCTAACATGGCAGAACAAGAGTGGACGTCATGACGAGCCAAGGAAGATTGCTTACTTGGCACAGGAGATGGAGCTGAAGTTGGGCGTGGAGATATGTAGAATATCCTCCTCGACAACTAAGGAAGGGAAGACTTGACGAGCAAGTTATTCCCATAACAGAAGATAGAGTTAAATATGGGCATTGAGATATGTAAGATATCCTCCACATAGATAAGGAAGGGAAAAAGTTGGTGAGCAAGATATTCTCAGTATCGTGATACTCAGAGATTCGCCTGCTAGGATTTCTCGAGTCCGTGTATAAAAATTCTAGGGGTGGCCATGAAATAGGTTAGCACTCTAGAATATCGTTATACAGTTGTAAACTTCGAAGCCGCAAAAAGAGCTTAGAATGTGAGTGTGTGGTTCTCTCTGATCTTCATGGGTGTATGACAGAGTGCAGAGAGGATTAGCTTAGAAATTTATTTTTGACGGGATCAATCGTATTCAGGTTGTGTAATAGATGGAACAAAGTTGTGACTTATGTAAAGAAACGTGTGTCTAAAGAATACATAGAGCGTTTGCTTGGCGCGTTCCAAACGTAATTAGCGTGATGTGTTCCTCTATATATACCATTTACAAGAAGTACTCTTCTTAGTCTTAATCATCATTAACTTCTTCTTCTCCTACGTTTTTGATATGTACATTCTATGTGGCTCCTTGAAATACTGAACCACAACCAATGGATCATCTTAATATTCATGAATGACTACAATCTCTTCGTTGATGCCTACACATGTGTCACCGTAATGACACACATAAAACATATGTCTCATTGGACTTATGGTTATCATTGCAGTAATAGTAGGGATCCTCATACACACTGGTTTAGTTGAAGTTTCACTAGCACATAACAAAATTAAATTCTTTCTCATGGAGAAATTTCCTTTCCTTAGTTTAGGATATCTTTAAAGTTATGGATTTGATATAAATTAATTAAGCTGTTCAGGCCTAAAATTGTATGGAGTTTTGAAATGTTAATTAGTAAAGATCTACTACAGGAAAACAAGCGATTTTCTACTACAAATATTGTAGATAAACGGTAGGAAACACAAATTTTTTATCGATTTCTTACGAAAAGTAATCATAGAAAATCTTTCGTGAGAACTTTTATTTTGTAGAAAAATAATAGAAAATTTCCTACGGAAATAATATCGTAAGAAATTTGTAAGAAAATATGGTAGGAAAGTGGAATGAAGTTTTTGACCAATTTCCTACAAAAATATTTGTAGGATTTCATCATGTTTTCTTCTAGTGAGATGAAATTGTTCTCGTATACGAATTACGGTTAGACATGAAATTAACATTTGCAAGACATGCTTTTCTATCTAATAAAAGTTATGCTAATTAAAAGAGTCTCGTATCAACATAAAATACAAAACAGAAGAAGACGTACCATTAACACAATGCATCACTTCTGTCACTTTTAGCCGTCAAAGCTCCCATTTTCTGTTTACTTTCACATCACACATAACTGTACAAAGGAATTAGCAACAGTACTATTAAGAAGAATACATATAAAACACGAATAAAAATGAAGCTGTATCGTTTCCCTAACCATATCTATAGTGTAATCCACTGGAGCTAGTGAATTCTTTTTGTTTTTGTTTGCTTGCCTTGTCTAACGACTAAATCAATAGAAGTCAAATAAAATAAGGCAAGTGTATTATGTATATGTTATTTGATAAAAAAAAAAAAAACTAATCTTGTCTTGCCTGAAAATGGGTTCCTTTCGTACATGCAATATCCCCCAAAACCCAAAATCAATACCAAACAAAAACCCAAAATTTGAGACTAAAGCATCATCTAAAGAGTACAAAGTGATTATAGCATCATCTAAAGAGTACAAAGTGATTATCTCTTTGCGCAGATCTTAAACAAACAGATCTAGATTCAACTAAAGTATGAGAATATCCAGAAGCTTGCGATCCATTACAGACAAATTGAAACAAACACCAACAAATGTTCAGACTCACACGAAACAAATTCTCAAAGAAAGATACAAAACAGAAACATAGTAAAGCTCAAATGATCGAAGTAGGTGAAGAAAAATGGAGCAGAACGTTACCTGGTGAATAAAGCTTGGAAATTAGGGTTTTGTGTGATCTGAGAAAGAGGCAGAAGCCAAGGAGTAGAGTTCAATTAAGGGGTATTTATACAACAACAGTTATAAGGAACACAGTGATAAAACTAGGAAAGACAAGACCTGAAAAAATAAGATCATCGTGAGTTTGTCTTCCTGCGACCACATCTCTTCCACCATTCTCTCCTTCGGATTCTGGTTCATGTTCAAGAGTGGAGAGAAGCGTTTCCTCTGTGGGCGGCTGTGTCTTTTGTCTTTCCATGATAAGTCATGATATACTTTGTTATATATGTGTAGAGAAGATAAGGTCTGTAAACCTAATTACCTTTTTTGTTTTCAGAGTGGGTAGGTCAGATACCACTCACAATATCTGTGGACAACAAATTTTTTCATTTTATCTGAAACTCTCTTTATTTTAACAAATTTTATTTATTAATTTAATTATTTTGCTTTCTTTTTAGTTTTTTTATATATATTTTTTAATTTTACTGGATTTTTTTTTCTTTAAAATAAATAAAATTAATTTTAAAATATTAGAATTTTTAAAAATTAGTGTTTTTAATTGAAATATTTTGGTCTATATAATAACTGAACTACATATAAAGTCATTTGGGGAAATAACTGAACTACATTAATAACGGTCCCAACGTTATTAATTTATAGACGTTTTACTGTATAGGCTTTCATATTAAATAATAGAAAATAATATATTCTAAAAGATTAAACAATCCAATAACTCAATGCATTTAGCAATTTTTTTAGATAAAAATATTAGATGTGTTATTCGCCACAATACTGACATCCAACAAAATAGTATTGCGATTTAAATCCTCTCGTTGACGGTTAGCGCTGATGACTTCTTTCTAGAAGTTACTTTTTTGTTGCAATCCCAACATTCTCTTTTTTAGAAACTTAGAATTTTTTGAGCTAAAAACATATGATTCAAATGGTGAATCTTAAGCGTATCTACGACCATTTATTATCTATTATTGTGTTAGTGCTTAGATTTTTTATATTTCTAGAAAATCCAAATGTGAAATTTGATTGTTGTCGTCTTTTGCAAACTTGTATCTATTGTATCTAAAACCAAAGAACCAAAATTATTGGATTGCTGATGAAAAGCAAAGCTCATCATGGATATGGAAATTCATGATCGCTTTGAAACCCATGGCTAAAGAGATGGAATGACAGCTACGGCTTTAGAGGCTACTGTTTTGCAAGGGACAAACTCTCAAGGATGAAGGACTTGTCCTCTACGCTGAAGAAGCTGGTCACACAAGCCACAATTTATTTTTTGTGGAAGGACTTATCTTGATTGATATGATGGCATGTGTTCATTAACATTGTTCTATATGATTTTCCAAAGTTCGTTTGTTACCATTGGTTAGGGTTTTAGTTTATGTGTGTATTTATCAAAAAAAAAAAGAAAAAAAAAAAGAAAAAAAAAAGAGCTCTTACTTCTTACCAAATTGATGCGTAACAAGGATTATTTTTAGTGTATTAAACAATCGATTGAATCTTTTAGTTAATTATGTTTTTATCATATTTTGTTTTTTATAGTAAGATTTAATTATTTTTGGTAGCCATTTGCAGAGCACGTGCCTTTATTTAATCTTTGTTTCTAAAAACATTTAGTTTCAAAACTCATTATTTTTTTAAATCATTATTTGCATATAATCTACCTTTCATTAAAAAAAAAAAAAAAAAAAAAACAGAGGATTCCAAAAACTTTATGACCCCGGGTTTGGATATCTGAAGAATAATTAAAATCCACTGGCTTCTTTTCCATGTTTCAACTCGCTTTTTGCGAAGGAGAATAATTATATACACCCATACAATAACAAATCAATTTGTTCATAAACCAATATAACCATCCTTTTTACCCCATAACAAATAAGTTAATATAACCATCCTTTTTACCCCATAACAAATAAGTTAATATAACCATCCTTTTTTGTATACAAATGATCGATTGCCTTAATTCAAAATACGACAAAATAAATGACTCAATGGTTAAATCTTGAACCAAACCCACGACATTTCGTGCCTTCTTTTGCATGCTGCTTACCTTAAAGTCGAAAAGTAGACCGAAAAAATGAATGAAGCAGTAACTCAATGGACCAAAACCTCCGGCTAATTTTCTTCAATTCAGAAACATTCTTCCGATTCATAATTTCTAGAAAGAGGAGGGGACATGACAACTTAATAATTCAAAATTATAACCTCCAACCTCTTAACTTAGAGATGTAAAAGGAAAGTTTTGGAGCCCATTTCCATACATATGAATACCATTCATCATAAAACCGAAACCTGATAATGTATTTGAAGCTAACTGAGTCAAGAAAGTTACATCGACTTCTTCTTCAGTCTCTGACTTGCCTCCTTAAGTCTTAGACTTTTCCTTACTCCCCCATCTTTGACTTTTCCTTGAGGACTTTTCCTTTTAGTTGTTTCTTCTTCATGACCAAAAAGAATAGTTGTTTCTTCTTCTGCTGGCTGCTGATATTTCTTAATAAGAGAAATCATGGGATGCATATTACTCTCCTTATCCTGCTCGATCTCCACCTGCAAACCAAAAAACAAAACAAACAAGAGTGAATTTCGGATTTCTGTACCTTTTTGTGCCTTATATAACAAACTTACATCTAAAATTGGCATCGCGTCTCTGCATTTCTTGATAGCATTATAATTGACTAGGCAATTCTTACAGTCCAGCCGTGCTGCTGGCTTACCCAAACCAAGGAGTACAGCAAGTTTGCCCAGCTGGTGTTAAACACAACTTTCTCATGTTACAAAATAAAACAAGTTAACAAATGACAAAGAGAGATGATAGATCGATTACCTTGGACCCGGACGAAATGAAGGGAACAGTATCAATTATTGCTTTGGGCCTAGGTGGTGGTTTCCCAATATGCTTACATTCTTTTTCCAACATTGGCCAATCGGATTTGCGCAGGTCGTGGCCAATCCAGGTTTTGTCGTGGAGCATATAGTAGACAAAGTCGTAGGATTCAGATAATGTAGGTTCATTTTTTAACCAACCTGGAGTGTTTCTTCTTGCGGGTTTACCATTTATGTTAGTAGCTTGGACGCAAAACCAGGTTTCATTAATAACTTCCAGCGTCTTAGAAGTCACTTCCATTAAACCGAAATGCAGCAACCCGTTACTACCTTTTTTGAAATCGAAGAAAGTAACACGGCCCTCCGTCTCCAGCATCGGTAAAAAAAATACACATGAGAGAGATTTAATTCACTTCCAACTCCAAATCCGGAAATCAGACAAACACACAAACAAAGAACAAAATTCCAGAAGCAGCTTTTTTACCTTCATCGCGGCCAATCTCTCTTCTAGAGAAGATGGAGATTCAGCTAAAGATTTCAGAGGGGGATTCTCTTTTCCTAACAGATGAACCCAAAAGAAAACAATTACTCTGAGCTATGAATTCTAAACGACATTGTATTTGATTCGTGAGTCACAAGAAAATCCTTTTCCTTACCCTCCAGTTTTTGACTTTTTCTTGGTTCACTGCCCCTTGCTGATTTAGTTGTTGCTTTTTCTGGTGACTGCTGACATTTTATCAGATGAGAAATCATGGGAAAGATATTACTCCACATATCCTGCTCCTCCTCCATATCTAAAATTGGCATCGCGTCTCTGCATTGATTGATAGCATCGTAATTTTCTTTGCAATTGTTATAGTACCCAACTGATGGCTCACCCAAACCAAAGAGTACAGCAAGTTGGGCCAGCTGCATCATTGGTTAAACACAAGCTCATGTTACAAAATCAACAAGTTAAGATATGACAAAGACCAAAGCAGAGATAGAGATACATTGGTCCCAGACGAAATGAAGGGAACTGTATCAATTATTCCTTTGGGCTTAGGAGATGGTTTCCCAATATGAATAAATTCTTTTTCCAACTTTGGCCAATCAGAATTGCCTAGGCCGTGGCCAATCCAGAATTTGTCGTGGAGGATAAAGTAGACAGCCTTGTAATATCTATCTAATGTAGGTTTGTTTTTGTCCCGAGCTGGAGTGTCACTTGCTGGTTTACCAGTGTTATCAGTAGCTTGAACGCAAAACCGGCGTAGAGTAATAACTGACAGCGTCTCAGAACACGCTGTCATTCCACTGAAATGCAGCAAGCCATCCCTACCGTCTTTGAAATCAAAGAAAGCAACAAGCTTCCCCAACTCCTGCATCTGTGAAAAAACAAGAAAATTATACATGAGAAATTTAATTCACATCTCCAGCATCCATAACAAAACCGATCGAAATCTATGTCACGTAACCAAGAAGAACCAATCATCAGATTGTATGAACCAATAACGATACAAACGCTTGAGAAAAAAGAGAGTTGATTATTTATATAATTTGGTACCATTCTAGGCTCAAGATATGGAGGAAGCTGTAAAGAGAATGAGGCAAAAAATAAATGCTCTCAGCCGATTAGGACAATGACACCATATATATCTCCAAGATAATGAACCCATATAGAAAACTTTTGAAACTCAAGCAATCAACAGTCACCAAAATCAGAGACAAGGCAAAAGAGATCACCGAATCAATGATTCAAAACAAACATAGTATTCGATCAACAGGATTTTGAATTTCATCATCAATATTAATTTAATGGAATTTCAGATCAAAAGAAACATAATCGTAATGAAACTACTGTATATATTCTTCTCAATTTCATATACTCAAGACAAAGAGCAAACTCTAGTCTTCCTACACAACACAGTGATTTATCCTAAACCAATTCATAAGCTCTTTGTAATAATAAAAATCAAAAAAATTTCGTTTAAGCCTACTCGAATTCAAGAATCTAACTCATGAAAAATTACAGATTGAAACAAACGATCGAGACCAACAATGACGCAAGTAAGAAGATTTCGTTCATGCTTGGGAAATTAGTTAATGGGGGTAGAGAAAGGTGGTACCTTTGAACTCGGTCACTCGAGAATCTGAATCACTGAATCAGTCAAAAGTTCAAACTCGATTAGAAAAACAGGAACCAACTTTCGTTGAGATCATGAGGCAACCAATAAAAATATTGAAGTCGTAACATAGAAAATTGAAACCTGGGATTTGAAGGCTTGACAAAGATCAATTATAAGAATTATGACAACTTTAGGATACGATGGAGACTAGAAAATTGGAGAAGAAAAGAACTAGGGTTCACGATTATATGTGTTTTGTTTTTGGAAATTTTTTTTTTTGCTAAAATCTCAATATTCCCGCAGAAACTAAAATCTCAATCTTTGGTTTTCATCTCTTTAAGACTATAGAGTTTAACATTCCACATGAACAATCTACAAGTCTCTGAGGACGGCCTAACAATCTCACGATGCAATATACCAAATATATATATTTGACCTTCCTAATGATCTCGTTAACCATATACTCTCGAGATTGCCGATGAAATCTATAGCTAAGCTTTGTTGCGTATCGAAGCTTTGTTCATCCATTTTTCGCCGTCCACATATCAGTGAATTGCTCTCTATCAAGTCTTCTGGTTCTCCAAGAATCTATCGAAGCATTGTTATTCTTCTCATCACCTCAACCTCAAGATCCTATTGAGAACTCTTCTAGTGTAGTCTCGTCTTTTGTTGGTTCTAATCATCATAAGAAATTCACAACAAATCGTCCCTCTCAGATTAGTCTCCCTATCAATGGGTTTGTTTGTGGTCAATATCAAGACAATAATCATCGTAAGATTGTTGTGATTTGTAATCCTGTCACTAGAGAGTCTTTAACCTTACATACCTGAAATGGGAGAGAAGTGGATTGGTGCAAGAAGCTATTTCGGGTTTGATCCTATCGACAAACATTTCAAGGTATTATGCTTGGGATTAGGTGTTATAGTAGAAAAATACCAAGTTATGACACTAGGGATTGGAAAACTTTCTTGGAGAATGATATATTGAATGTTGCAAAGCGCATTATCCTTTATATGATTCATGGGATATGCATCAATGGTGTTTTGTATTATCGAGCTGAAGTTAAAAGAGGTTCGGGGATTGATCTCTTATAGTTTGCTTTCATGTTAGGTCTGAGGAATTCAAATTTATTAACTTAGATAACAACATGTTAGTAGGTTCTTCTTGGACCTTGATCAACTACAAGGGTAAATTAGGTGCAGTTGATAAAAAACGCTACCTGTAATTTAGGTTTTTGGTTCTTGAGGATGCCAATAATCATAAATTTTCAATGCATATTGTCAACATGATGCCTGATTTGTTGTGTGCGCAAGCGCGGATGACGGAATTATGCTTTGTTGGAGCCACAAGTCGTGGTGAAATTGTGTTGTCACAGTTCTCTCTATCAGATCCTTTCTATGTTTACTACTACAATTTCAAGCGTTAGAATCCAAGGTCTTGAAACACTTGATCACAATCAAAGAGTTCACACCTTTTTAGACTATGTAGAAGATGTGTGTATCTTATGCAAATGTTTAGGGATCTTTTTATAAACATACTCTGTACACATTTGATCATTAATGAAAAAGTAAACCATTTATTTAGTTTACTAATATGGTATCTGAGCCCAAGGTTGGCCCAACAAACAATTTTCCACAAAAATGGTTTTCCACCTATGCGGCCCATATAAGTGGCATGTCTTGTTGTATTTCCGAGATGTTAGGCTTGAACTGTTTCTGATTGGACCGTTATCCACCCATATCTCGAGGAGGCCTATTAGAATGTCCCACATCGGTTGGGATAAAGATCTTTGGGTAATATATAAAGATGTGGCAATCCTTAACTCATAAGCAAGCTTTTGGGATAAGTTAGATCACATTCCTAATATATACTTATAATTTTCTTTTTTTAGCTCGATCTTGGTATAAGAAGAGCATGATGAGAAACTTTTGGAGTTTATGTCTTCCTCAATAAATGTTAATTAATATATACTTCTTAATTATCTGTAATATGTTACAAATCAAGCTAAGCACATTGAAACGCTGAAACTAGATGCCGCTTCACTCATCAAAGCCAGAGTAAAAGTGACCTAGCCTAACCAATCACGAGTCAACCCAAAGCTAGGACAGTCACTGCCTCTTTGGAGGCTGCGTTGTTATCTTTCTACGATGGTGATAAGTCATGAAATTGAATGTGTTCAAACAAATTGTCACGAGATGTTAAATATCAAACAAATTGAATGTGTTCAAACAAATTGTCACGAGATGTTAAATATCTCCTTCTACAAAGCTGTTATTAAGTTCTTTCCACATCAAGTATCCGATCTGGAACTTGCCGTCTTGCTCCTGGAGAAGTGCCATACCACGACTTCTGTTTCTGCCTTGAGGCAAGAAAAAGCACTGGAGAAATGGAGGCCAAATGTGTTACTCTTTTGTGGCTTTCAATCCTTGTATTGGTCCCGTTTGATATTTCTTCTGTTGATACAAGCATTGCTAATGACAAGACCTTTGCTGTGGGACGACCTTGCTCCTTTGGTATTGAAGCAAAGCTTTTAACTAGACCGGATATGGGAAAATGCTTCAATTTTGAGCTTCGTTTCTGTGTACAAATTACTCAGCTTGAATGGATGAACTAACTTTTCTTTGTTCTATTGTGGCATTTCCATTTCAGCTTTTTCGAGTGACACATGAAGTTTTATTTTCTAAAGGAAGATAGTGTCATGAACCACTTTCGCTTGCTTGGTGACCGGATTTGATTTTCCTGTTTTTTATCTTGTAGAAATATTGTTACTTAAAGTTGTTGCATTTTGCATCTGAATCTTATATGTCTACTCATATTGGCAGACTGCTAGCCGGAAAGTGTTGCTAGATGATGTGACCGTGCTAAGCAAATCAAATGCGGCGGCTAAAATTCCTTTGCTTCGCAAGTATTTGATCAAGTTAACTCAGAGGATAGGGCTTGTTTGTCTTCCTCATCGCTCACCTTTGACCTTCCTGGCGTTATGTGGTACATACCTTTTAGCTTGTAGAATAGTATTTTGAAGAGTAACTTCCTCGTCATGGGTTTATATATTCGTTTAACTCATGTTGTATATGTCCTTAACATCTTTGGTCCTTTTCAGTTAGTTATCCGAGACTTATTTAAACAAAAACCATTGTATTTTAAAGAATTACCCTTTTTATTGATTTACCTGCAGGCTCAAACCGCCTCTCTTTCTGAAAATATGTCTACTGATCATACTGTGGCTGATATATCACAACCGGAAAGTTCGGATGACCAAGAGGATGAAGATATGGATGTTCCAGAAATCTTAGAAGAGATTATTGAAATGCTACTCTCTGGTCAACTAAGTCTTGTCCATGTCTCTAAACCTCTTCCCAAGCTTCCAAAGATCTTTCCACAGACATTTTTTGTTTGGAGAGTTTAAGAAAAATCGAATGTATGGAGATGATGTGGAATCTAGCGAGTGAACTTCAAAGCAAAGAAAGAGATTTTGAAAGATGCACACAAATCAATCACCTTATCGCCACGTTTGATAGCAATGCCTGTGGCTGTTGATGATAGGGTGGTTTGTCAGGCTAGTCTTTGTCAAGACCCATTTCGTTCACACAATCACACTTATCCAGAAAGTTTCCATCTCCTTTATGGCTGCACTCTCATATATCTACGATCAGTTTAGCTGCACAATAATAATAAAAAAAATAAATAAATAAATAAATAAACTTTCCTTCATTTCCAGAGACCAAATTATCACAAAACTCACATTCAATTATGGCCTTGTTTGTTTCCTAAACTTATGAGATTTCTAGACGCAGTATCTGGAGACAGTTATTGGACGCAGTAACGAGATGTGTTTGTTTGCTATTTTGGTACATTCGTGCAGAAATTGTATCTAGATGCAGTTACGTTCGTTTGTTATTTTTGTAGTTGTATATGAACGCATTTTGTGTCAAATGACTAAAAAG
Organism: Erysimum cheiranthoides; assembly: GCA_011420285.2. NCBI lineage: Eukaryota > Viridiplantae > Streptophyta > Magnoliopsida > Brassicales > Brassicaceae > Erysimum > Erysimum cheiranthoides. Next base: position 9,042,374 of record CM022177.2, read on the forward strand.
TCCTTATTTTTCCTTTTGGTCTAAACATGAATATAATAATGTCTAAAAGTGAAATTAACTTGTCAAAAATTATATTTAACTTCAAATAAAATTATCATAAACAAAAATAAACATCAAAATCCATTTTTCATGGATTACAAAAATTCAAAACCCATAAAACTCAAATTCAAATTTTTTTTTTGGTCTAAACATGAAAATTTTCTTTAATATTATAATGATATATAAAATCGAGCGAGAGAGATTACCTGGGATTCCTGAGGGAACTGGCGATGGTTGAAGACCTGCTCTGTTCGACGTTTTACAGCTCGTTGAAGAAGAAGATGGAGGTGGATTTAGGATTTTGGGGAAACATGGCTGCGCAAGTGAGAGCTCGAGAGAGATGGAGAATTAGGTTATAGTTTGGGCACAAAATTTTTGTAATTTTTAAAATTAGAGAGGGGTATTTTCGACTTTTGCCAATATTGGATGAGTTTACTGTAGCTGAACGCACCAAATAGACTTATCAGATATTCTAAATTTTCTTAATGAGTTTTGCATCTTTATCCGGACGCAGAAGCTGGCTCATGTGCTAAATAAGCACTAAACAAACAACAAAGCTCATCTGCATCCAGATAATGCGTCTGGATAAGCAAACGAACAGGGCCTATATCACAAAGATCAACCAAAACAACTTAAGTTTCTCTGATTCAGTAGCTTTACCATCAACAACTTCACCAAAGTGAGCAAAAGCATCCTTCAAGGACTGGTCATCAGTTCCCCATGACAGTCATGAACCAATCAATATTACAAGTTTCAGTACACTAAAGGAATTATGAAACCAAGAACTCTCAATATCATAAGAATAAATATATACCGTATTAGATTTTTACCTCCAACAAAAAGCATAGATGTAACTATTCCTAGAAATGTTCTATCTCAAAAGACCACCGAGTTTGTTGCAAAAAGCCATTCTACAAAGTTCAAAAAATATCAAATCAATACCAAACAAGAACCCTAAACCTATAAGACTACTAAATCATCATCTAAAGAGAACAAATTAATTATCTGTTTAGATAGATCTTAATCAAACAGATCTAGATGCAACTAAAGCACAAGAGTATATCCACAAGCTTCCGATTCATTACAGACGAAGAGAAACAAACACCGACAAATATATATACGGAGACTCACACGAATTAATTTTCAAATCAGTAACATATATAATAAAGGACAAAGTCTCATCCGTTATAGACGCATAGAGAACATAAGGTCTGTAAACCCTAATTACCTTTTTTTGATTTCAGAAGATAAGGTTAGATGTCAAACCATATCTGTGGACAACAAAAAATTTTATTTTATCTGAAACTTTCTTTATTTCATCAAATGCTATCTATTAGTTTAATTATTATGCTTTCTTTTTAGTTTTAGTTTTTATGTTTATTTTTATTTTACTGGTGTTTTTTTTTCTTTGAAATAAATAAAATTATTATTTTTAATTATTACAATTTTCTAAAATTAGCTTTTTTATTTGTTTTGTCATTTTGAAATAAAAAAAACCATAATTTCTAAGAACCAATGGCTCAACCGCTCAAGTACATAACCAGGAAACAAAGCAAAAACCAAAATAAAAGGATTAACGTCCATGTTTCTCCTAAAGATAGATAAATACCAACGGAACCATCCGTCTCACGTGACACTATTTCAAGGGCAATTGAATGAAACGTAATCTTCCTACAGCCAACGCCTACTTGGGCAATCTTATTGATAGCCGTCCGCACAACTTTTTCCACAATTTCAGATGTATTGTTGTTTCCTTTAGAAGCTTATAAACCAAGGGAAGACGACAATCGAGTACATCGCTTCCCTTGTCTTCCTTAACAATCATCAATTGTTTCTTCTAAAATTTGAAAAGAAAAAAAGGGAAACTAAATACCCATCCTTTTTTTTTTTGGGCTAACTAAATACCCATCCAGGATTATACTAAAATCTAGAAATTGAATAGAAGAACATTGATTAATTGTTTACTCAAGGAAACTGTTTGTTTTTCCACATGAGACATTAGAAACATTTGTCATCACAACTTGAATTATCCTCCTTAATACCTAATGTATCACTACAGAAAGCAAAATCGATATGGAACAACAAACCACATAATTTACCATCCAACATACCAAAATCGATATGAGATGCATGTGACTCTTGCAGATTGTCGTTCCGTCTTGTTTATGCTTTCAATAGTGATAAAATCAGAGCTTAAGGATGATAAGCTAAGTTGTAATGTTGATGGATGCTTCTAAATGTGTCTCTTGTGGCAAAACAAATAGCTTACTTGAGTAAAATCAATCGCTCAATCCTCTTCAATTCATATCTTCAATTTAATTCAATTTTGGATCACTTTTTAGTTTCTTTTTTTTTTCCTTCTCAGATATTAGAAGAAGCAATTGATGATTGCAAAGGAATAGATAGCGAAATTGAATTCTTTATAATGGAAAAACTTCCTTTCGTTTTTATAGGGTATTTTTATAGTTAATAATCCGTTTAGGCCTAAAGGTGTATGGAGTTTTTGATTGAGTTTTGATGTCAATTAATAAAGTTGAATTTTTTTCTTGTATAAGAATGACGGTTCTTGACCAAAAAAAAATGACTGTTAGAAATGAAATTAACATTTAAAATAAATGATTTTCTATCTGATCAAAATTATGTTAATTAAGAGTCTCATATCAACCAAAAAAAAAAGGCATACCGTTGACATGATGCATCACTGCTGTCACTTTTCGCCGACAAAGCTCGCATTTTCTGTTAACTTTCATCACACAGCTCTATGAAGGAATTAACAACAATTGAATTAAGAATAATAAATATACTAATAACTAGTGCATTCTTTGTGGTTTTGTTTGCTTGGAATAATAACTAAATCTATATATATATATAATGAGATAGTTTTCTCTCCATCTAGAGTGTCCACATAGGCGACACATCAGTTACACGTCATCATAAATTTTAATAGATGCAAAATGTTACTAAAAAGATTTGGACTCCTTACCTCATGCATTTAGTGAGTGCATTACAAACCAAATTACCATTTAAATCATTTTGGTTAATGTAAAATTTTAAACTATATATATTATGTTATACAAGTGTCCCACAATTTATTTATTAAAACAATAAACATTAAAAACAAAATTAATTCACATACTTTTATCAAAAGAAAATATATGTTCACAAACAGTAACATGACTTTTATATAAATAAAAAGTAATATAATACAACATACAAAAATATGAAAGAAAAAATATGTGATAAAAAATAGGATAATTATACAAGTAGATAGTTCAATTTCACTCAAAATAAGAAATGATTTACTTTTAAATAAAAATGAATATTTAACTTTAAAAAATAGTATTAGAGTAGAAATTGCTGTTACGAATAAAAATATTTAAAAAATATGAAAAGAGATTGGTTAAATATAAAGTAAGATAATTTCATTCTACTTAAAATAAGAAATAATTTCTTTTTGTAACAATATTTGGTAATAGTAAAGTCAATATTTCTGTTACCGATTAAAAAAATTTCAAAAAAATCATTGTATGTTTGTAAAACTTAAAAGCGTCGGAGATTATAAGAAAAATTGTATTCATTGTAAGTTTGATGTTCTTTTAGGTGTTAATCATCATTTTTGATTTTCCTATATAAAATTAATTAATTATTTTCATGTAAATATTTATTTTCAACGAAAACTCTTAAAATAAGCAAAAACCTAAAATGAAGAGTTGTTAAAACAAAAGTATGCATATAGTCATATAGATATCAGAAATGGATGATAATATCCATAAATTTTCAAAAATATTTGGTATATTAAAAAATATGAAAGAAAAAATAGTAAATGTGGTTGAAAAAAAATTAGATGTCACGAAAACACATGATGAAAATAATTAAGCAAATAAAGTATCTGATATAAGTGAATAAATCACTAAAAATTTCAAATTTATAATTAACTACAAAAGTTAAGATAACATAGAGATTTTGAAAAATATAAAATCAATGATATTAGTCACGATGAAAGCAAAAAACAACAATAATGTCTAATATTATGAATCTAAGCACAACTAATGTTTAGAAACAGTTAGAAAAATACATGTAACATCAACCACATAAGCAAAAATATTAAAAAATTCTTAAAATGATAATTATTTTTTAACGCATATAATATTTTCTAATACACAAACCCGCGCATCGCGCGGGCCTATTTCTAGTAGAAGATAAATGGTAGTATAATGCAAGTGTATCTAATATTTGATGAAAAAAAAATAAAAAAAATACTGGCCTGAAAATGAGTTCCTCTCGTACATGATATTTATTTTTATTTTTTTTTGTACATAATATTTTAATTTCCTTCACAATGCTACGATCGATTTCCCGCAAAAGCCAAAATCAATACCAAGGAATGGTCATCAGTTCCCCATGACAGACCTGAACCAATCAATATTACAAGTCTCAGTACACTAAACCAATTATGAAACCAATAACTCTCCAATCTCATAAGAATATAGATTAGATTTTTACCTCCGACAAAAATCTTGGTAGATATCAACCGGAGATATCCAATCATAGATGTAACCATTCCAATCATAGAAACTTTCCTTCATCTCCAGAGACCAAACTATCACAAAACTCACATTCAATGATACCACAAATATCAACCAAAACAACTTAAGTCTCTCTTGTTCAGTAGCTTACCATATACAACTTCACCAAAGTGAGCAAAAGCATCTCTCAAGGACTGGTCATCAGTTCCCCATGACAGACCTGAACCAATCAATATTTCAAGTCTCAGTACACTAAACCAATTATGAAACCAAGAACTCTCAATCACATAAGAATAAACACTAAACCAATATTTACCACAGCAACCGGGGAGTTTGTTGCAAATAGCCATTCTACAAAGTTCAAAAAACATCAAATCAATACCAAACAAGAACTTGATTATCTCTTTGAACAGATCTTAAACAAACAGATCTAGATGCAACTAAAGCACAAGAGTATCCACAAGGACAAGGTCTCGATTCGTTACCGACAAATGTATGGACCACTCACAGGAATGAATTTTCAAAGAATATACAAACCAGAAACATAATAGAAGCTCACGAGATCTGAGAAAGAGGCAGAAGAAATGGAGAATGAAGACAAGGTGTAGGGATTAAACAACAACAGTTATAAGGAACAGTGATAAAACTAAGACCTGAAAGAATAAGATCATCGTGAGTGTGTCTTCGTGCGACCACATCTCCTTCACCATTCTCGCCTTTGAGAGAAGTTGTTGTCTCTTTGGCGGCTGCGTTGTTATCTTTACAGGTTATGTAAAAGTCATGATATGCTTTGTGGTCAACAAATCTTTTCATTTTATCTCAAACTCTCTTTATTTCAACAAATTCTATCTATTAATTTAATTATTTTGCTTTTTATTTTTATTTTTATTTTACTATGAGTTTTTTTCTTTAAAATAAATAAAATTATTTTTAAATTACAATTTTCTAAAATTAGTTTATATTATTTTAGAAAATAAGAAATGTTTTCTCATTTATAAAGGTTAACCAATAGAAAACAAATACTGCATAATTTAAATAGTTATAAACTATTAATTTAAAATAAATGGTACATAGAAACTTAAGACAATTTACTAAAATGAAACAAATCCAAATCATGCGTAGTAAATCTTCGTCTAAATTAAATTATATAGAGCAAGTTATGGAGTCATGTAACAAAACTTTGTTATCAAGACTTACATAGAAAATAATATGCATATGAACATATTGTGTCGGTAACTTACAAATTATCGAGCGTCAATGACCGAGAGAGTGATTTGGTTCACAGTACATTCATGGTGTGTACTTGACGACGACTCAGCCTCCAGAGGACATCTCCCAACGCAAAAGCCGGGCCGCTTAGGCAGAGAAATAGCCGTAGTTTCGCTTCCGAGCATCACCATTACTGATGACATCAACGGTCTGTCCTCAGCACGTTCTTGAACACACAAGAGACCAATTTGCATACATCTTAATATTTCATCAATGGACGAAGAATCTATGTTGATAGGATCTACGATCTCTAGCCTTTTTCCTTCCTCCCAATTCCTCCACACCTGTGCATAAATGATGGAATATTTATTTTAGTGTTATCATCAAATTATGAGTGCGAAACAATATCAAATTCAAGAGTGTTCTTAGCTTACAAAACCGAGGAGATTAAGATCACGGTTTGAGTTGTAGAATCCATTATTTCGCTTGCCACATATAATCTCAAGAAGCAAGACCCCGAAACTGAAAACATCCGACTTCATCGAAAATATCCCGTTCATTGCATATTCTGGAGACATATAGCCGCTGCATAACAAAGAACAAACTCATATATTAATTATGAGGTTTTTTAAAAAAAAAAAAAAAAAAAAATTTAAACTTGGATTAGAGATAAAAGCTCTTTGTTTTTTCTTGGAGAATAATTGCTTACTAAGTTCCGACCACCTTCCTCGTATTAGCTTCTATCTCCTCCCGTCCAAAGATCCTGGCCATCCCGAAATCTGAGATCTTTGGAGTCATATTTTTATCAAGCAATACGTTACTTGCTTTCAAGTCTCTATGGATAATCCTAAACCGTGAATCTTGGTGAAGATATAGAAGTCCTCTAGCAATTCCATTGATAATATCAAATCTCTTCTGCCAATTTAATTTAGAGCATCGGGTTTTGTCTACAAATCGACCACAACCGACAATTTGTTAAGTTATTGCCAAAGATATTCAATTGTTAGAATAGAACCTGTTTTAAGTCACTAACCAAAGAGATGAGAATCAAGGCTTAGATTCTCCAAGTACTCATAGATCAACATCTTCTCACCGTTATCGACACAACAACCAAGAAGCCGGACAAGGTTTATGTGTTGAAGCTTTGCAATTAGTCTAACCTCGTTCTTGAACTCATCGATCCCTTGTGAAGACATTTTCGATAGTCTTTTTACCGCGATTTCTTTCCCATCAAGTAACCTCCCCTGTTACCACACATTTGATTATATAATGAAACATTGTGCAGTGATAGATTTTCAATAAGTTTTGAATCACTTGTAATTTACCTTGTAAACGATACCGAAACCACCATGTCCAAGCTTGTTGGCGTTAGAAAAATTGTTTGTTGCCATGGCAAGAGCTTCAAAATCCATCATTGGAAGCTTTAGATACTCTGTTTTGTTTTCGCTGGATCTGTATCTCTTGCGTGATATTACCACTTCGTTCATTAACGAATCTTGGCTTCTCACTTCATCAACTGTTTCATTCAGAGACAAGAAAACAATCAAGACATTTGATCATCAAAATTTACAAAAAAAAAAGGAAATTAAGCTATTAACTTTTACCAATAGGTGTGTGAATTGCTATTGCTCGCTTCTGCTTTCTTTTCCAAAAACGGAAGATAATGAAACTTAAAAGAAACAAAATGCTCACTCCAATACTCGAACCTATGATTTTTTCATTTTTGATCCTCTTGTCATCTGCAATAAAAATGTTTAGGAAGGGATCATATTACATGATTTGGTCCGCAACATGAAATAATATACGGACCTCTTAATTAAAAAAAAAACAAAACCTCTTTTAAAGTGCAAAGGAGAAAGAACTAACCAAGATCAGCTGCGGCTAGTCTAATGTAAAGATCTTGACCTCCCTTGGCATAATTTCGAACATCCAAAATCTCTCCGGTCCAAATCACACAACCCGAACCGCCATTACGAATATCCGTATTAGCATATGCCGTACAATTACAATCTTTTAGACACCTCTCTTCACATTCTTTCAACCCAATTCCTCTGTCCACAATTGTCGTCGTAGTATCTGGCAATTTCATGTTCTTCAACCGCACAAACCCATCTCTACCATCACAACTCAGATTCCTCTTCCTCACGCAACCAATAGAATCATCTCTTAAACCCAATGCTTGCTCATTCATTGGCTCAAACCCTTTGATACAATTACATATCGGTGAAGCGTTCGAATCGCAATAACCGTAATTCCCACACTCTTTGTAGTTATCACATAGGTCCTTTGGTAAGTACCATAACTGTTTCCAACTCTGTGCTGTCTCAATCCAAGTTGATGGTTGTAATAATCCCAAGGAGCTTAGGGTTGATCTCGTGTAAATATTGGTTTTGTTGATTCCGTATGAGTAAGTCACTTCTTCATTACTCGCTGTGAAATTGTAAACAAAGTAATCAAGTAGTTGTTTCGTCCCTGGTAAGCCGCTAAACCGATTTCCGATCCACGGTCCAGTGCGGTATGTTATCGACTCTCTGCTGCATACGTAGAACTCAGGGAACCCTCTGGTTTGGAGTTTAGCCGAGAAATCGCCGCTTGATGGATCATCTGTGGTTTTCCAAGATCTCAAGAATCTGTCAAATCCGGTTTTTTTATCCCATCCCATTTTCATCTCCGGAAGTAAAGTATCTGTCGGAAAATCAAAACTCTGCCACAAAAAGCCACTTGGATCGTTATTTTTAGAGTCTCTGAGCACGAAGTTACCGTTATCAAGAAGCTCAGCAACCACTGGAGACCTCACATCTCCTCTGGTTAGATTTGTCGACCAAACAGGTGTATCGGATTGATCGAAAATGACTAGGTTATTGCCGGAGATTCTAAGAGTCCCGTTAGAACTAGAGAGAGGATTGTCTCTGTTTCCAACCCATACGTAGGTTCTCTTTGGAATTATCTTGTACCAAATCGCGAGATACCAACGAGAACTTGATGCGGGATTGAAGAATCCAAGCTCGAAGATTTGGCTAGGAGATATAATGGTTTTGTTGCTTGCGATAGTGAGAGATTCTGTGGCCGTCAAAGTGTTTGCAGAAACAGAGAAAACAAGAAACAGAATCAAGAAAATGAAGACGAAGATGTAAAAATGGTGGTAGTTTGGTACACTTCTCATCTCTCTTTATGCCACTTTCTTGTGTTCTGTTTTATTTTCTTCTTGAATCTTGAAGAAATCTTATGTACATATATTTGAGAATTTTTGTTTTCGGTAAAAGCTCCCAATGAAATTACAAACGAATAAATTTGTGAACGTTTTTTTTTTTGGGTGGGTATAAATTTGTGAACGTTAGTTACACGATTTCTCTCTATATTATTGTCGATATTATTATTTTCAGCTGTATTTTCGCATTGAAATGTCTACAGAATAAAAGCCACTATTGAGTTGACCTAAAAAAGAAAAAGAAAAAAAGTCGTTATTATATTTACAATTATTTATGGAAAATTAACAAAACTCATCTTTAAAAAAAACAAAATTAACTAACTAACCATAAAATTATGATAGTATATATGTTATTACCGATTTTATTCCTACTCTACATAGAACTCTATCACAACCACATCTACAACTATCATCATCTTCACTACCGTGGGCCATCCGCTGACCACCACCGTCGGTCACCACCGGTCACCTCCGACCATAATCGCTGGCCACCTTCGACCACCACCAACCACCAATGGCAATTTAGTCATTATACTACTCTATATGGTTATTTACTATATTTTGAATTTGATTATTATGGTGTTAGTTTCTTAATTAACTTATCCAAAAATGTAATTTTCGCAATTCATCCATTGTTTTTGCATTGAAATATCTATAGACTATGTCACTACATATAGTTGACCTAGAAAATAAAAAGAAAAAGTGTAATACTATTTTCTTCAAAATATTTTCTCATCTACATGTATAGCTTAGTAAGACCATCCTCAACGCCATAAGCATATTAGATTAGTTGGTGTATTTGAAGTCTACTAAACGCGGAAGGAATAAGTCCATTTTCCACATATAAAGTCTAATGAAGGGACCAATGGCGGATCCCAAGTTCTTTTTAATTGGAGTACTTATATTAAATATTAATGAATTAAAGTGAAAAATAACATATCTATATATATTATTTTTATTTTGTGTATTAAGAAAAAAGTCATAGTTAAAAAAAAAACATTGACAAAATATAATGAAAGGAGCAGATAATATGGTAGAGTGTAAAAGATAATGAGAAAAAAAAGAAAGAAAAAAAAAAGAAAATGAAAAGAAAAGGTAAAGAAGAATGAGGGTGCATCTAAGAATTTCGAACCCGTTACACTAGAGTTATGGAGAAAAACTCAACCACATAATCTAAGTTAATCAAAAAAAATTTAATTCACAAAACTAATTTATAAGATTTATAAGATGTAATAAAACCATTGTAAACTTGGAGATGGGTCTGTCCTTGAGGGACATGTCATGTGCATCTTCCAAGGAGTTAGTTGAACTTTTTAGCGTTAATTAGGCTTAGAAACATGAGAAATAATATGCTTAGTTTTTGGTTTATGTATTGACGCAGAGATTTAGGTGTACCAATGCAATATAATGGCTGATCAATTCTTGAAAGTACTATGAAGCAGGGGACGCCGTTAGGTACACGTCTCACGTATCCGAAACGTTTCGGAGACGGAGACAACTAGGAAACGACACGGAAACGTCTCCCAAACGTTTCAAACAACTGGTATCGGCTGGCCGTTGATGGGGATGGGATAATTGTGATATGGGGACGTTTCCGAGACGGTTTGAGCAAAAAAATGAGTGTACCCGATATCTCAATATGTTAAATCATATTTCCTTTTTTTTTTTTTTGCAGGAAACAATTGAAGCTGAAGAAAGTGTGGAAGATTAGAAGAAGTGATTTTCTACTCTTTCTATCTTAAATGCAGACAATTTGATTCATTCTTCCTTTCTAAATAGAGTTAGTCTGGTTCTTTTGAGTCTTGTTGATTTGAGCAAATCTAAACTTTTTTTTGTCCATTATCTTTGCTATTTGTGTAAAAAATTGTGTGCGGGTGCATATTGCTGTCTAGCAATCACTTAAGCCATATACGCCGAAGCTAAATATTCAGTTTCAATAGAGTAAAAAATAAATGATTAAAAAGACTAGATTCCAAATTCAAAGTATTTAGTTTAATGAGAAGATAAATTAAATTATAGATAATATTTTGTTCAAATCATATTTATAATCAGAAACATGATGCATACTTTTAAACACCTACTTTGAATAATCGAAGTGATTTAAATTCTTCAACATCTTTTTTCTTTTCTTATGTTTTTCCTAAAAAAAAATTGAATTGATATGTTATTTATAATGAAATATAAGACCTTATATTTTTATGGACTTACAATAAAACGTCTTAAATTAATACTCCATAAATTAATAAACATTATAAAATAGTAAAATTTTCTTGTTCCAAGTGCAAGTGTAAACATAAACATATTGGGTCGGTAATTTACAAATTACCGAGCTTCAATGACCGAGAGAGTTGGTTCACTGTACTTGACAACGACTCAGCCTCAACAGGACATCTCCCAATGCAAAAACCAGGCCGTTTAGGCTGAGGAATAGCCGTAGTTTCGCTTCCCAGCATCAGCATTACTGATGACATCATTGGTCTGTGTTCAGCATGTTCTTGAACACACAAGAGACCAATTTGTATAGATCTTAATATTTCATGTGTCCGGAACGTTGAGGACAAAGAATCTATGTTGAGCAGACCTACGATCTCTATCCCTTTTCCTTCCTCCCAATTCCTCCACACCTGTGCATAAATGATGGAATATTTATTTTAGTGTTATCATCAAATTACGAGTGTGAAACATTATCAAATTCAAGAGTGTTCTTAGCTTACAAAACCGAGGAGATTAAGATCACGGTTTGAGTTGTAGAATCCGTTATTTCTCTTGCCACATATAATCTCAAGAAGCAAGACCCCAAAGCTGAAAACATCCGACTTCATCGAGAATATCCCGTTCATTGCATATTCTGGAGACATATATTCGCTGCATAACGAAGAATAAACTCATATGTTATGAGGTTTTCTTTTTTAACTTGTATTAGAGATAAAAGCTCTATGTTTTTTTTTTAATTGGAGAATGATTGCTTACTAAGTTCCGACCACCTTTCTCGTATTAGCTTCTGTCTCCTCCCGTCCAAATATCCTGGCCATCCCGAAATCGGAGATCTTCGGGGTCATATTTTTATCAAGCAATACGTTACTTGCTTTCAAGTCTCTATGGATAATCCTAAACCGTGAATCTTGGTGAAGATATAGAAGTCCTCTAGCAATTCCATTGATAATATCAGATCTCTTCTGCCAATTTAAGTTAGAGCATCGGTTTTTGTCTACAAATCGACCACAACCGACAACTTGTTAATTTATTCCCAAAGATGTATAGAATAGAACCTGTTTTAGGTCACTAACCAAAGAGATGAGAATATTCAAGGCTTAGATTGATTCTCCAAGTACTCATAGGTCCCTTGTGAAGACATTTTCGATAGTCTCTTTACCGCAATTTCTTTTCCATCAAGTAACTTCCCCTATTAACACACATTTGATTATACAAAGAAACCTTGTGCAGTGATATATTTTCAATAGGTTTTGAATCACTTTTACCTTGTAAGCAATACCGAAACCACCTTGTCCAAGCTTGTTGGCGTTAAAAAAATTGTTTGTTGCCATGGCAAGAGCTTCAAACTCCATCATTGGGAGCTCTAGATACTCTGTTTTGGATCTATATCTCTTGCTTGATGTTACCACTTCGTTCATTAACGAATCTTGGCTTCTCACTTCATCAACTGTTTCATTAATTTAGACACAAGAAAATAATCAAGACATTTGATCAACAAAATTTTACAGAAAATAAAATAAAAGAAATGACGCTATTTATTTTCACCAATAGGTGTTTGAATTGCTATTGATCGCTTCTGCGTCCTTTTTCCAAAAACAGAAGAAGCAAAATGCTCACTCCAATTCTCGAACCTATGATTTTTATATTTTTGATTCTCTTGTCCTCTGCAATAAAAACATTTATGAAGGAATCATATTACATCATGAGAGGATATATTGACCTCGGCTTAGAGAAGATATACGGACTTCGGCTTAGAACCTCTAAGTTAAAAAAAAAAACTTTTAAAATGAGAAGGAGAAAGAACTAACCGAGATCAGCGGCTAGATTACATCAGTAGTTATTTCTGAATATTTACATCACTTATAAATGATGTTATCGTAATTTACATCATTTAAATAAGTGACAATGAATTTAATGATGCAAATAATTTACATCAGTTTATTAACAACTGATGTGAATATCAAAAATATTTATGGAGGTGAGGTAAGGGAGATGGTACTCAAAGCTCAACAAGATTCCTCCCAATGGAAAGAAATACAAAGAAAATTCGAACCGAACCCGACCCAATTCCTTAGATTGCTTAATAACCTATACATCCTATTGCTTGATTCTTAGATTGCTTCAGATAGCACAGATGTCACCTCCTTCAAAATGTAAGTCTCCTGTAACAACAATTCATATTCCTTGGCCTCAACCAACTTAATGCGACCCATAACATCTATGGTAGTTTTAGTTTGCATGTAAATAATATCTACATAGAAAAATGCCACAATCAAAAACAGAATAAACTTATATGTTTGAACCGTAAACCAAAGTGACAAACATAATACTTTAAATTTATATTTGAATTGTGTTCATAAATATTATTATTTCATATTTTAATTTATTCAGTCAGTTTAATAATTTTACGCTTATGATGTCAAATACTTCTTTTTTGTCTTATTAATCTATTTTTTAGAAAAAAATTTTGTTGCAGAAATATATATTTTTTAGAATTTCTATGTATTATTAATGATGAATTTTTGAGTTTAAAAAAAAAATTAATCATTATTGGTTTAAAGTTGTTGAAATTTGTAATTCACAAAAAATAATATATTTATAATATTTTTTATGTTGTGTCAAAAACTAAAAAAATAGATTAATTAGAAATAGAGGGTGTAATAAAAAATCTTTATTTTTAAACTTTCATCACTTACATTATCACCTAGATTGCATGGTATCAGAAGTGAGTATGTAGAACGTAAAATTAATATTTATAAAAAAATTTGTAAGCTGGTACGTCTTGTGCGATCAAATTTTTTAAATGGAAACTCAAGCTTCCAAATCAAAACCTTAAGATTCCAAGTTCCAACGAATTTTAAAGTAAACTTTTTTTAAGTGACAAGGAAGCTAGATTCCGAAAATTTTCGAAAGCTTTCAATTTCAAAGCAGGAAGCGAAGTTTCGATATCGAATCTTCCATTCTTCCAAAATTATCACTACCTATTATCACTCTTAACGTTATTACCACTACATTGTTTATTACCGTATTTCTCCAAATGACTTCATATATAGTTCAGTTAGTATATAGACCAATGTATTTCAATAAAATAAACTAATTTTAAAATATTTAATATTCTAATATTTTAAAAATAATTTTATCTATTTTAAAGAAAAAAGAAAATCCAGTAAAATAAAAATAAAACTAAAAGGAAAGAAAAAAATAATTAAATTAATAGATATAACATTTGTTGAAATAAATAGAGTTTCAGATAAAATGAAAAAATTTGTTGTCCACAAATATTGTGACATCTGACCTACCCACTCTAAAAACAAAAAAGGTAATTAGGGTTTACAAACCTTATCTTCTCTACACATATATAACAAAGCATTTCATGACTTTTACATAACCATCCTGATAACAACGCAGCCGCCAAAGAGACAGCGACTTCTCTCAAAGGCGAGAATGGTGAAGGAGATGTGGTCGCACGAAGACACACTCACGATGATCTTATTCTTTGAGGTCTTCTCTTCCTAGTTTTATCACTGTTCCTTATAACTGTTGTTTTATAAATACCCCTTAATTGAACTCTACCCCTTGGCTTCATTCTTCATTTCTTCTGCCTCTTTCTCAGATCACACAAAACCCTAATTTCGAAGCTTTATTCACCAGGCAACGTTCTGCTCCATTTCTCTTCAGCTACTTCGATCATTTGACCTTTACTATCTTTCTGATTTGTATATTTCTTTGAGAATTTGTTTCGTGTGAGTCTAAACATTTGTTGTTGTTTGTTTCAATTCGTCTGTAATGGATCGCAAGCTTGTGGATATTCTCATACTTTAAATCTGTTTGTAGATCTGTTTGTTTATGATCTGCGCAAAGAGATAATCACTTTGTACTCTTTAGATGATGCTTTAGTCTCAAAGTTAGGGTTTTTGTTTGGTATTGATTTTGGCTTTTGGCGGAAATCGATCGTAGCATTATGAAGAAAATGAAAATATTGCATGTACGAAGGAACCCATTTTCAGGCAAGACAATATTAGTTTTTTTATCAAATAACATATTTGACTTCTATTGATTTAGTTTTTAGACAAGGCAAGCAAACAAAAACAAAACGAATTCACTAGCTCCAGTGGATTACACTATTGATATGGTTAGGGAAACGTTAGAGATTAATTTTTATTCGTGTTTTATATGTATTCTTCTTAATAGAATTACTGTTGCTAATTAATTAATTCTTTTGTACAGTTGTGTGTGATGTGAAAGTAAACAGAAAATGCGAGCTTTGTCGGCCAAAAGTGAGCTTTGTCGTCTAAAAGTGACAGAAGTGATGCATTGTGTCAACGGTACGCAAGGGCGGACCCACGTTCAAAGGAATGGGGTCAAATGACACCAATTAAATATTAAATACTAAATTTGTTACATAGTAGATGTAAGTAAATGTGGCTTTGAAGGTTGAAATGTAGTGCTTTGACCCCCTACCACGAGAGTTCAAATCCTCTCTTGACCCTATTTTTCTTTAACTTTCTAATATATTTCTTTTGGTTTTAGGCCAAAACCCATTATTCTATTTAATCTTTTTTTTTTGTCAACTATTCTATTTAATCTTTCCCACATAGTTCTTTTAGTTTTAGGACACATATTATTATCCTACTTTTTTATTTGTTATTAGTGTTTATTTTGATCTTTATGATAATATTATTCTTATTAGTGTTTTATTAAGAATATTTTTTGTAGTAAGATACAAAACAACTTATGTACTTTTTAATTATCATTTAGATTTATATATTTTCTTTAGTAAAAAAATAATATTTAAAACGACCCTAGTAAAAAATATTTCTGGGTCCGCCACTGACGGTACGTCTTCTTCTGTTTTGTATTTTATGTTGATATGAGACTCTTTTAATTAACATAACTTTTATTAGATAGAAAATCATGTCTTGGAAATGTTAGTTTCACGTCTAACCAGAGCCGGACCAAAGAAATTTGGGGTCCCGTACGAATCAAAAAAAAAAAAATCTTAATATTTATAATATATAAAACTATTGAATAAAAAAAATAATTTAAACAAAATTCTTGTTTTAAAAACAGAGTACAATAAAATCTTGAAAAACATAACAACTTAAATTTTATTTTTATTTTGATATTTAGTTTTATATAATTATCTTAAAGATTTTGAACCAACACAATAATTTAGAATCTATCATATTTAGAAAATTTGCTCATTTTCTCAATTTAACAATAATATTTATATATATTATATTTAACTTAAAAAATTTTGTGGGGCCCTTCTAGAATGGGGTCCCATTCAAATGTTTCATCCCCATGTGTCTAAGTCCGGCTCTGCGTTTAACCGTGATTCGTATACGAGAAAAATTTCATCTCAATTTAATAAAACATGACGAAATCCTACGAATATTTTTGTAGAAAATTGGTCAAAAACTTCATTCCACTTTCTTACCATATTTTCTTACAAATTTCTTAAGACATTATTGCCGTAGGAAATTTCCTAAGATTTTCCAACAAAATAAAATTTCTCATGGAAAACGGTAAAAAACGTGTGTTTCTTACCGTTTTCCTACAATATTTACGGTAGAAAATCGCTTGCTTTCTTGTAGTAGATCTTTACTAATTAACATTTCAAAATTCCATACAATTTTAGGCCTAAACAACTTAATTAATTTATATTAAATCCGTAACTTTAAAAATATCCTAAACTAATGAAAGGAAATTTCTCCATGAGAAAGAATTCTATTTCGTTATGTGCTAGTAAAACTTCAACTAAACCCATTGTTAAGATCATCAAGGTTCATACAAATGCAAATTTGAATAATTTATTACATAAAATGAAAACATCTAGCGATACCAATCCTTAAAGCAATACGAGTTTACAAGTTTTTGAACCTCGGGACAATTTAACAACTCCTCGAACATCATCTCCGTTTCATCCATGTTTCATCCTCCACCCATGGATGAAACGAGATTGTCGCAGTTTGTAAGTTACAAGCATTTCGCAAGATACATTTAACTAGATCAACCTCTTCTTATCCATACATCCGTGTACACTTGAAAGTTTCGAGACTCCAAAACAAATATTCAGGAATAGAATCCAGTTGACAAACCGTTGGATCCATAAAAGTATGGTCATGTTCCTGAATATTTGTTTTGATAAAAAAATCTCATTTACTATCTCCCAACAAAAGTTGATGTAAGCACGAGTATTTTATCGAAGCGATGGAAGTTTCTTTGGATGTGGTTACCTAAGCTTGAGTATGATGATAGCTATTATTCACAGTCTCAACGCCAGAGTTTACAGTGTTTTCTGAATTTGAATCAACAATTACATAGAGCTTCGGTCATAAAACGCTTGCATCTCAAGTTTAGAAATAGACCAAGATTATATCACCAATTCAATCAACCTAAAGATATCAAAATATGAGTTGTAGTTGCAATTGCAGTTTCTCGCCGCATCCATGAGTTAAGTTTCAACCTTGTTACTTAATCTAAGCATCAAACTAGATTGCCTAGTAGATTGTATATCTGCAAATTGATTGTGATCTTGAAACTGGAAGGTAAGATTCTCGTGGATGTTCCTCCTACGATATGTCTCCCATGCCTGAAAACTTTGTCCCTTCAACATGTGACTTACTCTGATGAAAATTCTCTTCACCAACTTCTTTCCAATTGTCTTGTCCTTGAGGAACAATTTTCAAAAAACAAATATTCAGGAACATTGTTAATAAAGGAGTTCGGGTTCGACCAAAACAGTATGGAAATGCTACGACGATCTAAAGAGTTCGGCACAAGAAAGAGAGATCGGTAGAGAAAAAGAGTTCGGCAAAGAGAGATTTTAGTATTAGAGAGTGACGTTTACAATTCGGGTAAAGAGTGCTAATCCCCAAAAAAACACCCTGTCCCATCAGACATATAGTAAAATACTAGGTTTATAAAACACTCATCTGTAAATTTCTCATTCTGCCCTTTGGCTGTGGAAGCAGCCGAGCTGGCCTTGTGTAGATGGGCCGGGCCTCATGCATGTTGGACCGGCCTCTTCTGAAAATGGTTCTCTTGATGGGCCTTGTTTTTAGTGGATTTCAACAAAGTAATTCATAGAGTGCAGGCTTCGCTTTCCGAATTACAGGTTAACCAGAGACTAGGATCTTTATTCTCATCATACTTATAGCAGATACAACAAGAGCACCTTTTGCAAAAAGTGTCTTTACCTCTTAGTAGTATAGCCTGGCAAGCCAAGTTTCTACAGCAGATTGTACCTTTGCCTAATCATCAATATGTTCAAGTTAGCATATAGAAACATAATTCTGTAAAACGGAAAATTACTAACGGCAAAACATGTTTTATTACCTTTATTAGTTTTAGATGATGATGGAGTCACTTCTTGCAAAGGATCAAGATCTTTCCTCTATCTTTTTGGTGATGAGTTTCTTTCTTCCACCTCACGGTCTCCAATGTTTTTCTCTGATACAGTTTTTAAAAGGATGCGGATTAATTCATCTTTCGCCAAGTCGGATTAAGATACACCAGCTTGACGAAAGATGAGTTAATACACATCCTTTTAAAAATTGTATCAGAGAAAAACATTGGAGACCGTGAGGTGGAAGAAAGAAACTCATCACCAAAAGGACAGAGGAAAGATCTTGATCCTTTGCAAGAAGTGACTCCATCATCAGCTAAAACTAATAAAGGTAATAAAACATGTTTTGCAATTAGTAATTTTCCATTTTACAGGATCCTTCTGTTTATATATGCTAACTTTAACATATTGATGATTAGGCAAAGGCACAATCTGCTGTAGAAACTTGGCTTGCCAGGCTATACTACTGAGAGGTAAAGACACTTTTTGCAAAAGGTGCTCTTGTTGTATCTGCTATAAGTATGACGAGAATAAAGATCCTAGTCTCTGGTTAACCTGTAATTCGGAAAGCGAAGCCTGCACTCTCTGAATTACTTTGTTGAAATCCACTAAAAACAAGGCCCCTCAAGAGAACCATTTTCAAAAGAGGTCGGCCCAACACGCACGAGGCCCGGCCCATCTGCACAAGGCCCAGCTCGGCTGCTTCCGCCGCCAAAGGGCAGAATGGGAAATGTATAAAGAATGATAATGAGTGTTTTGTAAACCTAGTATTTTACTATAAATAGCTCATTATGTCTGATGGGACAGGGTATCTTTTTGGGGATTAGCACTCTTTTACCCGAATTGTAAATGTCACTCTCTAATACTAAAGTCTCTCTTTGTCAAACTCTTTTTCTCTGCCGATCTCTCTTTCTTGTGCCGAACTCTTTAGATCGTCGTAGCATTTCCATACTGTTTTGGCCGAACCCGAACTCCTTTATTAACAATGTTCCTGAATATTTGTTTTGAAAATTGTTCCAAAAGGACAAGACAATTGGAAAGAAGTTGGTGAAGAGAATTTTCATCAGAGTAAGTCACATGTTGAAGGGACAAAGTTTTCAGGCATGGGAGACATACCGTAGGAGGAACATCCACGAGAATCTTACCTTCTAGTTTCAAGATCACAATCGATTTGCAGATATACAATTTACTAGGCAATCTAGTTTTGATGCTTAGATTTAGTAACAAGGTTGAGACTTAAGTCATGGATGCGGCGAGAAACTGCAACTGCAACCCATATTTTGATATCTTTAGGTTTGATTGAATTGGTGATATAATCTTGGTCTATTTCTAAACTTGAGATTCAAGCGTTTTATGACCGATCGAAGCTCTATGTAATTGTAAGGTCTCAGAAAAAAAAATTACCCAAATGATTCGACTTGTGCATTGTTTATACTACAACGGATAATTTCTCGTCTTAATTTTCATCATCATCATCTTTTTAGTAAATGAAAATTTGCATCCACACCTTAGTAGCCCTACTTTGGAATTGAAAGCTCTCAAATATTTTCGGAATCTAGCTTTTTTGTCACTTATAAAAGAATTACTTTAAAACTCGTTAAACTATTCTGTTTCGGAAGCTTGAGCTTCCGTTTTAAAAATTTGATATCACAGCACGTATCTGATTACTAAGCTTACTAAAATTTTTATAAAAATTAATTTCATGTTCTGTGTACCCGTTTCTAATTACATGCAAACTAAGTGATAATGTAAAAAGAAATTTTCACAAATGTCACCTATTTTGACTAAAGTTTCACACTTTGGCAAACATGAGTTTGTCTCTCACCAAATAGCCACAAGCTAAATTTTGGACAACAATGCCCTTAACACAATATTCTTCTCGTTCAGTTAGTTTCTCCTCAAACTTTATGGGAAAAGTAATTGATGTTTTTTAACTTTATTTATTTAAAAAAAATTCAGCTTTTTGAGGAAGAAGAAACGAAGAGAAAGAAGTGAGAATTGTATTCACATACATAATCAAAGGGGTTTTTTTTCTGGTTATTAATATTGGTTGAAATATTATTGGCAAAGTTCTAAAAATCGGTCACCGCGGCCGAATAGGCGCTAGAAAATGGTTGACCACATCGATTTTGGTCTACACGGTAAAGAAATCGGTTGGGATAAAGAACTCTCTAAAACGTCACTTTTTGGTTAAAAATCTTTAGCTTAAACGTAGATTTGTTCGATTTTGAAAACACATAAGAAAATGGCCAAGAAAATTGAAAAAATCAGAATGAAAAACACAGGAGCACAGGCGACGCTTAGGGTTTCTGAGGAAGAAGATGAATCATGTGTAAATTACGTTTTTGCCCCTCTCATTGTGTATTTGAATTTGTTCTGTGTACCAATAACATATTGAATTGTAGTGTACGTACATATGCTATATTGTATACGTCGGAACCTTTGTTGGTGGATGTGAAATAGTTTTGCTCTTTGTAGGAATTAGAGGTATCGATCCGATAGAAGATGTTAATGTTGAATAGTTACCGTCTAGGTTGTTTGCTTTGGACGATTGCTCTAGAGTGGCGAAGATAGAAGACGATCGTAGACTCCCAGCGGTCAAATATTTTGTTTAGAGGACGACCAAAGGAAATTTTGAAAATTGAGATCCAAATATCAAACTAGGTTCGATCCAAATATCATACATCCGAGTCACCAGGACCGGCTCAAAATTATTATAGGTTCCCGAGCAAAAAAAAAAATTAGACCCTAAATCTTTTTTTATAAGATTTCTTATGGGTTAAGTTGCAAAAACCTCCTTTTATCAAACTTAATTTGAGGATCAGTACATTTACTATTCACTATTTGCCAAATACCCAGTTTGAACAGTTGCCTCAAAAAAATCGTAAATGGCATCCTCTAGTGCCCTCTCCTATCTCACTTATTACAAAAGAAAGACATTTGTGAGAGAGGTGTGGTAGGGGTGGAGTTTGATAAGAGAGAGAGGGCATTTTTGTTATTTTTATATTTATTATTTTCCCCCTCAATTCTAATAAATTTCAAATAGTAAACTTAGTATTCTTACAATTTTGTTCCGAAAATTGGGTAATCGCAAACACACCCTTTTTTATTATGAATTTTTTAAATGTATTTTTGATTAAATAATATGTTAAAAATAAAAATCTATACCTCAATTTGTTTTAGCCCCAGTTTATTATATATTATTTTTTTGAAAAAAATAAATGTTTGATATTTATTATTTTCCCCCTCAAAAAAATCTTAAATGGCATCCTCTAGTGCCCTCTAGGTGGTTTAATAAGTTTAAGTTTAATTATATGAATCTAATATTTTGCTCTAAATATTGTCATTTTTTGAAATATGCGTAGCATATGTATTATATTAAAGATGCAATGACAAGCTATCAGGTTTATGAAGTTGTAAATGTATATATATGTTTTATATATCTCGCACCCAATGTATTATGTGAGTTAAATGAAACTGTTTCTATATACGTACACCATAGTTCTAAAGTAATTCGTGTACGTTAAAAGGCATGTAAAACAGAAAAAACATATATCAGCAGGTTATATGTTTTAAGTACTTTATAGTGTACGTATGAGATGTATGTGTACGTACATAGAATGTATATGAATATAGAACTGTGTACGTACGCGAACTGCCTATGATAAGCGTACACCACTTATAAATAACATGCATATATTACTCAAAACATAAACGTACACCGTAGTACGAATATTAGTGGATTCAAAATCAGTATACGTACATAAAAAAACAACTAGAACCATACGGAACCTGAGTGATAGGGTTAGTTTATCCTTAATTTAAATAGGATATTTGCAGGTTTTCTTGTTATGTCCTTCGGTTCTATATCTCGTACACCTGTTAGCAATATGTCGTTTCTGCATCGTCTCCTTCAACATCCCATTCATCCCCTTCTGTATCGATGTACGGCGAGTCTTCCACATCTTTTTGTTATGTTTTTAGCATTTACATCATATACATCTATTCGACAAAGATATTTTTTTTTTATTTTTTGTTTTTGAATTTGATAAGTACAATAGTTTGTTTAATGTTCCAAACGAGAAATATTTATAGATGATGATTTTCAATAAATTCAAACTAACGATATTTCTCCCCTTGCTATTATTTAATTTTTCTACTGGTTGTCTAATATTTTGAGATATCAATATTATTTACGATATATTATATGGGATGCCAACCTCTTTGGATCCTCAAAATATAGAACTGATTTTTGATACTAATTTATAAAAGTTGTTGTTTATACCACAGAGCAATGATAGTCCTCAGATTTATCTCGTAATAAAATTGCATATACTAGCTCGTGTCCACATGAAATTCGTAATATGGTATACATAAGACATGTACACGTACACTAATCGAAGAAGACAAAAGACAAATAGTATAGTTGTACATGAATACAAGAAGTTGACTTACTATTTTACCTGAATTATAATACTATTTTAGTCTTCGTCCCTAACTCCAAATCATTGACTTAAACTATTCTATGCTCTTTTGTAGTTGTGTACGTCAAACATTCGCTTTTACATATTTTTTCTTGTACACAGTTAATGATGTACATATATTTTTCAAATAGTTGAATGTCAGTATTCTCCTCAAAGTCATCGATTTTTATTATAACTATTTTACATATATTTTTATTTACAAATTTTTATCATTCTAAAAAACTGCTTCAGAAAACAGTTAATGATGTACATACATTTGTCAAATATTTTTTTTTGTGTCAACTACTCTTACACCACTGTGAGCTACTTTATAAGTTTAGTACGCCACCACGTACACCATATTATATATAATGATGTACAATGCACCAAAACTTATACAGTTTCATACATGTACACCGCCTAAAATACATTTTTACGTATATTATTTTATACAGCAACCCGTACACTGAGTTCATACACTAATATGTATATCTTCTCGTACACCAAACCATATTGTATATGACGATGTATTTTGAAATCACCATACGAGATTTTTATATAAAATATTAACTTATGTGTATGTCTTTTTTGTTGTGTACGTGTCAAAAAATAATGTACGTAGTTACGTTTTGTTTCTCTTTTAAAAAATGTATGCAATTAAAAATAGCATAAAAGAGTTGATGGTAGGAGAAAAAGAGTTGCATACATTGTTATTAGTTAGATTTTCTATGGACGTATATAATATAGTGTTTAAACGTAGATAAAGTTCTGTTTTGTATATATGAGTTTTTTTTTTTTTTTTTTTTTTTTAATATAATATATTAATCAACCCAAATGGGCTTAGGCCGCAGACCCGTTACAAGAGATAATGGGTTACAAAATGGGCCAACGCAAAAAACTTCCGGTGACGGAAAAAAGTGGCCGGATCTTGGTGTTATACCGGAAGCAGTGACTCGGAGGCATTAACGCCGGTGGTTGCACGGTCGGCGGCTTCGTGGCCGGATTTTGGAGCCGGCACCGTTGAGTTTGATATGAGTTTGATATTTGATACGAAAATAATTTGTAAATATACATATTTTGAATGATTTGTAAAGAAAATTTTATATGTATACAAATAATTTAAATTTGTACGTACACATAAGAACACAAGTTAATTACCGTGTATGTACACATATATACATGGTAATGATAATCTGGAATTGTATTCAACAAAATGATTTGTAAAATAAAAAAAAATCAAAGTGAAAAATAAAATATAGTTAAATGGATCTTAAAAGATAGAGAAAAAAGAATTACAATTTAAAATAAAATAATTAGAAATAATTATAAAAGTTAAAAGGAATAAATGTGAAAACAAAGAAAAGATGGAAACATTTTTATTTTTTATTTAAAATTTTTAACTTATTAAATGCAAATGCTCTCTCTCTCCTCTCAATTTCCCCTGTGTTACTGTAGCCGAAATATCTCTTTACCTATGTACTATAGCGGACAAGATGTTAACTAAACTGTACACTGTTACAAATCCTATCAGTTTTGTTCGAGGGCATTTTTGTCCGAAAATAAGCAACTGGCTATTTAGTGAAAGATAAGTTTCAGTTTGCCAAAATATGGTTAAAACTGTGGGCCCCTGGCTATTCTGTGCAAAATCCCCT
Organism: Erysimum cheiranthoides; assembly: GCA_011420285.2. Taxonomy (NCBI): domain Eukaryota; kingdom Viridiplantae; phylum Streptophyta; class Magnoliopsida; order Brassicales; family Brassicaceae; genus Erysimum; species Erysimum cheiranthoides. The sequence continues at coordinate 9,067,036 of CM022177.2, forward strand.
AATGTAAATGACAAACATTTAAAAATAAATAGTGTTTATTAGTTAACATCATATTAGTCAAGATATTAAATTGATTGAATAAATTAAAATATGAAATAATAATATTTTACGAACACAATTTGAATATAAATTAAAAATGTTATGCTTGTCATTTTAGTTTACTGTTCAAATATATATTTTTATTCAGCCATTGATTGTGGCATTATTCTATGTAGAAATTATTTACCATCTTCTGCTTATTATTTTGTAACTGATTACATGGTATACATACATTAAATCTTTAGCAGCAACAATAAAAATTATACAATCACATCTTATATAAATATTTAGATCTCATCTTCTTTTTTTTTGGTGGGATTTAGATCTCATGTTTTTTTTAGAACAAGTATAAGAGTTGAAGATAACACAAAAAATTAAAGATAAATCTATCTAATCCATTAATAATTCACCATCAATTGTTTTTTTTTTCCTTTACATTTTTTTTTCAAGTCGTTTGGGAAAAAAAAAAAGATGTTTTAACACTACAAGAATATTGACTATTTATAGCACCCGAAAAACGATATCTAAAGATACCATAGCGTTTTGACAAACGCTGTTTCTGTGCCCGTGATTAAAAGTCCCTCACTTTAGATAGCGTTTTTCAGATGCTATTAAATATTATCATTTAATAGCGTTTCCCTCCTTTTAGATAACGTTTTAACTCTGCTATTATATATTATATAAAAATTAAAAAAAAATCGGAAAATAAAATTTAAATATTTTTTTACAAAAAAAATTTTAATATATAATAAATTTTTTATTTACAAATTAAAATTGTTATACAAAATTCAAATAAAAAAGTTAACTAAACCAAAAACCTAAACCAAACCTAAACCTAGCTTAACCAATCTTCTTAACTAAACCAATAATTAACCAAACCTAGCTTAATAACTAAACCTAATACATTCACGCCGCTTCTTCTTCTCTTCTTCGTTCTTCTCTTATTCTTCATCATCCATTATCATCATCACCATCATCATTCTTCTCTTCTTCTACATTCGTGGAGGCCTCCATCAAGCTTCTTCAGCTTCCCCACCGAACTCAAACTTCCTGTACGAAAATCAAACCAAAATAAGAGAGAGAGAGAGAAAGAGAGAGAGAGAGAGAGAGAGAGAGAGAGAGTACCGGCGAGTGACAGATCCGACGCGACGGTGGTGGTGGTGACGAGTGGTGGTGGTGACGAGTGATGGTGGTGAATCTGGAGCCTCCGATTCTTCAAGAAGGACCAGAGAGAAGAAGGAGAAACCCAGAGAGATTCGAGAGAGAGAGAGAGAGAGAACGAGAGAGAAGAAGAATATGAGAGTAACTTAGCAAAAAAAAGAATATGAGAGTAGAGAAAATAAAATAAAGAAGAAAATATTTGGTCTGTTGGATCAAAAAGATCAATGGTTGAGAGATCAATCCATGTGATTAATGGATTGACCAATAGGAATTTTACTTTTGTTTTAGATTAATGTTATATTGTTTATTGGATTGACCAATGAGATACAAGTACGAGGATCAACAAGAGAATGAGTTGTAACCATTGGATTAAATGCAATCAATGGTCATAGATTAACTAATCAAAAACTATTTTTTATTTAATATAGATATCTTAAAAATTAAATTTTTATTTCTGACTAATTTAATAAAAAATTAAATTATCATTTACATTTATAAAGTTAATGATAAGAAATATTGAATTTTAGATTTAAAGTATAAGATTTTAGAATACAAGTTTGTGCATAGGGTTTAAATGTTAGATTTAAGGTTTGAAAAAGTAAATTTGAAATGATTATATGATGCATAGCTTAGGGTTTGAGAAGATGTTAAGGGTTTTAGGTTGAGTTTTAGGGTTGTGTTTAGAATTTAGGATTTTAAAAACTTGTTTAGGGTTTAGGAATTAAAAAAAAGTCAACGATAGCATATTTTTAATAGTAATTTTGGAGGCTAATTTTTTCTAAGTGTGGCGGGTTTAACTAAGATAACATTTGATTAATGAAATGCTATAAAATGTGATGCGCATATTGGAATTTTAAATCCGAAAAACACAGAGATAGCATTTCCATTTTGAAAACGCTATCTTAGAGTTGGCCTTATATCAACGATAGCATTCAGGGTATAAACGCTATCTTTTAATGCTATCTTTGCTACATTCAGGGTATAACTGAATAAATTAAAATATGAAATAATAATATTTTACGAATACAATTCGAATATAAATTAAAGATGTTATATATGCTTGTCATTTTGGTTTACTGTTCAAATATATATTTTTATTCCGTCATTGATTGTGGCATCTTATTATATAAAGTTGGGTTTTCGAAGTTAGTAATTCAGGAGATTGCGACACGTGTCAAATCTATCGGTTATAGATTTTGACACGTGTCAAAAAATATTTGTTTTTAATAATTTTAAATATGTAAAAGATAATTATGAGAAAATATTAAAATTTAAATAAATTTGAAAATAAAAAGATAATGTTAAGAAAACTCATAGTAAAAATTTTTCATAGCACCTTGATAGGTACCTCATATAGATTTATTGAGTTTTATAACTGTTACTATAATTTTATAGAAATTATAATTATGTTTTTTTTTTATTATGGTTGTAAATTTGGAGGAGTTGGAACAAACTATATGTATCGATGCATGAAGATTTTGGTGATGTTTCAACTGATTGGTTTAGAAGCTATCATCGTATAGTAAGGTAAGTTTTGATCAAAACCTAATTTTTTTGGTGTTGGTTTATATGTTTCAATAATTGGTGTCGAACTATTTTGTTAATGATTAGTAGGTGGATACCCTATAATTTATTTTATTGGATATATAGGTGAATTTCTTTCTAATGTATAATATGTTTTACTTTTGATGTGATTATTAGGGTTAGTGTACCAATGTTTTTGTGGATACGAGGATTTTAGAGACGTTTGATATGACTATTGTGTTATCATAGAAGTTTTGATTTAAATGTGATATTTTCGTATGCTTCTACACGTTTTGATAAGTTACAAATTCTTTTGTCAACGTTTAGGAGGTTGATGCGTAAAGATTGATTTCACCGGATGAAAATGTAAAATTTTGAAACATGATTGATAATAAAAAATCTATATAATTAAAAATATATTAAAATAATAAATAAACAAAGAGAAAAATTAATGTAAGTAATTTATAAATATTTTAGAGAATATCTAATTTTGTTTTTATACGGGTTATAAAATTTTAGTTATAAACCCGCGTACGCGGATCCTAATTTTTTTTTTTACACGGATTATAAATTTTTTATTTTAAACCCGCGTATACGCGGGTCCTAATCTAGTTATTCTATGTAGAAATTATTTACCATCTTCTGCTTATTACTTTTTAGCTGATTACATGGTATACTTACATTAAATCTTTAGCAGCAATAATAAAATTATACAATCACATCTTATATAAAATTTTAGATCTCATCCTCTAACAATTAGAAGAGTTGAAGATAACACAATATTAATTAAAGATCTATCTAACCCATTAGTAATTCACCACTAATTGTTTTTTTAATTTCTTTCCTTTACAATTTTTTTCAAGTCGTTCGGAAAATATTTATATATATATATATATATATATTTCATTTTTTTCATATATGAACCGGATCTATAATACTATAACAACAACTTGTTTTTTTGGGTCAGTAATGTACTCTCTTAGAAACAAGAGATTTGACTTTTCTTGGCCAATAAGCTAATAAACAATTTATATCCAAACCTAAACCACTAAAATCGGATTAAGTCCAACAAATTAATATACAAGTGATCACTAAGAGAGCATGGCCCTAATAACCTCCCCATTTCAACCACTTCACAATCTTCAAAAAATCACACTCTTTTCCATAAAATTACTTCTCCGTGCCACTGGGTTGAAGACAAAATAAAAATTTCGCAAATGTCAAAACCGTCACGTTAGTATCCTAATTTTTTAATCCACGTTGTCTATTTTTTAGTATTTCGTATGATATAATCTGAATCGTAGCTATACGTACCTATATGTATAACTTTTTAGCCACAAAAAAAGCATATCTTAAGTAAAACCAATATCTACAATCATAGATATAAAATCGGCTAAATCAATTCAAAATATTTCATAACTATTTTGGCTTACATCAGAAAAAAATGGATGTATAAATGGAACTAAACAAAAGTTACAAAATACCCCAAACGAATAAATATGAAATTATAAATTTTGCCATTTTAAATCTTTGTTTGGTTAACTAATTACTAATTTTCTTGGACGTGAGAGTACTGTTTAGTTCGAATACACAAACTCTGGAGTTTTCAATTTTAACCTTATGACCCAATTCATTTTTTATTTTAACCTTTTCACCCTTTTTTTTTACCTCTATATATGTTCACTAGACTTGTGTCCGCCGACAAAACCCTATTTCTCTTCTAGTTCCAGTTTTGTCTCTCTTTCTCCTTCTTCACACCGATTGGCAAACTTGAAAATTCCGATGGGCAAAAAGCTTCTCAACCCTTTAGAAGATCCACCAACAGCTTCTTCAAGCGACGATGAAGAAGTTGAAACCTCATCTGGAGAATCTGAAGAAAAACAGATCTCCGATTCTTCTTCTCAAGAAACCGATCCATCTGAGGTTGAAGAAACTAAGGAAGTGGTGAGTCTTGGAGGTGATTTGGAGGAGAATAGTTGGTTTGAGAAATCTTTTTTGTTTCGGGTTATTGCGGGTCTCGGTGTGGATGAATGTTCTGTGAAGCAGAGATGGAGCAAGGTGCCGGCGGAGACTAAGAAGAGAATGGAAGAGAAGTTCAAGTTGCTTGAGGCTGAGGAATTGGAATTGTTGGTGCTGAAGGCTGATTTTTTGAATGAGGTGACAACTGCGATTTATGAATCTATCTAGGAACAAGCAATTTAGTGGAGAACTGGAGATGCAGTGTCTCTTTTGTTATCTATCTTAGGGTTTTATCTATTTATCTAGTTTCCTCGTTTTAGTCTTTTGTGTGAGGAAGACAAGTTAGTTGTCTAAGGAGTCTTTTGTTGGATGGTTGTAATGAGTAGAGACTATCTATGTAAGCTTTGCTTTTTTACTTGGTTGTAATGCGCCAAGACTATAAAAGCTTTGCATATTTACTTGCTACATGATTGTCTCAAGACCCTAAACTAATGACGACCAAATCTTAATCTTTGTAATTAAACAACAATATTACGTTACAACCATAAGGCAGGTTCTTACAACCACCGGATCACAAGACTTAGCCTCCATTAATTCTTACCAAGCATTTTCAGATTTTCACCTTTTCTTGTTTGTAGTATCAATATATTAGTAGGAATGAAGATCGTGTTGAAATCTTCACATAGGTTTTCGGGATATTGAGAGGTTCAATGTTGCCTTACTCGCCAAGATAGGCGGGAGATTAAGAAGAGAATTGAAGAGAAGTTCAAGTTGGTTGAGGCTGAGGAATATGAATTGTTGTTGCTTAAGACTGATATTTTGAATGAGGCAACAACTGTGATTCTGAAGCCATCTAGGAATAAGTAATTGGATGTGTAGGTTTATCGGTTTTTAATCGCAAGTTTAATGGAGATGCAATCATGCAATGCTTCTTTTGTTATCAAACTTAAGATTTCATCTTTTTATCTAGTTTTCTGGTTTTAGTCTTTTTGATTCTTGATGTGAGAATTAACTAAGAAGAAGAAGACAAGTTAGTTGGTTAAGTCTTTTGGTGGATGGTTATAATGAGTAGAAACTATCTAAGTAAGCTTTGTTTTTTTATTTGGTTGTAGTGAGCCAAAACTATATAAGCTTTGCATATTTACTTGCTACATGATTGTCTCAAGACCCTAAACTAATGACAACCAAATCTCAATCTTTGTAAATTAACAACAATATTACATTACTACCATAAGGCATGTCCTAGCTTATAACCACCCGATCACAAGACTTAGCCAGTTAGCCTCCATTAAATCTTACCAAGCATTTTAACATTTTCACTTTTTCTTGTTTGTAGTATCAATATACTAGGAATGAAGAACGTGTTGAAATCTTGCTCAAAATTGAAATCAGTCAAGCCTATAATAGACACTTTTTCAAACCTTAGGCAAGTACTTTCTTGTCGTTCTTGTTGGGAATACAATCCAAGTCCCACATCGGAAGTTTGAAGGGATTAATACTAATATATAAAAGGTTAGGGCCAATCCACTAATTGCCAATTGGTTTTTAGTTGGAAGCCCAGTATTAGCCCAAAATTTAACATGGTATCAGAGCTCAAGGTTTAAAGTCTGGTGGACCTGAGAAAAAAATGGATACGGACATACCTCAACCCGAGTAATGGGGGCCCGAGAAATGGGCTTATCGAGGAGGTGTGTTAAGATTCATGTGGTCCTTGGATTGAAGGGGAGATTGTTGGAGATACAATCCAAGTCCCACATCGGAAGTTTGAAGGGACTAATACTAATATATAAAGGGTTAGGGCCAATCCACTAATTGCCAATTGGTTTTTAGTTGGAACCCCAGTATTAGCCCAAATTTAACAGTTCTTTTTGATGGCTCTGCTGGGAAGAGTTTCAAGATCCATCTAGGAACTCACTCCTAATCAACATTCTCAGTACTCTCTTGAGCAGCATGAGAATCCAACTAATACCGGGCAAGAAATGTTGTCGTTAGCCATATTTTCGGCTGGTCGAACCTTTAGTCTTTTGAGTTTGGACTCCGAGTTTTCTGGATAATTGTTTATTAATCTCCTATGGCAAAGTCAATAATCTTTACATAAGTTATATTTTTCGATCGTGAAATTGAGATTCTGTCTCTTGACAGCCGCAAGTAATTCTAAAGGGAAAAATATACCTAGCTACACGAAGTATGATACAATACATGGCCACACATCCGAAGTTTCAAAATGTATCTCTAACTACACAAACTATATGTATCGCATGCCCACATATACGAACTATATGTAGTCATGTCGCCAACATCACGAACATTTTTTCCGGTACACTTTTCCGGTGTTGACTAGTTTGACCGGCGTTGACCAACATAAATGTTCAAAAAAAAAACATTTAGGTTTTTTAATGTTTAGAAAATTATGTTATTGAATCATTTATAATATTGTATAATTAAAAAAATATATACAATATTAAATATAAAAATATTTTGTATATATATTCAATGCATTGATTTTTATAATTAACAATTAGTTAATTTCGATAATTTCAAAACTAAACTAAAAATAAATAAAAAATCACAATTTTTATTTTTAACATTTATAAGATAGAAGATCTAACGATTTTAATAACTAGTAAAATAAAATTCACACAAATTTGGTTTGATTCTAATGTTTTAATATTTAAAATTCACATATTAAATATCAAATATTCGAATATTTATTTTTACGTGATATTAAAATAATTTTTTGTAGTAATTTTAGATACAAAAATTAACAACATATTATAAAAAAAAACTTTAAACTAGAGAATATTTAAAATTTTCTATTTACAATTATTTAACCAAATTGGTTTTTATTTTATTTTTAGTTTAGTTTTGAAATTATTGAAACTAACTAATTATAAAATCAATGCATTGAATATATATACAAAATATTTTTATATTGAATATTGTATATATTTTTTTAATTATACAATATTATAAATGATTCAATAACATAATTTTCAAAATATTAAAAAACTAAATTTTTTTTTAAAAAATATTTATGTTGGTCAACGCCGGTCAAACTGGTCAACACCGGAAAAGTGTACCGGATAAAATGTTCGTGATGTTGGTGACATGACTATATATAGTTCATATATGTGGGCATGCGATACATATAATTTGTGTAGTTAGGGATATATTTTAAAACTTTGGATATGTGGCCATGCATTATAGTATACTTCGTATAGCTAAGTATCTTTTTCTCAATTCTAAAACAAAAATACAACAAATATTCCATGATTCCTAGTAGTCCTGGGCATTTGGGTACCCGAACAGCCGAACCCGTCCGGGTCGGATCCATTCGGATTTCAGGTAATTTAAGTAAAGTATTCTAGACCCAATTGGGTATTTTGAAATATGTTTCAGATTCGATTTGGGTTTTATTCGGATTCAGGTCTATTTGGGTATTTATGTTAAAGACTCGGAAACTACTCGAAATCGTTTCGGATTCGAGTCGGGTTCGAGCATTTGTACCTAAATGTAACCAAAATACCCGAATTTTTTTTCGGGTTTGGGTAATTGAATCTAAATGTAACCAAAGTACTCGTAAATACTCACAATATCCGATTTTATACCTAGAAACCAAAAAACATACAAACCAAACATGATGTATTGTCTTAAAGCAAACACAAAAAAATTGAGCAAGAGTTTTGAAATGAGTCTTAAGTTTCGGTTAATAGTATGCACTTTCTAATACTAAGTTTGAAGACTTGAAAATCCTTCCCAAAAATTTTAAATATTGTAAAATGGATGTCAAAAATATACTAGTATGTATATATACTATATGTCACTAACATGAGTCCAAATTACTACGAAAAATAATAAAATGATAATATACGGATATTTATCGATCAAATAACAAAAAAAAAAGTTGGGAAATGAAAAAAAAAAATCTTACAATTTTTTTTTAAGAGGTTGGAACATCTTTAATGAGTACAACTTAACTTAGGATTTAATGACCCCTTATTAATACATTATAAAATTATTTTCATTGGTTAATATATTAAAATAATCGAAAAATTAAAAATCTTACCAAACATATACATATATATATATATATATATTAATATATAAAAAGACACATATTTTAAAATAACATTTTAAGTATAAAAAAACATTATACATATGAAACGTATGAGTAATATATAGTAGATATTTATTGCTCTCACATATTGATTTTGACCAAAAAAAAATTGAATGCTTGGCCATGATTCTATTGACTTCTTTTTTTTTTTTTTTGCAACATAATGATATTGACTAAATCACCTTCTTATGGTAAAAACAAAAGCACACTATTATGGTACATCATTATAGCTTATTAATGAAAAAAAAAAAAAAAAAAAAAAAGGTGAAGTGATCTTGGTCTAGTGGCAAAGTCCACAGAAGACAAACACATCACACCAGGGATCGAGTCCCCGACTCTACAATTTAATTGTAGAATTTAGGCTAATGGGCCGGCCAGTTGTGGCCCAAATGTTGACAAAAAAAAAAAAGAAAAAAAAAAAGAAAATTATCTTATTAGTGTAAGAAAAAACACCTTATTATGGCTCTTATTTAAACATGTTGACCAACAAAATAATATGTTGACATTTACTTTCAAGCATAGATATGTTTTTTTGGGCCTATATAAATCTCAAAAGCTTCTCATATGAAAACATAGAAAAAAATATGGCTTTGAATGTTCAAAAATCCTTTTTATTGGTTCCTTTAGTTATGTTGTTTTTTTTTTTGTTTTCTCATCGTCTGGAAAATTCAGTATGAAAATTTCAGAAGCTCAGATCACCACCATCTGCTCACAAGCACAAGATCATTCATTCTGCTTCACGTTCTTCAAATCGAATCCTCAAACTAAAACGTACGTTAAATCTTTCCGATGTTGCAAAGTTTTTGATCAAATATGCATCACGAGAAGCCTTAGAAACAAGCAAGCAATTCAAACAACTCGCCGGAAGAACAACCGATCCACCAACTAAGGATACTTATAGCGAATGTTCAGAACTTTATGGAAATGCAGTTGACGACTTTGATGCCGCCCTCAAAGCTTTGGCAGCAAAAGACACTTTGAGCTTAAACGTTAGAGTTTCTGGTGTGCTAGCATATGCAGAAACGTGTAAAGATGATTTGTCAAGTGTTAAACCTAGTCCACAAATCAAAAACATTTATGATATTCAAAATTTGTGGGACATTCTTTTAGTGATTTCGTACATGTTACCTAAAAACTAATAAAATATTATAATTCAATATTGTTCAATAAATTTAATAATAAATGAATCTGTTTCCTTTTTTTTTATATAGAATTAAAATATAATTCAAAAAAATGATAGTCATACATATTTATTTCCAAAATTACCATGCAAAATACACACTAATAACCTATCGGTTCTAGGTAATGCAACTTTGTTCTCTTTTTTTAAGTGTACTAGGTTTGAACCCGCGCGATGCCGGTATTTTATTAGTTGGGAATTCAAAGTACAATTTGTGAGTAGCAAGCAACAACGCAATTACACGGGCAAAATACAATTTTTCTTACCGTTTGGTCATAAGCATCAATCCCTTCAATATCTAACAAGAAAAGATTGTATTCAGTTCCATCAACAGCTATTTTTTTAATAGGATAACTCCACAACCAAAGCCCCTTCGTACACGGCTTGTGTGTTGATGCTACTTGAAACCTATTACTGCGTCCAAGAATCTACAAACGCAACATCAAGCAAACCTAAGAAATCAATTCAAGATATACACTATGTACACGATCTCTTAAGTTGCAAAAAACAAAACCCCATTACTGAGTCCAGGAAGCTAGCAAATCAATTTGAGGTGATACAAACAAGAATCCTAATTTGCCAAAACCCTAGACCTCGAAACAATGTACACAGAACCAAATTTAAACAAGCTCCATTTTTTTTTCACAAAAAACCCAAAAACGAACTCAGAAACAAAAACCAAACCTTATTCAAAATAATGCTCTTTCCTTGACGAGCTCTACCACAAACCGAATCAACACCAATTGGTTCCTTGATGAGCCCTACGATGGGATCGGTAGCCGCCACTCTCATGGAGAATCCAATCTCAAGGTTTAGAAATCAGATCCAAAAAGCTGAGATTTCAAAAGCTAATTAGAAAGAAGAAGAAGAAATCGAGCATTGAAGATAAGGTAAATTATATGTCTCGCAGACATTTTCCAGTCACAGGAAGGAAGAGCGATAGAGAGAGATTGAGATCGGAGTATCGTAGGAAGAAAAATAACAATAAAAAAAATCAATTCTCCACCTCATCGCCCTAAGTATTCTCTTGAACAGCATGTTAATCCAACTATTTTCCCGGGTGTTAGAAGCTTAATTTAGCCTTTAAGTTTGGACTTTGATTTTCTGGATAATTTTTTGTTCGTCTCCTATGGCAAAGAAACACGTGGGAAAACTTCAAAAAACAGCAGGAACACAATGGAATGAAATCACAAATACATTCAGCGTTGACAAGATTTCTAAAATCACAATTAGGTGATAGGTTTTTCAAGGCATAGCATCTGCTATTGAGACATTAAGTAAAAAAAACATTCAGGTTTATACAAGAAGAACACATTCCATTAACCAGTTTCTTCATAGGCATACCGAATGATCATTTTATATCTTGAAATCTTTTTAAGAATGCTAAACTTATTAGTTCAAGAGATGGACACAATTAATTGCTTTCGATTTCTTTAGAAGTTGGCATATACTACTATTACTTTCTAGGTGGAACATTACTTAGACTTTCTGTAAAGATTGATGTGTCTTTTCTGCTTGTAAGGCTATATATTACCAAGATCATCGAAGTATGTAAGATCTTCTTTTCTTTTCTGATTTAAAGGAACAAATCAAAAGTCTTGTTGATCACTTAGTCTCCTCTAAGGTAACTTGGAACTATTTCAGACCTTCTGAGCAAAGGAAGTTATGGTCTCCTGTGGTCTGGTTCAAATGCTCTGTCCCTAGGTATTCTTTCACTTTTTGGATTGCCAATATTGATAGATTCCCGGTCAGAAGCAGGCTCCTTCAATGGGGTATGAATGTCTCTCCCCTCTGTTTACTTTGTAACCAGTCCCTTGAAACTCGTGATCACTTGCTGCTGCACTGTTCTTTCTCTGAGAGGGTTTGGTCAATGGTTCTTCACCGGTTCGGTCTCCATGTTGGTCTCTTTGCTGATTGGAACTCCTTGATTTCATGGCTGCTGTCCAAATCTCCAAGGTTCTCCACTACCTTGAAACGCATTGCTGCTCAAGCAAACCATATACCTTCTCTGGCGTGAACGAAATAATCGCCTCCATATACAACTCTATTTCCACTACTCCTGCGTCTACCTTCAAGACAATCGATAGATGTGTTCGGGATACTCTCCTTGCTCGCCGCTATCGGAAAGGCTGTAGTCGTCTTCTTACTCAATGGTTTACTCACTCTTAGATCCCATCTAAGTTATAACTAGTTTCTTTACGGCTTTTTAATTTTTTTTTGGCCTATTGAAACATTGTGCCCCTAAAGCTCCTGTAAACATCTTTTCCTTTTGGTAATAATATTTAACCTTTATCAAAAAAAAAAAAAAAAGTCTCATATCAACAAAACAAAAAAAAAGACGTACCGTTGACACGATGCAACATTGCTGTCACTTGTTAAAAGACAAAGCTCACACTTTCTGTTTACTTTCATCACACAACTCTACAAAGGAATTAACAACAGTTGTATTAAGAACAGTAAATATAAAATCTGATATTTGATAAAACCAAGAACTCTTAAATCTCATAAGAAAAAAGATTAGATTTTTACCTCCAACAAAATGCTTGGTAGACATCATGAACCGGAACATTTCCACTCGGTCTCAAAAGACCACATAGTTTGTTACAAAAAGCTAGCCATTCTACAAAGTTCAAAAAACATCAAATCAATACCAAACAAGAAACCCAAACCTTTAAGACTACTAAATCATCATCTAAACAGAACAAATCGGTTATCTCTTTGAACATATCTTAATTAAACAAACAGATCTCGATGCAATAAAGCACAAGAGTATCCACAAGCTTCTGATCCATTACAGACGAATAGAAACAAACGCCGACAAATGTACGGACACTCACACGAATGAATTTTCAAAGAAAAATACAAATCAGAAACATAATAAAAGCTAAAAGTCAGAGACGTACCGGGTGAATAAAGCTTCGAAAAGGGTTTTGTGATCTGAAAAAGAGGCAGAAGAAATGGAGAATGAAGCAAATAAGTAGGGCTTAATTAAGGGGTACGTACTTAAACAATAACAGTTATAAGGAACAGTGATAAAACTAGGAAGAGAATACCTGACAGAATAAGATCATCGTGAGTATGTCTTCTTGCGACAACGTTGAGAGAAGTCGTTGTCTCTTTGGTGGCTGCGTTGTTATCTTTCCAGGATGATAAGTCATGATATGCTTTGTTATTTATATATGTGTAGAGGAGAATAGGTTTGTAAAACTTAATTACCTTTTTTGTTTTCAGAGTGGGTAGGTCAGATATCACAATATGTGTGGACAACAAATTTTTTTGTTTTATCTGAAACTCTCTTTATTTTAACAAATGCTATGCATTAATTTAATTATTTTGCATTTTTTTAGTTTTTATTATTTTTTACTGGATTTTTGTTCTTTAGAATAAATAAAATTATTTTTAATCAATTTTCTAAAATTAGTTATCTTTTGTTTTGTCATCTGGAAATAAAAAAACCATAATGTCTAAGAGCAATTCAATTGTAGTTTTAGGCAAGCCACAATGAATCGTAATCTTCCTAAAGCCAACGCCTACTTGGGCAAATCTTATTGAGCCGGATTATTTAGAGCTTCGATGGCTGCCACACAATCTGACCAGATTTCCACACAATCAACATGGATATCTTACAAGCTCTGTATAGACCATAGGATGCATCTTAGTTCCGCTTCAATACGGTTCACTGTCGGTTGAAAGACATCCCTAGCATAAAACAGAGCTGAGCCTGAAGAGTTTCTAGCCAACAAGGAACCACCACACATCTACCGATCGACGTATCATTTCTCCACGCAGCATGAACGTTGCATTACTTCCTGAATTTCTCTCGAAAAGAACATGTTCCAGGTTTCGAACCAGTGAAGTAGAGAAACCATTCTGAGGAGTAGAAATCTGCGCAATCTCCCATACCCTTTGTTAATTTATTTTATTGAAACATTTTGTTTTTATACTAACTACTCCCTCCGTATGTAATTAGATGTCGTTTTAGTCAAATTTTTTTGTTTCTAATTACATGTCGTTTTGACATTTTTAAGTATCTTTTGTTTTATAATACCCAAATTACCCTTAATGAAACACAACTAACTCTAATAACATTTATGGGTATAGGGTTGTAATTTGTCATTTTTTTAAGGATAAAATTGTAATTTATCATGTTTCCTTAATTTAACAGATTATAGTTAAAACGACATTTAATTACATACGGAGGGAGTAAAATATATATGAAGTCATTTACGGAAATACAGTAATAAATATTGTAGTGGTGAAAAACGTTAAGAGTAGTAATAGGTATTTGATAATTTAGGAAGAATGGAAGATTCGAAATCAAAGTTCACTTTTCGCTTTAATATTGAAAGCTCACGAATATTTTCGGAATCTAACGTCTTACTCACTTACAAATCGTTGGGATTTTACGATTCTGTTTTGGAAGCTTGGATTTCCATTTATAAAATTTGATGTCACAGCACGTACCAGCTTACTAAAATATTTATAAATATTAATTTTACATTTCACATACCCACTTATGATTTCATGCAATTTAGGTGATAATGTAAGTGACGAAAGATTAAAAATAAATATTGTTTATTATTTGGCAACTGACTGAATAAATTAAAATATAAATTAAGTTTTATGAACACAATTCAAATATAAATTTAAAAAATTATGCTTGTCACTTTAATTTACGATTCAAACATATAAGTTTTTGCCACTAAATATTTCTTAGGGTAATCAAAGATAATTGGGATAGCAGTGGGAAAACACAAAATTTATCAAAATATGGCATTCACATTTAATTCATCAAGCGCTAGACCATTACCATTTAATTAGAAAATAGTTTACACATCTTTAACTACTGAGATTTGGGTTGTTCAACAACCCAAATCAGATTAAGTCCCAACAAATTAATATGCACATATGTATTAAGAGAGCATGGCCATATATAATAACCTCCCCCTAAGGCGCGAATATGTGCTTATAAATGATTTATAAATTAACTTATCAAAATTCATATGCCAAGATCTTATGTAAATACTGGAATAAATCTATATTTTAGGGTTTCAAATATATTGGGAAATTATGCAGCAGAACAATGAATAAGAATAAACCGAGGTTGTTAAGCACTCCAATTGGAGTAATTGGAGTGCTTCTACTGGTATTATTCTTATTCATTGTTCCGCTGCAGAATTTCCAAGTATATTTGAAAACCCCTCAAATATAGACATAGTCTAGTATTGACATGAGATTTTGGCATATAAATTCATAAGTTAATTTTTAAATCGTTTATAAACCGGTATGAATTCTAACAGGGCTACTAAGGTGTGGATGCAAATTTTTATCTACTAAATAGATGATGAAGAAGAAGATAATGATGAAAAATATGACGAGAAATTATCCGTTGTTGTAAACAATGCACAATTCGAATCATTTGGATAATTTTTTCTAAGATCTTACAACGCCATAAGCTCCCAGTAATGAACATTCTTGAGGACCAAGAATTATAGTGCGTGAAGTCACATAAACATCTTCAAAGTTTAGATTTATTGATCATGTAGTTGATATTGAAACAAACAACAAAGAACGAAGAAAAAAGTAGTTTTCCTTGATTTTTTATTATTGTTAAACTTACTTTACATATAGAAAGTAGTGCAAGATCAGCAAGCATGTTCAAAGCAGAAGGTCAATGATCCTTCACTTCTTATGTATAGAAAAATTTGTTATTTCTTTTCATATTTCTGATGGAAGACAAGTGAGAGGATCACATAATTTAGTTTCTTAAAACTTCACAACTTTTTCCACAATATATTGTTGTTTCCTTTAGAAGCTTATAAGCCAAGGGAAGACGACAACCGAGTACGTCTCTTCCCTTGTCTTTCCTTTGTCTTCCTTTAATAATCATCAATTGTTTCTTCTAAAATTTGAAAAGAAATAAAGAAAGAAAGAGAAACTAAATACCCATCCAAGATACTAAAGAAAGAGAAACTAAATACCCATACTAAAATCTAGAAATTGAATAGAAGAACATTGATTAATTGTTTACTCATGTAAACTGTTTGTTTTTCCACATGAGACATTAGAAACATTTTTCATCACAACTTAGATTATCCTCCTTAATGTATCACTATGCAAAACAAAATCGATATGGAACAACAAACATAAATTACCATCCTTTTCTTCACACATGAGATGCATGTGACTCTTGCGGATTGTCGTTCCATCTCATTTATGCTTTCAATAGTGATAAAATCATATCTTAAGGATGATAAGCTAAGTTGTGATGTTGATGGATGCTTCAAATGTGTCTCTTGTGGAAAAAAAAACAGCTTACTTGAGTAAAATCAATCGGTCAATCCTCTTCAATTCATATCTACATTTTAACCCAATTTTGGATGACTTTTTAGTTTCTTTTTTTTTTCCTTCTCAGATATTAGAAGAAGCAATTGATGATTGCAAAGGAATAGATAGGGAAATCGCATTCTTTCTAATGGAAAAACTTCCTTTCATTTTTATATAGGGTATGTTTATAGTTAATAATCCGTTTAGGCCTAAAGATGTATGGAGTTTTTGATTGAGTACTTTTGATGTTAATTAATAAAGTTGAATTGTCCAATCAAAACACAAGGTTTGTTGTCTCTGAACTAACTCCAGATACAGAGTATTGCTTCTAAGTTGTTTCCTTTCGCGGCGCCAAAGAATTGATTATAGATGAATATTCCAAAGTCTCTACACAAACACAAGGTCTATCTTGACGATCAATCATTAGGTCTGAGCTCAATGGAGTGATCGCCATGACCCAACTGTCTTTCTTCAGAAGAAGTGGTTTGCTTGATCTGTCTAACATCAGAGTCGGTTTGGAGGATGACCCTTTTTCCTTCGCATTTGAATCCGTTTTCTAATGGTGTAGGTGAAAGATTGTTGCAGTTTGTAAGCGGGCTCTTGAGATCCAAAATAGCTACTACCACTTCTTCTTCTCAGGAGGTTTGTGTAGAGACTTTGGATTCATCTATGCTCAATTCATCTACACAAACCTCCCGAGAAGAAGAAGTGGTAGTAGCTATTTTGGATCTCAAGAGCCTGCTTACAAACTGCAACAATCTTTCACCTCCACTGTTAGAAACCGGATTCAAATGCGAAGGCAAAAGGGTCATCCTCCAAACCGATTCTGATGTTAGACAGATCAAGCAAACCACTTCTTCTGAAGAAAGGCAGTTGGTCCTGGCGATCACTCCATTGAGCTCAGACTTGATTGGTCGTCAAGATAGACCTTGTGTTTGTATAGAGACTTTGGATTCATCTATGCTCAATTATTTGGCGTCGCGAAATGATGCAGCGAAGATACAAGATTCGAGGACGAATCTTTCTTGGCCGGCGAGACCTGATACAGCGTGATATTTGGAATATTTCCAAATATCTTCTATTATTATCTTCTTATTAATTAATTATAATTATTATGGATTTTATGGTTTTTTAGGGTTTTTAGGGTTTTGAGGTTTTATTATAAATAGCCTTCTTAGGCCTCTTGTATTATAAAGTTGTTATTGAAATTATTAATCGAAAGATTTAAAGAGGTTTTTATAAACCACTGTGAAGAGTATTCACAAACCTAAGAGCTTTTGCGAAAGCCCTGAGAGGAGGACTCTCAAACCCTAGTTATCCGGGTATTCTCAGAATCAACGGATCTCTAGTTCTATCCCTAGAAGCTTCCGCGCCATCACGAAAGGAAACAACTTTGAAGCAATACTCTGTATATGGAGTTAGTTCAGAGACAACAAACCTTGTGTTTTCGACGGGACAATTCAACTTTATTAAAATTAACATCAAAACTCAATCAAAAACATTTTTTCTTGTATAAGAATGACTGTTTAGAAATGAAATTAACATTTAAAATAAATGATTTTCTATCTGATCAAAATTATGCTAATTAAGAGTCTCATAGCAACCAAAAAAATGAAAAAGACATACCGTTGACATGCATGATGCATCACTGCTGTCACTTTTCGCCGACAAAGCTCGCACTTTTTTGTTAACTTTCATCACACAGCTCTACAAAGGAATTAACAACAATTGAATTAAGAATAATAAATATAAAACAGGAATAAAAATTAATTAATTAAATCGAAATCTGTATCATTTCGCTAACCATATACCGACAGTGTAACCATATTGATTTTCATTCCTTGGTATTGATTCCCGCAAAAACCAAATTCAATACCAAGGAATGGTGCCCATGATAGACCTGAACCAATCAATATTAGAAGTCTTAGTACACTAAACCAATTATGAAACCAAGAACTCTCAATCACATAAGAGTAAACACTAAACCAATTTTTACCACATCAACCGGAGAGATCCAAGCATAGATGTAATTAACCGGAACATTTTCATTCGGATAAATGTTCTGTCTCAAAGACCACGGAGTTTGTTGCAAAAAGCCATTCTACAAAGTTCAAAAAACATCAAATCAATACCAAACAAGAACTTAATTATCTCTTTGAACAGATCTTAAACAAAAAGATCTAGATGCAACTAAAGCACAAGAGTATATACAAGGAACACCGACAACTATACACAGACTCACACGAAACAAATTTACAAAGAGAACGAAGAAGGTGAAGAAAATGGAGCCGAGACGTACCTGGTGAATAAAGCTTCGAAATTAGGGTTTTCTGATCTGAGAAAGAGGCAGAAGAAATGGAGAATGAAGCCAAGGAGTTGAGTTCAATTAAGGGGTATTTATACAACAATAATTATAAGGAACAGTGATAAAACTAGGAAGAGAAGACCTGAAAGAATAAGATCATCGTGAGTGTATCTTCGTGCGACCACATCTCCTTTGAGAGAAGTCGTTGTCTCTTTGGCGGCTGCGTTGTTATCTTTCCACACGATGGTTATGTAAAAGTCATCATATGCTTTGTTATATATGTGTATAGAAGATAAGGTCTGTAAACCCTAATTACCTTTTTTGTTTTCAGAGTGGGTAGGTCAGATATCACAATATGTGTGGACAACAAATTGTTTTATTTTATCTGAAAATCTCCTTATTACACAACAAATGCTATCTTTAATTTTATCATTTTGCTTTCTTTTTAGGTTTTTTTTTCCTGGAGTTTTTTTCTTTAAAATAAATAAAATTACTTTTAAAATATTACATTTTCCTAAAATTAGTTTAGATATTTTATTAAAATATTACTTACCCATTAATTGTCGGGTGTCTGTCAATGTGACTTTCTTATTGCCTAAAGGCTGCATTAAAAGGATGACAGCTCTCTGTTCAAAATTTCTTTGGTCAGCAAATATTGATGTGGGAGAGCTGCATAGGTGTCATGGTCTGGAGTTTGTTTACCTAAAAAAGGTGGGGCGGGTTTAAGGAGACTCACAGTCTAAGGGTCATAACTCTTGGCCTAAGGGTCATCTATTTGAGAACAAGGGATCATTATGGGCTGCTTGGCACAAACAATATTATATCATCTAAGAAACAATTCTCTATGGCATGTTAATGAGAAGGATTGGACTGATTCTGTTTGGTTCAAAGGTGCTGTCCCAAAACATGCTTTTAACATGTGGGTTAGTCATCTCAACAGACTCCCCACAAGACAGAGGCTGCGTTTGTAACATAACGACTGAATTTCGAGACCATCACCTGTGAGTTCTCCTCCCAGATCTGGAAAATGGTTATCTCTAGGTTAAGTCCACGTCAACGACACTTCTGCTCATGGTCCGAAATATACTCTCTTGGACACGACACACCACTGCAATAGCTCCTTCTCTCCTCGGAAAAGTAGCTGCACAAGCGTCAATTTATCACGTTTGGAAGCGGCGAAACAATGTCTTTCACAACTCGCAGCCGATCGCTCCAGTGATCATCTTCTAGAACATTGACCGCGTAGTCCGTAACACCATCACTTCTAGAAGACTCAGAAAGCATTGGCAGAAGCTGATGCTCCTTTGGATTCGTTAGTTATACACCAAATCTTGTATAACTCTATGTAACCTTGTTTTTGTTTTTTTTTTTTTTTTGCCAAGGTCACTCTTCTGTAGGTAATGCTCTCTTGTAATGCCTTAACATTCAATTTTTTAATGATATCAACTCTTTATATAAATAAATAAAACATTGTAGTGGTGATAACGTTAAGAGTGGTAATAGGTAGTGATAATTTAAGAAGATTCACTAAAAGTCCCCTTTCCGCTTTGAAATTGAAAGCTCTTGATTTTTTTTTGGAATTTCGCTTCTTTGTCACTTACAAAAAAATCACTTAAAACTCGTTGGAAATCTTACGATTCTGTTTTGGAAACTTCCATTTTAAAAATTTGATGTCACAAAATGTTTATAAAAATTGATTTTACGTTCCGCGTATCCACTTCTAATCTATATTTACTAATTCAGCAGTCACTTTCTCAATAACTGATCATCTATCTATCTGACACGTAATCTTTTGATGATGTGTCAATACTACAATATTTTGCATATTACATTTTTACAACAATTTTAATTATTAATTTTCTTTTAAAGATTTATTTGTCCATCATCTCTACCCCACTATCCCTACTTTCTCTCTTTATATAAAAAAACGAACAGTATATTATTCCATCAAGTTTACAACTAATTTTTTTTTAACTTTTTTTTCTTTTTCCTTAATACATTTGAGTTACTATTTTGTTAGAATTTTTGCAACTTCTATCTAAAATTGTTAAAATATTTATATAAATTAATAAATTGAATTATATAGTTTTTTTTTTCTTATCTATCTACATAGTAGGGGCATAATGCTAGTATTTCTATACAATCTAAGTAATTAATATAAGTGAGTAACTTTAAAAATAAATAGTGTTTATTATTTGACATCATAATAGTCAGAACATTAACTGACTGGATTCAATTAAAATACAAAATTTTACGAACACAATTCGAATATTAATTAAAAATATTATGCTTGTCACTTTGGTTTATGGTTCAAACATTGATTGTGGCTTCTTTTATGTATTATTTACCATCTTCTGCTTATTCTTAACTGATTATTGTAGGGTATACATACATTAAATTCTAACAGCAATAACAAAAATTATAAAATCACATATCTTATATAAAGTTTTAGATCTCATCCTCTAACAATGACAAGACTTGAAGATAACACAAAATATTAAAGATCTATCTATATATCTCTTACATTTTATTGTTTCCTTTAAAAGCTTATAAGCCAAATGAAGACGACAACAAAATATATATGTCTCTTCCCTTGTCTTCATTTACAAATTATCAATTGTTTCTTCTAACATTTGAAAAGAAAAAAAAAGAAAGAAAGAGAAACTAAAGACCCATCCAAGATATACCAAAATCTATATCTATAAATTGAATAAAAGAAGAGTGATTGATTGTTTTCTCAAGCAAATTGTTTGTTTTACCTCACGAGACATTAGAAACATCTGTCGATCACAACTTATATTATCCTCCTTTATACCTAATTTATCGCTATAGTAAGCAAAATCGAGATGGAACAACAAACCACATAATTTACTATCCTTTTCTTCACACATGAGATGCATGTGAGTATTGTGGATTGTCGCTCCATCTCGTTTGTGCTTTCAATAGTAAGAAATCAGGGCTTAAGGAAGATAAGTTAAGTTGTGATGTTGATGGATGCTTCTAATGTGTCCATTGAGGCAAAGCAAGCAAATTGCTTGAGTAAAATTTAATCTGTCAATCCTATTCAATTTATGTTTTACATTTTAATCCAATTTTGGATGACTTTTTAGTTTCTCTCTAGTTTTTGTCTTGTCAGATATTATAAGAAGCAAGTGATGTTTTTGTCTTGTCTTTTCTTGGCTCAAAAACTTCTAAAGGTCAAGCGATTAAAATTTTAGAATCAGTTATTGTGGTCCTCTTACTTAATTGTTTTCTATCATACATGATACATACTTACCTGAAAATGAGTTCCTCTCGTACATGCCAGTGGAGCACTTGGTCTTTCATTAGCAGGATTCACTCGGATCTTACGCCCATTCAAATCCTAAAAATTCCAAAACCCAAAAGCATTAAATTAACCATTAATTAAACAGATACAATTACCATTAAACAGATACATTCCTTTATGGCAGCACTCTCATCTACGATCACTTTAGCTGCACAAATGATCACAAAACTCACATTCAATTACACTACAAATATCAACCAAAACAACTTAAGTTTCTCTGATTCAGTAGCTTACCATCTACAACTTCACCAAAGTGAGCAAAAGCATCCCTCAAGGACTGGTCATCAGTTCCCCATGACCGACCTGAACCAATCAATATTACAAGTCTCAGTACACTAAAACCAATCATGAAACCAAGAACTCTCAATCTCATAAGAATAAAGATTAGATTTTTACCTCCGACAAAAAGCTTGGTAGACATCAACCAGAGAGATCCAAGCATCGATGTAAGAAATGTTCTGTCTCAAAAGACCTCCGAGTTTGTTGCAAAAAGCCATTCTACAAAGTTCAAAAAATATCAAATCAATACCAAACAAGAACTTGATTATCTCTTTGAACAGATCTTAAACAAACAGATCTAGAAGCAACTAAAGCAGAAGAGTATCCACAAGGACAAGGTCTCGATTCGGTACCGACAAATGTACGGATCACTCACAGGAATGAATTTTCAAAGAATATACAAACCATAAACATAATAGAAACTCACGAGATCGAAGAAGGTGAAGAAAATGGAGCAGAGTGATTGGTGAATAAAGCTTCGAAATTAGGGTTTTGTGATCTGAGAAAGAGGCAGAAGAAATGGAGAATGAAGATAAGGTCTAGGGATTAAACAACAACAGTTATAAGGTCATCGTGGAAGAAGAACTTCTTGGAGAATCAAAAGTAAGATAAAAGATATTCGTGAGTGTGTCTTCGTGCTTTGAGAGAAGTCGTTGTCTCTTTGGCGGCTGCGTTGTTATCTTTCAACACGATGATTATGTAAAAGTCATGATATGCTTTGTTATATATGTGTAGAGAAGATAAGGTCTGTAAACCCTAATTACCTTTTTTGTTTTCAGAGTGGGTAGGTCAGATGTTACAACGTTTGTGGACAACAAATGTTTTCATTTTATCTGAAACTATCTTTATTTCAACAAAATCTATCTATTTATTTAATTATTTTGCTTTCTTTTTACTGAAGTAAAATAGAATTATTTGAAAATACTACAATTTTCTAAACTAAATTTCTTTTATTGAAATATTTATGTGTGTAATACACAATGTAGTGGTGATAATGTAAAGAATAATAATAGGTGGTGATAATTTATTAAGAATCACACCCAAAAAAAGTGATAATTTATTAAGAATGGAAGATTCATCGAAAGGCCGCTTCCCGGTTTGAAACTGAAAGCTCTCAAAAATATTGGGAATCTAGTTTTCTTGTTCTTTACAAAAGATTCAGTTTTAATTTGGTTGAAATCTTACGATTCTGATTTAGAAGCTTGAGTTTCTATTTAAAAAATTTGATGTCAACACATACCACTTACTAAAACTTTTATAAAAACTAATGTCACATTCCGTGTACCCATGCACTTCTAATTCCATACAATCTAGGTGATAGTATAAGTGACGAAAGTTTTAAAATAATAGTGTTTCCCTAGTGTTTATTATGTGACATCATAATTAATGGTCACCAGCTGATCATTATTTGACATATAGGTCATCATAATGATTCCATGCAAAATTTTATTGATGTGAATTTTGAGAGTTGCAGTGTTGATGGAACCGGACAATTAACAATATGTGGAATATTGGAAAGATACAATAACTGTCCAGTACACATAGATACAATATGCTGATGCGATACAATATGCGGATGCTCGCCGAATTCTATCTATTTCCACATCCATAAGTCATGAGGATCTTCATTTGGCCGTACACAAAGTGGTTATCAGTTTTTGACGACGCAGCCATTAATATTTGAAGAACACTCACCAACAAGAAGAAAGACGAATGAGGTTTGAAAACAGTTCAATTCCAAAAATAAAAACCCAGTTATCTACGTTAGCAGTGTCTGTGTCTGACAGGCTTTCGTCAAGAGGATTGCTGGTGAATCCCAATTGTCATGTATGTGGGACTTAAGAGGAAACAATATATATGTCATACAATGTTTGGTTGTCCTGTGGCGTAACAAGCTTGCCTTGGCTAATGTTCCCACACCAGCTGATGGGTTTTTCCTCTAAAGATAAAAAGAACTGAGAGCTAGCACCTCATGCGATTAATGCGGAACAATCATGTCCCTGAGGAGATTCGACAAGTTATTCCATGGCTAATATTGTTAAATATTTGAGGAGAGAAAGAAGAAACAGAGCAAGAGACCATTGTGTCTTCTCTAAGAGAAGACAAAGAAAACTGAAACTTTTATTTTATTTACACTACAAAATTGGTTTATATAGAAAACACATAGACACAACACAATAACTTCTGTCTCTTCACACTTGTGCCTCTTGAGGAAACAACACATTCCGAAACATCACAACTCATGAAACGTCCTTGCAACGTACTTTGAAACTCAATTATCGACCAATAAATATGGGGCATTTGGAAGTATAGGAATAATTTTGTTTTTCAGGGAAAGCGAGGTGATGCAAGGATTGTAATGTAAAGATTCCTAGTCCAACCCTCGACCTTAGAATTGTTGCAGCCACAGCGCTCACAGCTGCGTCTTGTCCAACAACTCTCTCGCGCAACCTATCAGGAAGAGAAATTAGCCTCTTCTTCTCTTCTGGTCAAGTCTAGTCACGAGAATCCCAGTCCATCTGCTCACTACCTCAGCAATATTCTCTGGCCCAACAGTTTCCGTAAGCATCAAGTTATCTTTAACACTGTTCTAATTTCACTATTGAGGATTCTACTTCCTCAATTTCTCTCGCTGATAGGTTACAAGACAGAGTTGTTGGACAGGACGCAGTATTTATCATTTCCATCTGCTCAACATAAGTAACCCAAGAAAGGGATCATGAATTCAGAATTCGTATAACTTATAAACGTTTGGTCATTAATAACTAAATAGAAATTAAATGGTATTGTAAGCTAAGGCAAGTGTATCTGATATTTGATAAAAAAATAAAAATAAAATAATATTTTCCTGAAAATGAGTTTCTCTTACATGAAAATGATATTTTCATTTCCTTCACAATGCTATGATGGATTTCCCGCAAAAGCCAAAATCAATACCAAGGACTGGTCATCAGTTCCCCATGACAGACCTGAACCAATCAATATTACAAGTCTCAGTACACTAAACCAATTATGAAACCAAGAACCCTCAATCTCATAAGAATAAAGATTAGATTTTTACCTCCGACAAAAAGCTTGGTAGACATCAACCGGAGAGATCCACGCATAGATTATATTTCCGTTAGGATAAATATTGTTTTGTCTCAAAAGATACCACCGAGTTTGTTGCAAAAAGCTATTCTACAAAGTTCAAAAACATCAAATCAATAATCAAAAAAGAACCCTAAATCATCATCTAAAGAGAACAAATTGATTATCTGTTTAAATAGACTGTAATCAAACAGACCTAGATGCAACTAAAGCACAAGAGACGAAGAGAAAAAACACCGACAAATATACAAAACATAAGAAAGGACAAAGTCTCGATCCGTTATAGACGCATAGAAACAAACACCGACAAATGTACAAAAAAGACTCACACGAATGAATTTTCAAATCAAAAACATAAAAAAGGTAAAGAGATCGAAGAAGGTTGAGAAAATGGAGCAGAGTAGTACCTGTTGATTGGTGAATAAAGCTTCGAAAAGGGTTTTGTGATCTGAAAAAGAGGCAGAAGAAATGGAGAAGACAGTTATAAGAATTTTGAATCAATCATAAGATTCTAAGGAACAGTGATAGAGTAGGAAGACAAGACCTGAAGGAATATGAATCATGAGTGTGTCGTGCGACCACATCTCCTCCACCATTCTCGATCGCCTTGAGAGAAGTCACTTTGGAGGCTGCGTTGTTATCTTTCTACGATGGTTATGTAAAAGGTGATAAGTCATGGACTCATGGTATGCTTTGTTATATATGTGTAGACAAAAAAAGGTCTGTAAACCCTAATTACCTTTTTTGTTTTTGGATAGGTCAGATGTCACACAATATCTGTGGACAACAAAATCTCTTTATTACAACAAATGTTACAACAAATTTTATTATTTTGCTTTCTTTTAATTTTTTTTTTACTGGATTTTTTTTCTTTAAAATCAAAGAGATTTTCAGATAAAATAAAAAATTTGTTGTCCACACATATTGTGACATCTGACCTACCCACCCTGAAGACAAAAAAAGGTAATTAGGGTTTACAAACCTTATCTTCTCTATACAACGTTGCATATAAAGACAGCACATTTTTTTTAGGCATCATGAAAAGATAAAAAACGCAGCCGCCCACCGAGGAAATGCTTCTCTCCACTCTTGAACATGAACCAGAATCCGAAGGAGAGAATGGTGGAAGAGATGTGGTCGCACGAAGACTTAAACTCACGATGATCTTATCTTTCAGGTCTTCTCTTCCTAGTTTTATCACTGTTGTTGTATAAATACCCCTTAATTGAACTCTACTCCTTGGCTTAATTCTTCATTTCGATCTGCCTCTTTCTCAGATCCCAGAAAACCCTATTTGAAGGTTTATTCACCAGGTAACGTTCTGTTCCATTTTTCTTTAGCTACTTCGATCATGTGAGCCTTACTATGTTTCTGATTTGTATCTTTATTTGAGAATTTGTTTCGTGTGAGTCTGAACATTTGTTGGTGTTTGTTTAAATTCGTCTGTAATGGATCGGAAGCTTGTGGATATTCTCATACTTTAGTTGAATCTAGATCTGTTTGTTTAAGATCTGCGCAAAGAGATAATCACTTTGTACTCTTTAGATGATGCTTTAGTCTCAAAGCTGGGGTTTTTGTTTGGTATTGATTTTGACTTTTGGGGGAAATCGATCGTAGCATTATGAAGAAAATGAAAATATTGCATGTACGAAGGAACCCATTTTCAGGCAAGACAATATTAGTTTTTTTTTATCAAATAACATATACACTTGCCTTATTTTTATTTAACTTCTATTGATTTAGTTTTAAGACAAGGCAAGCAAACAAAAACAAAACGAATTCACTAGCTCCAGTGGATTACACTATATATATGGTTAGGGAAACGTTAGAGATTAATTTTTATTCGTGTTTTATATGTATTCTTCTTAATAGAACTGTTGCTAATTAATTAATTCCTTTGTACAGTTGTGTGTGATGTGATAGTAAACAGAAAATGCGAGCTTTGTCGTCTACAAGTGACAGAAGTGATGCATTGTGTCAATGGTACGTATTCTTCTGTTTTGTATTTTATGTTGATATGACTCTTTTAATTAGCATAACTTTTATTAGATAGAAAATCATGTCTTGCAAATGTTAGTTTCACGTCTAACCGTGATTCGTATACGAGAACGATTTCATCTCAATTGAATAAAACATGACGAAATCTTTGTAGAAAATTGGTCAAAAACTTCATTCCACTTTCCTACCATATTTTCTTACAAATTTCTTACGACATTATTTCCGTAGGAAATTTCCTACGCTTTTCCATCAAAAAAAAATTTCTCATGAAAATGGTAAAAAACTTGTGTTTCCTACCGTTTTCCTACAATATTTACGGTAGAAAATCGCTTGCTTTCTTGTAGTAGATCTTTACTAATTAACATTTCAAAAATCCATACAATTTTAGGCCTAAACAACTTAATTAATTTATATTAAATCCATAACTTTAAAAATATCCTAAACTAATGAAAGGAAATTTCTCCATGAGAAAGAATTCGATTTCCTTATGTGCTAGTAAAACTTCAACTAAACCCATTGTTAAGATCATCAAGGTTCATACAAATGCAAGTTTGAATAATTTATTACATAAAATGAAAACATCTAGCGATACAAATCCTTAAAGCAATACGAGTTTACAAGTTTTTGAACCTCAGGACAATTTAACAACTCCTCGAACATCATCTCAGTTTCATCCTCCACCCATGGATGAAACAAGATTGTCGCAGTTTGTGAGTTACAAGCATTTCTCAAGATACATTTAACTAGATCAACCTCTTCTTGTGATCCATACATCCGTGTACACTTGAAAGTTTCGAGACTCCAAAAAAAATATTCAGGAATAGAATCTAGTTGACAAACCGTTGGATCCATAAAAGTATGGTCATGTTCCTGAATATTTGTTTTGATAAAAAAAAATCTCATTTACTATATCTCCCAACAAAAGTTGATGTAATCACGAGTATTTTATCGAAGCGATGGAAGTTTCTTTGGATGTGGTTACCTAAGCTTGAGTATGATGATAGCTATTATTCACAGTCTCAACGCCAGAGTTTACGGTGTTTTCTTAATTTGAATCTACAATTACATAGAGCTTCGGTCATAAAACGCTTGCATCTCAAGTTTAGAAATGGACCAAGATTATATCACCAATTCAATCAACCTAAAGATATCAAAATATGGGTTGCAGTTGCAATTGCAGTTTCTCGCCGCATCCATGAGTTAAGTTTCAACCTTGTTACTAAATCTAAGCATCAAACTAGATTGCCTAGTAGATTGTATAGCTGCAAATTGATTGTGATCTTGAAACTGGAAGGTAAGATTCTCGTGGATGTTCCTCCTACGGTATGGCTCCCATGCCTGAAAACTTTGTCCCTTCAACATGTGACTTACTCTGATGAAAATTCTCTTCACCAACTTCTTTCCAATTGTCTTGTCCTTGAGGAACAATTTTTAAAACATATATTCAGGAACATTGTTAATAAAGGAGTTCAAGTTCGGCCAAAACAGTATGGAAATGCTACGACGATCTAAAGAGTTCGGCACAAGAAAGAGAGATCGGCAGAGAAAAAGAGTTCGGCAAAGAGAGATTTTAGTATGAGAGAGTGACGTTTATAATTCGGGTAAAGAGTGCTAATCCCCAAAAAGATACCCTGTCCCATCAGACATAATGAGCTATTTATAGTAAAATACTAGGTTTACAAAACTCTCATCATCACTCTCTGTACATTTCTCTTTCTGCCCTTTGGCGGCGGAAGCAGCTGAGCTGGGCCTTGTGCAGATGGGCCGGGCCTCATGCGTGTTGGACCGGCATCTTCTGAAATTGGTTCTCTTGATGGGCCTTGTTTTTAGTGGATTTCAACAAAGTAATTCAGAGAGTGCAGGCTTCGCTTTCCGAATTACAGGTTAACCAAAGACTAGGATCTTTATTCTCATCATACTTATAGCAGATATAACAAGAGCACCTTTTGCAAAAAGTGTCTTTACCTCTCAGTAGTATAGCTTGGCAAGCCAAGTTTCTACAGCAGATTGTACCTTTGCCTAATTATCAATATGTTCAAGTTAGCATATAGAAACATAATTCGGTAAAATGGAAAATTAATAACTGCAAAACATGTTTTATTACCTTTATTAGTTTTAGCTGATGATGAAGTCACTTCTTGCAAAGGATCGAGATCTTTCCTCTATCTTTTTGGTGATGAGTTTCTTTCTTCCACCTCACGGTCTCCAATGTTTTTCTCTGATACAGTTTTTAAAAGGATGCTGATTAACTCATCTTTCGCCAAGTCGGATTAAGATACACCAGCTTGGCGAAAGATGAGTTATTCCACATCCTTTCAAAAACTGTATTAGAGAAAAACATTTGAGACCATGAGGTGGAAGAAAGAAACTCATCACCAAAAAGACAGAGGAAAGATCTTGATCCTTTGCAAGAAGTGACTCCATCATCAGCTAAAACTAATAAAGGTAACAAAACATGTTTTGCAATTAGTAATTTTCCATTTTACAGGATCCTTCTGTTTCTATATGCTAACTCGAACATATTGATGATTAGGCAAATGTACAATTTGCTGTAGAAACTTGGCTTGTCCGGCTATACTATTGACAGGTAAAGACACTTTTTGCAAAAGGTGCTCTTGTTGTATCTGCTATAAGTATGATGAGAATAAAGATCCTTTTCTCTAGTTAACCTGTAATTCGGAAAGCGAAGCCTGCACTCTCTGAATTACTTTGTTGAAATCCACTAAAAACAAGGCCCATCAAGAGAACCATTTTCAGAAGAGGCCAGCCCAACATGCACGAGGCCCAGCCCATCTACACGAGGCCCAGCTCGGCTGCTTCCGCCGCCAAAGGGCAGAATAGGAAATTAATATAGAGTGATGATGAGTGTTTTGTAAATCTAGTATTTTACTATAAATAGCTCATTGTGTCTAATGGGACATGGTATCTTTTTGGGGATTAGCACTCTTTACCCGAATTGTAAACGTCACTCTCTCATACTAAAATCTCTCTTTGCCGAACTCTTTTTCTCTGCCGATTTCTCTTTCTTGTACCGAACTCTTTAGATCGTCGTAGCATTTCCATACTGTTTTGGCCGAACCCGAACTCCTTTATAAAGAATGTTCCTGAATATTTGTTTTGAAAATTGTTCCTAAAGGACAAGACAATTGGAAAAAAGTTGGTGAATAGAATTTTTATCAGAGTAAGTCACATGTTGAAGGGACAAAGTTTTCAGGCATGGGAGACATACCGTAGGAGGAACATCCACGAGAATCTTACCTTCCAGTGTCAAGATCACAATCGATTTTTGCAGATATACAATCTACTAGGCAATCTAGTTTGATGCTTAGATTTAGTAACAAGGTTGAAACTTAACTCATGGAGGCGGCGAGAAACTGCAACTACAACCCATATTTTGATATCTTTAGGTTTGATTGAATTGGTGATATAACCTTGGTCCATTTCTAAACTTGAGATGCAAGCGTTTTATGACCGAAGCTCTATGTAATTGTAGATTCAAATTAAGAAAGAACCGTAAACTCTGGCGTTGAGACTGTGAATAATAGCTATCGTCATACTCAAGCTTAGGTAACCACATCCAAAGAAACTTCCATCGCTTCGATAAAATACTCGTGCTTACATCAACTTTTGTTGGGAGATAGTAAATGAGATTTTTTATCAAAACAAATATTCAGGAACATGGCCATAATTTTATGGATCCAATGTTTTGTCAACTGGATTGTATTCCTGAATATTTTTTTTGGAGTCTCGAAACTTTCAAGTGTACACGGATGTATGGATCACAAGAAGAGGTTGATCTAGTTAAATGTATCTTGAAAAATGCTTGTAACTCACAAACTGCGACAATCTCGTTTCATCCATGGGTGGAGGATGAAACTGAGATGATGTTCGAGGAGTTGTTAAATTGTCCTCGACGTTCAAAAACTTGTAAAATCGTATTGCTTTAAGGATTTGTATCGCTAGATGTTTTCATTTTATGTAATAAATTATTCAAACTAGCATTTTTGTGAACCTTGATGATCTTAACAAGGAGCCACATAGAATGTACATCAACAACCTACGAGAAGAAGCAAATAATGATGATTAAGACTAAGAAGAGTAGCTAGTTCTCCGTTGTAGGTCAAAGAGTGGGTACTTTTTTCTATGACCTTACAATGTCATACTCTAATGTGTGATGCTTTCCAGTGAGCAAGATTCTTCAAAACGAAGAATTAGAGCGAGTGAAGTCGCATGAACATCTTTGAAGCTGATCTTTGTTGATCATTTGGTTAATATAAAATCAAGCAACAACAAAAGAAGAAAACATATGTAGTCTTTATTGCTCATTTGTATATTATTAAGCTTACCTTATATCTTAGAATAAAGTTCAAGATCATCAAGGAGATTCAAAGCAAGAACAATGATTCTTCACTTCTTTTGCGGAGAAAAGTTTGTTAACGATTCCTCTACACATGTCTGATAAAAAACAAGTAAGAGGACCACATAACAGATTCTAAAATTTACATCGCTTTCTCCATGATTTTAGACAGTGTTATGTACTTCGTGCTGACCTTTAGAAGTTTTTTGAGCCAAGAAAAGATGACAATTAAACATACATCTACTCGTTTATATTCCTTTGCGATCATCAATTGCTTCTTCTAACATCTTAGAAGAAAAAAATAGAGAGAAACTAAAAAATCATCCAAAATTGGATTAAAATGTAAAAACATGAATTGAAGAGGATTGCCTAATTGGTTTTACTCAAGGGATACATTAGAAGCATCCATCAACATGACTACTTAGCTTATCCTCCTGAAGCTCTGATTTATCACTATTGAAAGCACAAGCGAGATGGAACGACAATCCACAAGAGCCATATGCATCTCATGTGTGAAGAAAAGGATAGTAAATTATATATGTGGTTTGTTGTTCTATCTCGATTATGCTTTCCATAATGAGAAATTAGGTATAAAGGAGGATAAGCCAAGTTGTGATGTTGACAGATGTTTCTAATGTCTTATGTGGAAAAAGAAACAATTTGCTTGAGTAAACAATCAATCAATCTTCTTCGATTCAATTTCTATATATTAGTATAATTTTGCATGGGTCTTTAGTTTTTTTTTTTTTTTTTTCCTTTTCACATGTTAGAAGAAACAATTGATGATGGCAAAGGAAGGCAAGGGAGGAGACGTACTTTGTTGTCGTCTTCCCTTGGCTTATAAGCTTCTAAAGGAAACAACAATGTATCTGAAACTGTGAATAAAACTGTGAACTTTTTAGAAACTGAATTGTGTGGTCCTCTCACTTGTCTTCCATCAGAAATATGAAAAGAAATAACAAAATTTGATCTATATAAGAAGTGAAGGATCATTGATTTTCTGCTTTGAATATGCTTGATGACGTTGCACTACTTTTTATATGCAAAGTAAGCTTAACAAATAATAATAAATCAAGGAAAACTACTTTTGTTTTTCCTCGTTCTTTGTTGTTTGCTTCAATATCAACCATATTATCAACAAAGATTCATTTTGAGGATGTTTATGTGACTTCAGGCACTATAATTTTTGGTTCCGAAGAACCTCTTCCTTACCGGGAGCTTATGGCGTCGTAAGGTCTCTGAAAAAAATTTACCCGCCCAAGCACTTGTGGTCTGGTGATAGGGGACTCTTGGGGAAATGGTGAAACTCCCAAACCTGAGTTCGATCCTCCCCAGAAACAAAAAATCACATTTGTTTGGGAAGTCTGTCAGTTGGGCCCCGGTCCAATTGGTTTACATGGTAGTCAGAAATGCAGGCGGCCTGACTACCCCCTGGCATTAGTCGGAAGGCATTCTAAACCCGGAGCAGGCAGTGTGGTGGTCCTTCGGGAAGAAGTCCACTCTGTAGCATTTCGGTGCGTTCCTACCGGGGCTGACCGGATCAGCCGATAGGGTTTATCAAAAAAAAAAAAAAAAATTTACCCAAATGATTCGACTTGTGCATTGTTTATACTACAACGGATAATTTCTCGTCTTAGTTTTCATCATCATCTTTCTAGTACATGAAAATTTGCATCCACACATTACTAGCCCTGAACTAGCGAGTGTTAACAAAACACCACAAAATTGTGGAAACATATATGATATTTCACTAGAAAGTTGTTGCTTTTTTTTTATTAGGGTTGTGAAGTAGTTGAAATGGGGAGGTTATTATGGCCATGCTATCTTAATGATTACTTGCGTATTAATTTGTTGGGACTTAATCCGATTTGGGTGGTTTAAGTTTGTACATAAATTGTTGATTAGCTTTTTGGCCAAGAAAAGTTAAATCTCTTGTTTCTAAGAGAGTACGTTAGTGACCCAAAGACACAAGCTATTGTTATAGATTTATAAATCCGGTTACGAAAGAATGAAACTTTTGGCTTTTTTCCAAACGACTTGTAAGGGAAAATAAATAAAAAACAATTGATGGAGAATTATTAAAGTACTGGAGCTGAGTGACTAAAATTAGTGACAAGAATTACAAAAAGACGATTATATCTAATTTTAACTAAAAATTATTAGCAATCTCATTAAAGATTAGACAAAAGGTGTGTAAATTATTTCTAATTAAGTGGTAATGGTCTATCTATACTATAAAAGTTGAGTAATACCTTACAAGCGCCAGACACATCAGCATTCCTCTCCATGACACGTTAGCATTAAAATGTAATATTGTAATAAATATTCAGTAAATAAAGAAATTGATAGAAATAGTGATGGTGAAGAGAGAGAGAAAAACGTAAAACTAGAAAAGCTAAAACTTGAATTAAAAAAAACTACACGATCTTCAAAAACTTTTAGCAAGTAAAATTTGATTTAGGAAGTGCTACTTTTAGTTTTAGCAGTGATAAAGTAATTCGTCTTTCCGGCGAAACAAAGTACGACCTAACGGAGATAAATAGTGGTGGAGAGAGAAAAATCCGGCAGAGAAAAACGACGGAAAAGCAAAACGGAAGAAAGAGGAAGACAAACAAGCCGGAGACAGCGTTGTGAGAGAAGACTTGACGGTCCCTAAAATATACCACAAAAAAAAATTAATAATAAAGGAAAACAATTACTTCTCTAGGGTTGTTAAATATACTTCTTCATCCAAAAGGAAGAACAACGCTGATGTTGAAGGAATAATGAAGATATTTGGATAAAAAGAAGATGTAAATGAGAATCCGAAATTAAAAATAATAACCAATAAAAAATATATATAAAAATTGATTTACAGAAAATCCCGCATATGATAAAAATAATGATAAAGATATATCTAGCTAACACAAAACTCTTTGTTGTCCACAAAATAAATCAAATAATAAAAATCAAAGCCTTATAAGCTCCACACAAAACCATATATTATTTTAATAAAGTCATAAGCATTGCATTTCCATAATACACAAGCACACAAAACCATTGATCAAAATACTAGACGAATGGGTGACCATCAAATCAAAGAAGGATTAGTCTTAAACAAATAATATCCGACAACTTAAATGAAACTTGAAAAAAAAAAAAGGAGATTGTTCCTGCAATACCAAATAACTAATCATCAGCAGATTACTTAATCTTTAGCACATCATAGGACTCTCTACATGATCCAAAAAGACTTCGATAGAAGTATGGCAAGCTTCGATTCCTTTGATCATAATTTTTCTAGCTTTCTTTTCGTTTAAGATTGTAACATAGTAAAAAGAACGGGTTAGGGGAAGACCACAATGCAAATATAAGCTCACTGCTACTAAGTGTACACCTGAATTTGTATGTTCGATACCCACAAAAATGTGTCCAATGAGGAACCGGATAAACTTTTTTGACCATTTTTGTTTGTTGGCATCTTCCAAAACCTACAAATCAAGTGTTCCATCAAATATATAACAGATTCGTTACAACTATCGGTTTGCTGTAATTCACTAGAAGTTGGACATCCCCGGGTAACTTAATGACACTAAAGTTTTTAGACTCCATATCAAAGCATATTAAAGACTGAACATGGTTGATCCAAACTAGATAATACACAACCCCATGCATTGCTGCATATCCCTTGAGTTCCGTGAGGAGAATAATGGGGATGTTTACATTTGATCTTTCTCCATTTTTGTCTGGCTCGTAGAGTGAAAACTTGATGCTCCCCTAACTCAATTTCTCTTGATCCACGTCTATAACACGCTACCGCCATGCACAACACGTTGTATACATCATTAACTATATTATATCTAAAGAAGGAGACTATGCTTTTTTCAAAATTTTGACTCTTGGTAAAGTTACGAATTCACAAGCACTAGGATTTCCAATCATCACTTTAGTATCATCATTTATACAGTTGATCAAGCCACAGTCAGGTGGAGAAAATTCATACCAATTATCTGAATTTCGAGGGTAACAATTCAGCCTTTGATGATCAAAAGAGGGATCCTCCTGAGAGCAAGAGTGGAAGAACTGCATCTCCATGTCGCGATGGTCGATTGTGAAAAGAAAACGTGGCTGAGTCGAAGATCGAGCTAGGTACAAGTTGGTGAAATCTTTGTCATGTATTATCGATGACCAGGACTTAGAAATGGTGATGAACTTGGACATGAAATTAGCCTTTAGTTTCAGGAGAGAGGAATTTTATCAAACGGATTGGTTTTGGACCTTGTAACAGGTTTGTGAAGTGTTATCGATTGTCTCTTTCATGGCTGGCTATTTTCAGTTTTGCTCAGTGAGATCAAACTGAAAATAGCCAACCATGAAAGAGACGATGAGTAACACTTCACTTCACAACGTGTTACACGGTCCAAAACGTATCCGTTTGAAAGGATTCCTCTGAATCTGAAAGAGGAGATTCTCCTAAAACTAAAGGCCAATTTCATATCTAAGTTCATCACCATTTCTAAGTCCTAGTCATCGATAATACATGATGAAGATTTCACCAACTTGTACCTGGCTCGATCTTCGACTTGGCCACGTCTTCTAGTCACAATCGGTCATCGCGACATGGAGATGCAGTTCTTCCACTCTTGCTCTCAGGAGGATCTTGCTTTTGATCATAAAATGCTCAATTGTTACCCTCCGAATTCGCATAATTGGTATGACTTTTCTCCACCTGCCCGTTGCTTGATCAGCTGTATAAATGATGATACTAAGTTGTTGATTGGAAATCCTAGTATTTGGCAATTTGTAACTTTACCAAGAGTCAAAACTTTGAAAAAAAAAATATTGTCTCCTTCTTTGGATATATATGATCCAGTTAATGATGTATACAAAGTGTTGTGCATGGCGGTAGCATGTTATAGACGTGGATAAAGAGAAATTGTGTGAGGGGAGCATCAAGTTTTCCCTCTAGGAGCGAGACAAGCATAGAGAAAGATCAAATGTAAACATGCCCATTACTCTCCTCACAAAACTCAAGGGATATGCAGCAATGGGATTGCATGTGTATTATCTAGATTGGATCAACCATGTTCAGTCTTTTAATATGGCTTTGATATGGGGTCTAATTAAAAACTTTAGTGTCATTAAGTTACCCGGGGATGTCGAACTTCTAGTGAATTACAGCAAACAAATAGATGTAACGAATCTAGTATTTGACAGTACACTTGACTTGTGGGTTTTGGAAGTTGCCAACGAATAAACATAGTCAAAACTTTATATCGTGGTTCCTCATTGGACACATTTTTGTGGATATGGAACATACATATTCAGGGATACACTTAGTATCAGCGAGCTTATATTTGCACTGTGGTGTTTCCCTAACCCGTTCTTTTTACTATGTTACAATCTCAAGGAAAAGAAGGCTAAAAAAATTGTGATCGAAAGAAGTGAAGCTTACCATACTTCTATCGAAGTCTTTTTGGATTATGTAGAGAGTCCTATGATTCCACCAAAGGTTAAGTAATTTATTGATGATTAGTTATTTGGTAGTGTCGGAAACAATCTCCGTTTTTTTTCAAGTTTCATTTAAGTTGTCGGATATTATTTGTTTAAGACTAGTCTTTTTTGGATTTGATGGTCACCCATTCGTCTAGTATTTTGATCAATTGTTTTGTATGCGTGTGGATTATGAATTCATACGCCAAGATCTCATGTAAATGATGAAATAAATCTAGATCTTAGATTTCAGATATACTTGGAAATTTTGATGCAAAATAATGAATAAGAATAAACCAAGGTTGTTAAGCACTCCAATTATCGCGCTTTTACTGGTATCCACACGCACACAAACTGGATTGGAACGGCATGCTAGTGTCGTCAAGATCAAATCCCTGATTGTGTCTAACGTTGAACGCCTCGAAGGTTTTTGCTAGGTTGAACGTCTTACACCGAAAAACCTAGCAAAAACCCTCGAAGCGTTCAACGTTAGACACAAACATGGATTTGAACTTGACGGCACTAGCATCTCGTTCCAATCCAGTTTGTATGCGTGTGGATATCAATAGCTAGAGGCACGACAATTGGAGTGCTAACAACCTTGGTTTACTCTTATTCATTATTCTGCATCAGAATTTTCAGGTATATCTAAAACCCTAAGATCTTGATTTATTTTATTATTTACATGACATCTTGGCATATGAATACATAAGTTATTTTATAAATCGTTTATAAACGGTATGAATTCCAACAGTGAAGCTTCAAAGATGTTCATGCGACTTCAGTCGCTCTAATTCTTCGTTTCGAAGAATCTTGCTCATTGGAAAACATCACAATTCACACATTACAGGGTATGGCATTGTAAGGTTTTTAGAAAAAGACTACCCAAACTTATTGTTCACTACTATGGAGAACTACGTACTCTTCTTAGTCTTATTAATCATCATTATCTCCTTCATCTCCTAGTTGGTTGATGTACATTCTATGTGATTCCTTGAAATGTTGAACCACAACCAATGGATCATCTTCATATTCATGAATGACTAAAATCTCTTCACTGATGCGTACTCATCATGTGTCACCGTAATGACACATGAAAAATGAGTCTCATTGGACTTATGGTTAACATTGCAGTCATATTAGGGATCCTAGTACACACTGGATTAGTTGAAGTTTCACTAGCACATAACGAAATTGAATTCTTTCTCATGGAGAAATTTCCTTTCATTCGTTAATTTAGGGTGTTTTAAAAGTTTTGGATTTAGTTTAACTTAATAATCTGTTTATGCCTAAAATTGTATGGAGTTTTGATGTTAATTAATAAAGTTGAAATTGTTCTCGTAGAATCACGGTTAGAAATGAAATTAACATTTGCAAGATATGATTTTCTATCTAATAAAAGTTATGCTTAATTAAAAGAGTCTCATATCAACATAAAATACAAAACAAAAGAAGACGTACCGTTGACACAATGCATCACT
Organism: Erysimum cheiranthoides; assembly: GCA_011420285.2. Lineage (NCBI taxonomy): Eukaryota > Viridiplantae > Streptophyta > Magnoliopsida > Brassicales > Brassicaceae > Erysimum > Erysimum cheiranthoides. The sequence goes on from CM022177.2 coordinate 9,105,653, forward strand.
TCTGTCACTTTTAGACGACAAAGCTCACTTTTGGCCGACAAAGCTCTCAGTTTCTGTTTACTTTCACATTAGACACAACTCTACAAAGGAATTAACAACAATTTTATTAAGAAGAATACATATAAAACACGAATAACGAATTACTCTATATCGTTTCCCTAACCATATCCTGAGTATAATCCACTGGAGGCTGGAGCTAGTGACTTTTTTTTTTCTTTTTTTTTTGCTTTCCTTGTCTTTTGTTTGCTTGCCTTGTCTAACAACGAAAACTATATAAGTCAAATAAAATAAGGCAAGTGTATTTGTTATTTGATAAAAAAGAATAATATTGTCTTGCCTGAAAATGCATGGGTTCCTTTCGTACATGCCGGTAAATGATATTTTCATTTTCTTCATAATGTTACGATCGAGTTCCCCTAAAAGCCAAAATTAATACCAAACAAAAAAGCTTTGAGTCTAAAGCATCATATAAAGAGTGATATCTAGCAGATATTAAACAAGCAGATCTAGATTCAACTAAAATACGAGATTATCCATCCATTACAGACGAATTGAAACACACACCAACAAATGTACGGACACTCACACGAAACAAATTCTCAAAGAAATATACAAATCAGAAACATAGTAAAGCTCACAAGATTGAAGAAGGTGAAGAAAAGTGGAGCAGAACGTTACCTGGTGAATAAAGCTTCGAAACTAGGGTTTTTTTATCTGAGAAAGAGGCAGAAGAAATGAAGAATGAAGCCAAAGAGTATGGTATTTAAACAACAACAGTTATAAAGAACAGTGATAAAACTAGGAAGAGAAGACCTGAAACTGAAGGAATAAGATCATCGTGAATGTGTCTTCGTGCGACCACATCTCCTCCACCATTCTCGCCTTTGAGAGAAGTCGATGTCTCTTTGGCGGCTGCGTTGTTATCTTTCCACACGATGGTTATGTAAATGTGATGATATGCATTGTTATATATGGGTAGGTCAGATGTCACAATATCTGTGGACAACAAATTTTTTTATTTTATCTGAAAATCTCTTTATTACAACAAATGCTATCTATTAAGATTTTGCTTTCTTTTTAGTTTTTATTTTATTTTTATTTTACTGGAGTTTTTTCTTTAAAATTAATAAAATTATTTTTTAAATATTATAATTTTTTTTTTAAATTAGTGTTTTCTATTGAAATATTTTGGTCTATATACTAACTCACTATATGAAGTCATTTGGGGAAATTAAATACCGTAATAAACAATGTAGTGGTAATAACGTTAAGAGTGATAATTTAGGAAGTATGGAAGATTCGATATCAAAAGTTCGCTTCCCACTTTGAAATTGAAAGCTCTCGAATATCTTTGCAATCTAGTTTTTTTGTCACTTATAAAAAAAATACTTTAAAACTCTTTAAAACTCGTTAGAATCTTACTATCCTTTTTCGGAAGCTTGAGTTTCCGTTGAAAAAGTTTGATGTCACAATACATATGCGCTTACTAAGCTCTTACTACAATTTTTTAAAAATTGATTTCACGTTCCGTGTATCCGTTTCTGATTCCATGCAAACTACGTGATAATGTAAGTGACGGAAATTTAAAAATAAATAGTTTTCATTAGTTGACATCATAATAGTCAACATGTTAAATCTATACTATATAAAAGTTGAGGCTAAATGCTTCTAAGGCCGTCCACAAAGGATTTTAGACGGCCAATCACGATTAGCCACCTCACTAATTAGCATTTTAAATGAAAAAAAATAATTTGGAAATAGAATAAATGTAAATTTTCTAAAATATTACGTAGTAGAGAAATGTAAAATGTAAATTTTCTAAATTATTATGTAATAAAGAAATGTAAGCTTTTTAAAATATTACGTAGACAAATGTAAAAAATTAGTTGAAGATAATAATATGGAAATAAGATAAATAGAAACTTCCTAAAATATATATCTATACTATATAAAAGTTGAGGCTAAATGCTTCTAAGCCGTCCACATAGGATTTTAGACGGCCAATCACGATTAGCCACCTCACTAATTAACATTTTAAATGAAAAAAAAAATAATTTGGAAATAGAATAAATGTAAATTTTCTAAAATATTACGTAGTAGAGAAATTTAAAATGTAAATTTTCTAAATTATTATATAATAAATAAATGTAACCTTTTTAAAATATTACGTAGACAAATGTAAAAAATTAGTTGAAGATAATAATATGGAAATAAGATAAATAGAAACTTCCTAAAATATATAATAGAATAAATGTAAATTTTCTAAAATATTACGTAGTAGAGAAATGTAAAATGTAAATTTTCTAAAATATTATGTAATAAAGAAATGTAAGCTTCTTAAAATATTACGTAGACAAATGTAAAAAGTTAGTTGAAGAAAATAATATGGAAATAAGATAAATAGAAACTTCCTAAAATAAAATATATACAAGTTGAGACTAAATGCTTCTAAGACCGTCCACATAGGATTTTAGACGACCAATCACGATTAGACACCTCATTAATTAACATTTTAAATAAAAAAATAATTTGGAAATAGAAGAAATGTAAATTTTCTAAAATATTACATAGTAGACAAATGTAAAAAGTTGGTTGAAGAAAATAATATGAAAATAAGATAAATAGAAACTTCCTAAAATATTACGTACTGTAGACAAATAAGAAAAGTTAGTTTTAGATAGTATAGATTTTAAATGAAGAAAATAATTTGGAAATAAAAGAAATGTAAATTTTCTAAAATATTACGTAGTAGAGAAATGTAAAATGTAAATTTTTAAAAATATTATGTAATAGAGAAATGAAAGCTTCCTAAAATATTACGTAGTAGACAAATGTAAAAAGTTGGTTGAAGAAAATAATATGGAAATAAGATAAATAGAAACTTGCAAAAATATTACGTAGTAGACAAATAAGAAAAGTTAGTTTTATATAGTATAGATTTTAAATGAAGAAAATAATTTGCAAATAAAAGAAATTTAAATTTTCTAATTATATTATATAAATTTTTCTTTTTGTTTAGTAGATATCGTCAAACAAAAGGAAAATTCTAATTTTACACATTCTCTTAATTTTATATAAATACATTGCTTGATCTTCACTTTCACATCATAACTAACCCCTACATTTTTTTGCTTTGATATTACATTTAATTATGACATGAAAGTTTTATTGAAATATTAATGGTGTTTAGTTTTATGTAAATTTGCAGGTTGGATTTGTGAAAACAAAACTGTGAATCGATCTAAAATTTTGGATTTTTTCAGTTGATCAACATGTCTTAATATATATTGTAAGTATAATATTTTTTCGTTTTTTCCTTTATGAATCAATTAGTTTTTTTTAGTGTTCTAATTTTTACATCGATAATCTATTAAAAATATTAAAAAGTTTAGTTTGATTTTTTAGTGTATAAGTTCTCATTAAATCTTGATATTAATTTTTACTAATGATCAAACAGGTCCATCAATAATTAGTAAAGAGTCAAGTTTATATTATGAACGTCTGATGGTTAATATTGACGCTTTCAAACTATGAATAAGGTACTATCAATGTCTATTTTTTGGTTATTTGTTGTGTTTTAAATTATTTTTTGTGGTTTTTATCAACAACCGACTAATAATTTTTCCTCCTATTCGATTGATTTTATGTGTTGAAACAACTAATTTCTTTTTTTCTTTAGTTTTTAAATTTTTTTAAAACATATTATTAATTATAAAAAATATTAGTTAAAATACCCCGCGCGTAGCACGGGTTCAAAACCTAGTTGGCTAAATAAATTAAAATATAAGAGAATAATATTTTACTAACACAATCCGAATCCTCTACATATTATTTGTGAAGCATTGAAACATCTTTACCCAGTTTTCCATTATAAAATTACACAGCATGCCATTTCTATTTAAGTAAATGTTTAGAGTTATTAAAGGGTAGGGGAGTAATTAGCAACACCCATATCCAATGAGTAACACAAACAAATTCACCTATTTATCAGAGCATAACAACAAACCATGATAATATCCAACCACAAGATAAGAATGATTCACAATCAATGTTAAAAAAATCTTTACCAGAATCTTCAAAATGCAAGACATACTTATCCTCTTAGAGTATATACTGTAGTATATCCCAAACTTTTATACTCTGATTTCAAATTTTACAAGGATATCTTATTATCACAACTCACAAAAATCCATTTTCAGTTAAAAAAAATCAAGTTATTCAACAACTTTAAGTTGTTCCACAAAATCTTCCCTATATTATTTTCCATTAAGATTTTACTTATCTTGAAAGAGCATATTCTGTTTGGGATTCCTAAGCTTCCTAGCCTTATTTCTACTTCACTCACCACACTATAAATACTTCACCATACCACAGTCAAAGAGCATCCAATCTTCTCACTCTACATTTGTTCTACCAATTCATAATCTCTCTTAATCAAGCAAAAATGGCTGGAGCACAAGCATTGACATACCTTTCAGAGGTTAAACCATACAAGAGTTCCCGACGTGTGCAAGTAAAAGTCTTGCACACTTGGAAACAATATATAGCCCAATCTTGGGGAACCTACGAAATGGTGTTAGCTGATCAAGAGGTAATGCATTTATTACTCCATATATATATCTTATTATCAATGTATTGGATTCTAAATATGTTTATTTTCTTTTCAAAACCAGGACACCAAAATGCACGCTTCCATCAAGAAGAGTCTTGTGGCCAAGTACGAAAGACATTTACCTCTGGGTGCATGGCGAGTCATTGAAAATTTCTCTTTGGCTCAAGTGAGAGGACAATATCGTATGACGAACCATCTGTTCAAAATGGGATTTGTCAACAACACATTTGTCACACAATCAAAGAATGTCTCAGATGATGTTTACTTGGCATTGGTTGATTTCCCAACCATAATTGTCGGAGAACTAAATCCATTCATCCTAATTGGTTAGTATAATCATGCAACACTAAAATATTTCAATACATTTTTAGGATAAGTATGTGGTTTCTGAAATATATGTTTCTATTTTGCTTTAGATGTCGTAGGACAGATTGTGAATGTTTGTTCTATTGAGAATGTTGAAGCACAAAACAAACCAGCAAAGAAGCTGGAGTTTGAACTCAGGAACCAAGAGTAAGTTATTCAAATTATGTATTTTTGATTGTTTGCAGTTTTATTCTATTATTGCTATTACTAATTATATGCATTTTACAGTGATGTGCGCCTCCCATGTACCTTATGGGGGAAATTTGCAGAGCAGGTTTTTAAAGCTTGCCAAGATGCGAGTGGTGATATTGTGATTTGTTTAATCAGATTTGCAAAAGTGTCTATTTTTAGAGGTATAAAAAAAGTAAAAGTTTTCTGCTTTATTGCATACTTATGAATTGTTCGTGTCTATTAATGTGAACATTTTTGCAGGGGAGAATCAAATAACTAATGCTTTCGATGCATATGTTGTGGAGATTAATCCTGTCTATCTAGAGGTTGAAAGCTTTAGTTAAAGGTGAAGTATATGTTTTATATATATGCTTACATTATGCAATTACTTATGTTTTCTGTATATTAATTCTATGTATTCATAGTGTCGAGCATTGCAATGGACTTTGAGCATGAATATGTTTATCTTCTCTGCACCTTATCCTCAGTTTGCGAAACCAAAAAAAAATTAAAATCGGGTTTGGGATATAAGTGAATATTGTTTGTAAACATAAAGCAACATATTGTATTGTTACCTTGACAACTATCGTGAGATTCATACATGCCCAGTTCAGCCAGCCTCCAAGCTTTTAAACCACAACCCATGTTTTTCCAGTATTAACAGTTTCCCCAAATACCTCACAAAGTAAGCGATTTAGTTTAGAAACTCATCTTCAAACAAAAATTTATAACATAATAGTGAAATCATATTTATCAAAGTAACTAACCTTTTTAATTTCTTACGAACAGCATATTTTTTGTTCTCTGCACCTTCTCCTCATTTTGTGAAAACAAAATGTTATGATTGATGTAGCTTGTGATTGAATACAAACCGAATTTTATGATTGATGTAGCTTTCCAGATATTTCCCCCAATTTTGCGAGACAAATTTAAACTGATTAGAATCTGAAAATCAAACTGGTTCTTACATATCTGTGTTTTTAGAGTTGATGAACTTACCGTATTATTCAATTCGATGTCACCCGCTTCGCAATCAGTCGGAAATCATGGATGCAATTTTCATTGAGCTGTAGATTCTTTTTTTAAACACTTAGGTATTCGTCTTCTATGAAGAAGGCGACGAGAAGACAGAGTTATCCGGAAACAAAAAAAAACATAAATCGGTGAAACGTTTTTTTTTTATTTCAGATAAAGAAAAAAATATGTTAAAAACAATAGAAAAAAATATGTGTTCCTACTCGATTTTGTTCTCATATGGGCGTCTACTTTGTTTTTGTCAAATTATTTTTATTGCAAATGGAGTCCGAAAGATGGGCCCATAAAAAAAATTTAACACTCAATAATGTTTTTGCTTTATCTTTAGTATTTTTCTTTTCATAAAAAATATATATATACTACTTTACTATTTCAAAAATATATTTTCCATTTGTTATAAAAACTCTACCAAATTTTGACAAAAAAAAAAAAAAACTCTACCAAACTTGACACACACAAAAAATCTGTATATGCCTCCAAAGAGAAAACACTTTATATTTAAATAACTACAAACCTATATTCTAAATCCAACTATTTGATTCATATCACTTACTCACTACAAAATATAATAAACCTTCACAACTAACCAAACATGAAGCAAAATTACCCTGCGGTGAAACCGCGGGTCGCTATCTAGTATAAATTTAAAATGTTATGCTTCTCATTTTAGTTTACTGTTCAAATATATATTTTTATTCCGTCATTGATTGTGGCATTCTATGTAGAAATTATTTACCATCTTCTGCTTATTATTTTTTAACTGATTACATGGTTACATACATTAAATCTTTAGCAGCAATAATAATAATTATACAATCACATCTTATATAAAATTTTAGATCTCATCTTCGAAAAAATTAGAAGAGCTGAAGATAACACAAAATATTAAAGATCTATCTAAACCATCAATTGATTTTTCTTTCATTTACAATTTTTTTCAAGTCGTTTGGAAAAAAAAAAAAAATGTTTCATTTTTTCGTATATGAACCGGATCTATATAATACTATAACAACAGATTGTTTTTTTGGGTCAGTAATGTACTCTCTTAGAAACAAGAGATTTGACTTTTCTTGGCCAATAAGCTAATCAACAATTTATGTCCAAACCTAAACCACCCAAATCGGATTAAGTCCAACAAATTAATATACAAGTAATCATTAAGAGAGCATGGTCCTAATAACCTCCCCATTTCAACCACTTCACAATCCTCAAAAAAATGCAACAACTTCACAAATCATTTTCCTTTGTATTTATACACCAATTAGTCAATCTCAAATCCTTCAAATCTTTCTTGCAAAACAAAAACAAGAATCATAAAAAAGAAACATCTTCCAAGATGATCAAACAATCACCATTCTCACTTTCAGCATCAATCTTTCTCATAATTGCTCTTTTTACTGCAACAACCGCACTCGATCCTGTGCCCGAAGACCCGATTTTCGAATTGTACATGCATGATATACTTGGTGGAAGCAGTCCCACAGCAAGACCCATTACCGGTTTGTTAGGAAACATTTACAATGGTCAAGTACCGTTTGCTAAACAGATCGGTTTCACTCCACCCGAAAACGGTATAGCCATACCCAACGCAAACGGCGCATTGCCAACTGTTAACGGTATCAACGGTATTCCTCTAGGTACTGGTTTGTCCGGAACAGCGTTTTCTGGTCAGAATCTAAATGGGATTCAGACACAGTTGGGTCCTGATGGTCTGAGCCTTGGGTTTGGAACAATCACAGTGATTGACGACATAATCACATCCGGTCCTGACTTGGGGTCACAACCACTTGGTAAGGCTCAAGGGGTTTATGTTGCCAGCTCAGCAGATGGAAGCACACAGATGATGGCTTTCACAGCTATGCTTGAAGGTGGAGAGTACAATGATAATCTCAACTTCTATGGAATTTATAGGATCGGAAGCGCCATGTCGCACCTGTCTGTGACTGGAGGAACCGGAAGGTTTAAGAACGCGTGCGGATTTGCAGAGGTTAGGCCATTGATTCCTGCGGGCCAACACTTCGTTGATGGAGCTGAGATGCTGTTGAGGATCATTGTCCATCTGAAATACTGAGAATTGTGTTTAAAACTTGTGAATGAATGTGTGTGAAATGTGTGATACCATTTGTTAATTAAGAATGTTTCCTTCTTGTGATGATTCAAACAACTAAGGGTTTGGTTTATTGCTCTCATTATTTTGTTCCGAAAAAAGAAGTAAGAATAAGAATAATGGAAGGCTAGTGAATGGCTGGAACAAACACCGGTCAGAACACTCCGAAGAATGTGGCTGCAGCAAAAACTAAGAAGAGAGCTCCACCCACATAGCCCACCTGCATCAAAAGGCCAACAAATTTTCACTCAGTTTGTGAGCAATTCAGTTTCTGTGAATGGACTTTGTAAGCATTTTGCTCGTACCAGTTTCTCAGAGATATAGTTGGCTAGGAACGCGCCGCCTATGATTGCAAGCAATGTTGCCACTAAGTGTCCAGCAATAGCTCCACTTGCAACTCCGTATGGAGACTGTAACACAGAGTTGAAACAGAGAAACGATTTAGGATGTAAAGAGTTTAAGTTTGTACTGTTGTGGGGTGATGCGGACCAAACCTGTGCAGCACCAAGCGCAACAGTAGCAAGCATTGATCGATCTCCCCATTCCTGATTAGATCAAGAACAACCATTTAGCATAATGTGGATTGTTTAAATTGTCTTGACAAAATTGCAACCGGGTTTTTTTTTGTCCCTTACCGCAAAGAACACGAGGCTGAATGATTTCCAGAGGATTTCAAGTGGGTTTGTGAGCTTTTTAGACGCTTTTTCTTTCACGAGTTCCTCAGCTTCAGAATATTCACCAAGTTCTATACCAGTTTCCTCACCATTCTTGACTTCCGCTGGTGGAAGATCCCATGCATCCTTAATGGATTTCAATCCAAAGAACATGAGAAGCGCAATTGCAGCATATTCTCCTATCGGTAGTGCTGTTTACAGAGAGAGAAGCATCTCATCATTTCTTTTCCATAAAATGGTTTTGTTTGTATGAGCAAAGTAACAGCTTCAAGATTCAGAAGTCTTTGGTAACTTACTTGTCTGAAACTGAGCAGGCACAGATTTAAATATCTTCCCAATCACAACCGATAAGATAGTCATCAAAGATAAAGCTCCCATCGATCCTAAAAGGACCTTGTCAAGATATCCAAGGTCAACAACATCAGGATGGTGCGTACCGTCAAATTAGAACAAAAAGGCCATAAGAGTGAGAAATATTAGACGAAAACGTACCAGTGTTTTCTCGTACTGCATAGCCAACAAAGCAGCAATGAAAAACGTCTGGCCAACCAAAAACAACACATATGAGAATCACAGGCTCAGGTAAGTGAGGCTACAACATTTACTTAATCAAGAATTTGGGTAACATATAAGAAATCTAAGGCGACATGCTACAAAATAGCGGTTAAATAAACACATATATACCTTGTCTCCAATCTCAGAAACAAATATCAGTGAGAAAGCTGCTGTGAAGCCTGACTTTGCTACTGCTGCTAGAACTGAGGAAGGTCCTCCTTTCACAAAAGTGATTAGAGAAAATACCAAACCGCAACTCAGTAGTACAAGTGCTATTGATAAAGAGTAAGGAAACGGCTCTCGAGGTTTTAAGCTGCATGATACAATGAAAAATACAAGGATCATGGATCATGTATGCATTTCAATAGGGAAGTAGAACCACATAAGTTTCAATTAACACAATTATACACATAAGTTCACAGAGATTAGAGAAAAGTCTCCCACTAAAAGTAACATTACCAACTTTACAGGAACTTCAACTTCTTAAGTTATTCACGACTAAGGTTGCCTTCTTACCGAAAGAGCTCGAAAGACACATATAAACACACCAATAGCACAATATTCCAAACATAGTATGCTATCTTATCAAAAATCATAAGAGCTTACATATACGCACCATGATCTATAAAGTTCCCTTATCGAAAAATCAAAATCAAAATCACTTAAAATTCTTAGAAGTTCCTTGCTAATAATCCGATTAGACGTAACTATACTCCTAGACTAGAAACAGAAGCAAATTTTGATTCCCTTGCTAACAAGCATTGACAAAAATAAGAACTAGTAACCTTTCTGATGAACTGGTACGAGATTGATCAAGAGAACTACTTTGAGATCCATCCTCTTCACCACCACCATAGCTCCCAGATCCAACACCAGCATCTGATGCACGAACTCTAAATTTTCCCCAGAGCAAATCCAACTTTGGTCTCCGTCTACATCTTACTACAAGCTAGTTAGTACATCAATAAGTGCTTCAACACTACACACCAACACAACTATAATCAGATCAACACATATCCATAAACTCAATCAGCTCGAAGAAAGCACAAATGCTTAAATCCAACTCTGAAAAGCTTCAATTCAACTAATAAGAAATCTTTGATTAAGCTCATTTATACACAACCCGTTAGATTGAACTCTAAAAAGCTTTAATTTGATATGAATAAGTAATAACAAATCTTGAACTAAGCTCATATCTACAGAATTCGGTGAATACAAGAAGGATAAGGCTTCTCTAGTGAATCCATGGAATCAAAATCGAAACTTGGCTCCTAAAGTCATGGACTTTCAAGTTCATAGGGAAGAGTAACTTACAAGGAAGAAACGTAGGTTTTTTCGGACAAGGCAACGATTCAGACAAAGACAGAAATGGGAGTTTCCGTATTGAAGATACAGCTAATACTGTTGCTGTGGAATTAACACTTTTGCTCAAGCTTGTGACCCTCATGATCTTTACTCTAAAGCAGAGAGTTTAGTGAATCATTGCTTTTTGCTAGTTTCGTTTGATAAACTAAAGAAACCCAGGAAGAAAAGATTGAGACTTTGTTTTGATTTTTACTTAATCGAAGTAGAGAAGAATGGTTTCGTGATTGAGATAGGATTTTGCAAATTTGAGTTCTTTGTCTGTGCGGTTGGGGTTTGACTCTAGATGTGTCACGTGTCTTGTGAGCACTCGAGGATAACGAAACGGCGACGTTTTGTAGTTCATAGATTATGGTTTGATGTGGTTAAGTTGAAAATAGTTAACCGGTTTGTTCTGGGTTAATAAGCTAGAAGACCAAAAGAAACAAAAACAACTCTACCGTTATTCCATTAATTGAAAGTTGAAACCAATTAACATAAGATCGGCGAAGAACTTACTCAGAACTCTAGAGTCTGATTTAGAGACGGATTGATTTCGATGTCGTGACTCGTGAGATTGATCCTGAGATTCGAAGAAGAAGAAGAAGAAGAGATTGAGGCTGAGACTTGCAAGGAAGAAGAAAGGTGAAACGATAAGGTGAAAAACGTCGTCATGGTTACTAAAAAAATTATAAAAGTAAGTGTATTTTGGTGTTATATTTAACCAAATTAATTCTCTAAAGCTATTTTTAAGCACCACTGTTTTTCTATAAAACAGAGTGTTACAAAATTTACTTGGTTTAATTTGATTTTCTATTTAATTTTTAATATACTTCATTTATATAAAAAAAAATCTTAAAATCAAATAGATGTCCTCAATATCTAAAACATAATCTTTGTATGGCAAAAAGTTAATTAAATTATATCACCAAAATTATCAAAAACTATCAATACTAACATTTTTTAAGTATATTTTGAAGAATAGCATTTGTTTTGTAAATAATTACAAAGAATGTCATTAGATTCTAGGTAAAAGAATTTAACATTTAGAGGATTTAAAGGATATTGTTGGAAAAATATCTATTATACTAACGAAATCGGTTCAAAATAGAGATTTCGAAAAATATAAAAAAATGGAAACTAAATACTGGCATATTCCTTATCTGTAATCTCAATCATTCTCTTTAATTCCTCACGTTTAAAACGTATTTAAAATAATATCCACATAAAACAATATAAATATTAAAGTTTTATAACAAAATATTCTGTTGTGTACTGCGGGTTAATCCCTAGTGTTAGTAATGACCAAAAACTTTTAAAACTTTTTATAAGTTTGTGACCGTGAAGTAGAGAGTTTAGTGAATCATTGCTTTTTTTAGTTTCGTTTGATAAACTAAAAAAACCCATAAAGACAGATTGAAACTTTTTTCCGATTTTTACTCAAATCGAAGCAGAGAATAATGGTTTGGTGATAGATATAGGATTTGCAAATTCGAGTTCTTTGTCTGTGCGGTTGGATTTGACTCTAGATGTGTTAAAGTATATTGTGAACACTCAAGGATAATAAAACAACTTCGTTTTATAGTTAATAGATTATGGTTCGTTTCATATCCTCTTCTTCATGATATTCAGATAGCAATAGCTGAAGAGTTTCCAATTAAAAGCTTATTGAAATTCCTCTCTGTATCCTGGAAGTCTACAATCTCTAGTAAAGATTTCATGAATACATATTTGACCAAGTCTTTGACTCGACCACAAAAGCAAGGTCTGCTCTTCACGTTCATTTGTAGAGACAAGTGACTCGTCCTTTTTTATCGACTCGTCCTTTCTTATCGACTCGTCCTGCGATTATGAGTTTCATGTTAGATTTGATGAGTTTCATCTTATCAAAGGACTCATCAATGCTGGTGTTAAGTTTCTTACTTTTTCGAAACTGACATCTTATAAGTTTTTTGGAGATCGATCTATCGATACTATTTATCTGTGGGTTTTAGAAGATGCTGCAAACGAGGTTTTGTCCAAGAAGAGTTTTGATTTGCCTAGTTTAGTCGGGTGGATAACAGAGTTGCAACTTCAATTGTTTAGCGCCACCGACGAGGGTGAGGTTATCGTGGCACCACTTTTTGTGCGTGCATCCACATTTTGTGTGTGTCTACTATGATATAAAGAAAGATAGCTTCTAGAAAAATTGAGATAGATGGAATCACAGACTGTGAGGTTCCACATGAGGTTGAGGATTAGTAGTATTGTGGTGCAATATATGTGCATGTTGCTTGCGATAAATTCGGTTTGATCACAACTTGTGGACTTTTATCCTTTAAATAATAATTATTTACAAATAACGAAATTAATTTTTTTTCCTATTTGAACTTGAAAAACATTGTTAAGTAATGCGTTTTGTTGGAAAATTGAATATGATAGTGGGCGTTTAACCTTAGATAATCTATGATATCTACGTTCAATGCTACATGAGTGTTTTAAAGGATTGCATTGAGCTTAAGTTTAATCCAGTGTTCAGAAAACCGGACTGGACCAGTCGGTCCAACCGAAAATCATTCAAGTAGCCGAGTCCGAATTGACTAAAAAAATCGGATTTGAGTTAAACTGTTAAAATCGGCCAAAAACCATCAAAACTAGTGATCCAGTTTTATGTCAAAATGAAAATAGAAAAAGAAGAAAAGTGTATAACTTGGAAAGGAATATATCTTTCTGAAAAACCAAAACATAAATAGAGAAAAAACCTGTAAAATGATATATAATGTTTTTAATGTAAAATGTAAATACTGAAAATAGGAAACAAGAACAATATACAGTATTCTTCTCAATCAAAAAGATAATTAAAGAAAGTAAATTTCTACAAAAAAAAATGTTTATAATGCCGTTTTGGACTTTTTGTTAAGCAAAACATATGCAAATTTAACTAAAATATAAACTCCATGAAATAAATAGTTTTGTGGAATTGTAAGTAATGGAAATGGAACATTTTTTTTTTTTTTTGAAATGGAACATTTTATTCACGTAAAACTATAAATAAACATGTATAGGTGATTAGCTCTCTACTCTTCAAAAACTTGGTTTCCATAATAAATTTGTTACTATGTCTCTAAATTATCTCGATCTGAGTTTAAGCCAACATGAACCATGGACCATAAGGTGGATTTCCGTTTCTTCTACCAAAGAGAGATATGGTAGATTACATACTTTCAAAGTTGGCAAGTGATCCGGTCAAATCCTATACAAGCAATCGATATTTATATAAATTACAAAAGTTTTGAACCAATAAAAGAATGATTGAACAATTTATATTTAATATAATATTAATATAAAAAAAATCGAAAACCGGAGAATTAAATAACGTGGAAGAAGCTAATAAAGTTTTTGTGAATACCTTCATTAGATTGTTACGTTGTTCTTAAATAAAGGAGTCGAAAGCATAAACCACTTAACAAATACTAAACCAACTACATCATCTCTAATAGGGTTATCATTCTCTACATTAAAAATCTCGACAATATTCTCCAAGTACATCGACGTAGAGAGCGAACATCCGTAATCACATATATTGATAATATGCAACACTTCGACATGTTTCATGTACGAACCGCTGTGTCTTTGCACATATAACTAATAACAAAAAATGAATGGTCGGTAGAGAAAAAGATGTCAAGCATAGTTCGATATTGTTGATTCGAGAATGAAGGGCAATAATGCAAAGTTGTACCATAGAAAAAAATCATCCTTCACACCTTGCATTGGCAAAAATCAACAATGTCTAGTTTAGCATTGTAAGAATTAAGAGAATAATTGCGGAAGAGTTGAAGAACTAAAGAGAGAAAGATAATAACATGAAAGAGAGAATGAAGATCTTTGATTTGAACAACATTGTATTCGTATGTGTATTACAAATGTTGTGCTTACAATCTATTTAAAGGCTTAGCAAAGAGGAGACTAGGGTTTTGTGAGATCCGAGATTGATCTCGACATTGATTGCGACATACCTAAACCTAATACAATATGTGATTCTTCTCTAACGGCTCTATTGCAACGTGCTGTGCTTCTCACGCCTTCTAGAAGATCACTAATGGACTTTGGTTGTCTTAAGCCTTCTCATAACTCTCGGCCTCTTTATGGTCCGAACCTCACTTTGTCAAGTCCTCTGTTTCTTTGATCAATACTCCCCCTCAAGCTTAGACATATGAAATAGTCCAAGCTTGGAGACCCATGAAGCTTCACCTCATTAAAAACCTTAGTAAAGAAAACCTCATGGGAGAAAACCTTACTAAGGGAAAAAGAGTGTGATGTCCATGGGTTTAGGGAACATATGATCAATCGGATGGAAGGGCAACAAGACCAAGTTTTCCGTGAATGTAGTCACAAACTTGGAGGCTCGCTGCCTTAGTGAAAATGTCAGCCAATTGGTCATTGCTTCTTGTGTAACACGGTAGTATCTCTCCTTCCTCGATCTTTTGTCTCACCTTGTGGCAATCGACTTCTATGTGCTTAGTCCTCTCGTGAAACACCGAATTCGAAGCGATATGAATCGCGGCTTGGTTGTCACAATGCATTGTCATTGGAGTGCTTTGTTCAATGCCTAGATCCTTGAGGAGTTGCTTGAGCCACGTAAGTTCATTCGTAAGATTCTTCATGGCTCGATATTCCGACTCGGCACTTGAACATGACACGATCTTTTGCTTCTTGGTCTTCCATGTCACCAAATTTCCCCCAACAAATGTGCAATAACCAGTTGTTGATCTTCTATCCTCACGATCACCCGCGTAATCAGCATCGCAATACCCGACGATTTCAGCATTTTTGTTTTTACCCATCCATATGCCTTGGCCGGAGGTTCCTTTGATGTATCTTAAGATTCTTTCTACCATGGTCCAATGGTATACGGTGGGAGTTTGCATGTGCTGACTTACCTGATTCACAGCAAAGCACAAATCAGGGCGAGTGATGGTTAAATAGATTAGCTTACCTACGATTTTGCGGTAAAGTGGTGCGTCGCCAAAAGTTGCTTGATCCATCTCCCCCTTTCGATTGGCCTTGTAACCGTCTTCAAGAGGAGTTTTCGCAGGCTTTGCTTCCATTGTCCCTGTCTCATTCAACAAGTCAAGCATATATTTTCTTTGTGACAAGAAGAGGCCATCTTCGGATCGGCACACTTCGATGCCTAGAAAATATTTTAGTTCACTAAGGTCTTTAATATCAAAAACATTCTTAAGAAAAGATTTAGTTTCTTGAATACCTTCTTTGTTGTTCCCGGAGATGATAATATCATCTACATAGATGAGAACAACTACTATACCTTGGGTACTTTGAAGTGTGAAGAGAGTATGGTCGGATTCTGATTTTGTGAAGCCATGATCTTTAAGTGTACGGCTCAACTTGTGGTACCATGCTCTCGGGGATTGCTTTAGTCCATAGATAGCTTTTCTTAACCTTAGTACATTTCCCGGTGAGATAAAGTCTTCAAGGCCCGGTGGTGGAGTCATGTAGACGTCATCTTCAAGCTCTCCTTGTAGAAAGGCGTTTTTGACATCCATTTGCCATAAATCCCATGAGAGATTAGTTGCGAGAGAGAGAAGTACCCTTACGGTGTGTAGTTTGGCCACGGGTGCAAATGTATCCCTATAATCTTCTCCATATGTTTGCGTAAAGCCTCGTGCCACTAATCTAGCTTTGTATCTCTCTATATCACCATTACTCTTGTATTTGATAGTAAAAACCCATTTGGAGCTGACTGGTTTCTTCTTCTTTGATGATGGTAACTCGGCTTCGTCCCATGTGTGGTTCTTTTTCATAGCGCCAATCTCATCTTGGATAGCATCCCGCCATTCTTTGATTTGCATAGCCTCCTCATATGTTTGTGGAATGGTATGAAGCATGATCTTGCCTAAGAAGGCTTGGTGTTCAGTGGGGACAAGGGCAAGAGAACACACCGCTTGAGTAGGGTGAGCTACCGCTTGACTATTGTAGTAGACCTTTGGTCGTTTCCAAGTGGGTGGAGAGTATTTGACTGGTGGGCGCGTGACTCTTGTGCTTCTTCTTGGTATAAATGGTGACTCAGTTGCCGTTACTTCTTCTTCAGAATCATCATCATCGTCTTGAGTCCCATCGCTTTGCATATCTTCTTGTTCATACGATAAAGCCCTTTCGGTAGTACTAGGATCTCTTTGGTCTTGTAATGATTCTGCTTGAGGCTGAGATGAATCACTTTGTGGTGAGTCTCTTTGAGGTTGAGGACTAAGCATTGGTGATTCTTCTTGAGGTTGAGGTCCATTTATCGGCGATTCTGAACCGTTCAGAACTTGATTGCCTAGGTGTTCAAGAATGAATTTTAAACTAGTGGCTCGATCCCGGGGAGAGTGTGATAGATCTTTGAGGGATTCCCAATCTCCCTTGTCAAAATACCCTTTTTCTTCAAGGAATTTAACATCTCTTGATACGAAGGTGTGATTTCTTGAGGGATCAAAACACTTATAACCCTTTTGAGTAGTCGAGTAGCCGAGGAATACGCAACGAGTGCTTTTGGCCTCCAACTTATTCCTTTGTTCACCTGGTATATGTACAAAACAAACACATCCAAATACACGTAAGTGTTCTAGAGATGGTTTAGAGTTGTTAAGTACCTCATATGGTGAGAAATCCTTAAGGATTTTTGTCGGTGTCCGATTGATCAAATAACATGCGGTCATCACGGCGTCTCCCCAATATTTCTTTGGGACACTCATGTGAAACATAATAGATCTCGCTACTTCCATTAGGTGTCGGTTCTTTCTCTCCGCCACTCCGTTTTGTTGTGGTGTATATGGGCAACTCGTTTGATGGACTATCCCGTGCTTAGATAGGTGGTCTCTAAATCGTTGACTTGTATATTCACCACCATTGTCGGACCTAAGAACCTTAATCTTGGCATTGAATTGGTTAGTTACATAATTTTGGAAGTTTAAGAAAGCATCAAACACGCGATCTTTAGAGGGTAAGAGAGTAATCCAAGTATATTTCGATTTCTCGTCTATAAACGTTACGAAATATTTGTTATTATCTCTAGATATGCATGGTGATGTCCAAACATCCGAATGAACTAAATCAAAACATTTCTCATAAATAGCCATAGATTTTGGAAAAACCGATTTGCAATGTTTACCAAGAATATAAGCTTCACAACTTGAATTATCAAAACAAGCATTTGGTAACATTAATTCAAGAGCACGAGAGTGAGGATGTCCTAAACGAGCATGCCACATAGAACTAAACGAAAAACCTAGAGTAGACTTAAAAGAGTATAAATTTGAAGCATTCGGTGAAGTATCTTCAAGAACATAGAGTTCTCCCTTAGATCCACCTTCTCCAAAGATTTTACCGGTCTCAATATCCTGAAAATAAACATCATTAGGCCCAAACGAAACACGACAATTAAGATCCTTTGCGGTTCTTTTCACGGAGAGTAGATTTGATGTAAACTTGGGCATGTAAAATGCCTTAGTGTCTTTGTTAAACAACTTTAAGTTCCCTACACCATCAATAGGAATGTTAGTACCATTCGCTATCTCTACTTTCCCTAATTCCGGTTTTATATCTTTAAGAAGAGTTGGGTTGCTAATCATATGGTGAGAGGCACCCGAGTCTATAACAAGAGATTTACTTAGATTATGAGAGTAGAGGGTGATACCGGACTCTTTGAGTGATGCAATGGATTTGATGAGGGCCTCCAAATCCGACTTTCTCACATAGTCATTAGTTGCGATCATCGCCACTTCCCCTCCACTGGTCCGAGAAGAGCCACTTTGAGATTGGTCGTTGGAAGTGTCTTGAGAGAGGTGTGCCTTTGCATCTTTGAACTTTGTGGGTTTGAGATGGGGATGGAGAATCCAACATTTGTCCTTAGTATGACCTTTCTTTTTGCAATGCTCACACACCAAATGTTTCTTATCATCTTGTTTATAGACTCCTTTGCTTGCTGTTGCGAGCTCTCCCTTGTTAGCCGTTGCGAGGTCTCCTTTTCCACCAAATAGACCAGTCGAGCCTTGTTCTTTTTGGATTCGGGAGCAAACTTCATCTATGCTTGGGAGTTTGTCACTTCGGAGAATGTGCTTAATAAGGTCATTGTAGCTTGGATTTAAGGTGAGTAGAAGTCCGAACACCTTATCTTGCTCACGCCTTTCATTTAGTACTTTCGGATCTAAAGTACCCGGTCTCAAGCCTTCAAGCTCAGACCACAAAGAGCTAAACTTCCCAAAGTGCTTTGAGAACTCTAGATCTTCTTGACTGAGTTCACCTATTGCCTTCTTGACTTCGAACACTCGGGATAGGTTTGATTCATTCCCATAGACCTTCTTAAGAGTATCCCACAACTCCTTTGCCTTTTCACAATAGGAGTAGCCTTCTAGGATGGAAGTTTCTAGGGAGTTTTGAAGGAGAGCCAGCACCATTTGGTCTTCTTGAAACCACTAATCCTCTTCGGGAATGGCTGACTCTTTATCTTCTTTTTTTTCTTCTTTGGTGGTTCGCGTCTTTGGTGCTTGGTCGCTGACGATATGGCTCCAAAGCCCTTTTCCACACAACACGGTTTTTGTGGTTCTAGCCCACAGTAGGTAATTTCCCCCATGGAGAGTCACAGTAAGCTTCTTTTGCGATTTTTCCATGGTTTACGTTGGACAAAGCTTATACCCAACGGTTAAAGAAAGATAAGCGGTATAAATTCAAAGAGAAAAGAAGTAGAATGAAACTGAGAAGAATTTGAGGAGAATAATCGGTCTAGAATCGATGTATTTGCTCTGATACCATGTAAGAATTAAGAGAATAATTGCGGAAGAGTTGAAGAACTAAAGAGAGAAAGATAATAACATGAAAGAGAGAATGAAGATCTTTGATTTGAACAACATTGTATTCGTATGTGTATTACAAATGTTGTGCTTACAATCTATTTAAAGGCTTAGCAAAGAAGAGACTAGGGTTTTGTGAGATCCGAGATTGATCTCGACATTGATTGCGACATACCTAAACCTAATACAACATGTGATTCTTCTCTAACGGCTCTATTGCAACGTGCTGTGCTTCTCACGCCTTCTAGAAGATCACTAATGGGCTTTGGTTGTCTTAAGCCTTCTCATAACTCTCGGCCTCTTTATGGTCCGAACCTCACTTTGTCAAGTCCTCTGTTTCTTTGATCAATAAGCATTATATTCGTAAGTGATCCCACTGCGTGTGTAATCAAGGCGCATAAGGTCATGATGATCATGTCTTTTTGGCTCTTCGAAAGGACCATGAACATCGCCATAGTATATATCGTTGACTCCACAGAAGCGTTGAGTCTTTCTATCGTAAAAAATTTGAGCGTTAACCAGCCTATAGCGATGGTTTTATGTGGATATGATCCATTCGTCCTGGTGGATTTGCAGAATATTAAGATTTTAAGAGATTGATTAAAACTAGATAATAAGTAAATTATTTGTTTCGTACGAGATATAATACTAGTATAGAAACTATTTGTTTTTTTTGCTTTTAGAAAAACTGATTGCCAACTACATTAACTAGAGTTTATCATATGGCCAAGTGATGAAATTGCATGGTGTGTACATCACAGTGGTTATATGAATAAGCCACATTTTGTATTATGAATTCACCAATTTTTGTAGCTTAAATATTTCGTAAATCACTTAAACTTACATATAATCTCGATTTAATAGAATTGTTGGAGTATGGATTAGCCGAGTTTTCCACAAATTTACTCTAACTCAAATACAGTTAACTATGAATTCTTCTGGTATAATTAGAAAAATTAGTGCATTTTGGTGTTATATGTAAGTAATTTTCTAAAGCTATTTTTAAGCACCACTGTTTTTCTATAAATCAGAGTGTTAAAAAATTTACTAGCTTTAAATTGATTTTCTATTTGATTTAAAATATATTTCAGTTATAAAAAAAAACTTAAATAAATAGATGTCCTCAATAACTAAAACATAATCTTTGTGCGGGAAAAAGTTAAATAAATTTAAATTTGACCAAAAAAATAAAAAAAACTTTATAAATTTGGTGAAATATTTGGCTAATAATTCTAACTCTTTCTGAATTATTTTAGCAAATATCTCTTCTCAATTTGAGTTTCAAAATGACAATTTTTGCAAATGAAACTGAAAGATGCTAATAACAAAAATAGCAATCTAAAATATTTGTTTCCTATTTCTTTTAATTATATATAGGAATACAGAGATAGAGACTTTGATAGAACACTAACAAAATCTTCCCGATTGATTAACCAATTTAACAAAAATGTTGAAGCCTTACAATGTATATCTATAACAAGAATCTAACACCTAAATAAACCACAAAAGTAAGGCAAACAATAAAGCTATAGTGACAGTACTCTTATTTATTATATAAGCTCCAGATTCATCAGTGTTAGTGGTAGTAGTTCCCTCTGGATTAAGTCCACCGCCGCTTATTCCAAACGGTGATGTCGTGGTGCCAGATGGTGGCCTCAATGTCGTCGTTGGACTGTTTCCGGTAGTTGTTGTTGGTGTTCCTCCTACCGTAGTAGTCGAAGCTGACCCTCCAGCGTTGCTGCCATGACAAGACCAAAATATTAACCGAAATAGTTCACATTTTAAAATGATGATATGAGTATTGATAGTGTTTATAACTTAGTTATAGAAACGAAGGCAATAATCTTTTACTTACAATAGGCAATCTTTTTTTTTTATATAACAACAATAGATAATATTTAATATAAATTTATGAAGTAGATGTTTTCTTAAAATAGGGATTAAAATTAGAAGTGGAAATGGAAAAAAAGAAACAATTTTTTTTCCTAAGAAACAAGAATCTTTAAATTAAGTAAAATGTAACTCATCAACTTGTATAAGCTTATTCGTCACGTAATCTCTAAAGTAGAACAGTGCAACACACTTTGTTTCTTTTCTTTTTCCCTTTTATTTTCTTTTCTCTTAGTTATTAGAAACTTGTACCGTTCTGACCAGAAAAAGGACCAAAGAACATAAACAGAATATAGAACTAAAGATGAGTAGAATCTCTACCGTTGAATGATTACTCGTAAAGATCATCCAACGGTCTAGAACCATCGAATGGGATTTAAATTAAAAGACATGCAAATTAGTACGAGGCATGACATAGGAACACATAATTCTCAGTCAAATGAATGAAAAAATCGTGAGAGTTCCTTTTTTTTTTATTAGAAACAAACAGAAAGATCGTAAATATATAAATAGAAAAATCAAAACTTATTTGTTTATCACATCTTTTACTGCTTAGGAGTATGCAATAAGCAAAATAAACACATTCACATAAAAATTACGTACCGCAAAGAATTTGGATACACGCATGATCCATAACCTACACAATAATTACAAAATTAGAGCAAGTTGAAACCCAAAAAAAATCATAAACATAAAGCTTATTATTACTAAACCAAACCGAAATATGTATGAAACATGAATAATGCAAAACTCAAAAAATAATAATAAACTGTCTAACAAGAAACACCATATCAGCTATTATAATTCACGAGTTAACCAATCCGGTTAAGCCTTGGTTTTGTAAAATACATACTAGGATCTGTTTTAGCGATGGTGGATGTGCCAGCGAAGTTGCATGAGCCAGGAACCATAGCTGCACGCTGAAAGTAACTGTTGAAAGCGTAAGATGCGTGAGCCTGAACGGTGTTAGGAAGGAAACAAAGACCATTGGGTTGGATTGGAGCACAGTCGGCTCCAGCGGCACATGCATAGTCCAAAGCCACCTGAAGCGCTTGGCTTGTAACATCAAAGCGAGCAACACACCACATCGCAGTTGAGGAATGGAAGAGAAGAAGGAGGAGAAAGGAGAGAGTTTGGAGATAGAGAGCCATTGAGAAGTTGTAAGAGAGAGAAAAGAGTAAAAGAGTGAAGAGTTTGAGTGTGGAGCCTTACCATGCACTCTCTTTTGCTTTCGCTTTTTTGTTTTTTTCTTTTATATTCTTTTTGCGTTTCTGTGTTTCTTTTTTGCTTATGTTGAGATTGAGCTTTCTGTGTTGTTTTTAAAATAAAGCATAAATAAAAGATATAAGGACAAGTTGTTTTCGACAAAAAAAAAAAAAAAAAAAGGACAAGTTGTTATCCAAAAATATTAAACAAAAATCAATAAGAGATTAGAATAAAAGCATGCAATATGTGGAATTAAAAGTTCATAATTATAAAAGGATTTTGCCAATATATATTGTCTGATTTTTTTGTTTGGGCAAATATGTGATAAGAGTGCAATTTTATGACTAGAGGGATTGTTTCTTCTATACTGCGTGTGTTATATAAAAACTTTTTTTTTTTTGGGCAAAGTTATATAAAAAATATCATACACATTTCGTGAGAACATTGAGTACATAAATGGGAAATGGGTCACACAAACGGTGTTTTATAGTAAAGAAATTGGCAAGATATGTAGGATCCGAGATTCTATCCGATCCGTTCTAAAGTTTTCGAATCCGGTTTTAGAAACCGAAGTTTCCAAATCCATGTTTTTTACATACAAATAATTTTAAAAAAATATATATTATCTAACAAATATAATAAATGTTGTATGTTTTTAAGAATGCCTTTAACAAATATGTTCTTCAAGATCCATATAAATAATTCTGAAAACTTTTCTATGAAATCTTTTATGTAAAATTATTATATGGGGTCATCAATCTTTCAGGAAGACGACTTCTCAGCGGTTTGTTAAGTCACTAAGAGTAAAATGGTCCCAATAACTAATCCATCTGACAACCCTCCGAGAATTCAGCAATACTTCGAGTGTCTAAAGTGCGCAAGCCATTTTTGAACTTCTTGTATTTAAACTTCAAAGATAAAACACATCGAAAGATTAACTCTGTGTCGAATACTCTTCAAATAAAAATAGAAGTTTCCATAAGGTTCATCACTAACTTATATCATCAAAATACCAATTAAGTTACAATTTCATCTTCTCAAGCAAACTATTATATTGAGTTTGCCATAGAGATTTATCGAATTCAGATTTGAGAATTCTTAAAACCTATATTTATACGATAAACTATCGCCCGTTTATCTATAAATTTAGAGGTTACACATCATGTTGGTATCAAGAGTACACTATGTCTTTTACCAAAAAAAAAAAAAAAAAGAGTACACTATGTCTCGGAGGCAAGTTCGAATGTCTTTGTTTATTAATTTTTTTAAGATATGTTGAATACTTTAAATGCAAAAAAAAAGAAAAAAAAAATTGTTAAGCTAAGTGATAGAATCCTTTATTAACAAGGGTTGACCAAAGGTTGATTAATGCTTCTACATGAAGAGGTATAGGGTTCGAGTCCCAAATATTGCGATTTATTAACAAATATGCAGATTAATGGAGTCAAGTCTACGAGATTGATACTTTTACTCACTAAAGATCATTAAATCCTTTATAAAAAATGGGATAGAGAAGAAAAAAAATATAAGTTACTGTTCGAGTAAAAAAATATCAAAACTTTGTTCTCGCATCATTCAACCAATAAAAACAGAAACAAAGAAACTGAAATACGAAAAAGATTAAATTACTTTAAATATGGATTTTATATGGGATATTTTTAAAATGTGGAAAAGTTTAATAAACCAATGAAAATATAATATTGATATGGGATATCACCCCAAAGCTAAATTACAACTCATATACCATTATCTAAAATCTCTATGTATATTGTATCACAACATTTTGAAAAAAATGTTGAATAGTTTCAATTTTGGTCCATTTTATGTTTATGGGAGTGTATTATCTCATTGTTAAAAAGGTAAGATAAATTCTCAAAAATACCTTTTTAATCTTCAGCTATTATTTTTATATTTCTACATATAGTAGTCAAACATAAAAATATTAATTACCTAAAATATAGAATTTATATGGAATATTCTCAAAATATGGGAAATATGAAATATTCTTTTCTTCAAAAGCTAAAATACAACTCATAATATTAATTAAAATTTAGGGAAAATTACTCATATAGTATACAAATTAGGTGATATGATCCGTTAGATACAAAACTTTTTTTTATTACTATCATATTTTAGCCATATTTTTTATACCCAGCGTGCCCCTGTGACATGTTATAGGAAAAAACGTAATTACAAGGAATGCCATTACTATTTAATGCCACATCAGAAAAAACGCGCTGCCACATCAGCAATCGCTGACGTGTATTAATGAACTCAGCCGTAAAGCGCTTCAGCGGCAATGACGGCGGAGTTACGGTATGTTGCGGCTGATTTAAGGAAAATGGTTGAGTTATGAGTGAACGACTGACTTATGAGCATAACCCAGCCATATGTTATGGCTGAGTTATATCCCGATGGTTGAGTTGTCTAAATTTTGCTGAGTTATTGTGTCGACTCGGCTGAATTAACTTTTTCCAGTTGGCTGAGTTATCGCTTCTTTACGCCTGATTTCCATGTAAATGTCATAAATCAGCCGTAATGAGCCGTGTTAATGAAAACTCGACCTTAATTATGGCTGATTTATTAGCAAAAGATTAATTACCACAATAGTATGCTTTGACGGCTGCCTTATTAACGTTACGGCTGAGTTAAATATTTTTGGTTTGAGTTACGACATTAAATGGCTGAATTTGGTAGCCGTTTTTTCCTTTTTTAATTACTGAAATATCATTCATGTTACGGCTGACTTAACATTTGCTTCATGGCTCGTTCAAGACAATTTATTTATTTGTTCGTTTGGTGACTGACTTGCCACGTCATCAGTGACGTGGATGCATATTTCCACGTCATCATCAAGAGAAATACGAAACGTCGTCTTCAACATTTTTTTTCTCGTAGTTGTTGTTCTTCACCTTGTTCTTCACATCAACAAAGATGTAGATGTAGATATTTAATACATTCATGTAGTTAAACTACTTTAATAAGATGTAATTAACATTTTTTCACTTTGCTAAATAATGATCATGAAATTAACCCAATTTTGTATATTTTATAACTTATCTAACAAAACGATAAATCTTAAATCCTATACACATACATTGTGAAGCTATACTTAGCATCCATTTCTCAATAATTTATATAGCTTTAATTCTTTTAATATTGGTATCATTCCAAATTATAATACTTCAAGGCTGATTTATATTGTTTTGCGGATAACTTATTACAAAAAATTATAATATTTCACGGAAGACGAAAGGTTGCGTAGATTCATATGACAGCTGATTTATATTGTTTTGCGGCTAACTTATATTGTTTCGCGGCTTACTTATATTGCTTTGCGGCTTACTTATATTGCTTTGCAGCTAACTTATTACAATAAATTATAATACTTCACGGAAGATGAAATGTTGCGTATATTCATATGACGGCTGATTTATATTGCTTCGCGGCCGACTTATTACAAGAAATTATAATACTTCACGGAAGACGAAAGGTTGCGTAGATTTCGTATGACGGCTGATTTATATTGCTTCGCGGCTGACTTATTACAAGAAAACTGATCCAGGAAAAGGAAAATACGAATTAGGGTTTTAATTTCTGAAGAAAATTAAAGGATCGAATATGGAGTTGATTTGACGGAGGAAGAAAGAAACGAGAAGAATGAACAAAAATTGAAGGATCACTAAAAACTTCACCAGATTTATGACAACTATACTCTCACTGTCGTTTCTCTCTTTTAAGCCACCAGATTTGTCAATTTAATAAATCCCTAAACATCAAAAGACTCTGATTAACGAGAACCATACATCAAATCTGCGAACAAGCACAAAAATTTCATGATAGTTAACAGTAAAGAAGAATAACTTACTATTTACAAATATGAAAATTGTAATTATAGACCTGGCGAAGCTTTCTACTTGGGACCCTGTATCGAGCGTTGTGGTTTTGTGGTCTTGAAAGATACGCTCAGTGTTGTAATTTGGAGACTCTCCTTTCATGTTATTCCCAAATCCCAAATTTCAGATTATAAGAAAAAGAGAGAAGTTTAAGATCTGAATACTAAATTAATGTTTATGTTGCAGAGAAATTTTGGAGAAAGTGGAAGAGAGACGTCTCGTTAAAAACTGAGAGAATGGAAGAAGAGAAAGAAATAATAAAAGAGAAACCCTAATGACGTGGATTTAATTAATTTTAACTTCATCATTTTTTAGTTAAAACAAAAAAAAAATTAGACAAGGGTGTTAATAGTAATTTTACAAAGAGTCAAAACATATGAGTTATTTTTAAAAAATGTATCACACGCTAGCAATAAACTAACTTTTCTACACCATTTAAGTTCTTATTTCTAAAATTTATAGTACACTAAATTACAACTCATAACATTAATTGAATTTGGTAATGTACTACCATTTTTGCCAGCCCTAAAACATTTTCAAGTATGGCTTTTGTTTTTCTTTGTTTTATCTTAAAAAAGATTTAGAGCCGTTTATTGTCATGTGTCGTCGTTCATTTGTTTACCTTGTTTTAATACTCTCACTACATATACGATTCTTGTGTCACTTTTCTAAAACTTATACAAACCTTAGAATCAAAGAGAAAAACTGAAATACGAAAAAAATTTAATTACAACCATACCATTATTTAAAAACTCTATGTACATTGTATCACAACATTTTCTCAAAATGTTGAATTGTTTTTCAATATGGGTCCACTTTATGTTTATGGAGGGTATTATCTCATTGTTAAAAAGGTAATAATATCTTCTATATAAATTCTACATAGTAGTCAAACACAAAAATCTAAATTACCTAAAATATGGGATTTATATGGGATATTCTCAAATATATGAAATTTTAATTAATTAAAGGAAATATGAGATATTTTCCAAAAACTAAATTACAACTCATAACATTAATTGAAAGATGTACAGTGTATCACATCATTTTTGCCAGCCCTAGAACCGTTTATTGCTACGTGTCGTCGTTCATTTGTCTACCTTGTTTTAATCCTCTCACTACATATACGATTCTTGTGTCACTTTTCTAAAACTTGTGTCTATTAAAAACCTTATAATCAAAGAAAAAAAAAACTGAAAACTTTCTGAATTTTTTTCTTTGTGTCGACAAAACCAAGGTAATGTAGAAAACACTCATTTGGAGGGGCTTGACTAAATAGTTTCATGCAAAAGCTTTTGTTCTTGAATTGTATGCTAATGATGATATAATTTTGTTTGAAAAATAGGTTTTGAAAATGGAGAAAGATGGAGCCAATAATACAAAGACAAAAGAGAAACAAAAGAAGAGGGGTCTTGGAGAGAGCAAAGACTCAGATGATGTCTCTAAGAGAAACATGTTTGCATCTCGGAGAAATCTGCAACCGTTAAAGCCAAGAAACATCAGAATCTGATGTTTTTTTTGCTTTAACGGTAGCAGATTTCTCAGAGATACGAAAAGATTTCTTGTTGAATTCTACTAACAATTAATTATTCTTGTAGTACGGAGTTGATCGGCCAGTCTCGTGGTTCCAAAAGGAGATAAGAGGAAACCTGACTGTTCTCACTGATCATATATGTAAAAAGATGAACGAACTAAACCTCATTCGATGTAAGAAAATTCCAAAGAGGCCAGGTGCTGATTGGAATGACCTGCCAGACGAAAATGTAAGTCTTATACATTCCTCGGCTTGGGTATTGGTCCGTGTTTCCTCTTTTTGAAAATTTGTTTAGTTCGTGTTTTTTGGGTTTAGGCCGCTAGGTCTCATTCAGATATTTTATATATTCGGGCCGGAGTCGGGTTCAGGTTAGATTATTTCAATTTGGTTCGGGTTCAAGTGTCCGAAATCTTAAAATCGTTTAAATTTTAAAAAACTTTGATTAAATTTTGATAAATATAACTAAAAAATTTCAGATATTTTGGTTATTTTGAATATATTAGTTATTTTGGATATTTTAGTTTTTTAGTCTAAAGTTTATTGAATAAATTTTATTATTTTTAATTATGATAATTGGGTTACATCAACTTTAAAAATAACTAATATTTTGTATAAATAATTACATTTCGGGTACAAAGTCGATTCTCGGTTCGGATTCTAATTTATGGATATAGATATCTAGGATCCATTCAGTTATTTCTTAGTATTTGGTTCATATATATATATATATATATTTTTTTTTTTGGTCACCTTGGTTCATATATTTTGAATCGAGTTAGAATATTTTCTCCAAACCTATAAATTCCTAATAAATCTATATGGATCACCTTAATTGCAATTTCTTTTAATATTACAGGTGAATTTATCAAATGGGAATGTGGAAAAATTGAAATCTTGGTGTCTAAAAAACACAACTAAGAACCATAATGGTTGGAAAGGACAATTTGGTCGATTGGACTGGCAAGGTAACCTTCCTACTTCCATCCCGATCCTCAACCTAGTGGTAAGGTGAGAATGTGCTTCCATCCATACCAAGACATAATTATCACAGTCAGTGAATGCGCCCGATCTCAGGTAATAAAAACTCTTATATTCCTAGTCAATCTTCTACCCAATCTTATGCTTATGCATGCAACTTTTTTAAATGAATTTTTGGTTATATAATACTATAGGGGTTTCCGGATAGCTATGAGTTCTCAGGAACGACAAAACACAAACATAGGCAGATTGGAAATGCAGTCCCTCCACCATTGGCATTTGCTCTTGGTCGGAAGCTCAAAGAAGCTTTACTTCTCAAAAGTTGTCTTCAACAGCAATCCTAGAAAACCACCCAAATTCGCATGATGCCAAATGAATAAGACATTGGAATTTTATTTTGTGTTTTTTTTTGTTTTAAGTATAATCCTCCTCTTGAAACTTATTTGGACCAAATTGCTTCCTAGCTTTTGTCTCGAAGTTTTTATTGAGCATATGTGGAACTCTTTTATCTATCCTTTTGTGGCTTTGGAAAATGTTTTGTTATACTTTGTCTTAAACTTTAATATCCATGTACTTTTGTTTGCTTTGAACCTTGTTTTGATGTGAATGAATGAAAAGAAGTTTTGCAAAAAAAAAAAAAAACTCATATTTATTGAAGAATTGTTGTTAAATTGATTGGAGAATTTTAAGTAATTTTATGTTTTTACTGCAAAAATCTTATATTCTCTTATTAGAAAAATAAAACCAATTTTTTCATCATTTCTTAAAAGTAAAATTGATTTATCTTGAAATCTATACTATACTAATAAAAGGGGGTACTCTAACCTTTTTAGAGTGTCCACCTCAGCTTTTCTCAAATCCTTTTAGGGAGGACACGTGGCATTTCTTTTCATCTCCATACAATATCTTTTTTTTAAAAAAAAAAGAACCAACGTAATAAACAATAACTCAATTCATCGTTACCTACCTCTTCTTCTTCCTCTCGCTTCTAAAGAGCATCTCCAACTGTTGAAGGGAAAAAATTAAAAAATTATGCCTCTCTCTCCCTCTCTTCCGGAAAACTCTTGCGCTCTCTCTCTCTTTTCTTCTTCGCAAACACAGGCGATCAACGAAAATTAATTCACCACCGATGAAATCGACCGTCGATTGCATCATCTCCACCGCCGGTTTCATGGAATCGATCGCGGGTTGCATCATCGGAGAATACTAACTCGATTTAGCCTAAAATGGAGAGATCTCCAGAAACGAATAGAAGAATAAATTAAAGGTATCAAAATTATCTCTTCTGATTCAATTCCTCTTTTATTTCTCCTGAATAGTCTCTTGTAATGGTGGATTTGATTTTGTAACGAATAGAAGAAAAAAAAAACAATCAGAAGATGACAACCTCACAAGTAGAAACTGGATCATCTCTTCGTCTTCAATCTCTCAAAGGAGTATGTTCTCTTTAACCTCCGATTTTGTTATTGCTTTGATCAATTTCAGTATTATGTAGATTGATTTGTTAGTTTTGGCGATGGATCTCTCTTTGCTTATAGACCTATTTGCCGTAAATGTTCTCTTTAAGCAAACAATGGTTTGTCCACATGGATCCTTTAGCTGAGAAGGCTCTTCTTGCTGTTGAAAACAAAGAACTTACCATCATACCTGAGAGATTTGAGAAGGTATGCAAGCTGGTATTTATCTTTTCCTCCTCTCAGGTTGGAAAATTCTCTGCAAGGTTTCGATTTTTGACTTTTTTACACTGCATACTTCTGCTTTTGCTTATATTTCCTGTCGCCACTTGCAGATATACAATCACTGGCTGACAAATATTAAGGATTGGTGCATAAGCCGGCAGCTGTGGTGGGGGCATCGCATACCAGTTTGGTATGTGGTTGGAAAGGATTGCGAGGAGGACTACATAGTTGCTAAAAATGCTGAAGAAGCCCTTGAGAAAGCCCATGAGAAGTATGGAAAAGATGTTGAAATATATCAGGATCCAGATGTTCTTGACACCTGGTTTTCCAGGTTAGTTTCTCAGTTGGATTTATTTGGAGATAGCTTTTCTTCTTTGCTTAAAAGATTACATGCAAAGCTGAAGTTTATTTGTGATTGCAATTTTGTTTCTTTCAAATCGGTTTTGTAGCATTTTAAATAATTTCATTTTCGTAAAATATGTATCTTATGCTTATTTTCTGGGTTTGTTGATGCTTCAAGATGAAGCTTCGCTTTATAGTATATTCATTTGATTTGTAATATTAGAGAGTCATTGATGCTACGTTGCATTCATGTCATTGTTTGCTTAATTTTTGAAGAAGTACTCAATTTTACATATTTGTTGAAGATAACTTATTATTCTCTCTGTTTTTGTTTATCAGATTTGTTCTTTTGATAACAAAGATTCAAGCTTGCTTAGCCAATTTTGATAGGTATGTTCTTTGTTGTTCAGTGATAAGAGGTTGTTTTAAGTTACAGAGAAGGGTTTAGTTTTTGGCATTTTGTGGTGGATTGGATAAATTATTGTTGCTCGCTCCTTATCTTATGACATTTTTTATTTTTAGTTGATGGCTAAAGTTTAGGTTTTTATTTATATGTTTCTCTTAGGGGTTTTTGTGTTTAAGTTTCTTCACTGGCCTGTTTTTGAGTTGTCTACTCTCTAAAATCACAAAGAAATTGCAAAAAATAGACGGCTATATTAAGCAGCAACTATTGCAAGAAGTAATTAGTATATATATGATCTCATATGTATTTCATGTTTGTATGTGTATGAAGTAGTGATTATGTTGTTATGTTTGAAATTGTGAACATGTTGTTGTCTCTTTTTGGTGCTACTTAATGGATTGTACAAGGTTTAAAACCATAAATTAATGTATAAACATGAAATAAAACCAGATTACTCTCTGTAGCACCTTCTACAATGAGTAAGTAGATGACTGCTACAGAGCATTTAAACGCAATTCTATTTTAATGATGGGGCATAAGTAAACCATTTTTTATGGTAAAAACTTGTAGAAAGCGTGTTGATCGTGAAAGTGTCCATATTAGCTGTAAGGTTTGAAATCTAGAAAGGTTAGGAATTGCTGGGAAACTGATGGATGGTTACCTTTTAAGCCGGTTACTTTTGTTTAATTCTTACCTGTAGTTCCTTTCCTTCTCTATCACTAATAATAAGCCGAAACATTTTACTTTTCTGAAGAGAGTGGTATGAACATTTTACATTCTCAATTTCTCTCTGTGGCTCTTCCTTCCCGTCACTGGAAAATGTCGGCGGGAACTCAGGGCTAATTTCGAAAAAACCAAATACAAAACAAATATTGTACGAATCGATAGTATATCTTTCTTGATTGACCCCTTTTTTTGCCTTTATACAGCTCGGCAAAAGCTCGCAGGGCCAATCAGCACATCAATCACCTTTGGAGAGCTCAGAGCGACATCTCTAATGCCCAGAACGAGTCTGCTGCTCCGCATAAACAAAAACTCATTGCCTCTGAGCCGTCCGCTTCGTCTTCGAGTAATCTAGAACGCTTTTTAGAGTTCGTCACACCGTCCGTGCCGGCCCAGTATCTATCTAAGGTTTCTTCCATCATTTCAAAGTCAATTTCTCTCTGAAATTTTTGGTCTTTATTCTAATGGTGCTGGTGGAAATCTCCGCAGACATCGCTACGGGAAAGAAGAGCCGATGATGTCTTTGATGAACCTGTGCCTTACTTTGTGCTTGGAGATGTATATGGGACTCATTTATAGAGTAGAGTTCTTACGGCACTGGAGCTGGTGGGATCGTGGGTGGATCGAATCAGTGACAAAGTGGTGGTCGTGCGTGTGAGTAAGCTAAAGTGGAGAGTTTGAGGACTAATACTGATTTCGGTTTGAAATAAGCTAAAACATTGGTGGATAAGACTCCTTGCGATTTTGAAAGCTACATTGTCTAAAGAAGGTGAGAAAATCTTAAAAGGCTCTTGGTGGTAAAGTTATTTTGGAGTGAAATCATCAATCTATTTTATTGATTGATTATTGTGATATATACAAGTTATGTGTGATGTTAGGGATGATTGTTAATTGTGACAGGTTTTCAATATGATGCTTGGTACATTTTCTTTTTGGCAAATTTAATATTCAGTCTGGGAAAGTATTTTTCAGTTTCTTTTGCTTTGCATAAATTTCTTTGACTCTTGCTTAGCATAACCAACCCGAACATCATAACTACAAGGCTTCTTTCTCTGATGATACTATATAACAACATGAATTTTTAAAGTGTTACTCGCTTCGAGATAGAAGTTCAAACCCAACGATTCAGTAAGGAAAAGTCTCCAACAAATTTTGCTGGTGAAAAGGTCGTTAATTTCTAATGATTTCTTCTCTCGTGACTATTATAAAATTGACACTATTCATTTATGAATGGACACGCTAAAGAACTAAAATTAATAACGAAAACACTATATGAAACAAATACAACATTCAAAAATAATAAAAAATCTCAATATAACGTTTAATGTTGCTTTAATGTTTTATATATATATAAACTTAAAAAAAAACACATTAAAAATAAAATAAAATAGATTTAAAATTTAAAACAATTAGAAATAAATAATATTTACAATACAACCATTAAAATGTAATCTCTCTTACTATTTTATAGGTTTTGTGAGTGAGAAACAAATCAAGAACTTGAATTTTGTAATCCCTAAACTTATTTTTTAAGGTAATAAAATTTAAAATATATTCAAAAAATAAATTTAAGAAATCAAATACTCATGAATCATACAATGATATAAATAATAATAATAAAAAAACAAAATTATCATGGAAATTATCAAAAATTAATGAAACTTAATTCCAAATAATATATATTAAATTATAAATAAAATAAAAATTAAAAAAAACAACCCCGCGGCTACGCCGCGGGTTCGAACCTAGTAAAATTATGAAAAAAAAGGAATCATATGAATCGAAAAATTAGAGAATATGATAAAGGAGAGGCTCACGACAAAGTCAACTTTAACTCTCACAGACACAAACTACATTGTCGTTTTATTTCTCTTTGGTCCTCAAATATAGGGATGAATTACTCCAAAATTCATATCGTCTACGAATTTGGAAGTGTTAATCATCTTGACTGGAAAGTTCTCGTCCGCTGGTGGCTTTGCCAAACATCCTCGCTTTCTGCATCACCATGTTAACAAACTTGACCAGTGTCTCTTCCATTGACAAAGTGAGAAGACCTTCAGCCAACATGCACAAAGAAGAAAACTCATGCACAAACCCTTTCTCTAACAGCTCAACGAGAAAGTAACCACTGCTTCACAGATTGGTCCACCTCCGTTACATAGCCCACCGAAAACGAATCTGTAAGAGACTGCATCCGGTGCAGCTTCATTCAGTTCAAGCATTTCTCTAAACAAATTTATATCTTCCATTGTTTTCCTCTTTCTAAACAAACCTTGAATCACCGGGTTATAAGCATGTGGTGTCAAAGTAATCCCTTTCTTCTCGCCTGCTTTTACAAAGCCCATCGATGAGTGTGTTGAAACCCCATGTACTTCCTCTCTGAGCCAGAGGCCAGAGCTCGTAACGTCCTTGTCATTGTGGGGAGGGCAACGACGATAATGAAAGGGGAATTGTTTAAGTAATGGGGTGTTAAATGACCGAACTTTATTAGTTAAGGTATCAATCGTGTAGTGAAAATAGTTGGTGAATTGAATTCCAAAAATAAAGAAGTGTTAAAAATTATCAAAAATTTCTCTTGCATCATTCAACCAGTAAAAACAGAAACAAAGAGATTGAAATACGAAAATTTTTAAATTACAACCATACCATTATTTAAAATCTCTATGTACATTGTATAACAACATCTTTTCAAAATGTTGAATAGTTTTTCAATACGGGTTCACTTTAATTATGTTTATGGAGGGTGTTATCTGATTGTTAAAAAGGTAAGAAATCTTCTATATAAATTCTCACATATCCTTTTTTAATCTTCAGCTATGGGAAATATGAGATATTCTTTTCTTCAAAAGCTAAAATACAACTCATATATTAATTAAAATTTATAGTACACTAAATTACAACTCATAACATTAATTGAATTTTGTATACCACCATTTTTGCCAGCCCTAAAACATTTTCAATTATGACTTTGTTTTTATTTGTTTTATTTTTAAAAAGATTTAGAACCGTTTATTGTCACGTGTCGTCGTTACGTTCATTTGTCCATAAAAAAATAAACAAAGAAAATGAAATACGAAAAAATTTGAATTACAACCATACCATTATTTAAAAACTCTATATACATTGTATCGAAAAAATGTTGAATTTTTTTTCAATATAGTTCCACTTTACATTTTTTTTTGTCAATATTTGGGTCACAACTGGTCGGCCCATTACCCTAATCTCTACAAATTGTAGAGGCGAGACTCGATCCCTGGTGTGATGGTGTCTGTCTTCAGTGGACTTATCATTTGTCACTAGACCACGGTCACTTCACTTTGTGTTTATGGAGGGTATTATCTCATTGTTAAAAAGGTAAGAACATCTTCTATTTAAATTCTACATAGTAGTCAAACACAAAAATCTAAATTACCTAAAATATGAAATTTATATGTGATATTCTCAAATATATGAAATTTTAATTAATTAAAGGAAATATGAGATATTTTCCAAAAGCTAAAATACAACTCATAACATTAATTGAAAGATGTACAGTGTATCATACCATTTTTGCCAGCCCTAAACCAGCTGTTTCAAGCATGACTTAAAAAAAAAAGATTTAGAACCGTTTATTGCTACGTGTCGTCGTTCATTTGTCTACCTTGTTTCAATACTCTCACTACATATACGATTCTTGTGTCACTTTTCTAAAACTTGTGTCTATTAAAAACCTTATAATCAAAGAAAAAAAAAAACAAAAATCTTTTTGAATTTTTTTCGTATCTCTGAGAAATCTTTTCGTATCTCTGAGAAATCTGCTACCGTTGAAGCCAAGAAACATCAGATTGTGGAGAAATCTTTTCGTATCTCTAAGAAATCTGACGTTTCTTGGCTTTAACGGTAGCAGTCTCATGGTTCCAAACGAAGATAAGAGGAAACCTAACTGTTCTCATTGATCATATATATATGTAAAAAGATGAACAAACTAAACCTCATTCGATGTAAGAAAATCCCAAAGAGGGCAGGTGCTGATTGGAATGACCTGGATATTGGTTCGGGTTTTTTCGGGTTTAGGCCTCTAGGTCCCATTCATATATTTAAAAAATTGGTTAAATTTTTAAACACTTTGATTAAATTATGATAAATATAATAATTTAAGTTTTTTTATAAATTAATTAATTTGTATTCAAAACATAATTTTCTTAAGTGTTTTAGGTGAAACTGCAATAGATTGATGTTTTTATCTATTTATTGTTTTCTACAAAGTTAGGAGAGTAATTGAGAGAACATAGTTCTTTTTTATTCATTTAACGGAGGACAATCATTTATGCCACAATTTCGTGGTGTTTTGTTAATACTCGATAGTCAATAAATACAATTATATATACATTACCTAGGAATATGTATGATTGGTTAAGATAATAAGTAATAAGTTAAGAGAATTTGTATTTGTTTTTGGCAAACTATTTCATTAATATAAACTAAATCCTACAATATCAATATACATAATTTTCAGAAAATAAATTATTATATAAGTACATAAATGTGGCATATAATGAAAAAAAACTACATCAAAAGAAGTGAATTTATTTAAATTTTCGATAATAGGAAAAAAAAACGCGTATGTGAAGTGATATTGGTCTAGTGGCAAATGATAAGTTCACATAAGACAGACAGCATTACACCAGGGATCGAGTCCCCGACTCTACAATTTAATTGTAGAAATTAGGCTAATGGGCCGGCCAGTTGTGGCCCAAATGTTAACAAAAAAAGGAAAAAGAACGCGTAGACCCAAGCGCGGGTCTCTTTCTCTCTCAATTCTAGATCTAGGTTATTTTTTGCCGTTCTCCCGATCCGGCGACTGCCTCTGCCTCCAGCTTCATTGCCAGCGTCGTGAGGTAGTCGCCACCACCTCCTCCTTACGCTTCATGAAGGTTTGTGGCTCACAAGTGGTTTATGGGGAGTGACTGACGTCCTCTCTCCAATAACGACGCCTAGTCTCCAATCGATGCGACGGAGGCTCCTACTCAAGGTGACGAGAGCGACACTGCTGAACCACGGTAAGAAGACGCCGCAGTGTTCTTAGTAAAGCTCTCGGCTCAGCCGCTCAGCGAGGAAGCCACCGTCGTAGCGGAAGTCGATGGAGATGTTTGGCCGTCTTGTTCAGTCAAAAGGAAATGGATCTGAGGATCGGTTCGAGCCAACAGACTTTAGATCTGCCGCCATGGTGCTTCCCCGGACCGGATCGAAGGGACGCTGCTCGGGAGGATTGCAAATCGCCGGTGATGGAAGAGTATAGCTAGATCCCAAGGTGTCGAGTCGCTTCCTTAGGATTCGATACCAGAGAGCCGGTTGTCGGTGATTTAGACATGTCGGAAGGTAAGTAGCGGGTTGGTGGATCGAGGGATCAATACCGGATGCGGAATCCGGATGCTTCCGTCAACGGCGACGTCTCCAAGATCCGACCAGAAAGCCGCCGGCCTTGTATCCGCCGGCGTTAATGTCTCCGAGTCACTGCCTCCGGTCAATCGCCAAGATCCGGTCAACTTTTCCGTCACCGGAGGAGATTTTTTGCATTCAGCCCATTTTGTAACCCATAAACACTTGTATTGGGCCAGAGGCCTTGGCCCATTAATGGGATGATTAATATATTATATTTTATTAAAAAAAAAAAGAAGAAGTGAATTTAATCTTTTTTAAAGATAACTTTTACTCACTAATGATCATTAAATCCTTTATAAAAAAAATGGGATAGAGAAGAAAATAAATAAATAAATAAGTTACTTTCCGAGTAAATATCAAGCTACGGGGGAAACTCCGTTTTCTTTGGTCTATGGAATGGAAGCCGTAGTACCATTCGAGAATGAAGTGCCAGGACTTCGTGGGACCGAACTCTCTCACAACGAGGAGCTCAACAACCAGATTCTCGAAGATACACTTGACACAGTCAAGGAACAGCGAGATCAAGCATTAATTCGATTACAAAATTACCAGCAAGCAGCAGCTTGATATTATAATTCCAAAGTTAAACATCGACCTTTGAATGTTGGTGACTTCGTTCTTCATCGTATTTTTGAAAACAAAAAATAGAATGGTGCTGGAAAACTTGGAATCAATTGGGAAGGACCTTACGAAGTTTCGGAAGTAGTTCGGAATGGAGTTTATAGGTTGAAAGAGCAAGATGGAACAAACGTCCCACGACCATGGAATATCATTAACTTGAAAAAATTCTATGCTTAGTATTTTGTAATATGAACTACGGTTTGGTTTGATCTTCGGATGGGGTATGTAGGCAGCTCAATTGAGTTCAGCTATTTTATTAAATAAAAATCTTCAAATCCTCTTTATTTTATTTTTCAAAATAAAAAAAGGGGGGGGGGGGAAGGGGTATACACCACCTCCTTCATTACAGGAATTTTGAGATACAACGAGGATTTGGTTCGCACGGATCTAGTCTTCCCTTTCAAATACTTTAACTCCTTGGCTCGTGAGTTCAATTATCACCCGGAGACCAGCCGGGATCCCGCCAAAGAATTGATCAAAACCGAGATCGATCCAATGCTCAGGATGTGCTTCGAGAACGCACAAGTCTTTCGCTTGGTTCCTGCTCTATGGGTCGCTTGGTTCCGTCTCCGAGCAACTTTAGAAGCCCTTTCTCCGTTTCTCATCTATTCACGGAAGGCATCCGGAATGTGCGTTATGGAGTCGAAGTTTTAGCATTCCCAGTTAATCGGATCCGTCTCCAGCCTCCTAATTATCCTCTCATAGTCCTGAATCTTAGCCTGGATCCTTTTCTTCCTAGCAACTAAACGAGAGTGTTTAACGACGAGGTGCTTATGCCTGTCAATGATCTAAGCAAAAATAAACCTAAAGTTAGCATATTCCGGAAACCCTAAAACCTAAGTAGTAGAGCTAACCGTGGAGATTTACAAAAAGAAGAGTAAGAGGAAAGAAAGAAAGACCTCAGCCATATAGTCCTGAATGTAGGACCATTCGTAGACACAGACGGGAATCTCCATATCTGAGTATTGAACACCCAAGGGAATAAATCTGTCGGCTTCGTCCCTGGCCCTAGTCGGAAGATGATCCTGAATGGGCGCCCTGGTGCCGCTGCGGGTAGCCGAAACAACACTATCATCACTAGAGGAAGTCATGATCACCGTGAAAGAAAAGTGTGCGGAGAGAAAGAGGAAAAAAGAACATATAGGAAATCTTAAAAGTTTCGGATATCTTCCTTATTAATATAAGGAATAATCATGACAACACGGTTTTCGATTAAGACAGTAAAAGTGTAATAAAGAGGGTAATAAATTACCGCCACCAATGAACCTAGAGGGTCTAGGGAAAATCTAAAGTCAAATCTAGTTCAAAGCACATATTGAGTTGAGGTAAATGGGCCTATTGGAAACAAAAAAAACCTAGCCCAGATGACGAAATTATAACTAGACGAAATATTTTCGTAAAAGAGTTCAGATCCATCTGAATCTCAAAAGGAAAAGAAACTTATTTAAACAAAAGTTCGAGATCCGAGCTCAATGGAAAAGATTCGAATTTATCTTTGCGGTATGAGTTCGGAAGGAACAATAAGTTACAGTACAAGTTTATTTACGACTAACGACAAATGGTAGAAAGGTGAGACTCGTCTCCACCTTTCATATGACCGAAGGGCCTGATCAACCCTAACAAAAGTTTCAACCATCAACGAAAACGAAAAACCCTTTAAATCGAATACAAAGGCTTTGCAAATCTAAAAATTCGAATAAAATTCAAGGTTTAAAAGCCTCCTCTGGCAATATAAAATTTAAAGTCATAAAACCCCCATGGGCAATAAACGATAAAATAAGTCTTGAAATTAAAGGGGCATTCCCGAGATAGGCGGATACAACCGCTAATCAAGTAGCTAGCCTAAAAAATCTCTCTTTCACCATTAAAACCAAAATCAGAAAACCGAGAAGAAGAATAATAAAGAGCTTTTACTGAGCCACCAAACCAAAACCAGTCACTGAATTTCACAAATCCAAAAACTCCTAAAAAAGTTAAAATCCAAAGAAACCCTACAAAAAAGATTCAATCTTTCTCATTACCCATATCTCTAAATTCCCATCAAATCTTTTTTCCTCCAAAAACAGAGAAAACAACCTCAATATCTCTTCTTTCTCCACTAGTTAGAACCAAACTGATAGATAGCAGAAGGAATTACAAAATTCACTTCTAGAATAGCTGGGATAGGAGCTAAGGCAGCTTCAGCAGTAGCTGTGGAGAATAGCTGTGGAGAATCTTGGGCGTTTCATGTGTTTATTGTGATTTCAGCGGAGAAGTACATGGTGGTTTGTTTTAGACTTGTTTGTTAGGTATATGGATTTGGTTCGAATGACTAAGGCAAGGCATTAAAGGCGAAGGTGAGTTTTCATGTTTTCAAACCTCTTTCTACAAGTTTAGTTTCTGTTTTGCTCGAGGGCAAGCAAAAGCAAGTATGGGGGAGTTGATATACCTCATATTTTACCCATTTTACCTATGTTTTAGGATTAGTTTTTAGAGTCTTTCTAGTGTTTTTGTAGTGTTTTGCTATGTTTACAGGTTAATTGACGTTTGGAGCTTACTTGGAGCAAAAGGATCAAAAAGGATTAAATTTGGAGCTTTAGAAGAACAAATGAAGACTTATGCAAATTTGCAGCCTTCTCTGTCTAGAAACATGAGGTGTGTCGATCGACATAACTTATTCATGTCGATCGACAGGCAACGAGAAAACAGAAGCTGTTCGAGTTTGAAGCCCAATTCGATTCCTAGAAGATCTTGGATTCTAAAGAACGACTTTCTCAAGCCCTAGACATTCAGAAACTTGTATATATAGTGTTTTTAGGTTTTTAAAAGGGATATTCATACTTTGTTAAGCTTTGGAGAGATATCTTGTTTTCTGTTTTAGGTTTTGAGAAGAGAGCTTTTGGAGAGATCTTTCTATTCTTGATTTCTTCAAGTCCTGATTGTGAACCCCTGTTATTTCTTACTCTTAATCTTAATGATGATTTCGTTTCTTATCTCTTGTGTTATTGCTTTGATTATGTCTGAGTAATTCACTAGTTAGATTTAGGGTTTCTCATAAAGGTTTGATGGTTTGATTGAATGGAATTGATTAGTTAAGGATTATCTATCTTGTTAGTTCTTCACCTTAAGATTGTTCTTAATGCTAGGTTGAATCTGATCAATTGAATCTAGATCTTAGGTTATTAGTCACTGCGAGAGTGGGATTAATTTCCTGATACTATCTAAGGCGAGCAACACTCCTACTCACAAAGAGATTTATTTTAGGGTCTTGTGAACATATCGAACCTGACATTAATGTTGATTTAGATTCTAAGATTTCACAGTGAGAGTTGGTTATCTGTTTCTAGGTTTAGGAGTATTCACAACGAGAGTTGGTTTACTTATATCTATGTTTGAGTTCTAGAACTATGATTAATTCATCCTAACTAATCATTCTATTCGTCATTCCTGATTTCCTGAGAATTCCCTGAATCTAATGCTTTCTCTGATCTGTTTACAACTCGTTTTAATATTCTTGCAATTGTTCTTTTTAAATTTCTCTACTATTGGTTTAGCATAATCTGATAACTGAAAGCCTATTGTGTAACTAAGTCCATGTGGATTCGACCCCTAAGTACTACAGTGATCTCTTAATTTGAGAGAGTAGCTCTAGGGATAATTTGAGCATATTAATAGGAGTCGATGGTCTCATCTACAAGTCTTTCCTCGTAAGCTAGGGACAGTCCAGATTCTTGAATAGGAGGAGAGTCGATAAAGTATTCAGTATACTTCTGAAGATCGAAATCAGTAGTAGGAAGAGAAGAGAGTTTCTCATTCGTCTTCTTAAGCAGGCTGTCGAGATCTTCGAGCTCATCACCGATTGAAACCTTGTCTTCAGCTATCTTAGAAAGGAGTAATTTGTTACTATTGATCTCCACTAAGTCAAGCTCAGCTCTTCTCCTCGATTTGGCACGACGAAAGTATTCAGATATATCCTCAATGAGTATTTAATTAGCCTCGGGTATTTACCGCTTTCCGAGGTGAATGCACATATACCCTTAGATCATGATCACGTAGTCTGACCAAGGCTTCATTCTTTAATTCCAGCTCCCTAAATTTGTTCTTAAGATCTTGGATCTCGACATTCATAGAGTTGCACGCCTTCTTAGAAGAGGAAGCATCTGCAGTCAGGCATCAAATCCTTTGCTCTTGGACTTCACTAAGCTTCTTCGCTTCCTCGATCTCTCACTTAAGGGCATCGGCAGATTCAGCGCGGGCTTCCGACAGGACTAGCGCCTTCTTAAGCTCCCTACTAGATTGTTTCAAGGTCGAAATCCTTCTTTGCTGAGGCTCGTTGCCAACAACGTTAGGAATAACATTTGCCTCATAAAATCTAACCATGTTGGTGATAAACGCATTACCCTAAGGAAGAAAGTATTGAAAAATCAAAAGCAAGAAAATAGCAGAGTTTAAACCTCGAAGAAAGATCAAATCAGAAAGATTAAAATGAAACCTGAGCAGAACTAAGCGCATAATCATAATAAAGGTCACGACTCTCAGGCCTCCAATCTTTGAAAGGAGGAGGGATATCACCAGATTGAGTCTAGAGATGTCTGAACACATTACCAGCCCGTTCGCGAACTGAACAGGGAAGGGTAGGGGATTAATTTAAGCCAAGAAAGAAAAACTACTAAAATAGTTTAAAATTACCTGTAAAGCGGGATTAGGCCTAGGACCACGGCGAGGTGGCCTACCGGATCTTGAGTCAAGGTTTCCCTTGGAAGCTCTCTCTGGAGCTCGGGAATCCTTGTCGGGCCTTGAATCAGAAGCAGGAGTTGCAGAGTTACCAGAGCCAATCCGAATCGAATCGCCGAAGATTCGAGGACTTGGGTCGGATGGAGAAAGCAGTTCGGAACGGGGTCTCTTCTTGCTTTGAGGATTATTCGCCGGAGGATCGGTCGCGGATTTCAAACTCCTCTTCTTTGAATTTCTCTTCAATAGGGAAGCGAGAGTAGCGTCAAAATCATCCTCTACCCCGATAACAGGGTCAGCAGGGGGTGGAGGAGCAAGAGGATAAGGTGGTCTTCCAAAAACCCTTATAGCCTCAGTTGAACCATCGTTAACAAGGATAGCTTTGCGGTGAGTTTCGAAGCTCGATGAAGCTCTTTTAACTCTGCCGATAGAGGAAGTAAGGTCAACCATGTCTTTTTCTTTGATTCTCCATTCACGGAGAGACAATTGACTCCAGTCGTCTTCAGGAATTTCTTTAACGGCACGCCCAAGCCTCTTCCTAGCCATGTCCAGGTTCTCATGAATCCTTTGGATGGTAAAAAAATTCCAATTTACTCTGTTTAGCAGCGGCAGAGTAGAAGTGATAAAATCCTTGATAAAAAGCGGGGCGCTTCAACTTATTTTCTGCTGCAATTGAAGGGAAAATTAAAATTAGGAAGTTCAAAGAATTAGACTATGTGAGATACACCAAGAAGCGACGAAAGTTTACTGCACGTGGTTCGAAAAACCAAGTTGTCTTGAGAAGCTCGCCAAGGCCACTAGCAGAATTTTCATCATTTTTAAAAAAGAACCAATACTTTCTCCAATTCTCATCTTTAAGAGGCAAGCCGTCAATTAGGGTTCTGTTCGGGTGAAGGTAGAGAGTAAACGTAGCATTTCCGCGAGATATGCGAGCACTAAACAATTCAGCAAGTTCAATAACACAATCGGCGAATTCTGCCTCCATAGCAGCAGTAATCGTATAGAGAATGTTACGGATCAAATTCAGAGTGGCTTGTGGAAGAGGGATTGCAAGGGCTTGCAGATAAAAAATCAGTAATTTGGGGATTGGAAAAGGCAAGCTACAACTTTTAAAGTAAACTTCATAAACACAGCAATACCCGGGACGGACGGATTCCGGAGATTCATTCAGTTCTGG
Source organism: Erysimum cheiranthoides (assembly GCA_011420285.2). NCBI lineage: Eukaryota > Viridiplantae > Streptophyta > Magnoliopsida > Brassicales > Brassicaceae > Erysimum > Erysimum cheiranthoides. Next base: position 9,149,922 of record CM022177.2, read on the forward strand.
AAGAGCAAACTCGATTTGATACGGAATGTTGCAAAGAGTCCAGAGCTAGTCGAGGGATTAACGCGTAGAAAGCATTGACCAGTACGGGCCAAATTGATCTGTCGGTTGAGCATGATTGACGGCTCCTTCGTGAGCCATATTCTCCCCGGCTTCGATAATGGCAAGTTCTTCGGCAGTCGGAACGACATCGGCAGAACGAGGAGGAGACATTCTCAATTTCGTTGACGGAAGGAGGAAGAGAGTGAAAGTTAAAAAGGAAAAATAAACCAATCAAAGTAAATTGATTTTCTTTCTTACTTTCAACCACCACGAATGACATGGGGAAGTGAAGCGGTATTTCCCACGTTATTAATATAAAAATTGGTCATCAATCAAGGACAAAATCGGCGAATGTCAGGGAATGTGCGCGGTCTCATGTAATTAAAAATCTTATGTTCCTGGTCTATCTTTTAGCATTATTAATAGTGTAGAAATGGTAACATGCTAATGCATACAAGTTTTATAAGTGAAATTTTGGTTATTTATATATTGTAGGGGTTTCCTGATAGCTATCAGTTCTCTGTGAAGACAATACATAAACATAGACAAAGTGGGAATGCAGTCCCTCCACCATTGGCGTTTGCTTTCGGTTAGAAGCTCAAAGAAGCCTTACATCTCAAGGGTTCTCCTCAACACCAATCCTAACAAAAACATCCAAATTTGAATAAGACATTGGAATTTCATTTCTTTTAAAGGCTAACTCTCTTGAAATTTGCTTGCGCCAAATTGCTTCATAGCTTTTGTCTCTAAATATTCATAGAACCTATGTCCAACTATTTTATCTATATCCTTTTGTGGCTTTGGAAAATGCATTGTTATGTATTTTTTTTTGTCAACATTTGGGTCACGGATCCATTACAACCATAAAAATAGAAACAAAGAAACTATACGAGAAAATTTAAATTACAGTCATACCATTATTTAAAAACTCTATATACATTGTATCGAAAAAATGTTGAATTGTTTTTCAATATAGGTCCACTTTACGTTTTTTTGTCAACATTTGGGCCACAACTGGCCGACACATTATCCTAATCCCTACAAATTGTAGAGAGCGAGACTCGATCCATGGTGTAATGGTGTTTGTCTTCAGTGGACTTATCATTTGCCACTAGACCACGGTCACTTCACTTTGTGTTTATGGAGGGTATTATCTCATTGTTAAAAAGGTAAGAACATCTTCTATTTAAATTCTACATAGTAGTTAAACACAAAAATCTAAATTACCTAAAATATGAAATTTATATGGGATATTCTCAAATATATGAAAATTTAATTAATTAAAGGAAATATGAGATATTTTCCAAAAGCTAAAATACAATTCATAACATTAATTGAAAGATGTACAGTGTATCACACCATTTTTGCTAGCCCTAAACCAGCTGTTTCAAGCATGACTTAAAAAAAAAAGATTTAGAACCGTTTATTGCTATGTGTCATCGTTCATTTGTCTACCTTGTTTCAATACTCTCACTACATATACGATTCTTGTGTCACTTTTCTAAAACTTCTGTCTATTAAAAACCTTATAATCAAAGAAAAAAAACTAAAAACTTTCTGAATTTTTTTCTTTGTGTCGATATAACCAAGGTAATGTAAAATAGGTTTTGGAAATGGACAAAGATGAAACCAATGATGCAAAGAAAAAAGCTCAGATGATGTCTCGCAGCAGCATGTACAAACTTCAAGGAGAAATCTTTTCGTATCTCTGAGAAATCTGCTACCGTTGAAGCCAAGAAACATCAGATTGTGGAGAAATCTTTTCGTATCTCTAAGAAATCTGACGTTTCTTGGCTTTAACGGTAGCAGTCTCATGGTTCCAAACGAAGATAAGAGGAAACCTAACTGTTCTCACTGATCATATATGAACGAACTAAACCTCATTCGATGTCAGAAAATCCCAAAGAGGGCAGGTACTGATTGGAATGACCTGGATATTGGTTCGGGTTTTTCGGGTTTAGGCCTCTAGGTCCCATTCATATATCTAAAAAATTGGTTAAATTTTTAAACACTTTGATTAAATTATGATAAATATAATAATTTAAGTTTTTCTATAAATTAATAAATTTTTATTCAAAACATAATTTTCTTAAGTGTTTTAGGTGAAACTGCAATAGATTGATGTTTTTATCTATTTATTGTTTTCTACAAAGTTAGGAGAGTAATTGAGAGAACATAGTTCTTTTTTATTCATTTAACGGAGGACAATCATTTATGTTTCCACAATTTCGTGATGTTTTGTTAATACTCGATAGTCATTAAATACAATTATATATACATTACCTAGCAATATGTATGATTGGTTAAGAAAATATGTAAGTTAAGAGAATTTGGATTTGTTTTTCGCAAACTATTTCATTAATATAAACTAAATCCTACAATATCAATATACATAATTTTCAGAAAATAAATTAGTATATAAGTACATATATGTGGCATATAATGAAAAAAAAAAGGGAAAATTGATTATATAGGACACTTTTTTTTCAGTTTGACCATATACACTTTTATTAGAAAAGTTTGGTCAATTAGGTTTTATAATAATTAAAACTCAAAATTACCCTCAATTTCTTTAATATGATTCAACGTGGACTTAGGTGTCTCTCTAATTAATTAATTAGACATAGTTAATTAATCAATCAAACCAAATCTATTATTAAACACCAACGTACGTAACCGGTTCCCAGTCACAAAAGTAAACCCACGTGACACAACAACACGATCCGGTTCAATGACTCAACTCCATGTTCACCTTCGCATGATAATACAAATTAACTCACGCTTTCTCAATTAGTAACAGGTCTGGTTTAGTTTGGTTTAGGGTGCAGTCCAATAATACACAAAAGCAACACAACAACTACAGTAAAACCTCTATAAATTAATACTCGATAAATTAATAAACTCTATAAATTAATAAATTTCTCCGGTCCCGAGTTGGGACCAGTGTAAATTTTGACACAATTCGATAAAATAATAAGATAATAATTTTTTTAGAAATCCTATGTAAATATATGGTCCCATTAATACTATAAATTAATAATTTTATAAATATATCAAAATATATTTAATTATAGATATGTTATATAGGAAAATATTTAGTGAAATATGACTCTTGTGTTGTTTATTTTTTCTTGAATTTTCATTAGTTTTTGTTAAAATTTCATTATAGTATTTTTCACTGTATCGAAAACTTTTGACATTATCTATTAAACATGATAATTATTTTCTTTCTTTTAATTGGTTCCAAAAGAATATTGATTATAACAAAAAAACTTAATTTTTAAAGTAACTTTTTTAAATAAATTATGAAATAAAGCAAAACTCTCTATAAATTAATAAATTATTAATTTATCGATAATTTAATACCTCTATAAATTAATAAAATTTCACGGTCCCAACGTTATTAATTTATAGAGGTTTTACTGTACAGCATAATTTGGACTCAAGAAACATAGAGAAAGAGTTAGAAGAAGCCTTAGTTATCGATTTCTGAAGAGAAATGTTTAGTTACCGATTTTTTTTTAAAAATTGAACAGCAGAAGGAGATCACGTATTCTAGATTGCGTAGAATGCAATTTGTAACATTATTACGATTTATTCAAAAGATTTGTTGTATATTCACTTTCCTAAATTTTCGATTCAGTTAAGATTCAGTTGCCTTATTTCACTAAGTTCTAAATTCTGCAGAATACACATTCCAAACTTTTTAGAATTTACGTTCTAAATTTCGTAGATGATAGAGTAAAGCGTAGAAAACATATTCTAAACTTCGTAGAATATATGGTAAAGCGTAGAATATACATTCTAAACTTTTTAAAATAAAGTATAAAGTGTAGAATACGTATTCTAAATTTCGTAGAATATAGGGAATTTCGGTTTTATGATTTTTTTAGAACAAATTTCAATTCTAAACTTTCTAGAACATGTACAGTGCCTAGAATACGTTATCTAAATTTTTCAGGACATACTCAAAATGTAGAATACGTGTTCTAGACATTTCAGAACAAATTTTATCCATCTATAAATCAAAAAAATTTCAAATAACTTAAAAAACTTCCTTCATTAAATCTTCTTTACTTTGGCTTGTCTACCTTTTTATGATAAAAATTCTTCAAAAACTTGCAAAAATTGACTATGAAGGGTAATTTAGGCATAAGTGACATTTAACAAATAAAGGCGTATATGGACAAATTGAAAAAAAAGTGTCCTATATAATCAATTTTCCCAAAAAAAATACATCACAAGAAGTGAATTTATTTAAATTTTTGATAATAGGAAAAAGAACGCGTAGACCCACGCGCGGGTCTGTTTCTCTCTCAATTCTAGATCTAGGTTTTTTTTGCCGTTCTCCCGATTCGGCGGCTGCCTCCGCCTCCGGCTTCATTGCCGTCGTCGTGAGGTAGTCGCCACCACCTCCTCGTTGCGCTTCATGAAGGTTTGTGGCTCACAAGTGGTTTATGGGGAGTGAGCGGCGTCCTCTCTCCGACAACGACGCCTAGTCTCCAATTGATGCGATGGAGGCTCCTTCTCCAGGCGGCGAGAGCGACATTGCTGAACCACGGTAAGAAGACGCCGCAGTGTTCTCAGTAGAGCTCTCGGCTCAGCCGCTTAGCGAGGAAGCCACCGTCGTAGCGGAAGTCGATGGACATGTTGGGCCGTCTTGTTTAGTCAGAAGGAAATTGATCTGAGGGTCGGTTCGAGCCAACAGACTTCAGATCTGCCGCCATGGTGCTTCCCCGGACCGGATCGAAGGGATGCTGCTCGGGAGGATTGCAAATCGCCGGAGATGGAAGAGTATGGCTAGATCCCAAAGTGTCGAGTCGCTTCCGTAGGATTTGATACTGGAGAGCCGGTTGTCGGTGACTTAGACATGCCAGAAGGTAAGTAGCGGGTTGGTGGATCGAGGGTTCAATACCGGAAGCGGAATCTGGATGCTTCCGTCAACGGCGATGTCTCCAAGACCCGGCCAGAAAGCCGCCGAACTTGTATCCGCCGGCGTTAATGTCTCCGAGTCACTGCCTCCGGTCAATCGCCAAGATCCGGCCAACTTTTCCGTCACCGGAGGAGATTTTTTACATTCAGCCCATTTTGTAACCCATAAACACTTGTATTGGGCGAGAGGCTTTGTCCCATTAATGAGATGATTAATATATTATATTTTATTATTAAAAAAAAAAAGAAGTGAACTTTTTTTTTTTTTAATAGATAACTTTACTCACTAATGATCATTAAATCTTTTATAAAAAATGGGATAGAGAAGAAATAAAAAAAATTAAATAAGTTACTTTCCGAATAAAAAAAATCAAAACTTTGTTCTTGCATCATTTAACCAATAAAAATAGAAACAAAGAAACTGAAATACGAAAAAATTTAAATTACTTTAAATACGGATTTTATATGGGGTATTTTTAAAATGTGGAAAAGTTTAATAAACCAATGAAAATATGATATTGATATGGGATATTACTCCAAAGCTAAATTACATCTCATACCATTATTTAAAATCTGTATGTACATGGTATCACAACACTTTGAACAAAAATGTTGAATAGTTTCAATATTGGTCCACTTTATGTTTATGGGAGTGTATTATCTCATTGTTAAAAAGGTAAGTAAATTCTCAAATACACCTTTTTAATCTTCAGCTATTATCTTTATTTTATATTTCTACATAGTAGTCAAATATAAAAATATTAATTACCTAAAATATAAAATTTCTATGGAATATTCTCAAAACATGGGAAATATGAGATATTCTTTTCTTCAAAAGCTAAAATACAACTCATAATATTAATTAAAATTTATAGTACACTAAATTACAACTCATAACATTAATTGAATTTTGTAATGTACCACCATTTTTGCCAGCTTTAAAACATTTTTTATTATTATTATTGCCCTAAAACATTTTCAAGTATGGCTTTTGTTTTTCTTTGTTTTATTTTAAAAATGATTTAGAGCCGTTTATTGTCACGTGTCGTCGTTGTTCATTTGTCTACCTTGTTTAAACCCCTCACTCCATATTATACGATTCTTGTGTCATTTCTAAAACTTATGTCCATCACAAACCTTAGAAACAAAGAAAAAAACTGAAAACTTTCTGAACTTTTTTCTCTGTGTCGATATAACCAAGGTAATGTAGAAAAGACTCATTTGACTACATAGTTTCATGCAAAAGTTTTTGTTCTTGAATTGTATGCTAATGATCTGATATAGTTTTGTTTGAAAAATAGGTTTTGGAAATGGGGAAACATGGACCCAATGATACAAAGACAAAAGAGAAACAAAAGAAGAGGAGTCTTGGAGAGAGTAAAGACTCAGATGATGTCTCTAAGACGAGGAGGCCAAAGAGAGCCATGAAATATCAGATCGTGGAGGACGAGATCGTGGCGATAAGATTAACTACTTCTCCAGAGACCAATGATGAACCTCGTCCAAACCGAAGGCTAACTGATTTCAGATTCCATGATTCTCATGGAGTTTCACAGCCTGTGGAGATGTTGGAACTTGGTGACATGTTTATCACAGGTCGTATCTTACCTTTAGATGATAACCAAGAGAAAGAAAAAGGTGTGATGTGTAAATCTTTTGGACGAGTAGAGACCTGGGATATATCTGGTTATGAAGATGGTTCTCCGGTGATATGGATCTCAACCGATTTGGCGGATTACGATTGTCTTAAACCTGCTACTAACTACAAGAAGATGTATAATTACTTCTTCGAGAAAGCGAGTGCTTGTGTGGCTGTATACAAGAACCTATCTAAGTCTGAGACAAGTCTTGATGAGATGCTTGCCGCGGTTGTTAGGGTAATGAGTGGAAATAAGTTCTTTTCTAGCGGTGCAGCCATCCAAGACTTTGTTAAACTCCAAGGAGAATTTATACATAACCAACTCATTAGTTTGTATAAGACAGCCAAGAAACATGAGACAAGCTTTGTTGAGAATCATCATGTTCTTGTTTCTCTAAGAGATGAGAGTCTACGTAGTAAACGTAACAAGGCTTGGTCTAATTCAACTCTGAAGATTGATGAGAGCGAGGCTTCAACATCTGATCTGGTTGATGTTGTTGACAAGAAGATGAAATATGTTAAACTAATACAAGATGAAGAGTATAGAAAATCTATACAGCGGTCAACGAGAAGTAGGAGCAGCTCTACTTCTGGTTCAAATAAGTTTTACATCAATGAAGATGAGATTGCTAATTATTATCCTCTCCCAACGTACTATAAGAACACCAAAGAAGAAACAGATGAGCTTTTACTTTCTGATGTTGGCTATGAGGTTGACACTTCGTACCTGCCTAATAGGATTCTTGACAATTGGGCTCTTTACAACACTGACTCAAGGTTGATATCTCTAGAGCTTCTTCCCATGAAGCCTTGTGCTGATATTGATGTCAGTATCTTTGGGTCAGGCGTGGTGACTAAAGATGATGGAACCGGGTTTTGTCTCGATGATTCTGGAAGCTCTATGGAGTCACATGATCCTGATGGGTTGAACATATTACTAAGTCAAATAAAAGAATGGACTATTGAGTTTGGGGCTGAAATTGATTATGTTAGAATACGAACAGACATGGCATGGTAAACTTACTATTTCCTTATATGTTTTTGTCTTGTTTGCTTCTTTTATTGTTTGCTAACGTATAAAGTATATATGCAGGTATCGGCTTAGGGAACCGTCAAAAGAATATGCTGCTTGGTTTGAACCTGTTATGAAAATAGCAAGAGTTGCGATAAGCATTTTGAAAATGCTCAAGAATGAAACTAGGATTGCTAAGCTTTCATTCCAAGATGTCATAAAAAGACTCTGTGAGTTGGAGAAGAATGATAAAGCTTACATTTCTCATAAAGCTTTGGATGTAGAGAGATATGTGGTCATCCATGGACAAATTATCTTACAACTTTTTGCAAGATATCCTGACAAGAATATTAAAACGTGTCAATTTGTTACTCGTCTTGAAAGTAAAATGTCAGAGAGGCACCACACAAAATGCATCATGAAGACGAAAAAAGTTTTGCAAAAGGGAAAGAATCTGAATCCAAGGGCATGCATTGCACCTGTTGTATCCAAGATGAAAGCTATGCGGGCAACAACAACTCGGCTAATCAACAGAGTTTGGGGAGAGTTTTACTCTCCAGAGGAGGATTCGTTGGAGACAGAAAATGGAGAAAAAGACGAGGCGGAAGAAGAGGACGAAGAGGAGGACGAGGAAGAAGAGGAGAAAGAAGACATTGTACTAGAAGATGTTGACGTTCAAAAGTCTCATACTCCTAAGAAAATTAGAGATGGTTCTCGAAACATGGAAATAAGATGGGATGGTGAGATGCTAGGGAAAACTTCTGCTGGTGAGCCTCTTTATGGACAAGCCTTTATTGGAGGCGAGAGGGTAGTTGTAGGTGGTGCTGTTAGCTTGGAAGTTGATGATCATGATGAAACTCCACTCATCTATTTTGTGGAGTACATGTTCGAAAGTTCAGATCATAGCAAAATGCTACATGGTAAACTCTTACAAAGAGGATCTGAGACGGTTCTTGAGAATGCTGCTAATGAGAGGGAACTATTCCTGACTAATGAATGCATGACTGTATTGCTTAAGGACATAAAAGGAACAGTCAGTGTTGAGATTCGATCAAGGCCGTGGGGGCATCAGTATAGGAAAGAGAACAACATTGCGGATAGGCTTGACCGGGCAAGAGCAAAAGAAAGAAAAGCTTCAGATTTGCCAACAGAATACTACTGCAAAAGCTTGTACTCACCTGAGAGAGGAGGGTTCTTTAGTCTTCCAAGAAATGTTATGGGTCTTGGTTCTGGATTCTGCAGTTCATGTAAGATAAGGGAGGATAAAGAAGAAATATCCAAAGTTAGAGTCAATGCTTCAAAGACAGGCTTTTTCTCCAATGGGATTGAGTATTTAGCTGAGGATTTTGTTTACGTAATCCCCACGTACATAACTAAAGATGGTATGAAGAAGGGTGGTAGAAAAACAACTTTTAAGAATGGTCGGAACATTGGATTAAAAGCTTTTGTTGTTTGCCAATTGTTGGATGTCATTGTCCTAAAGGAACCTAAAAAGGCTCGTAAGGCTTCCTTTGAAATTAAAGTGACAAGGTTTTATAGGCCGGAGGATATTTCTACAGACAAAGCCTATGTTTCAGACATACAAGAGGTACGTAACAACTATTTCTTACGTAATATTCTAAATTTTATCATGACTTTATTTAATGATCTCTTTTCTCTTTTTGAAAATTTGTTTAGTTGTATTATAGCGAGGACACATATTTTATCCCTCCAATGGCTATAAAGGGAAAATGTGAAGTAAGGAAAAAAAATGATATGCCGTTATGTCGTGAGTATCCAATATTAGACCATATCTTCTTCTGTGAACTTTTCTATGACTCCTCCAATGGTTCTCTAAAGCAGGTATATATTTATACAAGTTTTTATTTGTTATGATTATTGTTGGTTAATATACAAAGTTGAACTATTTCTTTAACTGTCTTGTAACAGTTACCAGCCAATATGAAAATGAAGTTCTCTACTATTAAGGACGACACACTTCTAAGAAAACAAAAGGGCAAAGGAGTAGAGAGTGAAACTGACTCTGTGATGAATCTGAAGCCTAATGAGGTACCTAAAGAGATGCGTCTAGCTACACTAGATATTTTTGCTGGATGTGGTGGCTTATCTTACGGATTAGAAAAGGCGGGTATGTATTAACTTCGATAAATAGTTTAGTTTATCGTTCAAAATACTTGAACACCTTGATATTTATGTGCTTGTTTTATGTACAAGGTGTTGTTGATACCAAGTGGGCAATCGAGTATGAAGAGCCAGCTGGGCAAGCTTTCAGACAAAACCATCCTGGTACAACTGTTTTTGTTGACAACTGCAATGTTGTTCTTAGGTAAATAGCCAACAAAATAGATCACTTAACTATTCTAATATGTGTAGATATTTCTTGTGTTGGGATCATGAGTTGTTTGAGATTATTAATTTGCAGGGCTATAATGGAGAAAGGTGGAGATATAGATGACTGTGTATCTACTAAGGAGGCAGCTAAAATTGCAGCTGAACTTGATGAAAGACAAAAACGTATCTTGCCAATGCCTGGTCAAGTGGATTTCATCAACGGAGGCCCTCCATGCCAAGTATATCTTTCAAACTATTGTTTATTTTGATTTTTAGTTTTAGATTTGTTCAGTTTTTGATTTTGGTGGAGATTTTAGTTACGTTATTGCAAAATCTTGAATGATAGATTTTGAAATTAAAAAACAAAATAATATAAAAATTTAACGTAAATTTTGTTGAAAAAGTTTATGAAAAATGACGAAAAGCTACCAAATCTGGATTCCTTAAATTTTTTAAAAATATATTTTTTGTAAAATCATGAATGAACAAAAAGTGAGATTTTATAAAATCAAATCCAAAATCTAGTTTAAAATCAAGTACCATTGATAGTGTGAAAAAGCTTCTTAATCTGGATAATTTGGCAGGGTTTTTCGGGTATGAACAGGTTCGGCGGTGGCTCGTGGAGTAAAGTTCAGTGTGAAATGATATTAGCATTCTTGTCCTTTGCTGACTATTTCCGCCCAAAGTATTTTCTTCTGGAGAACGTTAAGAACTTTGTGACATTCAAGAAAGGTCACTCATTTCAGCTTACTGTGGCTTCTCTTCTTGAAATGGGTTACCAGGTAATATCATGATACTCTCTTTGTTCCACACTTTGCTTGCTCTTTAGTAGAAATTGGCATATATATACAAAATGTGAGCAATATGGAGTGTTGAAACATGCAGGTAAGATTTGGAATTTTGGAGGCAGGTGCATATGGAGTGTCCCAACCTCGTAAAAGAGCTTTTATTTGGGCAGCTGCACCAGACGAAGTTCTTCCAGAATGGCCTGAACCGATGCATGTCTTTAATAATCCGGGTTTTAATATCTCCTTATCTCAAGGTTTACATTATGCTGCTGTTCAAACTACAAAATATGGTGCACCCTTTCGCTCAATTACTGTAAGAGACGCAATCGGCGATCTTCCACCAGTTGAAAATGGAGAAGCAAGGATAAACAAAGAGGTAATGATAACACACTAGTATTCTTTTCTTTTCTTTTTTTTGTCATGAACACACTAGTACTATTCTATACATACATAAAACACAACAACGAAAACCCATGCATGGTCCTTGTTTCTTGTAGTATGGAGTTGATCCAGTCTCGTGGTTCCAAAAGGAGATAAGAGGGAACATGATTGTTCTCACTGATCATATCTGTAAAAAGATTAACGAACTAAACCTCATTCGATGTAAGAGAATCCCAAAGAGGCCAGGTGCTGATTGGAATGACCTTCCAGACGAAAATGTAAGTCTTATACATTCCTCGGCTTGGGTATTTGTTCGGATTTTTCGGGTTTAAGCATCTAGGTCCCATTCAAATATTTTATATATTTGGGTCGGATTCGGGTTTGAATTTAGCTTTGGGTTCGGGTTTCGATTATTTCGGTTCGGGTTTCGAATATCCGAAATATCAAAAAAAAATCTAAAAATTGGTTGACTTTTAAAAAAACTTTGATTAAATTTTGATAAACGCACCAATTTTTTTTTTCTGGATACTTTGGATATTTTTAGTTATTTTGATCTAAACTTATTTGGTATATTTTATTTTTAATTATAATATTTGATAATTAGGTTACATCAACTCTGAAAATAATTTATATTTTGTGTATATATAATTTATATTTCAAGTACAAACTCGGTTCGGGTTCGAGTTTTTGGATATAGAAGTCTAGGATCCATTCGAATTTTTTAATATTCAGTTCCTGTATTCGGGATCGGATTTGCATATTTTGTCCAGCATTATAGATTCCTAATAAATCTCTATATATAGATCACCTTAAATACAATTTTCTTTTAATATTACAGGTGAAGTTATCAAATGGTAACGTGGAAAAATTGAGACCTTGGTGTCTAGTAAACACAGCTGATACCCATAATGGTTGGAAAGGACAATTTGGTCGATTGGATTGGCAAGGTAACCTTCCTACTTCCATCACTGATCCACAACCTAGTGGTAAGGTAGGAATGTGCTTCCATCCTCAACAAAATAGAATTCTCACAGTCCGTGAATGTGCGCGGTCTCAGGTAATAAAGAATCCTATATTCCTAGTCTATCGAGCATTATTAATAGTGTGAAAATGGTGACATGCTTATGCATACAAGTTTTATAAGTGAAATTTTGGTTATTTAAATATTGTAGGGGTTTCCTGATAGCTATCAATTCTATGGGAAGACAAGACATAAACATCGGCAAATTGGAAATGCAGTCCCTCCACCATTGGCGTTTGCTCTCGGTCAGAAGCTCAAAGAAGCCTTACATCTCAACGGTTCTCCTCAACACCAATCCTAATAAAAACACCCAAATTTGCATTGTGATTGAATAAGACATTGGAATTTCATTTGTTTTAAAGTCTAACTCTCTTGAAATTTGCTTGCGCCAAATTGCTTCATAGCTTTTGTCTCCAAATATTCCTGGAACCTATGTTGAACTCTTTTATCTATATCCTTTTGTGGCTTTGGAAAATGCATTGTTATGTATATTTTTTTTGGGTTTTGTGCAAAAAAAACCCTCCAAGTGAATCTTTTTTGCAATTTAACCCTCAATATCCAACTTATGCAAGTCAATACCATGAAATTGAAAGTCACCCGCAAAATAACCCTTCCATGTATCGATGACGTGGCACCGTTTAAAAACATAACGGAGGCTAAAACGACGCCGTTTTACACACAGAAAACAGCAAAAAGTGTTCAATCATACGGTTTAAAGTTAATATATATAACCGGTTTACAGAATAAAATGAGTATACTACCGTGGTCTGGTGGTAACATGTGGGTTTCGAATACACCCATACCTGGGTTCGAATCTCATATCTTAATTGTTTTTTTTTTTTTTTTTTTTTTTTTTTAACTCTGAAACCCTAGCCACCGCCGACCATGAATCTTCAAGGCGCCTCCACCGCCGACCATGAATCTAGGCCGCTCGACTTTCCTCTCCAATGCGTGAATGTTGAATCCGCCTCTCTTTTCCTTTCCCCTCTTCCCGATGATGATTAATTCGTAGATGATTTCCTTGCCTTAGCCACTGACCATGATCTCTCGCATCTCTCTGCAAAATTTCCAGATTTGAAAATTTCGAAATTGGGATAAAACAATCGAAGTTGGGATAAAACAATACAAGGAGAGACGATTTGTATGTGGATTCGAGTTTGGAGTATGACATTGTTGCGGCGGAGTAGATTCATGGTCGGTGGTGGAGGCGCCTTGAAGATTCATGGTCGGTGGCTAGGGTTTTCAGAGTTAAAAAAAAAAAAAAAAATTCAAATATGAGTTTCGAACCCAGGTATGGGTGTATTCAAAACCCACACGTTACCACCATACCACGGTAGTATAATCATTATATTCTGTAAACCGGTTGTATATATTAACTTTAAACCGTAGGATTGAACACTTCTTGCTGTATTCTGTGTGTAAAACGGCGTCGTTTTAGCCTCTGTTATATTTTTAAACGGTGCCACGTCATCGATACACGGAAGGGTTATTTTGCGGGTGACTTTTGATTTCATGGTATTGACTTGCATAAGTTGGATATTGAGGGTTAAATTGCAAAAAAGAATCATTTGGAGGGTTTTTTTGCACAAAACCCTTTTTTTTTTCAACATTTGGGCCACAACTGGCCGGCCCATTAGCCTAATCCTTACAAATTGTAGAGAGCGAGACTCGATCCCTGGTGTGATGGTATCTGTCTTCAGTGGACTTATCATTTGCCACTAGACCACGGTCACTTCACTTTGTGTTTATGGAGATTATTATCTCATTGTTAAAAAGGTAAGAACATCTTCTATATAAATTCTACATAGTAGTCAAACACAAAAATCTAAATTACCTAAAATATGAAATTTCTTTTAATTAATTAAAGGAAATATGAGATATTTTCCAAAAGCTAAAATACAACTCATAACATTAATTGAAAGATGTACAGTGTATCACACCATTTTTGCCACCCCTAAACCAGTTTCAAGCATGACTTAAAAAAAATTATCAAAATTTTTCTCTTGAATCATTCAACCAATAAAAACAGATACAAAGAAACTGTAATACGAAAATAAATAAATTACAACCATACCATTATTTAAAAACTCTATGTACATTGTATCATAACATTTTTTCAAAATGTTGAATTGTTTTTCAATATGGGTCCACTTTATATTTATGGAGGGTATTATCTTATTGCTAAAAAGGTAAGAGCATCTTCAATATTAATTCTACATAGTAGTCAAACACAAAAATTTAAATTTCCTAAAATATGGAATTTATATGGGATATTTTCAAAATATATGAAATTTTAATTAGTTAAAGGAAACATGAGATATTTTCCAAAAGCTAAAATACAACTCATAACATTAATTGGAACGATGTACAGTGTATCACACCATTTTTGCCAGCCCTAAAATAAAAAGATTTAGAACCGTTTATTGCTACGTGTCGTCGTTCATTTGTCTACCTTGTTTCAATACTCTCACTACATATATGATTCTTGTGTCACTTTTCTAATACTTGTGTCTATTAAAAACCTTATAATTAAAGGAAAAAAAAACTGAAAACTTTCTGAATTTTTTTCTTTATGTCGATATGACCAAGGTAATGTAGAAAACACTCATTGTGTCGATATTTTTTTGTTAAAAACGAAAATTGTTCTTGAATTGTATGCTAATGATGATATAATTTTGTTTGTAAAATAGGATTTGGAAATGGAGAAAGATGAAACCAATGATGCAAAGAAAAAAGCTCAGATGATGTCTCTAAGACGAGGAGGCCAAAGCGATCGCAGCAGCATGTACAAACTTCGAGGAGAAATCTTTTCGTATCTCTGAGAAATTATGCTACCATTGAACTTTGTACATGCTGCTGCGATCGATTTGTCCTCCAAATAATTATTCTATCGTTGACCAAAAAAAATTAATTATTCTTGTAGTACGGAGTCGATCCAGTCTCGTGGTTCCAAAAAGAGATAAGAGGAAAATGATTGTTCTCACTGATCATTTATGTACATCGACTGAGGTTTAGTTCGTTCATCTTTTTACATATATTATTGTTTATCAAAAAAAATATATGTAAAAAGATGGACGAACTAAAACCTCACTCGATGTAAGAAAATCCCAAAGAGGCCAGGTGCTGATTGGAATGACCTGCCAGACGAAAATGTAAGTCTTATATATTCCTCGGCTTGGGTATTGGTCCGGGTCTTTCGGGTTTAGGCCTCTAGGTCCCATTCAGGATGGAAGCACATTCCCACCTTACCACTAGGTTGAGGATCAATGATAATTATGTCTTGTTCAGGATAGAAGCACATTCACCTAGTGGTAAGGTGGAAATGTGGGAATGTGCTTCCATCCTGAACAAGACAGAATTATCACAGTCCGTGTATGTGCTTCCATCATTGATCCTCAACCTAGTGGTAAGGTGGGAATGTGCTTCTATCCTGAACAAGACATAATTATCACAGTCCGTGAATGTGCTCGATCTCAGGTAATAAAAACTCTTCTGTTCCTAGTCAATCTTCTAGCATTTTTTACCGTGTATAGTTGGTAAAATGCTTATGTATACAACTTTTTTTAAGTGAAATTTTGGTTATGTAAATATTGTAGGGGTTTCCGGATAGTTATGAATCTGCTCGGAAGACAAAGCATAAACATAGGAAGATCGGAAATGTAGTCTCTCCACTACTGGCGTTTGCTCTAGGTCGGAAGCTCAAACAAGCCTTACATCTCAAGAGTTCTCTTCAACAACAATCCTAAAAAAATCCACCGAAATTTTCATTATGCCAAATGAATAAGACATTGGAATTTTTTTTTCTTTTTCTTTTAAGAATAATTCTCCTCTTGAAACTTATCTGGGCCAAATTATTTTCTATCTTTTGTCTCCAAATTCTCATGAAACCTATGTCGAACTCTTTTATCTATCATTTTGTGGCTTTGGCAAATGTTTTGTTATGCTTTCTAAAACTTTAAAATCTATGTACCTTTGTTTGTTTTGAACTTTGTTTTGATTTGAACTAATGGTTAAATGAAAACAAGTTTTGCACCAAAAAAATAAAAATCATATTTATTGGAGAATTTTTGTTAAATTTATTGAAGAATGTTAAGAAAATTTCTGTTTTTTTTTTTTGGTAGAAGACGGGAACTAGTTTCCCATTTATTAAAATAAAAAATTACACCAAAATACGTCTAGGCCGCGAAGACCCGATAACATCATCACTCACGAGCGAAACAACCTCCTTAGGAGCAGCACTAAAAGGATGAAAACCAAGCCGTAAAGAAAACGCATAGTTAGCTAACCCATCTGCTAGACGGTTCACCTCCCTATACACATGAGTAATCCGGACTATCCAGTCTCTCGATAAAAAGCCATGGCACAACCGTACCAGGAAACAATGGCGGACGCAGAAAATATTATTACCGGGGCCAAAATATTTTAAATTACCAAAATTAGATTAGTTATTTTTTAAAAAAGGAAAAAATGAATAAAAATAAGGTATTAAATTACCAAAATTAGATTAGTTATTTTTTTTAATAGGAAAAAATGAATAAAAATAAGGTATTACATGAAGTTGAACTCAAGTTAAGGGGGTCAATACAAGAAACTTTAACCAAATTAGCCAAATAATTCTATTGTCTTAAGCTTAAAAATTTTATTTATGTAATTTAAGGGGTGTCAAGTGAACCCCCTTCTTAATACATGGGTCCGCCGGTACCAGGAAAGACAGTGGATGCATATCACTGATCCCTGTCGTAAGAAAACCGACGACTAATTGAGAATCCATCTCCAGCTCCAACCGTGTTATGTTCCTCTCCCAATCAATATAGAGTCCATAGTAGACCCCCATAGCTCTGCTAGAGGTGTCGTACATCATCCCTATATTCAAGGCAAACCCGCCACACCAACCTCCATCCGCATCCCTTAGAACTCCTCAGGCACTAGCAATGCCCGAGTTCCCCCGAGAAGCCCCATCCGTATTCAATTTAACCCAACTGTCATGTGGTGCAACCCATCCTATCATCACTTCCACCCGAGGCACCTGGTTGCAAGGGCGGATGTACGTTACGGTGGAGAGGGGCAGCTGCCACGGTCAAAATTTCAAAATTAGGAATTATTTATTATCATTTTAATTTATGCCCTGCTAAAAAGATATTTAAGGCCCCAACATTTTTATACCCACGTTTTATCACATACATATTTGGACTTTTGTGTTAAATTGAATGTCTAATTCATTTTGTTAATATTTGAAGCCCATTTAGTTGTCAAAATAATAATACAAGACTACAAGCCTAATTCGTTTTAGTTAGGTTTATAACATTACAAACTAAACGTGAGAGACTCTTTAGTTTCTTTTCTTTCAGATTTTGTGTTTAGCTAAAATTTGTTTTGTTCGTTTCCATCAAAGACACAAAATCTCATATTAAGGTAATTTTTTTTTTGTTTCTTCTATGCTTCTAGAATTTAAATTGATCCTTTTTTATTAGATTTCTTTTGTTATATGTCTTGCTGGTATGGTGTCTCTTTTCTTTTGTACTTTGATTTTAGAAATATAGTTGAGTTTTGTGTAGCTTTTTTTGTGTCAAAACTCTGTGAATTTGATTTTTGTTTAGAACTTCTATAACAAAATTTTCTTGGTCTTGGCTAATATTAATTTAGATTGTTTCAAGCAAGTGAAATTGTTGGTGAATTGTGATTATGTTTAAAACACTACACCAACGTACGTATAGTCATCGTCAATCACACCATCACCACTACATACAATATTAAAATTGATGTTTACTTGTTTTATTTTTATATTTTATTTTTTCATTAGTTAATTTTATGTTTTGTTTAGCTCGTTTGAAAAGAGTGGGTATAAAATTATATACTTGATTTTTTGCAGATAAAAAAATGGAGCGATATTACAAACCAACATCTGCTTCAAATATTTATGATAATTTGGATGATTTGCCTTGGGATCCTGCTCAAAGAAAAAGAATATTGGATTATCATCTAAATCAAAGAGATGAAGTAAGGCGCAAGTACTTAGCTAGAGGTCCATGTCAACCTTATGATCATATTTTTCCTCATAAAAGAATTGGAAATGCATTGAGGCGATTTAATTCAGCTTGGTTTGGTAAATACTCTACCTGGCTAGAGTATAGTACATCGACTAATAAAACTTATTGCTTGTGTTGTTACTTATTGAAAGACGAGATACCGAAAAGAGGCAGCAATTATGTGTTTGTGGAAGAAGGTTTTTCTCTGTGGAATAAGCATGAGACACTAAGGGACCATGTGGGTGAAACGCCCAACACATTTCATAAGATTGTTGCTAGGAAATGTGATGATTTGTTGAATCAAACTTAGTCTATTGTACATGCTATGCATAAGCAAGATGATGTGGTAAAAAAGGAGTATCGCGTCCGATTGAATGCTTCGATTGATGCTTCCAGGTACTTGTTGAGACAAGGGTTACCTTTTCGTGGTAATGATGAGTTAAAAGAGTCTGCTAATAGAGGTAATTTTCTAGAGCTCATTAGATACACTGGGGAACAAAATGATGGTGCAAATAAAGTTATTTTGGAGAATGCTCCAAAAAATAACCAGATGATTTCTCCAGGGATTCAAAAGGATATTGCAAACTCTTTTGCAGAAGAAGTTGTGAAATCTATCATAGAAGAAATTGATCATGATGTGTTTGCTTTGTTGGTTGATGAGTCTGCAGATGTCTCTGACAAGGAACAAATGGATGTTGTTTTTCGATTTGTTGATAAGAGTGGAGAAATTAAAGAAAGATTTGTTAGAGTTCTTCATGTAAAAGAAACATCTTCTTTATCTCTGAAATCTGCAATTGATGGTTTATTTGCAAAATATTGGTTAAGTTTGACAAAGGTGAGAGGACAAGGTTATGACGGAGCAAGTAATATGAAGGGTGAGTTGAATGGGCTTAGATCATTGGTTGATAGGGAAAACAGTTCTGCATATTACGTCCATTGTTTTGCTCATTAACTTCAGTTGGTCGTCGTTGCAGTTGCAAAAAAACATTTTAGTGTTGGTGATTTTTTTTACATGATTTCTACTTTGTTGAATGTGGTTGGAGCTTCTTGTAAGAGGAAGGATATGATTCGGGAAAGTTATCGGAATAAAGTGCAGGAGGGAATTAGTAGTGGTGACATTAGCACTGGAAGAGGATTGAATCAAGAGCTTTCTCTTCAAAGGCCTGGAAGTACTCGTTGGAATTCTCATCACAAAACTTTATTGCATATGGTTAAGTTGTTTCCTTCTATCATTGAAGTTCTTGAGTATATCCAAGATGAAGGATTTGATGACTCAAAAAGACGTCAAGCATATGGTCTTCTCAAGTACTTTCATACATTTGATTGTGTGTTCTATATGCAACTAATGTTACTCATCTTGGGGATGCCCGAGAATTTATCTATGGCTTTGCAAAGAAAGGATCAAGATATTTTGAATGACATGTCACTGGTTGAATCAACTAAGCGAGAATTACAAAAACTACGAGATGGTGGATGAGATTCAATTATGATTAATATTAATGTTTCTGATTTTCTGAGAAACATAATGTTGAGGTGCTCAAGATGGATGAAGATTTTGTTGATTCAAGGAGGCGAAGAAAAAAAACCAACATAACCAATATGCATCATTACAAGGTTAATTGTTTATATTGTTTTGGATATGCAACTTCAGGAGTTTAATGATCGTTTTACCAAAGTAAACACTGAACTACTTATTTGTATGGCTTCTTTAAGTCCTCTTGACTCGTTTCATGAGTTTGACAAGGCAAAGTTGATGAGATTGGCTGGATTTTACCAAGAGGACATTAGTTTCGGGGATCGTTTATGTCTTGAATAACAACTCGGAATCTACATCGACAATATACGCGCCGATATACGATTCAAGAATTTGAATAATCTTGGAGATCTTTCTCTTCTTATGGTGGAAACGAGAAAGCATCTTGCGCATCCATTGGTTTATAGACTTCTTTAAGTTAGTTCTAACTTTGCATGTGGCTACTACAAGTGTGGAAAGGTGTTTCTCTGCAATGAAACAAGTGAAGACATCATCACGCAACAGAATTGGAGATCAGTTTTTAAGTGATTGTTTATTATGTTATATTGAGAAAGATTTCTTTAGATCAGTCACTAATGAAAAGGTGATTAAAAGATTTCAGACTATGAGTGAGCGTATGGTACTTTTATAAGTCGTTTTTGTTCCAAAAAAAAAATTTTGGTAGGAGAGGGGAGATAAGGTCTCCCCAAATTTATTAAAATAAAAACGAACAACAAACGAACTCGTCTCGGGCACGTTGTGCCTCTAACATCCTCCGACAAAAGCAAAAGAAAACTTGTAGGATATGACTCTAACAAATGAAACCCTAATGGTTGTGAAAATGCATAGTTCGCCAATCCGTCGGCAAGACGATTGGCTTCCCTATACACATGTGACACACGGACTATCCAGTCCTTCGAGAGAAAGCCATAGACGTACTAGGAAGGAGAAAGGGTGCATCTAACTTATCCCCTTTTTCAAAAATCCAACCACCATTTCCGAATCCACTTCAAGCTCTACTTGTGGAATCCTCCTCTCCCATGCCAAGAATAAGCCATAGTATACTCCCCATAGTTCTGCTTACGGTGCGGAAAACGAACCAATATTGACGGCAAAGCCTTGGACCCAACCCCCATCTGCATTATGTAGTACACCTCCAGCCGTTGCTATCCCAGGATTTCCACGTGATGCCCCGTCAGTGTTTAATTTGACCCAGCCTGCATTCGGAGATTTCCACGCAATTTGGTGCTCCACCCTTAGCGTCTCACATGGTTGACCATTGAGCTTAGAGTTAGCTTGGTTTACCTCTCTAGCCAAGTCTTTGATAAACCGTACCCGATCTCTACATTTGCCATTCTCACCAAAGACATTACCACATCTCCACTTATGATGAGTCCCATTTTTACCGTTTTCTATCTAGGATTTAGGTTTGTATATTGAGTCTTTCTATAACTATTAGATAGGTTTTATGACTATATGCTTCACTTTATGTATTTCAAGGATTTCCATAAAAGACAAATACCTCTACTCTGTCGACCCACCGCATCAACTCGAGGAGAGTTATCAAAGCCTAGCCCTTGACATATTCATTGTGCTCTATCTCCACTTGCATGGGTTTCGAATAGAGCTAACACATCCGAATCAAACTTCTTCAAAATATAACGAATCGAACGTCGAAAATTGGGTTTATTCACCCCCCCCCCCCCGACAATTCCATAATAAACAATTCATCATTGATATATTTCTTGATTAGAATTACCGGGGCAAACCGTTAAGCCGTCCCCTCCTCCGCCATCTTCTCCGACGAGACAATAGCCACGTCTTCATGTTCTCGCCGGTTCTCCTCTGTACCCAACTGGTTCTTTGCAACTTCATCAGTTAAGCTTGGTTGGGTATGTTCCACCAACAAACCACCAGTGCTAGTATTTCCAAACAAACCACCAGCACGACCCAACCCCTCCTGTTATACCCGTAATCGCTTTCCTGAGATTGACATCTGTGTTTCATCTCTCATTGGACCAAAGATCAATCCCCTCATAGGCCTAGAACTCTTCTATTTGTTGTTCGGCCCATCTCTATCCATGGGTGTTTGTTGGCCTCCTCTTCTCCCTAGTGGGTCTCTCGAAGTGGTGCCTCTTCCTTTTATAGCACACACATTAATTCGACTCTCAATAACTTGAGCGCCACTCTTTTTCTGTTTGATCCCTTATCACCTTAAGGAAATTCTCCTTATTTGCCTCAAACAAATCAGAATCTTCTGGGATTATTGCGATAACCTGATCCTCCGCCAAACTACCAAAACTGTTTGATATCGTAATATTCTCCATATCTTTAATCCTCAAGATTCCCTTTGGATTTGTTCCCGAATTGCCCTTGGTACTTCCAGCCGCAAACACGATCGTCTGTTTCTTCTTCTCCGATCGCCGGTTTGCTTTCCCTACTTTGATACATCCCTCTTTCATTGGTGTCCCAAGACTCACTTCTCCATCAGCCTTGGTAGCCAAGTCATCAGTCACCTGCTTCTCCACACAAGCCACCACCATCTTGTTCACCGTGGAAACATTGACTTGCTTCTCCGTTACTCTACGAGGGCAAGTAGAGCCTGTATGCCCAACGATCCCACAAACTGGACAAATATTTGTCAATCCCTCATAAGAAACAAAGTAGCGATCCTCATTGATCTGAACTGTTCCTTTGAGAGGTCTCTTCAAATTCACTTCTACACATATGCGAGCAAAACGTGCTCTTTCAAGATTCAAGGTAGGCATGTCCACCTTTACCAGAGTTCCAAATCCTTTAGCTATATTCCAAAGAATCGCCCTATGGTAGAAATTCAATGGAATATTGGCCAGTCGGATCCATACCGGTGTTGTCTCAAACTCATCCGTCGTAGGATCGAAATCCGGTGTCCACGCTTGCACCATTAGATGGTTACCAAACGCTCTCCAAGGACCCCTAGTCAACGCTGCCATGTATTCCGCCTCTAGCTCAAACCTCACCATAAAGAACTGTCTAGGTAAATCTAGTACAGTCATACCCCCCTGCGGTTTCCACATCTCCTTTAGCCGCTTAGCTAACACTGAGATCGCGACACTTCGTCCCAAGACTTTCACGATCATACACTGTTTTCACAAACCGTTCATCGCCATGAGCACCTCCGATTCAATCGTCACCACCGGTTCCCCATCTGGTCCGTCCGGAAAATCCAACCTCATCCTCTCATCGACAAACTCATCATCCACAAGATCCTCAGGTTTCAACCTTCCACCCGCACCCCTACCAGTAACCTTGTTCGCATATGACATCCCCGGATCCGGAGGATCCCCTAGTGGCCGAACCTTGTCTCCCACGTCAACCATCGTCGCATCGCTCTCTCTCATCGCTCCTACAATCTCAAACTTTATTATGTGTTTTCTAAGACATAGTTTTTAAATATTTTATTTAGTTTAATATTGTCACCACTGATAAAATTCTTTTCTAGATCTGCCACTGCCTGGTTGCTTCTCTCCCGATTCTTAAGGTTGGCAAGAGTCACTTCCTTCGCCAAGTCTGATAAACCGAACCCGATCTCGACATTTACCATTATTATTAAACACATTATCGCACATACACTTCCATCCCCGCCAAACAGCCATGGAGAATATCGTAGACTAGTTGCTTCCATGTTTCGGACCATCATCTCCCAAATTATCAAACACCCATTCAAGCAAAGAGGACTCGAAAAAGTGTTTTTCGGTCGTCGGGGAATAATCCTGACCCATAAACCAGTCATAGCCGGGCAATCTCTAAGGATATGTATGGTTGTTTCAACTCCACTCTTGCAAACTTGGCACAGATCCGTGGCACACAGATGTCTTCGATATCTTTCCCCATTCGTTAAAAATGCTTGATTCCCCACAATCCAAAGGAAAGTTCTCACCCTCTTTGGCCCAACAACACGCCATACCCTATCATAGAATTTCATGAGGTTCTGTCTTGGAAGATCGTTTCGCGTATTTTCTGGTTTTTTTTTTTTTTGCAAAATCTTATGTTCTCTTATTAGAGAAAAAAAAAAAAAAATTGAACATTTCTTAAAGGTAAAGTTGGTTTTTCAAAAAGAAATAAAATCAGAAAATCATGAAGAAAAAAAATTAGAGAATATGATAAAGGAGAGGCTCACGAGAAAGTCAACTTTAACTCACACAGACACAAATCCGCCGAATATATAAAAATCCAATCTTTATTCCTCAATCTTTGCGTTTCTTCTTCATTGACTTCATAACTTTCTCCGGATCGCGAATTGATCTTCGTTTCAACCATGACTCATATCCTTTTGATTTGTTTCTCTTAGCTTGCTTCAATCGTTTTTTAGATTCTCTGTTTCTTGCGTAATTTCTCGATCTACGAATCTTTGTAGGGTTTTGGGGGTAAAAGTTCTCAAATTTAGGGTTCTTGTAGTTGTAGTTAGTTTCTTGATTCTTTGGATCATAATCTGAGATAATTGATTCTCTGTTTCTGTATATACAAAAGATTAGATCTTGTTGACTCTTTCTTGAATCTTGCTTATAGATCTTATTAGATTCTGAATTTGTGAAATTAGAGCAAAAGTTTGTTGTTTTCTTTGATTTCAAGATTTTGAATTTTGATGTGAAATCGTCACGTGGAAGTCAGAGAGAGCGTGATCGTGAAAGAGCTGCTGCTCGTGCTGGAGGAAAGGGTAAGAATGCTGAAGATGGTTTGACGCCAGAGCAACGTCGTGAAAGGTAAAAGAAACGGATCTTAGAAGAGGTTTTTTTAATTGAATTGATCTGATCTGTGTGGTTGTTGTGTAATGATTCGATCTGTGTTGTGGTTGTTGTTGTTGTGTAATGGATGATTCAGAGATGGAAAAGCATTGCAAGAGAAGGCAGCTAAGAAAGCTGCTCAAGCTGCAGCTGCTGGTTCTGGTGGTGGAGCTGGAAGCAAAGGAGCTACTAAGAAGTGATGATGATGATCCTTTGGTTTGTCTTTTGAGTTCATTGTAGACTTTACGTTTTCTCTTAAAATGTTTGAAATTGGGGTTTTTAGATCTTGTTCTGAATCCCATTATACTGTCTTTGTGTTGAAATCTTATTTGGTCTTTGCAACTATTACTGTCTCACTCTTGGTACTGCAACTTTATGTTTCGCTCTTCTCTCAGTTTGTTTGAAATCGGATCATTTAGTAATACATGAGCTTTGGTTGTGTCTGAATCATGTTGTGATTTGTCTCTTTGTTGAAATTGCAATTTGATGCTTGTGGTGAATTCTTATTTGGTCTTTCTTTGATCTGTTATGCATGAAGTAAACTTGCAGTTATACTGTCTGTTTTGGAGATATTGTAGTTCTTGTTACTCTTAACTTGATGTTTCACTCCTTTCAGAATGTTTGAAATCGGATTCATTTAGTAAGACCTGAGCTTTCGTCGTGTTTTGAATCACATTGTGCTTTGTCTCTTTGTTGAAATTGCAATTTGATGTTTCTGGTGAAATCTTATTTGGTCTTTCTTCGATCTGTTACGATGAAGTAAACTTGCAATTATACCGTCTTGTTTGGAGATATTGTGGTTCTTGTTACCCTTAACTTGATGTTTCACTCCTCTCATAATGGTTGTCGTTTAGTCAGACTGTTTGAATCATGTTATGTTGTCTCTTTATTGAAATTGCAATTTGATGCTTGTGGTACATCTGGATTGGTCTTTTATATGCACTGAAGTTTATAACAGTTGTGTGTGTGTGCTTAGTGTAGATTCAGTCTAGGAAGCATCTTCGGTTAAACTTCGTTTTGTTTACCGGAAAGTGTTATCCGAGCAACGGACATCGATGCGCGTTTGCTTAATGAATCCCATCTCTTTGAAGGTAGTTTAGGATTTTGCAGTTACTTGGCCTGAGCTCTCTGAAATGGTTTAAACGATGTATCCAAATTCTTGCATCGTATCACATACTTACATCCTTGATCAAGATTCATTACAATGAGTTCACGTTCTCATTATTATGAACCAAGCAACATTTTAAGTTCTCACACACACAACACAACCAATCACTTGCAGCCAATCACCCAAATTAAACAAAACATTCAAGCAATTACAATCACACTACAATAAAAACGTAATTTGCCATCAACTTCCAATGTTGTTAGACCATTCTTGATCATTCTAACATTCATTTTCCAGATTTTGAATTGCAAAAAGTTGGTTTCCCTAACTCTTCTAGACCAATTGAATTAAAAGAGATAACCATTGCGATTTGGTTAAACCGGAGAATCCGAATCAACTCTTGCTTATATAGTTATATTACCAACATATAAACAAACAAACACTTTAATCACTCAATCACTTACCATGGAGTGTTACTATATCATTGATTTTAAAATTGAAATACAACTTTAATTATTCAACTAATATTTCTAGTTATCAAAAAAAAAAACTAATATTTCTAAATCATGTTATAAAATGTGGTGTTATTGGACCTTATATTTTGGTAATCATGCTTAAGAAAATTGGGGATGTATTGGACTAGACATTTTAAAGGATTTGTTTTAGAATCACAAATCATATGTTATTGAATCATGTATTTTAAAAAGTCTAATGAAATTTAGTGTTATTGAAAGATTTGATTTTAGTGACTTTAAAATGAAATTTTTTAAGGATTTGATTTTAGTGACTTTAAGAGATTTTAGATGATTTTCTTAGTTAAAAATACAAAAATTTAAATTTCATGATTTTAGATGTTATTTAGGAGGATTTTACAATAAATAACAACTTTCATAAAATCATCAAAATCATATTAAAACTCACTAAAATTTGAATTCTTAAAATGCTTAGTCTAATACACAATATGGTGTTATTCAATTAAAATGCCAACTACTGCATTAAAATCCAATGTTATTTAAAACCAAATAACTTATAACAATCTTTGTATACTGAATCATTTGAAATGAAATCTTCTGAAGTTTTATGAGTTGATTATTATTATCAAAATCCAAAATATACTACATAGATTTTAAAATCCAAACAAATAAACTTCTTAAAAATAATGTAAAATTTCTAGTATTAAAAAAATTGCAAAATTTAGAAAATTAACTTTAAATCCATAATTGAATAAATTATCCATAGCTCAACATAACTGAGCGAAATTTGGACATTGTTTACTTCTTCATTAGTAATTGGCGGTGTGCTATCAGAATACATGAATCTTGACCATTTTTAATATGAAAATATTATTTCAATTTTAAATGAAGTCCAACGTTACCCATCGTTTACATTCTTTGCATACGAAGATTATCAATCTGGCGATGGGAATCCACATATTTCTACATTCGTGTGGTTTCAGGTCTGATACCAAATTTAACTTTTCGACCACCACTATCATCGATCCCAATGGCCACTCTCAGCATGTGGATTATCAATTATCAAGTACCAACATAAGTAGTCATATCAATTATCATGTACCAACATGTTTCCAGAAGTTAAGGTGTTATAGTTTATAAAAAATAGCGAATGTTATATTGAAAGGTTATGATAAAAATTTTAAAATGACACTACAGTATTTTTAGAACTAGTTCAACATATAAAAAATTATTATATCTAGAACTCTTCATAAAGTTTCGTTGTATTTTGAAATCATAATACCAAACATATTTGTTGCAATAAAAAATATTGTAGTGAACGCTCATAAACATTTCTTTTGTTTTTAAGATAAAAAACACTAGAATTACATATAGTATCATTTTTAGTTATATTTATATAAATTTATATAACTATTATTTTGTGTTGTTGATGAGACAATAGATTTCCATAATCGTTTTCGTAAATGAAATATTATTTTATCAAAATTTGAAAATTTTCATATTGATTCAAATCGAACAAAAAAATTTATTATTTATGATGTATATTAAGTTGTGAAGTAAATAAAAATGCTTTATCATAATTATTACAAAAGTTGAGAAATATTATACCGTTAAAAATAAATATATAATTAATAATTTTGTTCCATTTCTCTAGTAAAATAAGTCATTTTTTAATAGTAGTTCTCGACGACGTAAATAAATGAGCTGAACATTTATATAGAATTGTGTAAAGATGTTAAATAAACATTATATGCAAAAGATTTATCATTTGTCCAAAAAAAAAACATTACATATATTGATATATGCAAATTAAATCATTATGTGAGAAACTTTAGAATGATAGGGAGGAGATAACATCAAATCAATGACAGGTGGTAGCATTTTGCTGGAGAGACGTGTCACTTTCAGTTTACGTTATTGGTTGTCCTTAGATCCCTGTCTGACAAGCTTATGGTGTCCCACTTTACATTTTTGAATTAAATTTGGAAAAGGTGAATTGGTTGTATTTTGAATTATGAAATTATTCTTTTTGTTAACCACTCCTAAATAAACATTACCACATTTAGATGCTGACAAGAATTTTTTTAGTGTTCATATTAATTACCTTTTGACTTGATATTCTCTAAATTAATGAGATTGTAAAAACTTGCGTGTATATATAAAGAAGATGTGATTTTTACAGTTTTGCAATAGTTAATATATTTTTCCATTTTGTTAAATAATACATATTTTTCCATTTTGTTAAATAATACTAATTTATTAGAGAATGTGTTATGGGATAACCGGATAATATAAGGTTGACTATTTTTTATTATAAATAAATATTTTGGAAAATACATGATTTGTTGTAACCATTAAGGCTAATTTTATACACCACGCCTTAACATATATACATGGACAGATAGGATATAAGTTTTTTTTAAAACCAACAAGGCTTTTTTTTTTTTTTTTTTTTGGGGCTAAAGTGCAAATTTCTATACTCTTATTTTCTGGGAAGTTATTTACCTAGTAAAAAGAATTAAAAAAAAAATATAGTTATTTATTTAATTAAGTCTCAGAATTTGGCTATCTACTTAATTAACTCTAATATGATTACAAAATACTGTATTACGAACTCCATTTACAAATTATTAAATTAAACCAACTGGACTATACAGTACTTTATCAATAATTTTACTAATATTATATATATAGACTAGTGGAAGTTTTATGTTTTTATAAAAATGATTGCTGAAAAATAAAAAAACTCTTAAAAAATTTAGTTGGTCATAAGACAAAAGACACGTGTGTCTTTTTTTGTTCCCCAAATCATTTGCTTTATTTTGGCTTATTCTTCTCTATATGCCACATAAATTAGAAAAGAAAACTCTTTATTCTCGAGAGAAAAAATAATATTTACATATTAAATCAGATGTTCATGCACTGCGCACATGATTAAGTTTTATTCCCTTTCATCTTTTCTACTAATTGCTTTTACCTAAATAGGAAGAACACAATCTAAGGGTTCACAAACAATTTTCATGCATCATAAATTTTATACTATAAATGGTTAATTGTGTTTAGTTCGTTTTGAACTTTTCTAGATGTCATGTTTCACCATAAATTTTAGAGATTTTTTTATTTGCCATCTGTTACATAATCATTTGAAATATTTGATAGAATCATAATATGATGATAAATTACTTGCAAAATATACGATTACGATTCTACGAACAACAATTTTACGATGCAATTCTTCTAGCAATATTCGGATCCACGACGGACGGTTCTACATGTATAATATCAGATAGATAAATTCTTTCTACAACACAAGATACTACGACGGATGAATTTATCTGAATCGAAATTCATACCCGATGTACAATCTTTTATACCCTTGACCCAGTGGTCCAAAAAACTTAAGCTTCCTCAGAAATGTTTTTCTTAAAGTTTATTTTTGATTCATAACGTATATTTTAGGTGTAAACTTAAAATCTCAGGGAATTAAAAATCAGACAATATAAAATTTAAGTTACATTCATTCACCATAATAATGAAGATAGCCATGAGCTTTTTTTTTTACTAAACGTTAAACGCTTAATACGTTGTATCTGGACAAGGAGGAAGACAAGAGAACAGGTATAGATGTAACTTTACAAACATGGTTATGTTTAATTAATAACATTTAATTTAATTAAAATAGAAATAAACAATTAATTCACTCATTATCATGTGCATCAGTGCATGATGAGATATTCCACGCATTACATTGCCTTCTGGCTCTCCTCTGCTTTTCGAAGTCAGCCTCACATGTTAGTATGTTACTTAATCACCTTTGCTTATTTTCTTAACTTTATTTTTATACTAAAAACAAACTAATATGAATGATTCCTAAAATAGGTAATATGACGTGTTTGTCATTTCACAAAGCTAAAAAAGTATTTTAGTTTTGTTCTGTAGTTGTCTTAAGCAATGGTAAAAGAATATTTGGAAAATGAAATAAACTAATAGAGAAGAATCTTACGAGCATAGTTCACCTAATTCAAAGAGGTCAAGAAATTTCATATTCGAATCCCAAATCAGAATTCAGAGTATCCATAAATTCACATGGCAGCCTCAGACAAATTGACTTAAAGCAATACTCTTTCTATACTTATGAATAATAAATCAATTTTTTTCTGAAGTAACAAAAATACAGATGCTTCTAGTCTGAGTAGTGTCTAAGCCTGCCAAGATTGTATACGAATCTCGTATACGTGATGATATTTTCTTTTTTTTAGATATGAAATTTATCAAATTTTAAATTATTAATTTAGGCACTTGAAATATAATTTGCATTTTGGCCCAAAAAGAAAATATATATATATATATATAATTTGCATATGCTTAAACATAGTAAGACACGTTATTTTTATTGTAATAAATAAGCATTCTCAAAGTGTTCAATCTACAATACACAAATAAACTACTATATATAGCTAAAAACTTCTCCGGCTAATTTCTACAAAAACATAAATACAATTGATTTTTATAAAATTGGCTAAGTGATCTCTTACCCTAGATTAATGGACGATTAATATTGTTATGGATAGTCTAATATATGTCCAAAATTTTGGTTAACCCTAAGGTTCGGAACTTTCTTTTTACAAAATAAAACGAGTAATACATAGTTTGGGCTAATTCATTAGAAAATAAAGCATTTATATATTCACTATCTAACTTTGCAACACTCGAAATCTTAAGAGTTTTTTTATATGATATCAACTTTAAAATAGTCAAACGATTAAAATCGATTAATGTTTTCGAAAAATGAAAAGCCATATATGCATGATAAATGTTTGAAAAGTGATTATGTACCTTTGTATTTAACTTGCCCTTCCTTTGTTGATAGTTTGATTTAAAAGGTTCAATAAATTTGTTAATGATTGACAAAAAAAAAAAAAAAAAGGTTCAATAAGAACAAAAAGCTATATATATACGTACTTAAACTCTTCTTGCAAGAATCCTAGAATAAGAAATAAGTATATTTTAAAGTACTTGCGTAAGTAATTAGATAGTGAATGAAACGCATTAGTTACTATATATGACCAATCAAAAAAAAAAAAATATAGCGACAAAAGTCAGCAATTGAAGTAGAGCTCAAAGGAATTAATTATTTGCCTCTTCCATTAACAAAATTGTTTATTTTTCAACGCTTTAAAATTAGTATAAATCTATTTTTTTTTAATATTTATACACAAGCACCTTTCGTATGTATATGAAATTTATTTAGTTAACTCACTAATATGTATAAGGTCGTACGTTGCTATTCTCTATCAAGGTTTTTTTTTTTTGGAGGTGAAATTTTCGATCTCTATCCGTTGATTTTAAGTTTTAAGCTTAAATAATTATTTTTATATATACACACAATTATTTATTCACTATCTTGACTTTGCAACACTAGAATTTTTTTTATCTTATTCGGAAACACAAATTAAACCAATGAACCATCAACTTTAAAAATGGAACATGCAAAGGCAAATATATTATGAAGAAAATCATGAATTCTAATAGAACATGTAGCAGTAAATATATTATTCTATTTATGAATAAAGTAAAATTAATTATTGGATAAACTACAAAAAGGTAGACAACTGTTAATTAACATATTTATTTATCATGTCCATTATATTTTCTCTTAACGAAACTAAAATGTAAAACTTTTTGAGATAAAAAATTGCAATGAAAGTAGTGAAATGAATTGGTTAATTAGATACAGTAAAAAATAAAAAAAGAAAAAGAAATTGGTTAACTAGATAAGGTCAGGTGACAGTTTAAATTAATTTATATGTTGTCATCATTTTATTTTATCCTATATATTTTTTTTTGGTAGGATATTTTATCCTATATATAATGACATGAAATTATATTAGCTATATTATTTAATAAACAAATTTTCCTTATCTTATAGTTTTTGAGATGATGTAATTAGGAATGTCGTATACTAACGCCAACTTGCTAAATTATACTACTGATGAGACAATGACAAATAATGTTTTTATTTACGAAAAGTGCTAATTAGTATAATGGCTAGCTAGCCTTCATTAATAATCTAGTTATACATGGTTAAAAAATATCTTGACGGTGACCTTTACTGATTAAAATCGTCTCACAAATTGAAACTTGGAAACAATGCCTAATCGTATTTCTTATTTGTAGAATTTTGTTTTTATATGTAAACAAAAACAATTTATATAACTAAATCTTAAAAATAATGTCATTTGAGATTTAACACTGAACATCTAAAAGTTTATTTGCATCATTAAAATATGTTGGAGTTCAAATGATATATCAAATTTAGATAAAATTAATTTACATGAAATTGGAATAGGTTAAAATTTGTTTTTAATTTTTCCTTAATTACTTAGGGTATCTTATTTTTCTCTTGGTTTTTTTTTTTTTTGGTAGGATTTTTCTCTTGGTTTTTGGTCAACTACTTTTTTCCTCTTAAGCCTTAAACCTTTTTAATTTTATTTTGTCTTTAACATTTTGTTTCCATAAACCGAAATAATAAATTTTTTTCGTAAAACGTCCCAATAGTCATCTCAAAGGGCAAAATACATATCATCTCAAATTAGAATACGAAATTTCCAAATCGACCCTTATTGTACTTGTTTGAGTCGTCATTGTTCAACATAATGAACCCTTATCATTATATTATATTACTAAAGAAACTTATGTCTTGATGAGTACTTAATAGTTTAGCCAAAATCTATATTGACAATAGAAAAAATTGAGTTACTGGATTTAGAGAAGATGAAGCAATTAAGATAGTATGTCGGTAAAAATGTTCTTGCAAGGAATTTTAATAGTCACTAATATTTTACATGCACAAAAAAATAATTGATGGGTGAATTCAATTAATGTACAAAGTCAGAATGATGGAATCATCAAGTTATTTATCAGAATATAATATTGAGAAATAAAGAGGCAAACATAAACTGATGTTCTTAGGGAGGAAAAGAAGACAACCCATGACTTCCGCATTAGTTGATTCAATTAATTAAGGATTTAATTAGAGGCCAAAACTTGAAGCTAATCATTGTATTTGGATGATAATATTAATAATTATAGGGTCACTAATTATAAGCATTTGTGGTGATTATCTGCGCTAAATATACGTGGTTAATAAATTAAATTTTATTATCCAATTATATATAATGTTATCATCAATATCGTTTCAATAATGTTTTCTTGGTATCACATCGTTCCAATAATTAGATCCATACAACTGTGAAAGTCTAATTAAGAAGTTTTATAATTATCATTCAATATGTGTCGGGACGTATAGGATTTTGATCTCAAATATGACCCTTAGAAATCGGTTTTAAAGCAATAAATAATATATACAAATTCTAACACAAACAATCATATATATGCCTAAATACCCAAAATCTCTTTAATAGGTCTCACATCGGATCCAAAAGATAAACATTCACAACTAAAGAATATATACATACACATGTGTAAATAACATGAAAGTGTCATCCTTTTTTTTTTTTTTTTTGGTAAAATAAGTGTCATCTATATATTATCATACAAAGTGAAATTATAGTTTTTTGGGATGAAACCTAACAAAAGAAAAGTCATATACCTTGTGGTCCAAAAGTCTTATTCCTAGGTTTCGCCTTATAAACACCAAGGACAACTAAATAGACGAGGATAATAAATTAAACAGTGGGAACTATTTGTTTATTGAAAAGAAGGCTCAAGGATGCTTAAAGATTAAGGTTCTTATCAGAAATATATATATTTCCTAGCAAGAGAAAACTAATTTTTTTTTTTTTAAATGGAATAATATAAATTTTGGTTATCACTTTGAATAAACTATAGCTCTAAACGGTAAACCATTTCCCTTTATTTCCGGGTATATACACATGATAAAATTGTAATAATCAAAATAAAAATATTTGCATATATACCAATATATATGAATAAAACTAGCATCGATAGTTTAATTCTTAAGCATTTAATATAAATTATATTCGAAGTGATAACCAAAGGAAAACAACGTTGGTATCCAACGACAACATCATTCGTATAATATAAATATAAACCCTATATACCAAAAACAATTTTATGGCTATAACAACACCTAAATAAGTTAGGGCTGAGCTGTCAGGTTTGGATTGATTAGTGATAATAAAAAGCGAACGTAGAATGGGAACCACGAACAAGTCGCAAGATAAGAAAAATTAAAGGTCAATTAATTATTTATGAAAGCAAAAAATACAAACATACTATTGTTTAATCAAAAGTGTTTGTGAGACTGAGACTCTTTAGTTGTAGTTTACATATGAACAAATTAAGCTTGGCAGAGCGTAGATCTGAGTCAGACGATAATGTTTTTTTTGGACAATAAAGTTAGGTTCCCTAAATTTTCTAATATTATCCTCACATGATCACACCAATACACACACAACACTCCTTAATTATCGTATATATAAACATTTATTCTCCACCCATTTCTTCATAATTAAGAACAGGCTTCGTTCTCAAAAAACAAACAAACAAACAAAAATGAACATGGAAGATCAGTTTCCTAAAATAGAAACTAGCTCCATGCACGACAAGCTCTTGTCTTCTGGAATCTACGGGATCTTGAGTTCTTCGACGCCACCACAACTTCTCGGTGTTCCAATATTCTTGGAAGGTATGAAATCTCCTCTTCTACCTTCTTCATCTCCAAGCTACTTTGTGTCTCCCCATGATGAGCTCGCTTCTTCTATTCATCAATCTCCGGTAGCTTCTGTTCCTTGGAACTTTCTAGAATCTTTTCCTCAGTCTCAACGTCCTGATCATCATCCTTTTAAACCCCCAAACCTTACCTTGTTCCTTAAAGAACCAAAGCTTCTAGAACTTTCTCAATCCGATAGTAACATGATCCCTTACCATAAATATATCCCCAACTCTTTCCATCAATCAGAACAAATAAGAAACGAGTGGGTCGAGATCAATAAAACACTAACCAACTATCCCTCAAAAGGGTTTGGTAATTATTGGCTGAGCACCACCAAGACTCAGCCTATGAAGTCAAAAACAAGAAAGGTTGTTCAAACGACGACTCCAACAAAGCTGTATAGAGGGGTGAGGCAAAGACACTGGGGCAAATGGGTCGCTGAGATTAGGCTTCCAAGAAACAGAACCCGTGTTTGGCTTGGCACTTTTGAAACTGCTGAGCAAGCCGCAATGGCTTACGATACAGCAGCTTATATCCTGCGTGGCGAATTCGCACATCTCAACTTTCCTGACCTTAAAAACCAGCTCAAGACCGGTTCCTTGCGATGCATGATCGCCTCGCTTTTGGAGTCCAAGATTCAACAGATTTCGTCCTCCCAAGTTAGTAACTCTCCTTCTCCTCCTCTAATAAAAGTGGAATCATTGGAGCCAAAGAATCACATGAAGATGGAGCTATCAGGAGAAGAAGTAATGATGAAGAAACAAAAAATCCATAAGGAAGTGATTGAAGGAGATGATGTACAATTGAGTAGGATGCCTTCATTGGATATGGATCTTATTTGGGATGCTCTCTCCCTTCCTCATTCTTCTTGACTTTCAAAATTAATGTCACAAAGCTTAATTTTACTTTTATCTTTTTAAATTTTGCATTAAAGAAAGAAATTCATAATTTGATCGATGACAAGATTCAAGATTGGTGCGCATATGATTTTGAACACATTGTATATCTTCTTACAACCACATAATCAAGTGGTTCTACTTTTTTTGTTTGCTT
The DNA here is from genome assembly GCA_011420285.2 of Erysimum cheiranthoides. Classification (NCBI taxonomy): domain Eukaryota; kingdom Viridiplantae; phylum Streptophyta; class Magnoliopsida; order Brassicales; family Brassicaceae; genus Erysimum; species Erysimum cheiranthoides. The sequence continues at coordinate 9,185,699 of CM022177.2, forward strand.
ATTAATTGTTCTTTTCTTTGCGGTTAGTAGTAACCATAAAATAGAGAAAAGTGTTTGTTTTTTTAATGAGAAAATATATAACATTAAAATCTGTTGCACCAACTCCAACTTGAAAATCCAATAATTATATGACCTAAGCGCAAAGGTCAAAAGAGATTTGTATAGTAGTAGCGCAGAGAAGAGCTAAGGGCAAATCTGAGTTTGAGAGTTTTTTCTTTTTTCTTAAACGATAACAATATGAGTTTAAATAAAATGAAACAATGCATAAATAAGTTTAGGTCATTTTCCTCATACTTTAAATGAAATTTCCGAATATGCAAAAAGAGTGAAAAATCTAGGTGTTAGCACAGAAATAGAAAAAGGACAAGTATCACTTACTTGGCAAATGGCAAGAGAAACTAAACTTTTCACTCGACCAATATCTTTAAGAATGCGTCACTATTCTATTACCGAAACGCGTCGTTTCGGGGCTAATCTGACAAGAAGTCTCATACTCTCCAGCAAAAAACCAACATTAGAGTTTTAGAAAACATTAATTGTAAAAACTACAAATGTCTCATGTTTTCACTTGATGTATATTGGTTTCATGTTATCAGTTAAGTTTGAGATCTTGAGTGGCATGGTCAAAAGATAATTCACTTTGGTGTCTTCATCGGTCACTACATGGATATCATGTACATGTCAATCGATTGATATCAATGTCGCGTGAGTCTTCACCAAGCTTCTTAGAATCAAAGACTTGATAATGGTTATGAAAATGAAGTGTCCTCTTCTCTCTCTTCCGCATCGAAAACAAAATTTTCTTCTACCATTTGCTCGTATTCCATAACTTCCATCTCTATCGACGCTTTCTCCTCTTGCAACCGCAATAACATACTCAAAGCCTCATCTGAAGCAGATGCAGCAGCATTTCTCTCTTTCTATAGTTCAAGAGCTAGCTAATGCAGCAAGTTCTTTTGCAAGCACTTGTTCTAGAATCTCAATCGTCTTTTGTGTCATAATAAGTTAGATCTACAAGGGTAATGCATGTACCCTCTCGCCCATGAAAATGTCTTTTCGGATTGTTTGCTCTTACCACCAGCTTCACACTCAACCGAACTTAGTGAAACACTTTTCCGCAAAGACACATCTTCGAAAGTTTTTTCCCCTATCTACATTGTCATAATTTGTATCCAAATCAAATTTCACTATCCAAAATCAAAATTTGTATCAAGTCAAAATTCACTATCCATTTGTTTTTTATTTATTTAAATAATTACTATAAAATAATTGATCTCAAAAATTTAGAATGAGATAAAAACATTTGGAAAACCAAAATCAAAAAAATACATGTGTATAGTACCACTCTCTCCTCATGATCTTGGGCAAATTTCTGTTGCACACTACTCTCCATGATTGGTCCATGTGACTTCGATTCATCTCTCTTCTCGTTTTTCAACATGTTTAATTAACTAATTAACACCAAAATCTTCACATCGTAAAAACACTATTATTCAACATTACACATATTCTGTTGAACTTTTTTTTATTGTTAAATGGTCTAGTACTTTTTCTTTTTACCAATTAAATTTTCTTGTTAGAATTCCCACTTTGAAATTGGAATGTCCTCATAATTAAACAAAGAATAACTAATGAAAAATAAATGATGTCAAGAAAGAAAAAAAAAGAATAACTATAGAGGAACAAAAATAACTTAGATGTACAAATATTCTTTAGCAAAATCTGATATACTTTCCTTTCTTTTGATAGAAAGATATTTAAAAAATGAATAGTTAAGCAAAATTTATTCCTTACTTGTTATTAAGAATAGAACAAGCATATTTTATTAGTATTCTTTTCATGTAAACAAAGAATAACTTATTCCTTACTTGTCATTAATAATAGAACAAGCATATTTTATGAGTATTCTTTTCATGTAAACAAAGAATAACTTCATCTATAAAAGGTCTCATCATTATGTGAAACCAAAACATCAAAAACATTTTTAAAAAATATACAAAAAGTACGAGTATAATTATGTCATCTATGCAAATACTTGATCAACATTATAAATTAGGCAAAACGCGTGTATTAAACTGTGATGGCTGCAATCTTGGTAAAGATTACTATAGTGATGGTTATCGTTGCATACAGTCTGGCGTCTGTTTTCACAAAGAGTGTGCCCTCTCCGATCTACAGATTTGCAACCTCTATCATCCACAACATTTTTTGCGTATTAAAGTACTTGGAGAAAATGAAGATATCCATGGAGAATGCAAGCTTTGTAGAGGTAATTTGGCAAAAATGTATTATTATTGTTCAATATGTGATTTTGCCATTGATTTGATATGCTCAAGAAAAGAAGTTGTGGTAACAATTGAGAGTCCAAAAGCCCACGCGCATCGTTTATCCCTTGTTCCAGAGATGATTATCTTTACTTGCCATATATGTGGACTACTTGATGACCGGTTTCCTTATACATGTAATTTATGTGATTTGAGTTTTCACAAAAATTGCGCCGAATCCACACCGGAGATCAACTACTCTTGTCATCCTAAACATCTTCTCAAGCGTCTCACGCATGTTCCAAGTTACACCGATGGAAAATGTTGTTTGTGTGGAAACAAACTTTATAACTTGTTTTATCACTGTTCTATATGCAATTTTAGTGTGGATGTCGATTGTGCAAAGAATCCACCTCCCTTCACTCTTATCCACCCCAAGGCTCATGAGCATTCACTCATTCTTATGCCGCAACGAAGTTTTGTATGTAACGCTTGTGGAATGGATGACGATCCAAATCCTTATGTATGTCCTCAATGCAATTTCATGATTCATAGAAATTGTATTGATATACCACGCATTATAAAGATCAATCGTCATCATCACAATATTTATTACAATCATTGTCTTGACGCCGGAGATTGGAAATGTGAAGTGTGTCATAAAAAGATAAACTGGACATGTGGGGTTTATTCTTGTTCGAAATGTCCTGATATTGCAATTCATTTGAGATGCGCCACAAGATTCGGGATATGGGATGGGATTGAACTTAAAGACATATCAGAAAATACTTTAGAGGTTCAATCTTACGAAGATATCGAAGAAGGAGTAATAAAACATTTTACTCATATGGAACATACTTTAAAGTTTCAAGAAAAGAGTGATGCTAATGGTGATAGCATACGGTGTAAAATATGCATTTATCCCATATTGTCTAGCTCATTCTATAGTTGTATGGAATGTGATGATTTCATCATTCATAAAAAATGTGCTTATTTACCGAAAAAGAAAATAGATGCCCTCTACAAGATGTCGATCACTCTAATCGCATTTCCTGCAGACCAAATAGCCAGTTGCGATGGTTGTCACAACTTTTTTGAAGGTTTTAGCTACGAAAGTGAAGATAAGACTATTGTCTTGGATGTGCGATGTGGTTCTATTCCCGAGCCCCTTGTCCATGAAAGTCATCCTCATTCGTTATACATCAATTATTCAACAAGAGGCCGATTTTGTGATGCTTGTGGTGATAAGGCAACAATGGTTCTGAGTTGTGAGGAATGTGACTTTGTTTTAGACATTAAATGCTCTATTTTACCAAAATTTGTTAAGCACGAAAACGATAAAGATCATTTTCTGTCTTTACGTTATGGAGAAAAAACAAGTAAGCAATATTGGTGCGAGATATGCGAGGAAACACTAAATCCAGAGAAATGGTTTTATTCATGTGATCATTGTGGCACCACTATTCACATCAAATGCACACTCGGAGACTTCATATGGTGTACACCGGGAAGAAGACCTAAACCATTGTATGTGATTCTTAATAATCATATAACTCGACCAATTTGTGATCATTGTAACTCCCGCTGTCAATTCCCATCCATCTTCAAATGGTTTGGAAAAACATTGTGTTCTTTACAATGTGTTCAACAAATACTTAAAACAATTTATGTATTTATGTATACATAAATTTTATTTAATTTATTTGTAAAAGATTTAATTATAAGTAACAAACTAGATGATGTGTTGTATGTAAATATTATTTATTTTAATAAATATTATTTTAATGAAGGTTAAACTTGGGTTTCAATTCGATTTTTTTGTTTTTTTTTTGGTCGAGTATTATTATGCTCGGACACATCACCTAATAACCCGACAAAGACCGCCACAAAAGCGTCACCATAGTATTACCAAAAACTATCACTGTTTGGAGTACAATGTGTTTACCAAAGAAACCACTAGAAATACTCTCCAACAAAAACCAACATTAGAGTTTTGACAGAACTCTACAAACTACAAATGTGTCAAGTTTTCACTTGATGTATATTTGTTTCGTGTTATTCGAGTAAGTATATACCTTTTAGTTCAAGCGCTATGCAGGTCCAGTGTCATAGATATCGTCTTTACCTGCAACAAAAACCATTTGAAACCTTAAAAGATTCAGCCACTAACAAGAACTGTGAATATACATAACTACTAAGTCAAACAAACTGAGTAGTCTTGACAATTTGTTGCCCCTCAAATCAAATCAAACGACGAAGAAACTCACCATTGTGGATGAAGGGTCCATATCTTCTGACCTCCCAAAACCGGCTTGTTTTATCTTCACGACGCTGCACCTGCGATTTGCTCTGTTCTTTTGATGAGAAACTGATCTTCTCTCTTCCCTTTTGTACAGCTCTCAACCGTCCTCTCAGTAACCCAACTTCACTCTCTATTTTCAGTCTTTCATAGTCAATAGCTGACATTGAATTTCTGCGCATATTGGGAGACATGCTCCTTTTTCCGGGTGGAAATGCCGGTGGAAGTCCATAACTTGTGTCTGAAACACTTTGTGATCGGTCCAGTTTAAGATCCCGAGTGGCATGGTCAGAAGAAACATTTAGTTGCACCTTGTTATCTTCATTGGTCACTACATGGACATGGCAATCAATGCCGTGGGAATCCTCACCAAGCTTCTTAGAATCAGCCATGTCGCTAGTTCTTGATACTAGTTCTGAAAATAAGATGCCACTCTCCTCTCTTTCTTTCAGTTCTACATCACTCGGGAGTTTGGCTTTCTCGTGATGGACATCAAATGGCTCACTTCTTGACTGATCACACTCAGGATTTTGGTCTACTCCATTCACCTTGATTTCTTCATCATTGTCAACCTCATCATAATCTCCAGGAAGCACTGATTTGTTTCCAAGTGCAAGTAAACGACTGTCCATCTGATTAGTGAAGATGTCAAATCCAGAAGAGACATCCAGAGTCTCCATGTTATCCCATGGTTCAGTAATCTGTAGTGGCGTTTGCGATCTTTCGATTTGAGCTGGTTTTGAACCTGGTGTGTTCGGCAGAGATTGCTCAGTCTCAAGAAACATTTGCCTATATGTGTCAACTTCCTTCTCCAGATAATGTTTCTCCCTTTCTCTCCTCAGCAAAATTTCTTTGAGAATGCTCATCTCTTCCGCATCAAAAGCAGACTTTTCTTCTATCATCCGCTGATATTGCTTAGCTTCCATCTCTATTGACGCTTTATCCTCTTGTAGCCGCAATATCATACTCAAAGCCTCATCTGCAGCAGATGCAGCAGCATTTCTCTCTTTCTCGAGTTCAAGAGCTAATCCAGCACGTGCAGCTCGTTCTTCTGCAAGCACTTGTTCTAAAATCTCAATAGTCTTTTGTGTCATACCACTATAAGTTAGATCCACAGGGGAACTGCATGTACCCTCTCCCGCCCATGAAAATGTCCTTTCCGGTTGTTTGTTCTCAGCTTCACACCCAACCGAACTTAGCGAAACACTTTTCCTCAAGGACACGTCCTCCAAAGTTTTTCCGCCTTCTACATTGTCATAAATTGTATCCAAGGTTATTGCAAAAAATCTTAACACCAGGAAACAAAATTAGCAAATAACAAACACTCAGCTATAACAAGCTACTGACCTTTAGAATCCACAAGAAGAGGATCATTTTCGTCAACATTGTTCAAATATTCCATGACGCTTGCAGGAGATTGAGGAAAGTTCTTACCTTGACAATGGTTCCTGAGACCATACGGCGACCTGTGAAAGCTAAGCCGCTTACTCTTAATTCTAAAATTTCCTTTTTTCATACTTTGCGAGGTTAAAAGATCGAAACCCGAAGCATTATTCTCAACCCATGAATCAACCTTTCCAACAGAAGGAGTACTAAACACCTCTTCTTCCAACTCAACGCGTCTACGCTCTCCTTTCCTCTTCTTTCCAACACACACACCATTAACATCTTTACACAGAATCGAATCAAAAGGTGTTCTATTTCTAACACAACTTTGAACAGAAGAGATCTTTTTCACCGGAAGACTCGCTAAACTCTCTTGAAAACACTTATGTGGCTCACTGAATAATCCATCACAAGGACATGGAAGGTCCAAACCAAATAAACCGAGGAACTTCGAAGATAAATAAACGATAGACGACGCGCAAAGCAGCGAAAATGCTACGGAAAGATCAACAAATGCAGCCACTAAACCTTTAAATGTCCATGATCTTACTTCCTGGCAACGCATTTTACACCTACAAGAATACAAAATCTACAGAAATTACACAATAATCTGAGAAATTGGTTACACAAAATTGTCATTTGAATTAATTAACAAGAATCTGATAATACAAGATCTAACCATTTTGCTAAAATACAAAAAACTCTTATAATATACAGACTAAAATCTCAAAAATTATTAAACTTGTATTATCTAATCTAAAGACTAATTTGGTAAGTTAATCGATTAATCTTCAGTGATTTAAAGCATCGGAAGATAGAAAAACTGAAGAAACAAATGAAATTATGTAAATATATATATAATACAAACCAAAAACCCAATACTTATCGATTCAAATAAACACTAAAATTTTCCCGAGAAAAACAGATATAACTTATAGAAATCGAAGTGGTATTTGAAAGCAATCAAAAGAGAAACTCACAAAGTTATTGAGAAACTCCTTTCGATTGACCAGAAAATAAAAGTTCACAGAAAGAAGAAGAAGTTGAGAAATCCACAACGTAAACTCTCTGCCGTTTTTTTTCTTTTCAATGTTCAAAAATCTCAACATTTTTTTTTTTTTTTTCAATTTTAAACTTTTCAGTTGCAAATCACACCGTACGAGTGAGCCGATACGCCGCCGTTTCGTCGCCGACCCTCTCTCTCTCTTGAGATTTGTGTTTTTTTTCTTTCTTTCTTTTTTTACATTTTGTACATTTATGTGTTACGCAAGTGAGTGCCAGTATTAGTATATGATAATTTATAAACATATTTATCTTGAAGATCCAATCTATATAGCATGGGGAGAAGTTATTATAATTTGATAGGAGTGAAAAAGCTAAAATTTTGGGTTGTAATCGATTTTAAATTTATAAATATTAAATAATATAAAAGATTTTTTTATTGTTTTTTTTTTGTCATCAATTTTTTTATTGCGTTCAGTCAGTTTTTATTTTTCAAAATTGTTGGTTACGTCATGTTCCATATTTTCAAGAGACATAAATGAGACATTTTTTCATGCTTCCAAATTCTATCCCATTCTAACAAATTCCGTCCCAAATTTCCGTTTATCTACTCATATTCATGTGTGGGAGTACAGATCCAAAAACAAACCGAAAATTTTAACAAAAATATTATAGAATTAAAACATCATATTTCTATTTCTTTATATAATTTAACTACTGATCATTGATCAATACAGAAACTTTGACAAAAAAATTACTACAATAAACTTTATTAGTTTAGAAACACTTTCTTGAGCTAATGATTTTGTCAACTATTTAATAAAACTTGGCTGTTCTGCATCATCCTCTATTCCTCTTTCCTTTTTCTTTGTTTTTTTTTTTTTTCTCATAGTAATATAAATAAAATATGGAAGGTCAAAAAAAAAGAACACTAAGCAAATACTAAAGTTCCGAGGAAAATATATACAAAGAGGCTAAAGACAAGATAAGTTTGATGACATAGTTTTTGAGTTAAATACAACAACAAAGCAAATAAGTAAAGCTAAAATCTCCATTTCTTTCTTTCAATTAAGGGTTACCACACTATCTCCATTTCCAAACACTCCTCGTTGCCTCTTCTTCATCAACGCACCTGAAACCGGACTTCCTACAGTGCTTGAAGTCAGAGAGCTCTCAGCTGAACAGTTGTTCTTGTGCTCTATTACTACTGCAAGCTCGGATAAGGACGGAATTGTTATTTTGGTTGTGTCGAAGGTGTTTGTTGTTCCTTGGCATCCATTGGAGATTGAGACTTTTATGGCTAGCTCTGAAAGCTCTTCTCTAGCTGCCTCTAGTCCAGCAAACGCAACAGCTTGCTCCTCTATAGCCTTGCAAGCTTTCTCTAGAATTGATTGTAGGTACTTCCCTTGTGCCTCGATCCTTAGCTGGAGTCGCCTTTGCACCTGCGCATACTAATGGACCTCATGAGATGTTGAACCATGGCTCAATGTTGAATTGTCTATCAATCAAACATTTGGCTTGGCGATTTCTAACTTTCTATGGTTCTAACTTTCATCGACATATTTACTAAGTAATCTCGGTCTAAATGTAGCAGATTAGAGCTGAATGTAGCAGATTAGAGCTGTTGTGAGTTCGGCTGAAGAGAAGTTAGTGAGGGTTGATAGGTTTATAAGGATGAGCTTTCTCTACGGTTTGGTTGGACATTTTGGTTGAGAGTTGAGAATCTCTCATTAATCAAAATCTCTATGATCTTTGGTGAATTCGAATAAGAAAACTAACCTCTAATTGCTCATGTAGTCTTCTTTGGACTTCCATCTGAGCACGCAAAGCTTCAGTGACCTGATAACTCCTGGCTCACAAAAACAGACACAATGAGTGTTCATACAGCTTATAGTTGAAAGTTGGAACAAAGAGACCACTTGTAACCGTACTCGTTCTGTTCCTGCGCAGCCATTCTTAACGAAGATGTTGACGATGAACCCGTGTCCTGACTCTCCGCAACACAAGAAACTGAAGAGACAACAAGTTCATAAAGATATCAATGCACAACAAAAATCCATAATTCCCAACTGAATCCATGAATGGAGGATTAGAGAAATACCATCCTTAGAGTTGTCAATTGATTCTTTGCAAGATTGCCTCCCTAGCCGGAATTTCTACCGGATCGAACACAAAGGTAAACAACACAGTCAAAGCAATGAATCAAGTAAACAAATAAAAGTAGCTCAATGAAGCATAAATGAATGATACTGTTTTGTTGGTAGTATCAAACCTGAAGATGAGATTTGAGATGGTAAAGAGTGAGACCCTTCACTCCCATTGTTCTCATTATAGTTTTTGGCGTTGCTTCTGTGTAATCAAAACAAACCGAGAATAGTCAGAACAAAAACATTACCAATTCAAAACAATGGTAAGACACAAATCTTTTTCTAATGCTATTATGCAAAAAAATTAACAATCAAGAAAATATGCATAATCTTATTTTTTAGGAGAAAAATTGGTTATATAGTTATTTATGACATAAAAACTTATTATACCATTATGCAAATGTATCCAATCAACACAAAATTGCATTATGCAACTAATGTCATTATGCAATTATGTGTGTTACCAATTAGAGCTTTCATACAAAACCCAAGAAATTAACCTAAATCTGTAAGAAATTAAATTCAACCCAAAAAAAAAAACATTTTATGACCAAATCTGTAAGAAATTAAACCTAAAAACGTTGTCTTTCTCAAGAACAAGACACATTTCAAATACAAGATCCAGAATTTTCGAACACTCACTGTCTGGTCCACCGAGCTGAGTGACGGCGTCAACGAATCTTTCATGGAGCTCAGAGGTCCAACGAAGACGAGGCTTAGGGTCAGTGGTTAGGACCAAACAAGCGTCGATGGGAAGATTAGTTCCGTCAGAGTACTCTCCCAAGTTGCCATCTAGAGGAAGCGATGAATGAATAGCTGAGTACATTTTCTCTAATTTCACCACTGAATTTTTATTTTCTCGGCTATTTTCCCGGGAAAGTGAAGGAAAATGTGGGGAGAGAGGTAATGGATTTATGTAAGACAGCGAAGAGACGAGTTCATGATAGTCTCCTTATTAAAAATAAATATAAAATATAAATTTATAGTATTTTTAAAAAGAATTTTTTTTTTTAATCTTTTCCTTTTTAATACCCAAGGGTCAGAAAGAAAATGTTTGAACTCTCATTAATATTTCAAAAGACAAAAATGTCAAAAAAAAAAAAAAATCTAATTTACCGATTTCATTAAAAATTAGCCTCAAATTTACGTCAGATGAAATAAATAACCAGTTTTTATTGACTTTTCAATTTAATCACAAATTTTTGTTGATTTTGGCAAATTAATCACGTCATTAAATAGTCTAATCGAAAAGTTAACGGTTTCGTCAAACCACTTAACGGCGGAACTAATTGTAAACGGTACTTATCTTTTGTTTGAAGATATATGTTGGGCAGTTGTCGTAGATGAGATTGTGAGGGTCGTGAGAATCATTCATTGCTTGATCTTAGAGAAATTCAGTATTCGTTTCAAGATGTTATAGATTTTACGTGTCCTGAAGAATGCATTTGAGCTAAATACATTCTAGAAAGAAATGAAGCACACTACTGCTATATTCGTGCCATATTGAATTTTTTCAACAGTTGGAAAGTTTGTGAATTTTTAAATATTTTTTTTTTGTAAAACAATGACATTATTTTTAATATATCTATGTGCTCTAAATTTCAATATATCTAAATCTTAATATATAATATTTGAAAATTAAGTTTGGACGATAAACATAATTCATGTTATTGTTGGGAGCTAAAATGTTTATAAGTCTTGAAAAACTAATAAATTTCAACGAAATATAAATATTATCTTGATCCATAGATGTATTTTTTCCCATTATAAATAATCGAATAAAGATAATTGTAATATTCAACAATAGTTTTTATTAAAGAAATAGGCTAATAATTTTGAAAAAACCATTTTTTGAAAAAATCATTTTCTACACTTTTGATTCATTTTAAATAAATTCTAGTTTTCCGTAATAAATTTATTTTAATAAAAATTAGGGAAAATATCCAACAATAACATGAATTAGTTATATTGTCTCAAACTTACTTTTCAAATATTATATTAAGATTTCGATATATTAAAATTTAGATGACATATATGTATGTTGGTCCAATCACTACAAAAAAAGTACTAGATTACATCACTTATTTTAAATATTTACATCACTTATAAATGATATTAACGCATTTTACATCATTTAAATAAGTGACACTGAATTTGATGATGCAAATAATTTACATCAGTTTATTAACAACTGATGTGAATATAAAAAATATTTATATCAATTATTGCAATTGATGTTAGTATCTATATCAGTTAATATAAATGATGTTAGTATTTGCATCAATTTATTAAAATGATGTTAATATTTACAACGATTATAATAAATGATGTTAAGTGTTTATATCAATTTTAAATAATCGATGTTAAAATTAATAAAATAATTTAATTTTAAAAAAAAAATATTATTTAATTTTATTAATTAATATGAAATCAAACAATTAAATTTATTTCAATAATAATTGTTTATTAAACTTCATACTTTTTGACACCATAAAAAAACCCAATGCCTCTATATATAGGGAACTTAGAAAGTCTCTTTTTTTCGTGGGAGCGATGTGGGACGTTGGTACATTAAGCCACCAGTTACATCACTTTTTACAAGTGATGCTTAATCATTCATTGGCATCGCTTATTATTGATTTAAATTTTATATCATTTTCTAAATGATGGAAATTCATATATTTATATCAATATTGTAAAAGTGATGCAAATAGAATTAAATTTCCATCAATTTTATTGAACTGATGCAAAATTAGTTAATTATAACATCACTTATTATAATTGATGTTATATCATTAATATTTGAATCATTTGTAAATAAGTAATGCAAAATAGTATCACTTAGTTTTGTGATACTATTTAAGTGATGTAATCTAGCCATTTTTTTGTAGTGAATAACTAATATTTTATTTTTTTGCAAAGTTTTTGCACACTCTTAATTCATGATTTTAAATATTTTTTTGTTAATTAATACATTTTATTTAAATAGAAAAATAGTGAAAATGTTAAAAAAAAAGTCTCAATTTTTAAAAATGCTTAAAAATCCACAAACTTTTGAAAAAATCCTGAATTTTTGTTGACTTTTTAAATTTAATCACCAACTTTTGTTGATTGAGCCAAATTAGTTCCGCCATTAAGCGGAACCATTAACTTTACAGTTAGGCGACTTAACGACGTGACTAATTTGGCAAAGTCAACAAAAACTTGTGATTAAATTGAAAAATCAACAAAAATTGGTGATTTATTTTATCAAACGTAAAGTTGAGATTTTTTTTCAACGAAATCGGTAAGTTAAGTTTTTTTGACATTTTTTCCTATTTCAAATACCAAACATTTTTTAAAAATGGCAACATGAAATTTTTAATTTCTCTATTATAAGATGGTGTTCAACCAAAAGAAAAAAAAAAATTCCCAACTTAAAAAAAAAAAATTAAATCCTTAAAAATAATTTCCTGATACTCGTCTCGAAGTCGTTATCCCCTGTTATTAGCAACACATCTTGAGGTGCCTGATTCTTTTCTTTTAGCCACTCCTCTATACTAGAAGTCATTGCTTCATCTGCTAGTTGGTTGTTGGCGGTGCTCTGATTCTTAGGTCCTGAAACTGAAACAAAAAAACAGTTCATTAATTACTCATATGAATTGTTAACTCTGAACAGTTATTTTATTACTTATATGTAAAAAGCTACTTACTCTTGGTTGGAACGGCATTTATGATTTCTATACCATGCTTTTTCAATTCCTTGGACACACTTTCAGATAGGGAGTTTTCATAAGCCACAAATAATCTGATGTGGGTTCTCTCACTAAAACCAGCAATCCTCAAGCCCGTACGAAATCGGTTCATTTTGTCTTCAAAACATATTCATTTTGAACTATTTGCATCGGTTCTTCTTTCCTCAAAATTATTTTAATAGTAAATATATTTCTCTTTAAAAGAAAAAAAATTAAATCCTTAGAATAGATTCTCCATTAATTTCTCTTTTGGATAATCCGAACAAAAAAAATACTCATTAGATTTTATTATTTACTATTATTGTTGAAAATAATCAATTTTTTTTTTGTTTTGATTTGCTTGAGAATCAATTTTATTGGAGTCCAAGGTCATGAATGTTTAAGAGATTTATAGTAGTTTTTAGATTATAGATTTTGGATTTTGGATTTTACAAAAATAAACAAAGTAAACAATTAAAAACAAAATAAAAAGTTTCATAGAAGAGATTTTAAAAATTCATTGAAATAAGATTTTAGATTTTGTTAACAAACTCCTAAAAACTATGGGATGCTTGCTAAACTAACCACCAAATGTGAATCAATTGCAAAACTAACCACCACTTTTTCTCTCTCCAACATTTGCCACTTTCTTCCAATCTAATCCTTATGAAGACATTTTATTTACAAAACTGCCATTATTTCTTATTTATTTTAATTTAACTCGAAATTGCATATTACACCCATATCCTCATCTTCTTCTTTTATTTACGGTTGTGCCATCGCCATCAATTTTCCAACCACCATGAACAACCAAATTTGAAGCTCTTAATGCTTGAACAACCCAAATTTGTGCACTTAAATAACACCCAATGGTATTAGAACTTCATTTTCTTCCATCTTCTCTCCATTTTAATCCAAAAAAATTTGCAAGTGATTCATCTTGTTATATGTCGTGATAGTGATTAAATTGGTGTTGGGTTTATTCGGTGGTGACTCAAGACGACGCCCTCGGTGCTTGACATTGCCAAACAACCACCGAGAAGGTGATTTTCCGGTAGATTTTGTGATTTTCTATTTGGTTCCGCGAAAGTAGACTTCATTTGTTAGTTTACTCTCATATTATTCAAGTAAAGTCTACTATGTGGTCAGTTTTGCAATTCAAAATTGTATCGAGTTTCGAGCCGTAGACTTCATTTGCAGTCTCCTAAATTTCATTTGAAAACAAAAAAATATGTTTCAGACTTCATTATAATCTTTCCGTCATAGACTTCGTTTGAAGTCTACAAAGGTGTATTTTTGCAATTGACCAAAATCTTGACTTAACAGTTTTGACTGCGTAAAGAAGTCTACCTCTCATATTACAGGAGTAGACTTCAATATTGGTTAGTTTCGGGGTTGACCAACATATCAAAACATTGACCGTAATATTATTGAATTAAAAAAAATAGTTGACTGCAAAAGCAGTCAACCAAACAAATTTGGTCAACTCTAAAAATAACCACCCGTAGACTGCAAACGAAGTCAACGTTGCTGGAGACTTCGTTTGAAGTCTATTTTTGGAAAGTCAAACTTGGTCAATTGCAGAACTAACCACCTCGAAGTCTACTTTTTCTAGTTGACGAATAGATGAAGTCTACTTCGCTACGAGAAGTCTACCAAAAAGTCAATGATTTAGTCAATTGCAAAAATAGCCACATTAGACTGTAAACGAAGTTTACTTGTCGAACTTCTCCAGTAAGTCAACTCGTGTTTACGAATTTAATTACAAAACTGACTAAAAAATTAACAAAGGAAGACCGCAAAAGAAGTCAACTATTTGAGTAGACTTCCTTTGCAGTCTGCTTTGTTAAATTGTAATTGCAAATATAGACCACATAATAGACTTCTATTTGTTGTTACCGAGTAGATGTTCGTTGAAGTAAAAATCGTTGACATCAAGATGAAGTCCGCATATTTTGAAATCCATTTTATTTGAAATTGGTGAATAATTTTTAAGATTTTTTTGATGTATTCTTTGATATATGTTACTTACTTGCTTCTGTATATTTTTGACATGATTATATATTATACATATGGAGAAATCAAGTTTTTGGTTTTCTTAGGCAGTTAGGTCATTAATTTAGACTTATTGAAGAAGTCAACGTGTTTGAGTTCTGTGTGAAGTCTGTATAATTGAAAAAATCTTTATTTGAGAATATATAAAGATTTTTTTTGATTTTTTAGTTCGTTTGTTATATATCGGTTATGTACTTGCCTCTGTATATTTTTTTATGATAATATATTATACTTTTGGATCAATCAAGTTTTTGGTTTTTTAGACAATTAGGTCATTGATTTAAGACTTCTACGAGTAGTCAACCATATAATGAGTATTTAATTTGCTCCTTACCAAATGTGAGATATTTGTGGAAAGTGGTGATATCTCACATTGAAACATATCCGAGAGCTTAAAACCACTAACTTGGCTTTTCAATTGCTTTATCACTTTCTCGTCCATTCACAAGCTTCTCTTATTCTCTTGTATCAAGTGTTTGTCTAGTTAATTTACTGAAACGCCACATTCTCATTATTAAACTTGCAATTATTTAAGTAGCACAATAACAATGTTTGGTGTGTTACAAGCGATACATTAGCTAGTCTTGCAAGTCTTCCAAAATTTTATGCAACAAAGTCATGATAATTATAAAGACTAGCAGTTCGTCTTCTATTATCTTTATGATTTCTTAAATTTGCAAAAGTTCTAATCGTTTAGAATTAACTAGTATTTTGATCATTATCTAGCACCAAAAAACTTCATCTATGTCTTGATCATTGGATATTCTGCATATTTTTAACGGAAATGTTGGGGTAAGACGTCCTCAAACAACTCCAGATCCAGTCTTCAAACGCCTCTCAATTTGCTTGTTGTACCAACACTTCCTCCTCCATGTACCAAATCGATCTTTCTCTTCACCTACAAGTTCACACCAATCTTTAGAAATAGTGAGAACATTAAGAACGTTAAGACCAACACCTTTTCAGCTCCATTAAACAGAAACATTAACAAATTGCATTCAATAACTCCCAAAATCTAAACATTTTCACACTAGCCTAATTCGAATCCAAAGCAAAATCCATTTCCAAACACAGAAACGATTGTTGAAAATACATAATCCGGAGAGGAAACATGGAATGCTCGATTTCAATTTAAACCCTAGTTGAAAAATTGAGACGAACCTGAGACTTGTCCTTGGAGGCATTGAGACGCTCGCTGAACTCGTAGAGCTTCTCGATTTACTGAAATACTTGACTTCAACGCCTTTCTCCTTCATGGCCGTCTCTATCTTCCCTTCCGTTTTAACCTCGTCGTGAGACACTTCCCTGTGAGCATAAACGGCGTCTACTCTAATCTCCTTAGCCAATTCCAAGAAAACAGCTTCGGGTTTCCTGACACGGACAACGAGATTGGACCCTGGAGACTCTTCCGCAGCTCCGAAACGGACTCAATGAGAAACTTTGGTGGAGCCACAATACCGATTGGAGCCACCGTGACCCGCTATCGCACCACCACCAACCGCCTCCTCACCACCTAAACGCCATCGGAAGAATCCCTAACCACGAGATGAAGCAAATTAATGAAGCAAAGTATGATGTGAAGAAAAAAAACAAAGCAAGAAAGAAAAAGAAAGGGACAGAGGAGTCACCGGAAAGCCGTATCCGACGGCGACATTACCAGCCTCGGAGTTACAGGCAGAAGCTATTCACTAATGCTCCAGATCGGAATAAAGAGAGATGCGGCGATGTAGATGACGATTCGATCTGGCGGCGAGGTTTGGTGGCGAGATCTGGCGGTCAGATCTGATGGTTTCATCTCACATGTGAAAAAACAAAGTTTCGAGAGATGGAAGAAGGAGAAGAAGATTGAAGAGGAGAAAGATCTCGAGAGAGAAAAGAGTTGGAGGCGGAGACGTTGTTTAGATCTAGGGTTTTTATTTTATTTTATAGGTGTCTCCCTTAACCGAGAAAACTGATCGGTTTTATTTCTCTGAACAAACCGAGTGCCGAAATCTCAATCAACTCGTCAGCAATCGAACGAAGTCAACCACCAATTGTCTACGAAGAAGTCTACTTAAACAAATCCTAGAATTTTAACCTAATCAACATGTACTTGTTTAAATTGACTCGTTTATATGTAAATTTATTTTATTTCAATGTAGGAAGTCTATGTGGTTATTATTTGATCAATAGTTTTATCAAATTATTTTTTATAATTTTCCTAATTTAAATTTAAACTTTAATTAAAGAGTAGACTTAAATATGTAATCAGCCAGGAAGACATATATTGCTGACTTCTCGCGGGGTACATGTGTCATTTGGGCTTCTGTTTTTTGTTTGGTCTTAGGGGAGTCAACTGTAATTTCGCCACGCTTAGTGGTTATGTTTCAAAAATTGAGATTTTGGGGTCTATATTTGCATTTGAGACAATATTTTGGTCTATTTTTAGCAATTTCCCCAAAAACTATTAGAATCTAGATTCTCTATAATTTAGGAAATCCACTTTTTAAAAAATCTTGAATGGCCATATAATTGGTTTTTGGAAAAACTAAAACAAAAATCCATTTCAAAAACCATATCCATCCAAGGCTTAACTCTGATGAAAAATGTCGCAGAGATAAATCGTTACCCATTTGACTAACAATATTTCCATGTTATTACATGTTATTGTATGATTTCTGCTTTATTTCATTAGAGGTATCATTGTCCCTTCCTTGTTTTTATGACATAAAAACTTATTATTACATTATGCAAATGTATCCAATCAACACAAAATTTCATTCCGCAAATTTTCACTATGCAAGTTTGATCATTCTGCAACTTATCTCATTATGCAATCATGTGTGTTACTAATCAGAGTCCTGGTTTTCTTTTTCCTCCAAACAAATAATTTTATATTTTTTTATATATAATTATTGATTCATCACATTGATTATTGCAAAACATATACACATGATTATTTAGAAATTTAAGAAAATTAATTTTTATATCAAGAACAAAAATGCTAATTCAAATTAATGTTGATGACCATTTTATCAACATTATTTTTCTTATATAATTCTAGAGTATATATATCCATTTTATGGTTATTTTCACTCTAATTATTTATTCTATTTTTTCTATGCGTTTTTAGTCTTAAATTCCAATTTAGTTCCTCTTAATTCACTTCATTCATTTTCACTTCTTCTTTTTTTTTTTTTTTGTTAAAAGATATTCATTTTCACCACTTCTTTATTCATTTTGTTCTCCATTTACATTGTTCCTTTGGTTCCAGTCAAAGCCATTAATTGATACGTCCATGTTTAAATTATACAATTCTTTCATGATCAATTTTGGCTTACATGTACAATTCTTCTCGTGTTAAAGTAAATAATCATCGCTGAAAATTCAGCTTACCCGTAAGCTTTGGTCCATGAGATATCCTTCTTCAAGCTAGAACCAGAGCTCCAACTTAGGAACATAGACTTAACCTTCCCACAAGAGGCGAGTTAGCTAACCAACCAAGCTTTGGCTCTTCACCAGTAATCTTTACATGAACAAGCACCTCCTTCAAAATGATGAAACCTATAAGCATCCCTCACTATGATTTCTCGATTTGATACCTTGGATACAAACTTTATCCAATCATGGCAATCGTTGCAAACACGTAGGTTCTTCATTACATTTATAGGTATTGTTGCAGGCAAGCTAAGGAGTCCAAAAGAAATCGCTAGTTTCTCGCTGTGAATGAATATCGTCGGATCTTTTTGCTCTTGCTGCAGTTCACTCAGGAGGCTGAAACAGTCTTGCACATACCCGATCTCGGATGCTCGTTTGGTAAGATCTTTGAAATATTCATGTATTTCATCTGCCAACGGGTGATTCTGGTCACCAACATAGAATGAGTGAATCGAGTTTTTAACTTCAATCCAACTTTGTCCCGGTTCTTTCTTCACACCCTTTTCTTTCATCTTTTGTCTTGTAAGATCCCTAGCATCCCATTTCCTGCACACTGCATACAGATTTGACAGAAGTACATATGTTGCTGAGTCTTCAGGTTCTAACTCGAGGAGATGATGCGCAGCAAATTGTCCTATTTCCATGTTCTTGTGTACCACACAAGCACTCAAAAGTGTTCTCCAGACCAAGGCATCTGGCTCTATAGGCATCTCCAGAACAAAATCTTTTGCGCGGCTCAAAAGACCAGCTCGGGTTAGCATATCCACTACACACACATAGTGTTCTGGCTTGGGAGCTAATCCATATTTTGCGTTCATGGATTCAAAGTATTCAATTCCCTTGTCCACTAGTCCTATGTGGCTACATGCTGATAGAACTCCCACAAGCGTCACATGATTAGGCCTTACATTGGAATTTATCATCTGGTCAAAAGAATCTAGTGCTTCAGAACCAAACCCATGTTTAGAATAAGCATTGATTATCGCATTCCAAGAAACTTCATTTTTCATGGAGAGTTCGAGGAACTGCTTCTTTGCATCAGAAATGCTCCCACACTTGGCATACATAGAGATTAAAGCATTACAAACTTCGGTTTCTGAATCATATCCAGTTTTGGTGATCACGGCATGAACCTGCTTCCCTTGTTTCATGTTTGCTGTCTCAGAAGCAGCTTTCACAGCAGACCCAAACGTGAAATTATTACTGTCAATTCCTTCTCTGTTCATTCGAACAAATACACGAAGTGCTTCTTCATTGTTTCCACTCTGCTGAAATCCCGATACCAGAGCATTCCATGCTATATTATCTCCAGCTTCAGTTTGTTCAAACGCTAAATATGCTTCCTCTATTTTTCCGCATCTAGAATAAAGTGTAACCAGTGCATTTTGAAATGGCAGGTCAGATGAGAAACCAGATACACAAGCTTGAGCATGAATTTGCTGTCCTTCCTTTAAGGCTTGAAGACCAGCACATGCACTAACTGCATTTGTTAATCCAACTTCATCAGACCGGATCCCTCGATCCAACATCTGCCTGAAAGTTGTTAAAGCTTTGTCGTCGAAATTGTATTGTGTGTAACCTGCAATCATTGTTGTCCAAGACACAACATCTTTCCCAGCAAACCTTAAAAGGATATCCCAAGCAGTATCTAACTTTCCTAATTTTGCATACATATCGATGAGCACACTACAAACATAGGCATTGAGCTGAAAGCTAGTTTTTATTATTTGACTATGAATTTGTTCTCCGAGCTCAAGATCCCCAAGTCGTATGCAAGTTTTCAAAATACTCGGGTAGGTATATTGATTTGGAACAATTTCCTCTATCTGCATCTGTCTGAAAATCCTAAAAGAATTTCTTAAATCGTCTAATAGCCCATAAGCAACTAGCATAACATTCCACAAAACTACATTTTCAACCTCAGTCTCAAGAAAATAATCAAGAGCGGTTTCAATATCAGAGCATTTTGCATACAGATTAAGAAGTGCACCTTCAATCTTGTCGTTTGAAGCGAAACCAAGTTTAGTTGTGTATGCATGTAGCTGTTGTCCACTAAAAAGAGTTCCATTCGCTGAACATGCAACCACAAGGCTTGCAAGAGTATTGCTGTCTGGTTCAAGTCCATCAAGCTGCATTCTTTTGAACAATTCCATAGCTTTTTCACCGTAACCACACTGAGAAAGCCCGTTGATAAGAGTGTTATAAGTAACCGCATCTCTCTGTGACATGTTGCTGAAGATGTGTTCTGCTGATATCAAACTCCCCAAATGAAAATATAACGATACAAGTGCATTGCAAACGTAAGTGTCAGAGGAAAAACCCAACTTCAATACAAGCCCGTGAAGCTGCTCGCCAATCTCAAGAGATTCTATCTTCTTACACGCACTTAAAACACTTGAAAACGCATAAGGTGTTGGCATGATACCTAAAACATACATATCGCAGAACAGTCTAATAGCTTCAACTTCACATTCATTTTTCGACAGCCCTGATATCATAGCAACCCAAGAACTATGATCCTTGAGATATAATCCATCAAAAACCCTTCTAGCTCGATCCACAAACCCGTTTCTCGAATACAAATCAATCAAAGGATTACACACAATCGTACTCTTCCCCAAACCCTGATATATAATCCTCCCATGAATCTGCTCAACTACATCAAAAGCAACACTACCACCACGACATGCTTCCAAAACACCACTAAAGGTACCTTCATTCGGAGTAACATTCTCATTAACCATTCTCGAAACAAGACCAAACACTTTGCCACTCAAATTCCTAGAAGCTAACTCCTTTATCATCTTATTCCAAGTAAAGATAGTTCTCTCAGGCATTTCATCAAACACTTTCAAAGCACCATCTAAGTCTCCTTTGAATAGATAAAAATCAAGAAGCTTTTCAGAGAGACAAGCATTGTTATCAAAACCCAATTTCAGAATCTGAGAATGTAGCTTTCTTCCTTCATCTAAAGACCCATTTGTCTTTAAACATCCTTCAAGAAGCCAAATCAAAGTTTGATGATTAGGTCTAATTCCACGATTCTCCATAGAATCATTTCCCTTTTCTTGGAATGATTCATCCTCAGAGAGAGAGACAGATATAGCAGCAAAACTAGCTCTCCTGATTTCACAAAGTGTCTACAAAAGAATAGCAAAACTTACAAAATCAAGAACCATAGTAAAGCAATGGAGTTTCAATGGGGAAGAGTTAGAGAAAAAGGACGAAAACATTACACCAAGGACATGTCTGGTCTTGAGGTTACGAGGAACACCATGAAGGAAGTTAAACGAGGACGAAACAGGGCGAAGAAACATGTGTTCCTGTTAACGTTAGAAATATGCAACAAAGACGAACATACCAAAATATTATCCATGTGGATAATATTATTGTGGAAAATATTTTCGAATTTTTTGTTTTTATTTTGGTGTTTTGTTAATTAATATATTAAAATTTAGAGAAATACAAAAAATTCATATTTTTACAAAAATCACATGTTGTTGCATATAATCTTGATTCACATGTATCTGACACCAATGTATATTTTTTCACTAATTATATCTCACACCAATGTATTTTTTTCGCTAATTTTTAAACAATCTTATTTAAACAAAAGGGTGGCATTTAGGGATGAGATAGTAAACCCTAAACTGTAACCCCAAAACTCAAATCAAACAAAAAAAAATGCATACGCTGAATTTTGTTTCTATAATTTAGAATTAGATTTATATATCAATTCGAAATATGATCATTATATATAGAAAGATTAAAAAAACATGTTCATATATATATAGAAAGATTAAAAAACATGTTCATAGCAGTTCGCACATGCTTAATAAGACTGCCGAGTGTTCAGTCATCAGTGTGGTCCGAAGACAATGTGAAAAGGATCAGAGACAACTTGTTCACTATAATACTTTACTGCTTAAAATATAACATTATACATAATTTAAGGTTGTTACCTTAGGACAAATTAAGATTCTTTTGCTTTCAACGTGATCATATGTTAAACCTGCCTTTTTTTTGTCGTTTTCAATATTGTTCTCTTTATACAACCAATATTTTTTTTCTATAATATAAAAATTGTTTTTGATAAGAATGTTTAATATAAAATATGTTTACTTTCGGTGCAGATCTGTTTGACATAATTGATTGGTACAACCATTAAGTGACCTATATTCATGAGAAGACTTTGTTTTCTTCATTTATGTATATCATGGATATGTTACATATAATTAAAAGTTGAATGCTGATTTCATTAAACGTAAGAAATATATTAAAATATGAAACAACGTTTTGGATCAAATACTCAACATCAAAACACACGAATTACATTACAGATCATGGAAACAAAAGCACAAGCAACATTTTTTGGTACAACGTGTTTACAAAACACAAAAGTTGGAAAGTAAAAACACATGCACCGATATAAAGTTTAAAGTAAAAACACACGCCGAAATAAAGTTTAAGACATGATCTTATTTTGTGAGCTTCTCCTTCCTTTTCATCTAATCTCCATGTCAATCATCTGCCTCGTCAATCCATGAAGCATGCATACAATCTAAAGTACAAAAAGTTCTGTCCGAGCACTTATATACCAATGAATCTACGCAACGACGAGCACAATGATGACAAACTGGTCGAGAGTTAACACGGTTGTGAACAATTTCCATGTCCTCATCTTCATCATTGTAATTTTTTATGGTCAGTAGAGGCTTGAGGTACATGTTTAACCCCAATAAACATGTAACGTGGAGAGTAACCATACAAGAGTCGCATGTATAAAACCATATCTTTGAATCCAATTTGGATTCGCATATCTCACACCAGTAGTTGAGATTTGTTTCATCTTCTTCTTCTCCATAGCAAAGTGTGAGTGGATGACTATCATACTTGTAGTGTGTCACACTAGGCACATTAGCGCAAGTGAGACACAAAAATGATTTGCAATCAACACATTCTAGGAAGAATGAGGAATTGGAGATTGACTTACACCTTATACATTCACCTTTAGTCAAGTTCATGAAGAGGAGATGATGATGGCAGCCATGGATTAAAGGATCCGGAAGGGAAGCGCATCTTACATCAAGTACAAATGCACAATCATCTGATCTGGTGCATTCATACACGAAACCACAACCTAATTGGTTGCACCCGTGGCATGTGAACATTTCGTAAACACAAAAATCAGGAGGGAATATGTAGAATTCACTATAGGTGGGGCGGAGGATAAGCGGGTGTTTGTGTAGCGGATGGTTTTTCTTTCGAGGAAGGTTTGCACATGCTTCATGGAGGACAAATTCACACTCCATACAACCATAGAAACTATCTGAAGGTTTTAGTGGAATGATGCAAGCATCACAAAACTTGCCCGCGTGATCACCAAGGCTGCCATTATTGTTGAGCATCATGTAATGGTCATGGCTGAAATGTTGTATTGTGTTCTTATCAATCTTGACGAATGGCTCAATCTCTTCAATAGATTCTTCGGGAACTCCTTCAAGATCTATCCCATCCCATACATCTTCCCTCGTTGCACATTTTGAATGGATAGCGTAGTGGCATCCTTTAGTGCAAGAGTATTGCCCATAGTTGATGTCTACGGTTTTGCGACAAACCCCGCAAGAGAAGTCACCAGGAGAAAGAGAGGATGTGAAAGAGAGGCGGTGAGGGTGCCGGGTGATCCCAATAACACGGGGTAAGTCGATACATGTTCTATGAACCATGTAGTTACATGGATTACATGCGAAAACATGATCTCTATGATCTTCGAGAGAAAAACCACAAGCATCACAGGGCAAAGGCAACCTTTTAGGGAAGAGGGTGAGAGTATGTTCATGGCTCTTTTGTGGTGTGATAGTAAGAGGTGGTTGGTATTTTGTACAAGAAACATTGAAGTTGAATTTGCAAATAGAACAATGATAGTATACATTTGTAAGACGTTTCCGACAACATTTGCATTTTTCATGCTTCTCATCTTCATCATTATATACTTGAAGATCTAGTGAGATGAGGGTAAGTGGGTGAGAGGGATGAAAAGGGTGTTTAATCTCCGGTGCCAACACGTCACAACCAAAATGAAAGTTCAAAACGCAAATACGACAATAGTAACAAGAGAAGTAGTCGCTGGCTTTCAAAATCTCTCCTTTGCAAGTGAAGCAGATAGAGTTTGGAGTGAGAGTACTAGATGTCACCTCATGAAGTTTGTGAGGATGAGCCGGATCTGACAGAGGACATAAGGGTAGTGTTTCCATGGATTTTTGTAGGAGAAATAAAGTTTTACGAGAGACTAATTTAAACGTTCATAATAATATAAAGTCCTTTCTCAGCTCCTTAGTCTTTCTTTATTATTATTATTCATGCGCACCGAGTTTATTGGCCATCGGAATCCAATTAGTTCCAGCTATAAAGATGGAACATTTTGTAATATTTTTAACTATAGTACAATCAAATTTTGTTCTTGAACAACTAGTTGATAATAGAATATTTGGAAATGATTACACCTTAACTTAAAATATAAAACATTCATAATTAAATAACACATTATTGATGGAGTTTATAAATCCCACTTGTCTATTTAGTCCATCGATTGATAGTGACCTATTATTATTATGTTTGCTTAGTTTATTTTTCTCGTTTATAACTCGCATAGTCACGCTAATAGGTCTAAAATCCAGATTTTAACGCTATATAATGATGCTAGTGCAAACTAATATATTATGTCCATGCATGTGATGAATTCAATACTTTTTTTTATCTATTAAGTTTGTACCATGATTCAATAATTTTTTATTATTATTATTGATTTTATTAATAAGTTTATACCAATAATACAGTTTTTGTATTACACAAACAAAAAGTGAAATTTCATCTTCTTTACAGTATGCTAGCCTAATGTTGAATTTACTTAACTATTTTGATCTTCAGAAAGACCAAATTTATTCTCTCTTTCTTTTCGAAAATCTCATCTCTCATAACTAAGCATGAGAAGTAAATTTAATTAGTTGATTGACAGTTAAATGTACAATTTTGGATCCGAGAGATTTTTGGATCCAGAAGTCGACTAGAACATGTTCTGGTCCTAGGCCAAGAACTACAACCTAGGCTTTTCATTGGACTTAGCCAACTCTTGTTCTGGGGATCAATATTGTTATGGAAAATATTGTTTGAATATTGCTGCATTTCTTTTTACCATCTCTCGGACGGCCACAATGACTTTTCTTTCTACACCCAACCATTTCTCACAAGTTTCCATAAGTTCTATCTATTTTTATAATTGTTGCACTTTATAATATGTATATATGTATATATCTCTGTTTATACTTAGGATAAAAATAATATTGTTTGGTTTTGTTTTTGTTTGTGTAACTTCTAATTAATGAATATTTGAAGATATTGTACCGGGAGATGTTTTGGAGAAGAAAAAAGAAAATATCGAAAGAAGTAAAGAACGGGAGAAAATTGTGCTGAAGGCAGCGCAAGTAACTTTTGCACCAACCCATACTGGTAAACCATCTGTTGGTGTCAGAATCAACACCTTGGGTTACCCGACACACAAACCGGATCCAGAGGAAACTAATAAGTCTTGGGCTTCGAGGTCCATAACGAAAAGGAAAGGGAGAAGAGGCCCAATAGAGAAGCGAGGCCCATTATACCAGCAGAGAAGACATTTAACGACATAACTCCGAATTAATTACAACGGAATTTATGGCATCAGTTACAACAGGAAATTAGTACGAGTTAATGATGAAATTCAATTGCAAAGAACGTTTTAATGTTTGGGTATAAATGGGAGATGAGGAGCAAGTTGTAAAGGGGGGATCTATGGCTGGGTGCGCCAGCACTGCCTCGGATAAGAACAGTGATGGAAGTAGAAGTGGAAGCATTGAGATGGGCTATGCTTACCATGAGCAGTCAGCAGAGTTCAATACAAAAAGGTAATTTTTGAATCGGACTCACAGGATCTCATTAAGCTGCTCAATAGTGGTGAAGGCTGGCCCCGGCCCATTTGAACCCAATACTTCTAGACATACAGAATAATATGCTTCTTCTTTTTGAAGATGTCAAATTTGTTTATTCACCGAGAGGAGGGAACAAAGTTGCAGATAGAATAGTAAAGGAATCTATTTCTTTTGAGAATTATGATCCTAAGTTGTATTCTATTGTACCTAGTTGGTTGAAATCCACAGTGGACCTAGATGTGGAGTTGTAATTTATTGGTTAATGGAAAGTTAATGTTAAGCTTAAAAAAAGAAAAAAAAAGAGTAGTTGAAGACTGTTCATATTGTAACGACCCGGTCCAAGCTCACTAAAATTGGTCTGATTTATTTTGGTATAAACTATAATAACTTGTTAATCACTATTTTGAACCTAGTTGGACACTTGGACTTGGACTTGAAACACTAACTAGGTTCGATCAAATGTTATTTCTTTCAAGTTTTTGCTTTAATTTTAACCTTGAAGTTTGAAGTATTGTACATGTTTAGCAGGTCTTGGTCATGACATACAGATAAAGAGGTAAATCTCTAAGAATTGAAAGTAATCTGAAATTTCCTACAACGTACTTCGTGTAAACTATAATATACCTAACATAGACAAAATTAAAGAGCAGTACTAAAGTTGTATATAAGTTCGAGAAGTCATAGCATTTGACCAATTAGGATTACACTTTACAGAAAGGCTTTCGAGAAGAGTAACATGTCTGACTTGTCTACGACTGTCAACCGACTCTTGCCGAAATCAAATTTTATATTGCTTATTAGACTTGTCTTAACAGCTACTACTCTATGATTTCTAGTCCAATTTAAAGAAATAATTTACAAATAAAATTTTAGAAAAATATAATCATTTTTAGCCGATATATTAGACATTCAATCGAAGTTTTACCAAAAAGAAAAAAAAAAACTAAAAATATATATTACGTAGTATAACTAAAAATTTGGAAATGGTCGTCTGAAAGGTTCCGGTTGACTTGGACATTTTCACACTTATGATTTTAATTTATATTATATACATTACTTTTACTGTAAAAGTAATGTATATAATATAAACTTTTACATGTTTTACATGAAGATGTAAATAGTATTTTTGTAGTTTCTAGATGAGATTTATAGATGCGCATAACTCGAAACATCGAATATTATAGAACTTTATTAATTTTCTAATTTATACAGAAATATGTTGATCCATTAAAGGCGAATAGATCGCAAATACTATTGAAAAAATAGTTAATATTTTATATTTAAGGTCACAAATTGAATTCAAATATCGAAATGGAACCAATTTAACATGACATCAGCTCAAGAAATTTTGGTTAAACAAATACGGCTATTACGTTTAGTATCATTTTTTTATGCAGGAAACATAGACTCTTCTTGGTCATAGAAAACGACATGAACTACTACTGAATTACTAATATAGAACAGATAGCTACTGGCAAGACATTAATTACAGCTTTAAGAAGAAGAAAAAAAAGACATTAATTACATCTGTCTTACATATTTAGATGACATTTTGTATATCAAAACCAACTACCAATGCATGTATATTACTAATATGTAACGGTATGAATCGAACAACGTCGATGGATTCTGGTTAGTTTAAAATTTTAATCTCCATCACATTCATTTGTCGAGTACTTGACTACTCATCAGCATAATGAGGCGGCTGACAAAAATTTATAACTTTTTATTTTCAATCGAGCTAGTTAGAAAATATAACCAGTTTTTATTTATTTAATAGTAGAAATATTTTTATGTTTGATATTTTGAGATTATAATTAAGTAAATTTAGCTACATAGAGTATAACTTAATTTGTATTACCAATCTAATATAGTTTATATATATATATATATATATATATAGTTATTTTTTGGTTTGGTCCCTGCCTATAAAGACACGTATTCGAGCTATTGTGACAGAAGTACTCATAACACCATCTATCAAGTAAACCACTAAAAAAACACATATCTAAGAAAGATGAGAGAGGATAATTCTGGTGAGAAAACACGCGTTCTAGTGGTTGGTGGTACGGGCATGTTGGGGAGGAGGATCGTAACGGCGTGTTTAGCTGAGGGACACGAGACTTATGTTCTCCAACGGCCAGAGATCGGAGTGGACACCGAAAAGGTGCAGCTCCTATTCTCTTTCAAAAGACTAGGCGCACGTCTCATCGAAGCCTCATTCTCCGACCACCAGAGCCTTGTTTCTGCCGTAAAACAAGTTGACGTTGTTGTCTCCGCCATGTCTGGTGTCCACTTCCGTAGCCACAACATCCTTGTTCAGCTCAAGCTCGTCGAAGCCATCAAAGAAGCCGGTAATGTTAAGGTAAAGGGACTACATATATATTTATATAAAGAGATACATCATTATATTAATAATATAATTTTTATGAAATATATCTTATGATCAGTGACATTTTGATTGATACGTACCCTTTTATATCTGATTTTAAAGTAATTTAAAATACCTGATATTATAGTTTGGTATTCCAAAAAAGTTGCTTTTAGTTTACTTTTATTGTTGCTTTGGAAGATATACCAACATAAATTAATAGTATCAAAATGCATTTGTCTGCATGACTGCATGCATGACATATGCATCTTTGAAAAAGGCTTATATATATTGGCTAAATTTTGTTAATGATCGCAGTTGAATTGACTTTAACTCTATATAATGACACTGATATTTTACTTATTTTCTTAAAAAACATAAAACCCGTTCAAAGATTTGTAAAGTAACATGGAATCGTCCTGTTTTTTTTTTTTTTTTTGCTTACTAATACCAAAGTTTTAGTAAGCTAGAATACATCATTGTTCAAAGACTAAGTGAACATTTTTCAAAACTAATAAAAATTCAGTTATTATATTTTTTTGATTATAGTAATTTTAAAATTTGAATTAACTCATCATCTATATATTATTTAAATATTTTGTTTCTGCATATATAATGTTTTGAATTTTTATACATAATTACATATTGTTCGAACCAAGACATGGATATCATAAAAAAAACGTAGAATAACATGTTATTTGGCATATGTGCACATGGTACGTATAACATGTTATATACTATATAATATGTCATTCTATGTCTTGGTTCAAGTAATTTGTTCCTGTTTTCTAAAAATCCAAATAGTAAAATATGACCCAAAAAAAATATAATTTTTACAAATATAGATAATAAAATAATTTAATGTGAAGAACAGATAAAAGTTATAGGAGAAGTGGAGACTGAAGGGATTTAAAAAAAAAAAAAAAAATTCTTGTGTATCTCAAGCCCAGAAATGAATGAAAATATGTAGTTTTTTCCCTCCAACTTTTTATTTTTGATAGATTTTTTCTGGCAAAGCTTATTCTTTTTGTGAGATGCCCAATTTCGTAATCGTTTTAGATTATTATTACTATTTTTGTGAGATGCTCAATGCCAAATGGCCAATTAAGTCTTCTCAAAACCTGTTATTATGCACAAGATTCTCTTTTTGATATAATATTTACGTATATAATTTATTTGAATCCGTGACTCCGTGTTATGACAAAACATGGACGCTAGTACTTACCACTAATAAATTACAAGCCCGGTCGCATTTTCTAAACAAAAAATGTCGATTGTTTTAACTTTTATGTCGCTTGTGCTTGAACTATTTATGAAGTGGTAATACGTCCGAAAATTTCAGCGGTTTTTACCATCAGAATTTGGAATGGATCCTCCACGAATGGGACATGCAATTCCGCCTGGAAGAGAAACGTTCGATCAAAAAATGGAAGTACGAAATGCAATCGAGGCCGCGGGAATCCCCCACACATACCTCGTCGGAGCTTGTTTTGCCGCGTACTTCGTCGGAAATTTATCTCAAATGGGCACTTTGATCCCTCCAAAACAAAAAGTTGATATTTATGGAGATGGAAATGTTAAAGGTAAAACTCTTATGACAAACTCACTACAAGAATATTGGTTTTCCGTAGCAGCCGAATAACGCTATATAACGATACTATAGCGTTTTCATTTGAATTGCTTATATTTTATAGTTATGAAATAGTCATTAGTCACGTACATACTAAGAAAATCTACTTTAACCATTTTTTTGTTCCCATTTATTTTATTAGTGGTGTTCGTAAATGAAGATGACATGGCAAAATACACAGCAAAGACGCTTAACGATCCTCGAACGATGAATAAAACTGTGTATGTTAGACCTACCGACAACATTCTCACACAAATGGAACTAGTTCAGATATGGGAGAAACTAACCGGAAAAGACTTGGACAAGACCTATGTTTCAGCACACGACTTTCTTGCTAATATCGAAGGTAATTAAGTCATGATCACCATAACTAACCAAAAGGATTAGAGATTTTCTTTTACATCTCTTAAAAAAAAGTATTGGATTAATCTAATAAGGTGGGTTAGTATTAAACCCGAAATATAAAAGTTGGTCATACTAAGTATTTATTTTCTTTCACATACATCTCATGAAGTCGATACATCTAATGTTGATAACATTATATATGCAGATATGGAGATATCACACCAAGCGGGATTAGGACACTTTTATCACATATACTACGAAGGTTGTCTCACAGATCATGAAGTAAGAGACGACGAAGAAGCTTCTAAACTCTATCCGGACGTGAAGTACACCCGCATGGATGAATATTTGAAAATTTTCGTATAATTTGGTCGAACCAGCATACAGATACACATAAAACACATCGCCATCGTCATTACTTATTTGAACATTTTTGATTTGTATTTCCTTGTTTATCTAAAATTACGTGTGTATCCGCACAGTGAGCGAGATAAATATTGCAACTACTTGTTATGTACCTTTATTTACTTTCTACTATTTTAAGAGTTCTAGATAATATTTTAGAGTCACAAACCCTTTAACAATATATATATATATATATATATATATATATATTTTAGAGTCACATTTTTATTATAAATATCAGTTATATATATATATATATATATATATATATTTAAACACTACGGATATTTCTTTCTTAGACGGATATGAGATGGATAATAGATAAAAACGGGTAACGGGTATTAGTGCCCACCCTTACCTAAAACAATTAGACTTGTTTAGATATTCTAGTAGCATATAAAGTACAAACTAAATGTATTGTTTTCAAAATAATCTTTCTTTATCGTTGATTATGATTTGATTGAAGATGCATATGTATTATAATAAGGTGGCAATTAGTGCCCACCCTTACCTAAAACAATTAGACTTGTTCAGATATTCTGGTGTTACGGCTCTCTGCTCGCCGGTCAGTCGCCAAGTTCCGATCAAGTTTCTCCGGCGCGGCATGGTTTCTCCGATTTCCTTATTTTGTAACTGTAGTTTTTCTGTAACAGGTCCAAGGCTCAAGCCACATTGTGGAAGGCCCATTTTAATATAAATAAAGCTTTTATTAAAATAATAATAATAATAATAATAATAATAAGGTGGCAAGTAGAACATTACAAATTATAACATTACTCAATTACTCATCAACTATATTCCTGCAACAATATGATTTAATATATAGTAGATGCTCACTCCTTTTCATGTTTAACATATTCACTTATAATATACATACCGTTCCAAAAGTACTCTTTAATTAATAAACTGAATTAGTGACGCAGTCGGAAAACCTTAGGTTAAGCAAGCGTTAAACCTAGATTGAAATCAAGTTCGCTAGCGACGAACTTGATGATAAAACTCTGGAATCCACCAGAAAAGGGATATAATTCTAGAATCCATCAGAACAGGGGTCTGGAATCCACCAGGAGAAAGAGATAAACTCTAATCTTTGATTAAGAATAAAATAAGATGATCTTTCAAAACACATAGGATCTCTTTATATAGATAAATCCCAACTAAATAAAAAGTAAACTACTTAGAAATAAGGAAATTAAGAAAAGTAAAAACCTAAAAGAATAGGAAAAATACCCAAAAGCCAAAAAGGAAAACATAAGATAAAAAAAGGAAAATAAAGCTTCTTGCTCTTGCATCAGACTCCTCCACCTCTGAAGAACTCGTCCTCGAGTTATCTTCACTGATGCAGAACCTCATCTACCTTATCCCGCATGGGAGGGAAGTCATGTAGATATCCATCTGAACTCAACTCCTTAAAATCAAATAGAATCTTTGGCCCTTCCTCTAGATTGTTGTCTTCTCCGTTGCAACACTTAGTAGCCCATGAATCTGAACCGTAATGTTTGGCATTGAAGAAACCTTTTTCTATCAATTCATAATGCTTTCGCTTACGAGCTTCATGGCATTTCTTTTTCCACCTTAAGTGCAACTTTATAGTAGGCAAAGCATGATGAAAAAACATATTCTTGTCTTGCGCAACTGACACCACCTCCTTGGAAACATGTTGGATAACTAAAACCCCTTCCGAAATTATCGTCTCCTCCAGTTCTGAACTTCCGTTGAGCAAAGAAACATCTTCTTTTATGAGAAGATTATGATCATCTTGTATATCCTTTTGTTCAGCATCCTTCACCACGGGTACTTCTTCTTCTTCTTCTTCTACTTCTTCTTCAGGACTTGGATTCTCAACAGTAACAACATGATCACCTTCTTCCCTTGGAACCTTAATTGGTTCTTCTCTTTGGTTGATCATCAGCTTCCAATTGTTGAGGAAGATTGGATCCGTTAACGCGCTCACCACGTTGGTAAAATCAGTTGTAACATCTTTGTTTTCATGTTGAACCCTAGGCTGTTTCTTCTCACGTTTGTTTCCACCATGTCGAACCGGATTTGGCAAACGCTTATACATCATATGATGAGGTAAAAAGGTCGCACAAAGCTTCTGCTTAAGTTTATCCCAAGATATAATAGGGCTCTTGCCAGCTCGCTCACGTGTCGTCTTCACTTGTCGCCACCATGACTTGGCTTGTCCTCGAAATTTCTCAACCACAAGCGAAACTAATCGTTTTTCTGAAACGTTTTGAAACTCCAAAATTTCTTCAACGTCCTTGAACCAATATAGCAATGAATCACTAGATATTCCACCGTGAAACTCGGGAATATCCACGGTCTCCTCCCATCTCGTATATCTCGGAGCCATCACTTGACGTCGTCAGAAAAGAGACAGGAGATTGCCTGCTCTGATACCACTTGACGCAGTCGGAAAACCCTAGGTTAAGCAAGCGCTAAACCTAGATTGAAATCAAGTTCGCTAGCGACGAACTTGATGATAAAACTCTGGAATCCACCAGAAAAGGGATATAATTCTGGAATCCACCAGAACAAGGGTCTGAAATCCACCAGGAGAAAGAGATAAACTCTAATCTTTGATTAAGAATAAAATAAGATGATCTTTCAAAACACATAGGATCTCTTTATATAGATAAATCCCAACTAAATAAAAAGTAAACTACTTAGAAATAAGGAAATTAAGAAAAGTAAAAACCTAAAAGAATAGGAAAAATACCCAAAAGCCAAAAAGGAAAACATAAGATAAAAAAAGGAAAATAAAGCTTTTTGCTCCTGCATCAATTAGCTGGAGAGTGTATATAAAAAACTGCATAGAAACAATTACTCTTATGACATGTAGGGAAAGAATGATAATATTTTTTAATAAATAGCTTTAAACTATATTTGATTTATAACAACACGTTTACATATAATGATGTGTTGCGATTGTGAATATATAATGGGGCAATTTTCACAGTTTGGCCAGGGGCCCACGAATTTAACCACAATTTGGCAAAGTGAAGTTTCTCTTTCACGTATTGGCCAGCTCCATTCATTCGGACAAGTTTGCCCATGCGCGCTGAAGAAGGAGAGTAACGAGAGTGGTTGACTTTAGTTACGATACACTGTGTACGTTTGTACTGTACACCAAAGAAATTTTGTTCGTTTGGTCCAGTTAAAAAGAAAAAAAATATTATAAAAAATGGGTTGTGTCAGTAAATGTTGGGTTTAAAAAATTAATAATATTTGGTTGTGGGCCTTCGAAGTGACTAATGGCCTACCGTTATTAATGAAATTAATCATAATGCTTTCTATATGAGAAACTTTGTATACGTACATGTTATAATTTAGTGAGAAAAAAAAAAAAAAAAACTTCTCAAGGAGGAAGGTGATGGCGTGAGTTCCTGAAGACTGTTGTGTTGTTGTTTTCAAATCATATAATCTAAGCAAAGAAAAGATTGATCCATAAGGTATTAGAAGAAGTATATCGTTTTTGTTTTTACAATATGTAGAGAAGCAGTAATATTTTTTAAAAATAAAAATCTAGTAATTTTTCATTGGAAAGTTATTTACTTTCTTTGATTACAAACTGTAGATGTGTACATTCTTGGGGTTTGTCTTTGTTTTTGTTGTAAAATTTTTTTTTTCTCTATTGGTACTACTAACTGGTTTTTGCAGTCACATTTAATGTCTTTTGTTTGTGATGAATTTATGATGCAGGTATGTAATGGAGATACCTGTATTTATTGTTGTTGGAGAGTGGTTGTGCAAAGAGAAAGAAAAATGGGAATTTGTTGCTGAGAAAGGAAAGTTTGGTAGGTGTGTACGTATTAAAGAAACTATGACGTACACGGAACTTACGTGTACGTTATGTGAGGTGTTCAGCTTAAAGGCTACAGAGTTTATTCCAAACATTAGTTATTGGATGCCTGGAAAGATGTCTATGATGATTGAACGTAAACGCCCTCCAGTAGTCATTGACAATCAAGTCAGCTTTGACACATTCTTTTGTATCCGTAGTGGCGATCCTAGCGTCAACATGTTTGTGTCATTTTCTCCAATCGTTACTCATGCATCGGTTGAAGTAGCTAAGGAGAACGTGGACGAAGATGACCAAGAAATGGTGGATGAGGAAGAAAACTCGGTTGAGGAAGAAGGGGATGATGTTGATGAACAGGTGGATGCTGAGGATGTCGAGGACGATGAAATCGTTGACAATGATTACACCGATGGATCAAACGATTCGAGTTGCATGGAACTGACGGTAGACGGTAGTGAAGGAGACGAGGAGGATTATGATTACAATAAGTGGACTGATTTCATAGTCAGTGAATATGGGATAGGCCATGACCGTGATCATGGTGACGTGCAACCGACTCTTCTTCCAAGAGGGGAATTCAGTCAACTTTTACAAACATGTACGTCCACGGATTGCCGTGTACGTGGTGGGTTAAACACCTCTGCTGTAAATGAAATTTCGGATATACAACCATCTACCATATGTACGTACACCGATAACTGTGTACCAGAAAAAGACAAAGATGTGAACGACTCGCCGTACACCGATACAGAAGAGGATGCTGAAGGGGATGCTGAAGGGGATTCTGAGGGGGATGCTGAAGGGGATGATAGTGATTACGTGAATGTCGTGGAAAATATTTCAGGAGGAGCTACAGAAGATATTTTGGACGACTCTACGTACGGTGTAGTCACATTGGAAGAATCTTATGCTGTCTACAATTCTTTCCCTGCAATGTTAAGTGCTGAGGTAAATATACTAGATAATGATGCTCCTCCAATGTTCGATGATTTAGCCAATGTCAGAGCTGATGCGACAGAAGT
The DNA here is from genome assembly GCA_011420285.2 of Erysimum cheiranthoides. Classification (NCBI taxonomy): domain Eukaryota; kingdom Viridiplantae; phylum Streptophyta; class Magnoliopsida; order Brassicales; family Brassicaceae; genus Erysimum; species Erysimum cheiranthoides. The sequence goes on from CM022177.2 coordinate 9,221,521, forward strand.
CGAAATTAGCCACACAGGTGAGAAGTTGTACGTTGGAAGTTGCTTCATAAATAGGAAAACCTTGCAATTGACATTGAGTTTCCATGCAATCAAACATTGCTATTGTTATAAGCAACTTCGATCATCACCCAGCAGACTGGAAATGGTCTGCAAAGACCGGAGTTGTCCGTGGCAGTTGACAGCACATGTGGTTGGAAGCTCCGAAATTTTCAAAATCACACGGTATATCTCCATACATACTTGCAGCATAGACACGAGAAAGAACTACGGGAAACATGCTACTTATAAAGTTGTTGGAGAAGTTATGAAGCGTAGTTATAGCAGTACGCAAAGAGGTCCAAGAGCTGTAGATGTTCCTCATCTGATCTTAAACGACATGAATGTACGCATCTCATATTCTACCGCATGGAGAGCTAGAGAAGTGGCGGTTGAACATGTTAGGGGGGATGATGAGAAAAGCTACATGTTCTTACCAACTTATTTGTATCTACTTGGTCGCATAAATCCGGGGACAATATACCACCTTCATTCTACCCCTGAGCCTGACGGTACCCGTCGTTTCAAGTATGTTTTCGTTTCTCTTGGGGCTTCTATCAAAGGTCTTAAATATATGAGAAAGATTGTTGCTGTTGATGGAACGCAGCTAATTGGTCGGTACAAAGGTTGTCTACTAATTGCATGTGCCCAAGACGGAAACTTCCAAGTGTTTCCCATTGCCTTCGGGGTGGTTGACGAAGAAAACAGATGCGTCATGGATTTGGTTCTTTGAAAAATTAGCTGACATAGTCCCAGACACTGAAGATCTAATGATTATTTCAGATAGGCATTCTTCCATATACAAAGGCCTCAGTGTTGTTTACCCTAAAGCGCATCATGGTGCATGCATCGTCCACCTGCAGCGGAATGTTCTTGCGAGTTATGGCAGGTTTGGTGTAGCTGGGCTGTTTATTAGTGCTGCAAAAGCATACAGGGTGAGAGATTTTAAAAAATATTTCGAGGAATTAAGGTCGAGAAGCCAAAAATGCGCTGCATATTTAGAGGGTATTGGTTTCGAACATTGGACGAGAGCATATTGTAAGGGGGAACGATACAATTTAATGTCTAGCAACATTGTGGAGTCTATGAACGGTGTGATGACGAAAGCTAAAACATTTCCGATTGTCTACATGATCGAGTTCATTAGAGAGGTCATTATGCGATGGTTTGAAGATAGGCGTAAAAAGGCGGCAAAGTGTCAGTCTTTGGTCACTCCTGAAGTAGACGAACAATTCCTCCAAGTGTTGCCTGAATCTGGAAAGTACGCCGTTAGGATGTCTGGACCATGGAGTTTTCAGGTTACAAGCAAATCAGGAGAGCATTTCCATGTCGTACTCGACAAGTGTACGTGTACGTGTCTTGTGTACACGAGGTTGCGAATTCCTTGTCAACACGCCCTTGCAGCTGCAATTGAGTATGGGATAAATCCGAAAACAACTGTTGCTATGTGGTATAATCTAAAAACCTTTAATGATTCTTATCAAGAACCAGTTCTACCAATCGAGGACCCAAAAGAGGTTGAGATCCCCCTTAGTATTTCGGATGTAATACTCATCCCTCCCCATAGTAGACGACCACCAGGTAGACCCGTTTCAAAGAGGATACCATCAACAGGAGAAAATTTGGTTAGTTTCATATTTTGCATAAGTTTTAATCACATGTACATTTTCTCCATGTTAAACTAACTATTCAAATCGTTTATGACAGAGGAAAAAAAGGAAGAAACGACCTATTGCTAATAGGTGTACCAGATGTAGAACCGAAGGACATAACAAGAAAACCTGCAAAAATCCTATTTAGATTAAGGATGAACTACCCCTATCACTCTGGTTCTTTATGGTTCTAGTTGCTTTTTGATGTACGTATACTGATTTTGAATCCACGGATATTCGTTCTACGGTGTACGTTTTGGATTTGATTAATATATTCATGTTCTTTACAAGTGGTGTACGCTTATCATAGTCAGTTCGTGTACGTACAATGTTCATATAAAACCACTACGTACATCGTTACGAACCACGAGTTTCAATTTCGACACATCATACAAAAAGTTCCTACAAATATAGACACAGCTTAGGTTCTAAATTCAAAATTACCATCCGACATAAACATCCCAACTTCAAATCAGCTTTCCGCATATCCATAACATTGAAACTACAAAAACCGCGACTACCCAAATGGTGTTACTATTCCATTTCTTCTTACTCTCATTTCTCACAATGAGTTCATTCATTTTCTTGTTCTTTTTTTCTTCAACATTATTCACCATCTTCTTATGTACTTCCATATTATCGACCACCATCTTTCTTATGTCACTTACATCTGCACAAATCTGGTTCTGTCTGTTTTCCAGCATCCTAATCTCCTCTAACAGAGCATCATCAGGAAGATTGGGATTGGACATATTTGCTTTGATATGAGTAGTATGTGTGTATTCAGTGTATACTATTATATAGAAAAAAAAAATGAAACTTTTATGGTTGGGGACGTATTGGTTGCTATAATGGTAGGAGTAAATGTAGTTGGAGTCAGATAGTGGTGTCAAATCAATTTATACCAAAGATAATATTTGGTAGTGGTTACGATTTGTCTGTTACTAATACTGACTAAGGAGCACGAGTTAGGTGCAGTGCACGTACATGGGCAGACAATGTGTACGTACTAAAAAAAGTTTGGTTCAGTGTACGTACATGGCCTAACAATGTGTACGTAAGAAAATAGATAACATCGTACATAATTAATTTAACCTTCCGTGGACATAAATTAAAAAAACTAAAAATGTAGGAAATTATAATAAAAAAACCCTAACATTCCGAGAAGTTTGAAAGGAAATGAGTTTAGAGAAATGTAGAAGGAGTTGTTAGGCGAAGGGGCCAACGCCATGCTCGTAAATCTCAATCGCGTACATCTTACGAAAATTGTAAACATCGGCTACTTCTATCTTTGATAGATCCCCCAATGGCTTCCGGAGGCACTGCAATTCGATAAACTTCATAGCAAAAGGACCACAATCGCCTGGTGGGTCATTCTGTGAGATGCCTGGGATGCGGCGATATGAAAATGGTGTCACCGGGTAATCATTCGGAATAAAATCTTTACAACCTGCTTTCACCAGGTACGGTATCATCTCGATGATAGGCTGGATGCGCTTCTTCACAACAGTCTCCCGCGTGTGTATGAGCAAGGGATCAAATATATTAACAACCCTCTCTTTCAGGTTGATTAATAGACCAACCCAATGCTCTTGTTTCCAGTTCATTGGAGCATAGAGTATATCCACATCCTTCATCCACTGTAACTTTGGTGTTCGGTGCATGCGTTCTCCTTTACAAATGTCCAGGAGGACTTCAGCCCATTGGAAACCCTCTTTCTTTTTGCACATTGAGAAGTCGATAAATCGTCTTTGGAGCTCGGTTGTGAGGAAGGAGTCGGCAATTATAGCCCGAGATGTAATCATTGCTTCCCCACACTTACGCCATAACAGCTGTGCCATCATATCCATATGCTGTATATCAAACATATTATGAAATCAGCTATTATGTACGTACATATTAAATTGCTTGTAAAATGTATGTGTACAGACTAAACCTCATAAATAACCGTGTACATAAACAACCATTATCATGATAATCTCCAATGTACGTATACAGAGAGTAGTGTGACTTACCCCGCTTTGAACCCATTCACGAGGTTTAGCAAGAATGGAAAAAAAATCTTTTGTGGCTGGGTGATATCCAAAAAGAGGGGGAATCCTGTAAATAATTTAAATTCACCAATAATTTTAAGAAGAATTGCGGTGGTGTGAGTATGCAAGCATAAGAAGAATATGTAACTATTGCAAAAGGACTTACACATGAGCACCGGCTAAGATGGCTTGGAGTCTGTTGAATTTTCCTTCGTCAACCTTATCCATTGGGTGGTATGAAACGGCTCCAGCAGTCACCAAAATCTCAGGTTCTTTGTCTTTAAACGGCACAGTAATTGTCTCTTCCGTAATGGGATTACTGGTTCCCGGGGTATCAGCAATGACAAATACTGTCTTCGTAACAAATTGCCCGATTGTGTTTCGCCCCACATCTGCCTGGGAATTCTCATCCTCAGCCGCAGCCTCATTCAGATCCTGTTGTGCATAAATATTGTTTTAAGTATACATTAACAAACTTATTAGGTGATTAATAATATAAAGTTTCAAACCTGAATTTTTGTTTCAGTAGGGACCGATTTGCCAACATCAACTGCAGGGTTTGAGCTGCCAGGTTTATCAGATGATTCCACTCCTTCCTATTCATATAAAAATGAAAAATTAATGTTCGTAGACAATAAACATATATACAGTGACAAAAAATAATTATATACAATGCTTACATCAGTTATTGGGTGTTTCCGGTTGGCGTCAATCTGAGAGGATGGATCATTAGTAGCAACTTGGTGAAAAGGTGCCACTTCTCCCTAGTTATAAAAAGATAGACATTATAATTACGTACATATATCTTTATTAAGTACACAACTGAATATTATGTACACAAAGATATAATGATAAGAGCATGCGTACCTCTACATGAGTCGGGTCAAGACTGTCATGAACATGGGATTGCCCAGGAACATGAACTTCTTTGTCAATTGATGGCGATACACGCTTGTTAAAAGAATTGAAACATTAGTTTACGTACACAATGTTACGTACAGAAAGACCAAAATAAATACGTACCTCGCTTTTACTGGCCGGATCAACTTCAGTGGACCCAGCAACATTTGGAGGAGATTGGTCAGGTGGTGCCAAACCTCCCTATCAATTAAAAGAAATCCAATAACGTTGGTCCAAGTTACCGAAAAGTAGCATTAATTATTTAGGGTGAAACAATGAAATAAATATATATTAGAACCTGGAGATCTAACTGATCAGTCGCAGTGTTTCCCAAATCAACATTAAGGTTAGAAAATCCTGACTTTTCTGCTGCTCCTAACACAGCCTATATAACCAATGGTAGAAAACATGTACGTACACAGGTCAGATATACGTACACATGACAATACATTGACAGAGTTGCATAATTAAATAATCCGAGCTTACCTTATCATCAGTGGTTGGATGAAGAGTGTCATTGATCTCTTCCTAAACGGATAAACAAATAAAAACCTATCATACACTATACCGGATCAAAACGGTAATCATAGTAGTACTTTAGGGTCGAATCCACAGAGACCAGAGATACACTTTAAATCAATAGATTAAATTAAGCTAAGATAAAATAAGGATTTGATTTTCTAATCACCTAGCGATAAAATAAATAAGCAATAATAATAAAAGAATATTAGGCATAGGGAAACCATCCAGGATGTGACAAAACAATTAAATCAATTAGTAGAGAATATTAAAATACGTTCTAGAACTCAATTCACAATAAGACATCTCGCTCTCGCGCAAACACCTACTTAGTAATACTATATTAGAAAATCGCTCTCGCGCGTTCCCTAGAGTAATACTAGCATTAAGAATAGGATTGATATGTTCACAAGATGTCATGGCCCGGGCTTTCGCCTCAAGCCATAAAACCCTTGCTCGACTAGTGTTGATTCCAGCGACTAAACACTACTTTCGTACCTAGTTTAATCACACAAGATCTTAGAACAAGTTAGCTACTCAAGCCCTAAGCATTAAGTATAACAATAGAAGAAGAACGATAAAGTAAATTCCCAAATCTAACAACCTAATAATCGGTCACATCCCTTCAGAGAAACCCTAGCCTAATAAAAAAACTACTCAAACATAAAAATAGAAGCAAAGATGGAACTAAAAAGAAACATCTTTAAAATAAAACTAAGAGTGTATTGAGAGGTGAATCTCTTACAAACTCTAAAGAGGAGAGAATGAATTGTGTATATTACAAGAGGCGAGCCCCTCTTTATATAGTAAAGGGAGAGAGACCGCAAAAGGAAAACAAGAGAGAAAATGGAAAAAATGAAAAATGGAAAAACTTGGAGAAGAGGGAAGCAGGGATCGATCGATCCTCGGTGTGGATCGGTCGATCCCATCGTCTTTTCGTCTTGGGCCAAGGCCTTTGATTGGATCGAACGGTCCATGGGCCTGGTCAGTCGGTTCCACCGCCTCTTCGAACGTGAGTCGCAATTCTTCACCGGATCGATCGATCCTTGGTGTGGATCGATCGATCCTCCTTTATTTCTTCACGATTGGTCGACTTCTTCGTGCTTAGCCCATTTGCACTCTTATTTGATCCAAAATCCTTTCTTTTCCAATATTCTCCTTGTAGACCTGTAAATCACTAATCAAAGCAAATAGTCCTAATATCTATCTAATATAGGTTAGTTGACTCAAAATACAATCCTAAAATATAGACTAAAAACGATAAAAATAAGACTCATCAGTCATGAACTCCAGTTGTGGAACTCAAATCGAACAAAACCTTTGCAAGTATAAAGATGAATTAGAGTAATTTTTAAAATTCTTGATATAAAGGTAATAGGATACTTACATTGCTCACAATGTTGGTGGGAGAATCAGGATCAAGTAGATGGGCGGGCTCTCCTTCTTTCGATTCTTTTCCACCATCAGGAGCATCATAGAACACATCGTCACCATCACGAAGTTTCTCCTATACCATTAACATGAAACTCTAAGTGGTAGTTCGTGTACAATTATGAAAAATTAACATAAGAAATTGGGATATGTGTGGAAAAATAACTATCATATTAATGTGTAGATGGTCATACCTGAGGAGAAGTGGCACCAATGTCATCCATTTCTTCATCAACAATTTTCTGCTCCATCACCGAACCATCTTCAAAGACTTTTCCTTCTTCCGTATTGTCAATAATTGTTGCGTCCTTATAAATATAGACATAAACACTCACATAAGCTTATAAATAAAAAAGATACTACTTCGAAGACGATATGATTATCAATATACATCGTCCTGCAGGGTTTCGTGGTGGGTGGAAGAGTCCTCGCCGTCATTTCCTTCTTCACCAATTTCAACATTGGTATTGGCCTGCATTAAGAAACATAATAAACGCGTCATATTTAGTTATTTATGTACGTATACATTTATTAATGTACGTCCACATGAACATACCTGAAAACCGGCCTCAGATGGATCAGATTGTGCAGGAAGTGAAGAGTTCTTCTTCTTCAGCCTCTCAGATTTCCTTTTCTTCCCCGCTTTTGAAAGAGTAATAATTCTTCTCTTTTTCTTTCCACTACTCTTCTGAGGAGTGGTAGTACCTTTGGCAGCAAATGCAGCTTGTATCTCTTGACGGACAAACAATTTGAGGTCTTTTTGATATTGTTCCTGCTGGGCTGTTTGTTTTCTGAAAAACCGTCTTAGTTCTACTAGAAAAGGCTCAAACCTATCGTCGTCACCATGAGACACATTTGCATTACTTTCATCCACAACAGAACCAGTAGGTTTCTGTTTCTTTCTCCCCACGGTTGCCGGAACTTCCCTTTTTCTTTTGCCAACTTTACCTTTACCTACACAATAATATGAAGTTTCATATTACAATTAATATGTGAATCAAACCGTTTAACCAATCATAAAAAGGTAAAAGGAAGAGAGAATTTTGTTTTCACCTTTTTCACCATGCCGAATCTGTTTCTCGCACTCATCATCACCGCCCCCCCATGTTGTCTCCTCCCATTTGTGGTCAGAATTAATAAGATTTAACATGTAGTCAACTTTTGGATCTTCTCTTTCATCCTTCCATACAAAGTCATCCTCGGAGATTGGATCCTTGGACTCGATAATACATCGCACTACGACCTTTAAATAAATAGGGTATTTTATTTTTTTCTATCGATCTCCTTTTCTTTTAAGCCCGGGGTTGGTTTTCATGAGTCCGAAGTATGCAAGGGGGTAACCACACATCCCTCGGCCCACTTCTTTGTTTACCACATCCCTTTTCTTTTCTTTTTCTCTTTTTCTTCTTTTTCTTTTTCTTTTTCTGGAGAAGAGAGGGGAATCCATACTTTTTCGAAGTTATGCGCGTCTTGGAGAGCTTGAATCAGAGGTCGCGTTCGATGTATACCAAGCCCCAAGTTGAGAAGATTAAGTCCAATTAACGTCTTATCAAGGGTGGAGTTAACGCTGGGTCAATCGGATTTCCAAGAGATAGGGACTTCTGGTGAGTTGTTCGGCTAATGGCGTTCCAATCTTCGGCTCTTCAAAAGGATAATTCATAACGGATAGCAGAAGATGTTAGCACGAACACACGATTCACAAAAGAAGTTCCAAGTTCCAACCATTTTGACTCAATAAAACGACTCAAATAAAAATAAAAATGTTAGCATAATGGTCACAAATCCCCCCAAACTTACTTCACACCGTCCCGGTGGGAAAGAAAAATCAAAGAAAGGAAATGCAAATCAAATAAAAAAAACAGAAGTCAGAAAACACAAAGCGGATCGATCGATCCCGAAGGGAGATCGGTCGATCCTATCGTTAGTATCACAAATCCAAATATAGAAATACATAGTCGCAAAAATAAACGAAAAGAATATTATACAGAGGATAAAACCAGTGGATACGAGTCTATGGAGATGGTGGAGATTCCCATTGTCCAAGGCCTCGCCTATTGCGCTCGCGGAGATCGTCCTGCTCATAAGTCGCGGAGGTGTCATGGCTCGGGGATGATAGCCAAGTAGGAGAATCCTCCTCATCATCATCGACGCGGACAGTAGAAACAGCGGCGTGGTCAATCTCCTCAGTATCAGACGCATGGACCGGAGTGGGCTCGTGTCGGGGTGGAGGTGGTGATGGTGCGATGCAGCAAAGCCAAGTGGCAATCTTCGTCAGCAAGGTGTTGTTCTTCTGCGTAGTCTCACAGACCCATCACTCCATCTCTGTAGCCGGCTCCGTAGGTGGATCAGTAGCGGTGTAAGCGCTCACGTCAAGCTCAAAAGGAGGCACATAGCCGGAGAATGGTTGAAATGGCGGAGGCTGAGAAGTAGAGGGCTGAGAAGTGCCAGCCTCGTCAGTACGGCTAGTGCATGCAGCTCTCCTAACGCCACTAGTCTTTGGCGGGATAGGTCTCTCGCAAAGCGCCCCAGCAGGCGGATGGAAGGCAATGTTGCCTGGAATGGCGAGAGATGTAAGATCAACACGGGGCAGGCGAATGTACCTGTATGTCCCGTCCGCGTCCTGAAAACGGTAGGCTAGCGAGTGGCGGATGAGAATCTCACTCGCGTAGAGATGCTCGCGATCAATGAATCGCGCTCTGTGCTCAGGAACGGGCGGTGCGATGTGGAAACGGCAATGGGTGATAATGGGAGTCACCAAGCTCCCGATCATGATCACCTTCTTCCTGGACCGAAGTGCCTGCTTCGCCACCTGGATGAACTCCCGAACTAGTAGTGCGGCAAAGTTGACGCGATGCGTCTTGTTGTAATTGGCCGCGGTGGGGCTGGTGATGAAACGGTGGAGCCCATAGAAGCACATGGAGAGCTCAGGCAGCTGCAAAGTACCCATCTCCGCGCGGGCAAAGAAGGTGCTGCTCATGAAGCGGACCGCCAAACGAATCACTGGATTGCGGATAAGTGCCTGCTTGGCACCTCGAGAAACGTACTCGCCGGACCCAAAGGTCTGCCAGAATGCAGAGGGGTCAGTGATGCCATCGAATTGGGTCTTCTCGCGAGGCGGGAACCCATAGAGATCACACAGCTTGAGAAGTGTGATAGTGAAATGCCTCCTAGATAGAAAGAATGAGATGAAGGCATCGGTGGCATCAAACGGGTCCGTAGGGTAGTGGACCTGCAATGTGGCGAGGAACTCGGCTGCGGCATCGGGATAGAGATCCCATCGCTTCTCCGGGAAAGAACCGAAGCCGGCATTGCGCAGAAACGTCAAGACATCGTCTAGGATGCCCATAGCCCTCAGAACATCGGTTTCTAGAAACCGTGTGGGCTCGAATTTGCAGCTGCGGAGTGCAATGGTGTCTTCCTGATTCTTCTGGGTCCACTCTCTCTCTCCGGTGGCTGGTTCCTTGCCGCTACGTCGTCCTGGAGCCATTTCCTGAAAACAGAAAATACTCAAACGCAAATCAGCATTTGCATAAAACTTAACAAAAATCAAAATGATTTTAGAAGCTTTAAAAATCAAGCAAGCAAACAATATTCAATTAAACATAAAATCGAAATTTCTATCGCACTCGCGAAATGCAAAACAGAAAATCGAAACATGTAATGGCTTTAAGCACATGCAATCATCAATTAACACTCTCCCGAACTTAATCGTCTCTCTCAATCCATCAAATGGCATTGCTAACAATTCTAAAGTTGAAATCTAAGGCTTATCACACGAAATTTCCAAGTTTCTCACAATCAAATCAAATACATTTCAAAGCAGAGAAACTAGCAATCCTATAGCATTCCCAACAACCTAATTCAACCTAAATCCAAGAGATTACAAAGCTCTAACACCCTAAAGTGTAAAAACCCGAAATCTCCTATGCAAAAATCGAACTCAGTACCTTAAGCGAATCGAGTTGGGTACAGGGGGATCAGAAAGAGCTCGAAAAATAGTGTGATTTAGCACCAAGAATCAACAAAAACAATGGAGAATTGAGAGAGATTGAGAGGATTGAAGTTTGTAGAGAGAGAGAGCAATGGAGGTTGGGGATCGATGGAGGAGAGAGAGGACTCGATCTCCATCGATATATTGGCCCTAAACCGGTTTAAACCGGTTTGAATCAAGTGGATTGAACCGATTCAAACCGGAAATCCATTTTTTTCGAAATACCTGAGTCGGGATCGATCGATCCCTGGTGCAGATCGGTCGATCCCGAGGCTTCTGTCCCTCGGTTCATTTTCCAGGCGAGATCGATCGATCCTTCAAGGAGATCGATCGATCCTAAGTGTTTGATCACCAAAAATTCGCATCTTAATGCGATCAAAACCTAATCCTGATACACTTAGGAATCCTTAATGATCCACTGATTAGAAATCCTCAAATATAAATAGTCTTAAACTTAAAAGCAAAAGAAACAAAAACCAAAAGCTCAAAACATAATAGTTAGTACAAAATCATCGGGTTGCCTCCCGGAAGCGCTTGTTTTAAGTCTATAGCTTGACTTTCTCTTCTCTTAGGCTTGTGTTTGGGAGCGAGTAATTGGACCTAGCTCTCCTGAGATGCGTACGCTGCGTTCTTCCTCTTGGATACGAATGGGCCTAAACGCGTTCTCTCTTGGCTTTATTCGATAGAAAACCCTTTCGTCGACATTGGCAAAGCACACGCGGTGATTGGGAATGTCTATGACAGCTCCAACAGTATTCAAGAAAGATCTTCCGAAGATGACTTGTTGACGCTTCCCGGGCACATCTACAAATTTGAAGTCCGTGGGAACATACACTTCCCCAATTCGCACCATTTCATTGCGTAGCTGTCCTCTTGGTACCACCATAGACTCGTCGGCCATGTAAAGATTTGAAGTGGATGGATAGCAATTGGTGATTCCACATCGAGAAGCTATGGCGGTGGGGATCACACTTGTCCCGGCTCCGGAGTCGCAAAGACAATTGTAAACCGAAGTACCATTGATAGCACATGGGATTACGAAGCATCCGGGATCTTCCATCTTAGGAAGGCATCTCCTCTCCATGTTTCTCTCACGCGCCCTATAGAAGTGTGCTTCGATGGAATAGAATGGTTCTCTACTTCTCCAAAAGCACTTTTGCAAATAAGGATACTTAAACCAAGCTTCGTCAAAACTATAATCATCCGGCACCATCTTTACTCGCATCTCGAACGTGTTGAGATCATGCGGATGAATCTCATCTCTTCTTGATTCTCGTCGGCGGGAAAACATGGAGGGTTGCAAGTACAATTCCTCTTGACTTTTGGATAAGGCCATTGGCGATTTACTTGCTTGCGAGGTGTCCTCTTCATCACAACGAACACATCAGCAAAGTTAGATCCCAAACGATTTGCTTCAAGCACCGGATAATAGGCCACATCCTTGTCGATCTTAGTGAAGGTCATCTTGGGTTCTTCGAGGTCAAACACGGCTCCAACCGTGGTCAAGAAAGCACGTCCCAGGATAAGGGGAGTTTCGGATCCTCCACTCATTTCCACAACATGGAAGTCGGTGGGCACTAGATGGTTGCCTACACGTACTTCCACGTCACCTATGAAGCCTTGAGGAGTTGTTGTGGACGCATTCGCAAACTTCAATGAGCATCGAGAAGTTTCCATCCCTTGGAGATCAAGCCTACGGACGGTTGCCATTGACATGACATTCACGCTTGATCCCGAATCACACAGGGAATTAGTAAAGACTTCTCCATCAATCGAACATGGCACCACAAACTTGCCCGGATCTTCAAGTTTCTTCACTTTGACAAGCATTGGATTTCTAGCCTCCTTCCTCTTTGCTAGGTAAGTGTCAACTTCTACAGCATCTTCAGTGCCATCAATGACATCCTTGCAGATCTTTTTCAAGAACGGGAGATCCCCTAAAGCTTCGGAGAACGTAGCTTCTTTAGTCAACTCACCAATGATGTTCTTGAATCGTATGTACCTTGTCTCATCGATCTTGGTCTTAGGCACCACCGGATAAGGGCTCTGAGGTTTGTAGAGAAGTACATCAGCCTTAGCAACAAAGTTTGCATCACTCTCTTTTGAAAACGAATCAGAAACGTCCTGAGCAGTGGCACGGATCGATTGACTCCAGAGTGAGCCATGATAGCTGATGCGGACATCGACATTACAAGTGAATTACAGCCTGTACTACATCCTGTACCACATCCCGTACCAGAAGTTAAAGAAGGTCCTATGACACGTTCAAAGGCTAAACAACTCAGGAAAAGATTTAACTTAGCTGTACAATACCTTATGACCTCCTCTCTAGAGCTGGAAGACATAAATTGGTCCATACCAACATTCTTTCAACCGCACCGTACCGGGAATGATCAAATCGACGAGGAAGAGCTCACCGAAGCTTTCAACCAAATGAGTCTTGGACGAACTACCCCCACAGGTATGGAATCTCCTTTGGCAGGTCAAGAATCCCCAAGAATCCTAGAGAAGACATTGGAGCTGAAAGAGAGGCACAAGACAAGCTCTACATCAAAAAGTGATTCAAAGGGTAAAGATCAAGACCAAGGCACAAAGGACGTGGAAGATCTCTAAGAGACTGATCAAGCTATTCAAGAGAGACCCCAAGAACACTTCAAGAAGCCAGCAAAACCATCAGAATTGATCCAAGGAGCAGAGCAACAAGTGCTTCAGGAAGTGCATCAGGAAGTGGTTCAGGGAGCATCAACTCGTCTCAAGCCACGCCCAGGTAAGTTGTATTCAATTTATTCGATCTTTGCAGGTTCAAACAGTCCCAGCACTGCCTAGACACGTCTTCAATCACGAGAGTTTAAGTCTTAGAAGTAGTTTCCTTATTTGTGTTCTTTGTTTCCAAAAACACTAGTTTTCTTTGTTTCGCGTTTTATGAGTTTTGATGTTGCGTTTTTGCTTTAATTTTGGGCCTTAGGGCTAGCTGAAGGACTCTTATAAAGTCCCCCTGCAGCAGTTGTACGAATTTTTACCCTAGATTTTAATAAAGAGCCGTATTTCTTCATCTTCTTCTCCTTGAGTGTTCTTGAGAGAATAAGTCTTGTTCTTTGTCTTGTGTGTGTGATTCACCAAGGCTGAGTTCTTGTGCTGTATCAGAGATCAATCACAACTCTGTGGTGCACCTCACTCCATCATCACGATCCCTTAATCGATCCCACACGAGAGAAGCGACCGCCATCGTGTTAGATCTCCATCAACGACCATCTTTTCTTCACAAAAGAGAGCGACCGCCAGTTTGTGAAGCCATCCACGTCTATCCCAGCAAGCCTCACCACTGAGTCTTGTATCATCTGGTATCAGAGCCCAGTTCACGCTCACCCCCTGCCAGGTCCTATCGTTTCTTATTCGCCTGATTTAAATCTTGCACTAGTTCTTGTTTTATTTAATTTCCTTTAGTTAAAAAAAAAAAAAAAAAAAATCGTAGTTTGTTCCTGTTATTCATTTGTTTAGTCCTTTTGCTTATTAGTTTCGTCATAAATCTGAAAAAACCTATAAAAAGTTTGAGTTGAATCGTTTGTTTCTTGTTCTGCAGTACTTTCTGTAGCAGTTTGGTGTCAAGTCAAAAAAAAAAAAAAATCGTTTTTAATCGCTGATTTATTTTCTTGTCACTGCAATTCATTGTCTTAGGTTCTCAGATTATTATCTAAGTTGTTTGGTATTTATTTCCTTCGATTTCGTGGTACCTTTGACCTGTTTTAGTTTCTGTAGTAGTTTCTGTACTACAAGTCACTAAAGGAACACTATGGCTGGAGAAGGAGAAGTTCCACAAGATGCTATCATGGAGATGCTGAGGGCTATGAGAGAGGAGATGAGAGGCATTGGAGCTCGTGTCGGACGGTTAGAGCAACCTCAACCCCGAGTAGAAGAGAGGAATGTCCAAGATAGAGGGAACATTCGCGAGGATCGAGATGAAATACCGGACTTGAATGAAGAAGACGTACCACCTGATCCTTTGTGGCGTCGACACCCACGGAGAGAGGATCCCCTTAGGAGAGATCAAGCCAGACGTGAGGTACCTCGTGAAAGACATAATGAAGTAAAACTAAAACCTCCTACTTTTGCAGGAAAATCAAACCCGAGGTTTACATGGATTGGGAAAGGCGAATGGAGTACATCTTTCAATATTATGAATATGGAGAACGTAAGAAAGTAGCAGTAGCTGCCGCTCAACTCACGGATAATGCACTCTCATGGTGGGACAGGAATGTAGCTGACCGAAGGAGACAACATTTTGAACCTGTAGCTATATGGAGCGACATGAAATATCTCCTACGGTTAAGGTATGTGCCCGAACATTATCATAAAGACTTACAAAAACGTTTTCGTAAGTTATCTCAGGGAACCAGAAGCGTAGACGAGTACTATGAGGAGTTTGAGAAGTTAGTGAATGAGTTGGAGCTCGATGAGTCAGAGGAAGCGCTTATGGCTCAATTCATAGATGGGTTGCAAGAAAGGATTCAAAGGAAAGTGGAGAGAGCTAAGTATAATGGACTCAATGAGTTACTACATCTAGCTGTACAAGTGGAGCAACAAATCAAGCAAAAGACGTCATCAAACAGCCGCATTAGAAACAATCCGCCTTGGAATGCAAGCAACAACCGAGGCATAGATAAGGACAAAGCCGTGGACCACGACTCCAAATTCAAAAACAAAACCAATGAGGCCGCCAAGACATCTAAGCCCGAACCAGGTAAGTTCCCTAACACTAGTCAATCTCGTACTCGTGACATTACTTGTTTTAAATGTCAGGGTAGGGGACATTATGCGAGAGACTGCCCAAACCAGAGGGTGATGATTCTCACTTCTAATGGTGACTACGAGTCACAAGACGAGCAAGAGGAGGAGTCAAACACACATGATGAGGATGTTGAATATCCGGATGTAGGAGAACTCCTCATGATCCGCCGAACTTTGAGTGTGTCTGTCAATCCTGAAGAAAAGGTGCAACGAGAAAACATCTTCCACACTAGATGCACCATCAAGGACAGGGTATGTAACTTAATCATTGATGGAGGTTCATGTACTAATGTTGCTAGCAAGTATATGGTGGAAAAGTTAGGTTTTGTGAAGACAAAGCACCCAAGACCTTACAAGCTTAGGTGGCTTAATGATGATACCGAAGTAAGGATCGCTGAACAAGTCACTGTACCATTTAGCGTGGGAAAATACCAAGACCAAGTTGTTTGTGACGTGGTGCCTATGAAAGCCGGACATCTTCTTCTTGGGAGACCATGGCAGTATGACCGAGCTACGAGTCATGATGGACGCACCAACCGTTACTCTTTCACCCATAATGACCGTAAGTATAATCTTGCCCCACTTAGTCCATCAGAAGTTCATGAGTTACAAAAACACATGAATAAGGAGGTAGAGGTAAGGAATTCAAACCTTTATTTAAGCTCTAATGATGTTTGCAAAACCATGAGCGCCAAAGGCACCGTGCTACTAATGGTTTTCAAGGAATGTCTAAGTTCAGGTTTAGGTGAATTGGAGTTACCTGTGGAGGTGAAAGCGGTTTTGAATCGATATAAGGACGTGTTTCCGGATGAGATACCTCTAGGGCTTCCTCCAATACGTGGGATAGAACATCAGATTGACCTCGTGTCAGGCTCACCACTACCGAACAAACCAGCTTACCGAATGAACCTAGAAGAGTCCAAAGAGTTAGAGAAGCAAGTACGTGATCTAATGGACAAAGGGTACATCAGGGAGAGTCTCAGCCCGTGTGCTGTACCAGTTCTTTTGGTTCCAAAAAAAGATGGCACGTGGAGAATGTGTGTGGACTGTCGAGCCATCAATAATATCACCATCAAGTACCGGCATCCAATCCCGTGGCTAGACGACATGTTAGACAATCTTAGTGGTGCAATCATCTTTTCTAAAATTGACTTAAGGAGCGGCTACCACCAGGTTCGTATGCGAGAAGGCGACGAGTGGAAGACAGCTTTCAAGACTAAGCAAGGTCTCTACGAATGGCTTGTCATGCCCTTCGGGTTAACCAACGCACCAAGCACCTTCATGCGCTTGATGAACCAGGTTCTAAGGTCATTTATTGGTAAATTTGTTGTTGTCTATTTTGATGACATACTTATTTATAGTAAATGTCATTCTGATCATATTCAACACTTAGAGTTAATCCTGAAAACGCTTCGAAAGGAAGGCCTTTATGCTAACCTGAAGAAGTGCACCTTTTGTACTGACAAGTATGTGTTCTTAGGTTTTGTAGTGAGTAAACAGGGATTACAGGTGGATGAGGAGAAAATCCGAGCAATCCGTGAATGGCCTACGCCAACATCTATTGGGCACGTTCGTAGTTTTCATGGACTAGCAAGCTTTTACAGGAGGTTCGTTAGGGACTTTAGCACGGTGGCTGCACCAATGACTGCTGTAATCAAGAAAAATGTACCTTTCTCATGGGGAGAAGCTCAAGACCAGTCTTTCAACACGCTGAAGGAGAGGTTGACGCAAGCACCAGTATTAGCTTTGCCGGATTTTGAAGTCATGTTCGAAGTAGAGTGTGATGCTTCAGGTTTGGGAATTGGAGCTGTACTGCATCAGAGGAAGAGACCCGTGGCATTCTTTAGTGAAAAATTGAGTGGAGCTACATTGAATTATCCGACCTACGATAAGGAGCTTTATGCTTTGGTCCGAGCTCTTGAGACATGGCAGCATTACTTGTTGTCTAAGGAATTCATCATTCATACCGATCACGAGACTCTAAAGCATCTCAAAGGTCAGACTTCGCTTAAAAGGAGACACGCCAAATGGTTGGAGTTTATAGAAACATTTCCGTATGTGATAAAGTACAAGAAGGGAAAAGAGAATGTGGTGGCTGATGCTTTGTCCAGGAGATATGCTCTCCTAGCTACTATGGATGCTAAGGTGATGGGTTTTGAGCATATCAAGGAGCTTTATCAGGATGATCCCGAGCTAGCAGAGTGTTACAAAGACTGTGGTCAAGGAGTTTACAAAGCATTCTACCAACAAGATGGATTTTTGTTCAAAGACAAGCGGTTATGCATTCCTCAAGGTTCTATGCGAGAGTTGATACTTAGTGAAGCTCACGGTGGAGGTTTGATGGGTCATTTCAGCGTAGACAAGACCTTGGCTATAGTGATGGAACATTTCTTTTGGCCCCATCTCAAGAAAGATGTCGAGAGGTTTTGTGCCCGGTGCATTACTTGCCACAAAGCCAAATCCAGGTTACATCCTCACGGTCTTTACTTACCATTACCTATTCCTAACGCCCCTTGGGTAGATATTTCTATGGACTTTGTCTTAGGTTTGCCCAAGATTAGACACAAGGATTCCATCTTTGTTGTCGTGGACCGGTTCTCTAAGATGGCACACTTCATTCCGTGCGACAAGACCAATGATGCATCTCAAATTGCGGATTTGTTCTTCAAGGAAGTAGTGCGTCTCCATGGTATTCCAAGGACCATTGTCTCTGATCGTGACAACAAGTTCCTGAGTCACTTTTGGAGGACACTTTGGAGAAAGTTAGGTACCAAGCTGTTATTCTCTACGACTTGTCATCCACAAACGGATGGATAAACCGAAGTGGTAAACCGAACTCTCTCAACTTTACTTAGAGCCACCCTCGGTAAAAACATGGCAACATGGCTTGATTGCATTCCATTTATTGAGTTTGCTTATAATCGTGCCGTTCACTCGGGTACAAAAATGTCTCCTTTCGAGGTAGTCTATGGAATTAACCCCTTGTCTCCAATAGATTTAGTGCCTTTGCCACAGATAGAACAGGTTTGTCAAGATGGTTTAAGGCGAGGAGAAATCATCAAGAAGCTGCACGACAAGGCTAAAGATAACTTAGAAAAGAAGGCTGTCGACAATAAACGCAAGGCCGACCGGGGAAGGAAGGAAATGATATTTGAACCAGGAGATTGGGTCTGGCTACACATGAGGTCTGAGAGGTTTCCAACACAGAGAGCATCTAAGCTGGCTCCTAGAGGCGACGGTCCATTCAAGATTTTGGAGAAGATTAATGACAACGCCTACCGATTAGAGCTTCCAAGTGAGGTAAAAATTTCTCATACTTTTAAGTTTTGAGGACAAAACCTTCTGAAGAGGGAGGGAATGATGCGGACATCGACATTACAAGTGAATTACAGCCTGTACTACATCCTGTACCACATCCCGTACCAGAAGTTAAAGAAGGTCCTATGACACGTTCAAAGGCTAAACAACTCAGGAAAAGATTTAACTTAGCTGTACAATACCTTATGAGCTCCTCTCTAGAGCTGGAAGACATAAATTGGTCCATACCAACATTCTTTCAACCGCACCGTACCGGGAATGATCAAATCGACGAGGAAGAGCTCACCGAAGCTTTCAACCAAATGAGTCTTGGACGAACTACCCCCACAGGTATGGAATCTCCTTTGGCAGGTCAAGAATCCCCAAAAATCCTAGAGAAGACATTGGAGCTGAAAGAGAGGCACAAGACAAGCTCTACATCAAAAAGTGATTCAAAGGGTAAAGATCAAGACCAAGGCACAAAGGACGTGGAAGATCTCTAAGAGACTGATCAAGCTATTCAAGAGAGACCCCAAGAACACTTCAAGAAGCCAGCAAAACCATCAGAATTGATCCAAGGAGCAGAGCAACAAGTGCTTCAGGAAGTGCATCAGGAAGTGGTTCAGGGAGCATCAACTCGTCTCAAGCCACGCCCAGGTAAGTTGTATTCAATTTATTCGATCTTTGCAGGTTCAAACAGTCCCAGCACTGCCTAGACACGTCTTCAATCACGAGAGTTTAAGTCTTAGAAGTAGTTTCCTTATTTGTGTTCTTTGTTTCCAAAAACACTAGTTTTCTTTGTTTCGCGTTTTATGAGTTTTGATGTTGCGTTTTTGCTTTAATTTTGGGCCTTAGGGCTAGCTGAAGGACTCTTATAAAGTCCCCCTGCAGCAGTTGTACGAATTTTTACCCTAGATTTAAATAAAGAGCCGTATTTCTTCATCTTCTTCTCCTTGAGTGTTCTTGAGAGAATAAGTCTTGTTCTTTGTCTTGTGTGTGTGATTCACCAAGGCTGAGTTCTTGTGCTGTATCAGAGATCAATCACAACTCTGTGGTGCACCTCACTCCATCATCACGATCCCTTAATCGATCCCACACGAGAGAAGCGACCGCCATCGTGTTAGATCTCCATCAACGACCATCTTTTCTTCACAAAAGAGAGCGACCGCCAGTTTGTGAAGCCATCCACGTCTATCCCAGCAAGCCTCACCAGTGAGTCTTGTATCAATAGCACTGCAAGTTTCTTTTCCCTTGGAGCTGGAAGCCATGGATGAAACCCTTTTGTCCAACGAGTCAACCCTTGTTGCCAAAGTAGTGAATTTCCCATTTAGGTCGCCATACATCCCGTCAATCTTAGCATTAATCTCGGATGCACTCTTCTTATGACTCTCAATCAGTGATTGCATCATCCCCTCCAGCTTGTTCTCTTGAGGAGTAGCTGGTTTGTTGTAAGCTCCTTGTTGGCGTGGTGGATACACCACATCTTGGGGGTTCTCCACGTTATTGCTTCGATAGGAGAGATTTGGATGGTTTCGATAGTTGGGGTTGAAACCACCACGGTAACCTCCAACGTAGTTGAGCTCTTCCAAGTCTTCATCTTCTTCTCCACAAGTTTGCACCGGTTGTTGCTCACGCGCAAGAAGAAGGTTTACCTTCTGCGTGAGGTCCTTAAGTGCATCCGTCTCCACAGCCTTTACCTTCACTGATCGATCATACTCAGGAGCATGATCGCTATTGCTCCTTGCCAAGTTCTCGATAAGTGCCGTCGCTTGTGCCACCGTGTTGGTTGAAAAGTCTCCCTTGCTTGCCGTGTCAAGAGCCATTTGGTATTGGGTGTCAATACCGCCATAGAAAGTGGTCATGAGGCTTTCTTGAGTGTAACCGTGATGGGGGCAGTCCTTCACGTATTCTTTGAATCGTTCCCAAGCTTCATTGAAATTCTCAGTAGCCCTTTGCTTAAAGGCAACAATTTGGTTCCTCATACGTGCTGATCGGGCCTTCGTGTAGAAGTGGTTGAGGAACTTAGCTCGACACTCTTCCCAAGTGGTTATGGAACCGGGCTCCAACATCTTAAGTCATCGCAACGCCTTATCCGCAAGTGAGAATTTGAACAACGTCAGCCTCAGATAATCGTAGGGTACTCCATTGGCTTTCGTGGTATTGCACAGTGCTTCAAAAGCCTCGATGTGGTCCATCGGGTTTTCCGTGGGCAAGCCGTTAAAGCAACGGTTTTGGACGAGGTTGATCAAGCTATACTTGATCTCATAGTCCTGACGAGTGGGATTCGGAGGACGAAGCGCAGACCTATTAGCATAGAATCGGTCCGGTGTATCTTGCTCACCAAGTGTACGAGCAGGACGTGCAGCAGCACGAGGATCGATCGGTCCAAGTGGCAGATCGATCGGTCTGTCATCACGAGGATCGACCAGTCCGAGTTGTGGACCGATCGGTCCGGCGGCGGGCAGGACGGGTGGAGGATTGTTTCCTCCTTCGGCAGCTGGAAAGGCAAGTGGGTTACCGGCAGCAGCAGGTTGCACATCTTGGGGATTCATCTCAGCAGACTTAGTAGCTTTCCTTTTACTTCGTTCCAAACGCCCAAGTTCTTCGTTAGAGAGTGCAACTAAATCGGTAGCCTTGTGGCTTCTCAATTGCATGCACCTGAAGTCAAAAAACAGAAAAATAATTAGTATAATGCAGAAAATAAAAATCTTAGACTAAATTCAATTCTAAATCTCTAAAGGTATCTATTGGTCCCCGACAACGGCGCCAATTTGATCTCTTCCTAAACGGATAAACAAATAAAAACCTATCATACACTATACCGGATCAAAACGGTAATCATAGTAGTACTTTAGGGTCGAATCCACAGAGACCAGAGATACACTTTAAATCAATAGATTAAATTAAGCTAAGATAAAATAAGGATTTGATTTTCTAATCACCTAGCGATAAAATAAATAAGCAATAATAATAAAAGAATATTAGGCATAGGGAAACCATCCAGGATGTGACAAAACAATTAAATCAATTAGTAGAGAATATTAAAATACGTTCTAGAACTCAATTCACAATAAGACATCTCGCTCTCGCGCAAACACCTACTTAGTAATACTATATTAGAAAACCGCTCTCGCGCGTTCCCTAGAGTAATACTAGCATTAAGAATAGGATTGATATGTTCACAAGATGTCATGGCCCGGGCTTTCGCCTCAAGCCATAAAACCTTGCTCGACTAGTGTTGATTCCAGCGACTAAACACTACTTTCGTACCTAGTTTAATCACACAAGATCTTAGAACAAGTTAGCTACTCAAGCCCTAAGCATTAAGTATAACAATAGAAGAAGAACGATAAAGTAAATTCCCAAATCTAACAACCTAATAATCGGTCACAACCCTTCAGAGAAACCCTAGCCTAATAAAGAAACTACTCAAACATAAAAATAAAAGCAAAGATGGAACTAAAAAGAAACATCTTTAAAATAAAACTAAGAGTGTATTGAGAGGTGAATCTCTTACAAACTCTAAAGAGGAGAGAATGAATTGTGTATATTACAAGAGGCGAGCCCCTCTTTATATAGTAAAGGGAGAGAGACCGCAAAAGGAAAACAAGAGAGAAAATGGAAAAAATGAAAAATGGAAAAACTTGGAGAAGAGGGAAGCAGGGATCGATCGATTCTCGGTGTGGATCGGTCGATCCCACCGTCTTTTTGTCTTGGGCCAAGGCCTTTGATTGGATCGAACGGTCCATGGGCCTGGTCAGTCGGTTCCACCGCCTCTTCGAACGTGAGTCGCAATTCTTCACCGGATCGATCGATCCTTGGTGTGGATCGATCGATCCTCCTTTATTTCTTCACGATTGGTCGACTTCTTCGTGCTTAGCCCATTTGCACTCTTATTTGATCCAAAATCCTTTCTTTTCCAATATTCTCCTTGTAGACCTGTAAATCATTAATCAAAGCAAATAGTCCTAATATCTATCTAATATAGGTTAGTTGACTCAAAATACAATCCTAAAACATAGACTAAAAACGATAAAAATAAGACTCATCAGTCATGAACTCCAGTTGTGGAACTCAAATCGAACAAAACCTTTGCAAGTATAAAGATGAATTAGAGTAATTTTTAAAATTCTTGATATAAAGGTAATAGGATACTTACATTGCTCACAATGTTGGTGGGAGAATCAGGATCAAGTAGATGGGCGGGCTCTCCTTCTTTCGATTCTTTTCCACCATCAGGAGCATCATAGAACACATCGTCACCATCACGAAGTTTCTCCTATACCATTAACATGAAACTCTAAGTGGTAGTTCGTGTACAATTATGAAAAATTAACATAAGAAATTGGGATATGTGTGGAAAAATAACTATCATATTAATGTGTAGATGGTCATACCTGAGGAGAAGTGGCACCAATGTCATCCATTTCTTCATCAACAATTTTCTGCTCCATCACCGAACCATCTTCAAAGACTTTTCCTTCTTCCGTATTGTCAATAATTGTTGCGTCCTTATAAATATAGACATAAACACTCACATAAGCTTATAAATAAAAAAGATACTACTTCGAAGACGATATGATTATCAATATACATCGTCCTGCAGGGTTTCGTGGTGGGTGGAAGAGTCCTCGCCGTCATTTCCTTCTTCACCAATTTCAAAATTGGTATTGGCCTGCATTAAGAAACATAATAAACGCGTCATATTTAGTTATTTATGTACGTATACATTTATTAATGTACGTCCACATGAACATACCTGAAAACCGGCCTCAGATGGATCAGATTGTGCAGGAAGTGAAGAGTTCTTCTTCTTCAGCCTCTCAGATTTCCTTTTCTTCCCCGCTTTTGAAAGAGTAATAATTCTTCTCTTTTTCTTTCCACTACTCTTCTGAGGAGTGGTAGTACCTTTGGCAGCAAATGCAGCTTGTATCTCTTGACGGACAAACAATTTGAGGTCTTTTTGATATTGTTCCTGCTGGGCTGTTTGTTTTCTGAGAAACCGTCTTAGTTCTACTAGAAAAGGCTCAAACCTATCGTCGTCACCATCAGACACATTTGCATTACTTTCATCCACAACAGAACCAGTAGGTTTCTGTTTCTTTCTCCCCACGGTTGCCGGAACTTCCCTTTTTCTTTTGCCAACTTTACCTTTACCTACACAATAATATGAAGTTTCATATTACAATTAATATGTGAATCAAACCGTTTAACCAATCATAAAAAGGTAAAAGGAAGAGAGAATTTTGTTTTCACCTTTTTCACCAGGCCGAATCTGTTTCTCGCACTCATCATCACCGCCCCCCCATGTTGTCTCCTCCCATTTGTGGTCAGAATTAATAAGATTTAACATGTAGTCAACTTTTGGATCTTCTCTTTCATCCTTCCATACAAAGTCATCCTCGGAGATTGGATCCTTGGACTCGATAATACATCGCACTACAACCTTTAAATAAATAGAATAATATAAGTTAGTGTACGTAATATTAATATATTGTGTACGTATACTACGTATGTAACTTACATCTTTAGCAGCCTCGCATTGGAGGATGCTGGCTGTACGGATGGGACGCAGATTCGCCAAATCATGGATACTCCTCTTTGTAAACCTGGCAGGGCCTCCTTCATCCGGTGGTAGTAGCTTACATAGCGATGGTACAGCTGTAAAAGCTAGGAGCTGGAGAGCGAGAGGGAATCCATGGCAAGCCAAAGACGTTTGCTTCAAAGAAGCCACAATGTTCTCCACGTCTTTCTCGGTCCTAAACCCGGATATCGTCTCTAACGTCCGGTAAAATGAGATTCTTCCCCATGGGTATCTGCTGAAAAATTCAATATCTTTAGTCATCTCCACTGTTTTTTTTGAAGGTTTCACGGGCTGCGTGTAACATGTCAGGATGCCATCTACAATGATGATAAGAGATAGAGTTAATTTCTTCCAGGGTTCAATCTTCTCTCGCTCTAATTTTTTCACCAAGTCAGCCACTGTTGGATTTTCATCTTCCTCAAAAATCTGTGACCAAACTGTATTGCATCCTTCTTTAGTTTTAACCACTTCGGCCACAGCTCTCTTTTTCGGATACTTGCCACATTCCAGTCCTGTTAGAATAGCGAATTCGCGTAAACCAAACCTTATCGGATGACCACCAAATACAAACCACATCTCGCGCTTCTTATTTGTCACCAATTGACGGGACACCATTCCAAGCACTAGCTTCCCGGAAAAAGAACATCTGTTTGGAGGTATTGTAAATAGCTTCCCAAAAGGAGAAGCTAAGAGCCAATCCGAGAGGGTAAATGTTCATCAATAACATCCTTCATGCTTCAAATCCCTGCAAAATAGGTTTTGCACCACAACTGAATCGAATGCAAAATTTAGACAATGTAACAAAATGTACACAATTAGGGTTATTTTTCCCATCCGCAATTCGCATACGTACACAGACAATGTCTAATTTCAAAATTCAGTTTGAATTTTGGCGGATAAGCGGTTCACAAATATAGAAATTGAAACTCAAGAAAATATTCACGAATATTTTTCATCAGTTTTTGGGGAAATCGCAAACAAGAATAAGGTAAACTGTTAAAATTGGAAATCGGATTACTGTTAGGTGATATTACCTTCTTTTATCGGCGGAGCAACCTATGTCAAATCGGAAGCACTTTTCCGGGGAGTTCCACTTCCTTCAATTGGACTTTTATTTCGATTTTTGGTCGAAATTGTGAGGAAAACGGAGACAGAAGCACAACCCACCCCCCACTACTCTTTTTCTTACACTATTCTGAAACCCAAACCCCAACCCACCGCTGACTTCTCAACTAAATCTCGCCGGATGTCGATTGGTCGTGAAATTAAACGAACCCAACAATAGATTGTTTCTTTCCGACCACGATTTGAGATTTACAAAGAAGATTGGAAGTTAGATTTCAAATCTTCGGCCAAGAAACCGGTATCTCTCCCTTTCGCTCCTCTCTGCAAATCGTGTTTTTATTTTCGTGAACAGTTACTTTTTTTTCCTTTTCCCTTTCTTTATATTTCTCACTCTCAAACATTATTTTGCTTTTTAAAACAATCCAACTCTTAGTCAGAGGAAACCGAACCAGCACAGTTTCCCTCAGTAAGGGCAAATTTGTCCGAAAACATCCTTGTGGCCAAAACGTGAGAGAGAAAGTTGAGTTTGCCAAACCGTGCAACTTTGGTCAACATAAGTGACAATCCTGAAAATTTCTTTATATAATGTCATATAGTACTCGTACGAAGCCGACGAAGAAAATAAACAAAAATGAATCAGACAGAGCTTCAAAAGAGATTTGGAGACGGTGACGACATAAGAACAGAAGTCAGAAGTTTCATATCTTCACTTCCTTTAGACACAAACGACCAAGGGAGGAAGCTCTGCAACTACCAAGGATGTTGGTACTACTATAAGACTGTCCAAGCAATTCTTGATTTCCAGAAAAACTTTAAGCCGCTTGACACAGACATAATAGTCAGCTCATGCCCCAAGTCCGGCACGACTTGGCTCAAGGCCCTCACATTCGCTTTACTTCATAGGTCAGAGAATGATCTTTTGAGCCATCCTCTTACCTCTGATAGCCCTCACGGCCTTGTACCCTTCCTCGAGATGGATTTGTATTACAATAGCTCAGCACCGGACCTGCCCAAACTCGCATCATCTCCAAGGTTGTTCTCGACCCACATGCCGCTTCATACTCTGAGGGAGCCCCTCAAGGACTCTCCTTGCAAGATTGTCTATGTATGTAGGAACATGAAGGATGTATTAGTGTCGCTTTGGCAGTTTAAATCAAGACTTGAGAACAAAGAAGCTGAAAGAAGCAGTCTCGAGTCTATAGTCGAGTCGTTTTGCAAAGGAGTTCAGTATTCTGGACCTTACTGGGATAATGTTTTGGGCTATTGGAAATGTAGTTTGGAAGATCCAAAGCATGTTCTTTTCATGAGGTACGAGGATCTCAAATCTGAGCCTTATGCCCAGGTCATGAGACTTGCCGACTTCTTAGGTTGTCCTTTTACTCAAGAAGAAATACATAGCGGATCTGTTGAGAAGATCTTGGGCTTGTGCTCTCTAGGCAATCTGAGCAATTTGGACATCAACAAGACCGGAATAGCGTGGAACAACGCGGATAACAGTATCTTCTACCGCAAAGGGGAAGTTGACGATTGGAAGAATCATCTCACTACTGAAATGGTGAACAAAATCGACATGATCATCCACGAGAAATTTCAAGGTTCGGGCTTGAAAATGTGAAGTGTGCTTTCTTTCTTTGATGTATCCTAATAAAAAACAACTTTCATTTGTTATGTTATTTTGTTGTATGATTCGTAACGTCTTTCAAATTGTTACTTTTATCAACTTTAATTCTTTGATGCAAATGGGTATGTATTGTCCCTGATTCTTGGAGTGTTTGTTTGGTTACTATAAGACATGTAAAACATTTTGTAATAAATAGATGAGAATAAGAATTCAAATGTGTTTAAGATGAAGTGAATTAAATTCTATAAAAATGATGTTACACGATTATAATTAGGTAAAAATAATTTAATAAAAATATTGTTTTGGGAGATTAGGTAAGTAGGTCTAACAAGTTGTTTGCTTGGTAGGCGACTCTCTAAGACGTCTTGGTCGTAAATGATTAGAAGCAAACAAAATTTGACCTACTTTGTCATTAATAAATAATACTTGCTCTCTTTATATAATTCAAAAAAATATATATATATACTTGTTAATTAATTGATACCTTTATGTTAAATTAATATATGATTAATGGGAAAAATCCCGAAAAATACCCCATCTATTTTTTATTTGGACGTTTAATACCTAAGGTTTTTCGGTTGGAATAAAAATACCTCATTTAATTATGTTTGGTCGAAAAATACCTCATCTTTAAAATGTTGGTGGATTCGAACCCATGACTTAACAGCCGTTAATGACTGTTACGGAATCAGTTAACGGTGTTAAATTTTAACCCCATATATTGTAATCGCTATATAGAATCGTTGTACAAAACATTAAGAAAATATCGTCATGGTCTAGTGGTCACATACATTTATAGTTGTTATCACATCCCGGGTTCGAATCCTAACTTTTCCTTTTCATTTTTTTTCCTCTTGATTAAATGGCATAATGGTAAATTTTGTTAATCTATTCATCATCTTCTTCGTCTATAAGAACAATAAACCAGAAAACCCTAATTTGGATAAATGTCAAAGCTGGAGAAATTATAAAAAACCAACCCAATCAAGTAACTTTTTGATGAATCATCAAAAACTAAAAAACCCAATTTCGACAAATTACATCAAATAAAAAAACTAAGCTAAAGCATTTGAATTCCAAAGGAGATCTGATCTTACAATAATCAAATCCAAAAATGAAGAATCGAGATCCACAAGTTGCATCAATCACCAGAAAAATGGATGGATCTAGCAAACGATTGGGAAAGAGAAACAAGGAATTAAATCAATAAACGAAATTAAGAAAAGCAAAAGCAAATACACAAGAATTGAAGCTTCTCAGCTTTAGAAAGACTGAAAGAGCAACACAGTGAGAAGGCGAAGAAGATGGAAAAAATAAAAAAAAATTGAAAAACAGGAAAAAAAATCATTGCTGGGAGGAATTGAACTCACGTTAATAATATCTACAATTAACCACTAGACCACGAAGATATTTTCTCAAAATTTCGTACAATGATTCTATATATCGATTACAATATATGGGGTTAAAATTTAACACTGTTAACTGATTCCGTAACAGTCATTAACGGCTGTTAAATCGTGCGTTCGAATCCACCAACATTTTATAAATGAGGTATTTTTCGACCAAACATTATTAAATGAGGTATTTTTATTCCAACCGAAAAACCTTGGGTATTAAACGTCTAAATAAAAAATAGATGGGGTATTTTTCGGGATTTTTCTCTATGATTAATCTAAATATTCTGATTAAGATTTGTAATTTAGTGATCTATGTTTGTATACAAATCTAAATGTTGTTGATGAAAAATTTAATACAAATGTTTTATTTTCACATTTGGATATTTTGTAAGCAACAATGGAATCATCAGTTAGTAATTGTTAATAACTTTTTATTAGTCACTTAGCATAAAAAAAAATAATTTTTTTTTAGACCTACCGACGACATTCTCACACAAATGGAACTAGTTCAGATATGGGAGAAACTAACTGTAAAAGAATTGGACAAGACCTATGTTTCAGCACACGACTTTCTTGCTGACATTGAAGGTAATTATGTCTGATCAAGTGATCATAACTACCAACCTTACAAAAACCTTTGGATTAGAGATTTGCTTTCTTATAAAAAAAAATATTGGAACCAAGTGGTGGTGGTCTAGTGGTTTCCACTTGAATAGCAATTGCCTAGTGGGTATAGGGCTCTATTAGAAAATTTGACGAATGGACTACTCGACGGCTATATTCACCATGAAGAATTAGTCGGGGGAAAAAGTCCGGATCATCTATGATTATTAAAAAAATATAGTAGATTAATCTAATAAGGTGGATTAGTATTAAAACCGAAATGTAAAATTTGGTCATACTAAGTACTTATTTTCTTTCATTAAACATTTCATAAAGCCGACCCATTTATCTTTAGATTAAATTAAATTATGAGATATAAGCTAAATTGAGGTTAAATTGAGGCTAGACCTGGGCGTTCGGGTTCGGTTCGGATTTTCGGCTTTTCGGATTTATCTCTCTATAACTCATTTGGGTATTTTATATATTCGGGTCAGGTTCGAATTCGGTTCGGGTTTGGATACCGGAAATATCAAAGTATTTATTAAATCAATGTGAAAATGTTATTTACATTTGTATATGCAGATACGGAGAGATCACACCAAGCGGGATTAGGACACTTTTATCACATATACTACGAAGGTTGTCTCACAGATCATGAAGTCGGAGACGACGAAGAAGCTTCTAAACTCTATCCGGACGTGAAGTACACCCGCATGGATGACTATTTGAAAATTTTCGTATAATTTGGTCGAACCAGCAGACAAATAGTCAATACACATAAAACATATCGCCATCGTCATTTCTTATTTTAGCATTTTTGTTTGTCTTCTGTGTTTATCTAAAATTTGGTGTGTATCCGCATCAATTACTTATTATGTACCTTTTTATTAATTACTTACACAACTATTTTAACGTAACAATTCCAAATCATATTTTAGAGAGGTGTATATGTATATTATTTCTTTATCGTAGATTATGACTTGATTGAAGTTGTATATGTATTATAAATTTATAATAAGGTGGCAAGTAAAACAATACTCAATTACTCATCAACTATACTCCTATTTTTTTTTTTTTTCAGATCAACTATACTCCTATATGAATATGATTTGATTAGATAAAGTACAAATGAAAGAATATTTTAAAAATTATTTTTCATTATTTATTATTATCATTTTAATTATTTCCTTTTAATATATAGTAGATGCTCACTCCTTTTCATGCATGTTTTAACATTTTCACTTATTACCCTTTACTTTAGTAAATTGAATTAGCTGAGATAAAAATGATATATTTTGTTGACAAAAAAAATAATAATGTTACGAAAGTGAAAAGAATAGAAGCGTCGCAAATGTTGAAAATCATATCGACATGTTTTTCATTCGTATGTTTTAATATTATTTTGTGTGGAGCCCACCGTCACTATGCAGCATAGCAGGGGCGGACCCAGAAAATTATTTGACAGGGTGCAAAATATGAAGAAAATATTTCACAGGTGACATTCGAACCCTTTACCTCTTGAATTAGTGGTGGCATTCCAAACCATTGTGCCATTACATCTATTATTTTCTATTTAAAACATCAAATATCTATATTTTAGTGGGTGCAACTGCCACCACATCCTCCAACGTAGGTCCGCCACTGCAGCATAGTAATTTACTTTTTCTACCTCTATATATACGAACGATTTCGTTCGTTTGTAAACACAACAATTCACAACTTCATAACTTCAATAATACGAAGTAATTCTCTCTTCCTCTCGCTTTCTTTTTATTCAGTATCCCGATCCTTCTGCGGGTATAATTTTCTCTTCGTTATTTATTTATATATCCACCATAAAATCAAATACTCTTATATAACAAATAATAATAATAAATTAGCATAGAGTTTTAAATTTTAAACTAAACTGAATTATTTCCACCAAAAAAAAACTAAACTGAATTATTTCCTAACTACTACGTTGCTTTTCATTTGGTTTACAAATAGAGATGTGTCGCGATTGTGCTATATAATGTCAAATACTCATAGGAAGCTGAAGAATAAAAAAGACAAAAAAAAAAAAAAAAAAAAAAAGACAACAAAAATGAATCAGAGAGAGCTTCAAAAGAAGTTTGCAGACGATGAAGACACAAGAACAGAAGTCAGAAGTTTGATATCTTCACTTCCTTTAGACACAAACTTCTCAGGGAAGAAGCTCTGCAACTACCAAGGATGTTGGTACTACTACAACACTCACCAAGCAGTTCTTGATTTCCAGAAACACTTTAAGCCACTTGACACAGACATAATCGTCAGTTCATGCCCCAAGTCCGGCACGACATGGCTCAAGGCCCTCACATTCGCTTTATTTCATAGGTCAGAGGATGATCTTTTAAGTCATCCTCTTACCTCTGATAGCCCTCACGGCCTTGTACCTTTCCTCGAGTTGAAATTGTATTACAAAAGCTCAGCACCGAACCTTCCCAAACTCTCATCATCATCAAGGTTGTTCTCGACCCACATGCCGTTTCATACTTTGAGAGAGCCCCTCAAGGACTCTCCTTGCAAGATTGTATACGTATGTAGGAACATGAAGGATGTATTAGTGTCGCTTTGGCATTTTAGATCAAGAATTGAGAACAAAGAAGCTGAAAGAAGCAGTCTCGAGTCTATAGTCGAGTCGTTCTGCAAAGGAGTTCACTATGCTGGACCTTTTTGGGACAATGTTTTGGGCTATTGGAAAGGCAGTTTGGAAGATCCAAAACATGTTCTTTTCATGAGGTACGAGGATCTCAAAGCAGAGCCGTATGCTCAGGTCATGAGACTTGCCGACTTCTTAGGTTGTCCTTTTAGTCAAGAAGAAATACATAGCGGATCTGTTGAGAAGATCTTGGACTTGTGCTCTCTAGGAAATCTGAGCAATTTGGACATCAACAAGACCGGAAAATCGTGGACCAACTTGGATAACAGTATCTTCTTCCGCAAAGGGGAAGTTGATGACTGGAAGAATCATCTCACTACTGAAATGGTGAACAAAATCGACATGATCGTTCACGAGAAATTTCAAGGTTCGGGCTTGAAAATGTGAATTATCTATTATATGTGAAGTTTGCTTTCTTTCTTTGATGTATCCTAATAAAAGCAACTTTCATTTGTTGTATGATTCGTAACGTCTTTCAAATTGTTACTTTTATCAACTTTCTTTGATGCAAATGGGTATTATTACTGATTCTTGGAATGTTTGTTTGGTTTTTTACACTACAAGATATGTATAACATTTTGTTTAAAATTCCAGTTACCCGAATTACAGATTAAATAATCTAACCTTTGATATGTTTTTAGAATATTAGGTAAGTAGGTCAAGCAAATTGTTTTTTGGTAGGCGACTCTCTAAGAGCATCTTTATTGGGAAACTTTTATTTACTTCTTAAGCAATGTTTTATTATATAATTTATGTTAAGAGAAAGAAGAGAGAGAAGAGAAAGAAGAGAGCACACAATAATTCCCCCGGCCCAATAATATGCTGACATGTGCACGTAAGATACAATTCTTAAACTTCTTAAATAAGACTTGTATCTTGGCAACTTTTTCATTTTTCAATTATTTTATTAGCTTTTAATGCTAAGATACATGCTGAAAATACACCGATAAGGATGGTCTAAGACGTCTTGGTTGTAATTGATTAGAAACAAACAAAATTCGACCTACTCCCAGCCTTATATTATTTCCAAAACATACTCGTTAATTGATACCTTTATACTGATATTAATATATGGTTAATCCAAAGATTCTGATCAATATTTGTAATCCTTTAGTAATCTATGAGTCACGTAGCATTAAAAAAATCGACCATGATACAAGAATGTTCCACGCTCTTATACCTAAACAAGCGCAGAGCAAGTTCACAATAAAGTCCAAAGCTTTTACAGACGAACTTAAAACACTTTTGAGTTTATTCTATTTATAATTAAAATTCAATGAATCTCACGAATCAATGAATTTTTAAAATAAGAAAAGGGCATTGCTACCGTAATTTATTAGGAAGAAGATAAGAACGAAACAAATGAAAGAAAAAGAAAAACCACATTATAAACTCACTTAAGAACAAAACCTATATTTTCACGTCTAATAATAATAGTCTTCTGTCCAAGTATGCGTTGCATCAAATTAACCTTTAGGTCACCCCACAAGGCTTGATTCAATTGTCTGAACATTTTCTTGAACTCCTCAATACAACAATTAATTCTTGGATACATTTTCATAAACTTGTTTAACGTATCCCATAACTATTTTGCATTTTCTAACGAAAGAGCGAAAGAGTATACTCCTTGAATCGATGTTTCAAGAAACTCTTCAATCAGTGCGATTCAAGTTTATTTTCTTGAAACCATGTTTCTTTTTCCTTGAAAGTAACAGTAGCAGATGCCGTTTTGGAGTCTTCCTTTGCTCTCAGTCGTTGTCCGTGTTAGTAACTTTTAACCCAAAATTCAAATAACTAAAGTTTTCCAACTCTTTAATGTTATTACATTTGAGGACTAAAATTCAATAGTTTTTACTTTTTCTTAAATCATCAAAGCAATGATCATATCGAAATATTTTCTTAATTTTTTTTTTTTTGGATAACCCAGGTATCCAAGTCCAATGGGTCCAGACTAGCCCACTGCGTGATAACAGTGATAAGCTAGGTAAAATAATTTCATCAACCCGATTATCGCTAGAAATAGTCTCTTAATTTTGAAACATCTTTTTCTTCTCTTACAGAGATTAGCTTTATCTTCAAGACAAACTCTCAAAGATACGATTATTACCTATGACTGTATGTTTCTCCATAGTTCCCATCATCGGCATTTGATTGTTATAAACAACACATTGAAACATTATAACATTCAGATTCAAAACTAAAATTACACAGACATTATAAAAAAAAAAAAAAAAAAAAAAAAAAAAAAAACTAAAATTACACATCTGATGTTATATATTGAACCCATATTAGTGGCGGACCCAGCCAAAAAAATAAGTGGGGGCAGAAAAATGTTTTAACCCAACCAAGAAAATAAGTGGGTACATAAAAATGTTTAAAGATGGAATTGAACGTCTCACCTCATAGACTTAAGAGCTATACTTTAACCAATTTGCCACTCTAACCATTTTGTCCTATGTAAATTTTTTATTTTTTTAAATTTAAGTGGTGGCAGCTGCCACCCCTAACCTCTACTTGGGTCCGCCGGCCATATATTGTTTTCACACTATTAAAATAAAGCAGTCGTAGTATAATACTTTGCGGTAGTCAAAAAGTTCGTATCAAGATACATATATACAGTACTAGTACTTATCACTAATAAAATTGCAAGTAAACAAAAAATGTCGATTGTTTTAGTTTATGTCGCTTGTGCTTGAACTATATTTTAAAAAATTTTAGTGAACTATTTATGAAATATTAAATTAATACATAAAATTTTAGCGCTTTTTACCATCAGAATTCGGAATGGATCCTCCACGAATGGGACATGCAGTTCCGCCTGGAAGAGAAACGTTCGATAAAAAAATGTAAGTACGTAATGCAATCGAGGCCGCCGGAATCCCCCACACATACCTCGTCGAAGCTTGTTTCGCCGCATATTTCGTCGAAAATTTATCTCAAATGGGAACTTTGATCCCTCCAAATTAAAACAAAGAGTTGCTATTTATGGGGATGGAAATGTTAAAGGTACAACTCTTATGACAAACTCTTTTCATTTGAATCACTTATATTTTATAATTATGAAATAGTCTAGTCACGTACATATATACTAACAAGAACTACTTTAACCATTTTTATTCCCATTTATTAGTGGTGTTCGTTAATGAAGATGATATGGCAAAATACACAGCAAAGACGCTTAACGATCCTCGAACGATGAATAAAACTGTGTATGTTAGACCTACCGACAACATTCTCACACACATGGAACTAGTTCCGATATGGGAGAAACTAACCGGAAAAGAATTGGACAAGACCTATATTTCGGCACACGACTTTCTTGCTGACATTGAAGGTAATTAAGTCATGATCAACATAACTAACAAAAAAAAACCTTTGGATTAGAGATTTTCTTTTACATCTCTTATAAAACAAAATATTAGAGCTAAGTGGTGGTGGTCTAGTAGTGGTTTCCACTTGAGTAGCAATTGTGTGGTAGGTTTTTACTAAATCATTCTATTTAACTAGTCGAAAATATGTCATGCTTTAAGGCCATTAGAATATTCGGCGAATAGACTACTCGACGGCTACATTCACCATGAAAAATTAGTCAGGTGGTAAAAGTTTTGGATCATCCCTGGTTATATTAGATTAGTCAGGTACTCAGAATATATATATTAGATTAATCTAATAAGATGGATTAGTATTAAAAC
This sequence comes from Erysimum cheiranthoides, assembly GCA_011420285.2. NCBI lineage: Eukaryota > Viridiplantae > Streptophyta > Magnoliopsida > Brassicales > Brassicaceae > Erysimum > Erysimum cheiranthoides. Next base: position 9,256,807 of record CM022177.2, read on the forward strand.
CTAAATGTAAAAGTTGGTCATACCAAGTATTTATTTTCTTTCATATACATCTCATAAAGTCGATCGACCCATTCATCTTTTAGATTAAATTAAATTATGAGAAATGAGCTGATTTGAGGCCAAGTATTTATTAAATTAAATCAATGTGAAAATGTTAATTAGTAATTACATTATAAATGCAGATAAGGAGATTTCACACCAAGCGGGATTAGGACACTTCTACCACATATACTACGAAGGTTGTCTCACAGATCATCAAGTCGGAGACGACGAAGAAGCTTCTAAACTCTATCCGGACGTGAAGTACACCCGCATGGATGACTATTTGAAAATTTTCGTATAATTTGGTCGAACCAGCATACAAATACACATAAAAACATCGCCATTGTCATTACTTATTTGAACATTTTTGATTTGTTTTTCCCATTATCTAAAATTAGGTGTGTACCCGCACTATGTGGGAAATAAATATCACAACTATTTGTTATGCACTTTTATTCACTTACACCTATTTTAACAATTCTAAATAATATTTTAGAGAGTCACATTTTTATACGTTTTTATTATAAATATCTGTTATATATATATAACTACGGGTACTTTTTTTTAGACGGACATGAGATGGTGAACGGATCAAAGACGGGTAATGGATATTAGTGACCAACCTTACCTAAAACAATAGACTTGATTAGATATTCGTAGCATCTTAAGTACAAACTAAATGTATTGTTTTCAAAATAATTTTTCTTTATCGTAGATTATGACTTGATTGAAGGTGTATATATATGTACTATAATAAGGTGGCTAGTAAAACATCTCTATACAATTATTTGAGCAATGTTAAACAATTTTTAACCAATATTTACATGTGATATTACAAAAAATGCCAATATAGTTTTGCATTTTTATTAGCAACATAAAAAAATCGTTTTGTAACTTAAATTACTAATTGCAAATATTACAAAAGCAAAAAAAATTAAAATCAAAATTTGTAATATATGGTTAGTTTAACCAAAAAGATTTACACAATCATTTACCATATAATGTTCGCAGCATATTCTTATAATATCCTCTAATCTCTACAATTTTGTAAGAATAATAAATTTTTGAACTAAATCATATATAATCTCCTCGAAATCAAATCTGTTTTATATCATACTTTAAATTTCATAAAACATACTTAAAATAATTCTAAAAAATAGTATCTCATGACTAAAATATCTTTTCAACAAAAATTTAAAACATTCTAGATATTTTTAACTTGCTAAAACAAATTTAAGTACTTGCGGATTATGTTATAGAACGGGTTAAAATTTACAGAAATATGATTATATAGTTTTTCACGGGTTGGTCTACTAAAACACAAAATAGTATAGAATAGTCTGATAGAAGAAGAGTTAATGAGAAAAATACTATATAATTTGAATAATATTAGAGAAATTTCAATAAATGTTATAAATTTATTAGATATTTGTATGAAAAAAATGTGTCACAACACAAAACCTACGGTATATGAAATTCCAAAAACAACAACTATTTACTAATCTAACATTTTAATATTTGAATCACATAATAAACTATCCACTAAATCAATATCAAATAAATTATCATACACAAATATTTAAAAAAAAAAACAAGCATTTATAACCCCACGGTGCATCATAAGTCACTAATATTATAATTTATACTCATCAGTCATCACTTAATATTATAATTTATAAAATTGTAATACAAGTTCAATAAATTGTGAATTAGTAACCAAGAACCAAACTCTTTTTACCATCACCAAAAAACTGTTTTCGTCACTCCATAGTTTTATCTATTTCTTTCGGACAATAACGTAATGAGATCCATTAGCATTCTATAATTTCGTGTTAGCTCTATTCTTTTTTTATTTTATTTGTCAACATGTTAACTCGATTTCTTTTGTGATAAAACATAACACATTTTAATGTAATTCACTCAAAAACCAACTTACCAAATTTATATTATCTAAATTAATTGAAATATTAACCCGCGGTGGACTGCAGGTCCATTACTAGTTACAAATTATAACATTACTCAATTACTCATCAACTATATTCCTGCAACAATATGATTTAATATATAGTAGATGCTCACGCCTTTTCATGTTTTAACATATTCACTTATAATATACGTACCGTTCAAAAACTACTCTTTACTTAATAAACTAAATTAGCTGTGATAAAATTGAGAGTGTATAAAAAACTGCATACAAACAATTACTCTTATGACATGTAGGGAAATAATGATAATTTTTTAAATAAACTATATTTCCTAACTACTACGTTGTTTTTCATTTGGTTTATAACAACACGTTTACATATATATAATGATGTGTTGTGATTGTGAATATATAATGTGAAATACTCATACGAAGCTGAAGAAGAAAATAAACAAAAATGAATCAGACAGAGCTTCAAAAGAGCTTTGGAGACGATGAAGACATAAGACCAGAAGTCAGAAGTTTGATATCTTCACTTCCTTCAGACACAGAGGTCCAAGGAAAGAAGATCTGCAACTACCAAGGATGTTGGTACTACTACAAGACTCTCCAAGCAGTTCTCGATTTCCAGGAAAACTTTAAGCCACTTGACACAGACATAATAGTCAGTTCATGCCCCAAGTCTGGCACAACTTGGCTCAAAGCCCTCACATTCGCTTTACTCCATAGGTCAGAGGATGATCTTTTGAGCCATCCTCTTACCTCTAATACCCCTCACGGCCTTGTACCCTTCCTCGAGTTGAAATTGTATTACAAAAGCTCAGCACCGGACCTGCCCAAACTCGCATCATCTCCAAGGTTGTTCTCGACCCACATGCCGTTTCATACTCTGAAAGAGCCCCTCAAGGACTCTCCTTGCAAGATTGTGTATGTATGTAGGAACATGAAGGATGTATTAGTGTCGCTTTGGCAATTTAGATCAAGAATTGAGAACAAAGAAGCTGAAAGAAGCAGTCTCGAGTCTATAGTCGAGTCGTTCTGCAAAGGAGTTCACTATTTTGGACCTTTTTGGGACAATGTTTTGGGCTATTGGAAAGGCAGTTTGGAAGATCCAAAGCATGTTCTTTTCATGAGGTACGAGGATCTCAAAGCAGAGCCTTATGCTCAGGTCATGAGACTTGCTGACTTCTTAGGTTGTCCTTTTACTCAAGAAGAAATACATAGCGGATCTGTTGAGAAGATCTTGGACTTGTGCTCTCTAGGCAATCTGAGCAATTTGGACATCAACAAGACCAGAAAATCGTGGACCAACATGGATAACAGTATCTTCTTCCGCAAAGGAGAAGTTGATGACTGGAAGAATCATCTCACTACTGAAATGGTGAACAAAATCGACATGATCATCCACGAGAAATTTCAAGATTCGGGCTTGAAAATGTGAGTTATCTATCATATGCATGTGAAATGTGCTATCTTCCTTTCTTTGATGTATCCTAATAAAGCAACTTTCATTTAATTTGTTATGTTATTTTGTTGTATAATTCGTAACGTCTTTCAAATTGTTACTTTTATCAACTTTCTTTGATATGGAAATGGGTATTGTATTATTGATTCTCGAAATGTTTGTTTGGTTACTACAAGATATGTAGAACAATTTGTGATAAATGGATGAGAATAAGAACTTTAATGTGTTTAAGAAGAAGAAAAAAATAATGTTACACGATTATTAGGTAAACATAATTTCATAAAAATAATGTTTTTGGAATATTAGGTAAGTAGGTCAACCAAGTTGTTTCCTTGGTAGGCGACTCTCTAAGACTTCTTGGTTGTAAATGATTAGAAGCAAACAAAACTCAACCTACTCTGTCATTAATAAATAATATTCGCTCTCTTTATATCATTCCAAAAAAAAAAAAATTGTTAATTGATACCTTTATGTTAACATTAATATATGAATAATCCAAATATTCTGATCAAGATTTGTAATTTAGTGATCTATGTTTTGTGTGTTACCGTCTGAATTCAAATCTAAATGTGGTTGATAAAAAAATTAATCCAAATGTTTTATTTGCAAATTTGGATATTTTGTAGATAATGACGGCATCATTAGTTAGTAATTGTTATAACTTTTTAGTAGTCACTTAGCATAAAAAAATCGACCATGATACAAGAATGTCGCATGCTCTTATACCAAAACAAGCGCAGCAGCGTAAGCACAATAAAGTCCAAAGCTTATACAGACGAACTTAAAACGTTCTGAGTTTACTCTATTCATAATTAAAATTCAACGAACCTTACAAATCAATGAATTTTTAAAATAAGCCAGGAAAATTTCTACCCTAATTTATTAGGACGAAGATAAGAAGGAATCAAATGAATCAAAAGAAAAAAAATAAACCCCATTAAAAAAAAGAAAAACTCACTTAAAAACAAAGCCTATATTTTCACGTCTAATAATAGCCAAATAGTCTTATATGTCCGAATATGTGTTGCATCAAATTAATCTTTAGGTCACCCCACAAGGCTTGCTTCAATTGTATGAACATTTTCTTGAAAACTCGTCAATACAACATTTGTTGGATATATTTTCATAAACATGTTTAACGTATCCCATAACTATTTTGCGTTCTCTACGAAAGAGCGAAGTATACCTCTTGAATTGATGTTTCAAGAAACCCTTGAATCAGTGTGATTCAAGTTTGTTTTCTTGGAACCATGTTTCTTCTTCCTTGAAAGTTGTTGCAGCAAATGCTGTTTTGGAGTCTTTTTGCTCTCTTTGTCCGTGTTAGACGTTCTTTGTCCGTGTTAGGCGGACCTACTTGAAGTCTTGTGAGTCAGCTAACCGTAGTAACTTTTCCAAATTTCATCAGTCCATTAAGTATAATGATAGTGACCCATTTCGTTTGGTTTCGTTACCGCATTATTCATAAATTTTCAGTTAAAACTTTTAATCCAAAATTCAAATAACTAAAGCTTTTCTAACTTTTTTTTTAATGAATGTAAAATTTATTCAACCAAAAAACCTTGTTTAATTTACATTATATGCAACCGATTATGAACTAAAATTCATCACCCAGATTTTCGCTAAGCCATGGACTAAAATTTACTAAAATTCAATAGTTTTTACTTTTTCTTAAATCATCAAAGCAATGTTCATATCGCAATATTTTCTTAAGTTATATTTTTTTTTTTTTTTTTTTTTTTTTGGATAACCCAGGTATCCCAAGCCCAATGGGCCCAGACTAGCCCACTGCGTGCGTCCCGAAGGCGGCAAGAGTAGTTCCTGGAGGCCGCATAGCCCGATTTTAAATTGTCTGCGGTGGCCACTTAAGGTGTTTGCAGCCGTGGGGATTCGAACCCGGGATTATTGGGAATTTCACCCTCAGCCCGAAATCCTTCCTACCACTGGCCCACCTATGAGTGGTTTTTTAAAATTGAAATAACAGTGATAAGCTAGGTAAAATAATTTCATCAACCCGATTATCGCTAGAAATAGTCTCTTAATTTTGAAACATCTTTTTCTTCTCTTACAGAGATTAGCTTTATCTTCAAGACAAACTCTCAAAGATACTTTCTTAAGTTATATTACTTTTATTCAAATAATTTAGTTATCCTTTTGATCACAGTAAAAATTTTTATGGGTATATGCATGCCACTGCGTTTTTCCATGTATTTCCACGTACCGACAAAAAGATAAAACATCAAGTATAGTTTTTGCAGCTCTTGACCATAAGTCCATAACAAGAGATATTGGTCATTAAGGTTTCCTCTCAGTCATGAAAGATGGGAGGAGTCGATTTACACTTTGTTGAAATGGTAAAATCACTTTTCTCCAAATTTTAAAATCGAAATAACATTGAGAAGCTAGTTATTGGGTAAAATAATTTCATCAACCCGATTCTTGCTAAAAATAGTCTCTGAATTTTGAAACATCTCTTTCTTCTCTTGAAGAGATTCAGAGATTAGCTTATCTTCAAAATCTTAAAGATATGATTATTACCCATGAATGTATCTCAATAGGTCCCATCATGGGCATTTGTTTTTTTTTTTTTTTTTTTTTTTTTTTTTTTCTTCTTTCGGAAACACCACTTTATTAAATTATCAGTAGAATACTATTCTCTAAATAGAGTTAATCCAGTACCGATGTGGTTACATAAAAAAAGCACTTGCATTAATTGTTATAAACAACACATTGTAACATTATAACCTTCAAATTCTAAAACTGAAATTATATTGAACCCATTATTTTCACACTATTTCAAATAGTACGGCTTCCTAGTATAATAATTTGTAGTAGTCAAAAAGTTTGTATCAAGATACATATACTGGTCTCAAGTGTTATTGGGTCTAAACTCTAAAGTACAAATAAACTAGACACATTAACTAACACAATTATACCCAAAAAAAAAGAAAAAAAAAAAACTATGGGTTTACAATTTGCATTAAAAAAGCTATTAAAAATAGACTCAACTAGCTCTAAAATTTTAAAACAAAACTGATGCCCTTAATTTAAGGTTCGAAATTTCGCAAAGTAAAACTCAAGAGGTTGAAATCGAAACTTTAAAAACTTAAATGCCTTTCTTGAATACGACCCAGAAATAAAGGGCCTTATACACAAATACACAAGAGATACATCGAGAAGAGATTAAAAAAAAAAAAAAAGACGGAAAATTATCTTCCCGCCATCTGTATGTGGTGGTAACAAAAAGCTTCGATTATCTTCTCACTCTCTCTAATGGCTTCATCTTCTTCTCTACCACTTTCTCTTCCCTTTCCACTCCGATCTCGTAGTTTCACCACTCGATCTCTACCTTTTCGATGTTCTCCTCTCTTTATCTCTCTTCCTACTTCAATCGTTTGCTTCTCCACTCAAAATCCCTCCGGCTACGACCGCGAAGAAGTCCGGTGGCTTCGGGAGGAGCAGAGATGGATTCGCGAGGAGCAACGATGGCTTCGGGAAGAACAGAGATGGATACGCGAGCGTGAATCGCTTCTACAAGAGATTTCAGATCTCCAGCTCAAAATTCAATCCCTAGAATCACGAAATTCGCAATTGGGGAGTTCCGTTCCCGATACGATTTCGAATATCGCTGCTTTGCTTCAGGTTTTGAAGGAGAAGAATCGGATTTCGGAGAGTGGTTCGAGCGCAACGCCGATGGTTTTGGAGAGTACTAGAGAAGAAATTGTTCAGGAGGAAGAGGAAGTGGTAGAAGAGAAGAGAGTGATTGTTTCTGAAGAGAAAGTTCGGGTTTCGGAGCCGGTGAAGAAGAAGAAGAAGAGAAGGACATTGAAGGTTGGAAGCGAAGGCGACGAAGTTCAAGCTTTGCAGGTGTGCTAGCACAAAATTGTTCTCTCAGTTTTAGAACAAAGGCGAGTAATCTGTCAATCTAGTTCTATCATCACTGGAATTAGCTTAAAATTGAGAGATTAGGCTGATGATTTGAAATGGTTTAGTGTTTAAATCGAATAGTTTAGCCATTAAGCATAAGATTGAGATTGATTTTACTTGAAAGTGTGTTTGGAGAATGTTTCTTTTTTGATGGTTTCTTTTGTGGATTTTGGTTCCCTCTATGTGACAGGAAGCTTTATTAAAATTAGGATTCTATTCGGGCGAAGAGGACATGGAGTTCTCTAGCTTCTCAAGTGGGACAGCTAGTGCGGTTAAAACTTGGCAAGTACGTTTTTATGCATTTAGCTCACCTTGATTTTATCGTGTGCTTATGCGGTTTTGATTTTGACACGGTTCGTTTTCTGCTTTAAAAGGCATCACTTGGCATCCGTGAGGATGGGATAATGACAGCAGAACTTCTTCAGAGGTTGTTCATTGATGAGGACGTAGAGACAGATAAAGATGAAACAAGTACAATGAAGCAAGAGGTAAAAAACTGAAACCATTACAGCTTGGAGTTGGAGAACTAGTTTTCTTTAGTTGCGCTAAGTCATGGCTCGTTTCTACCAGTCAAAGTGTCCCAATTACTGTTAGCTCTGTAGCAAGCCTTTGGAGTAGTTGTGCGGTCTCTCTTTGCTTTGGTATGCAGTCTCCTTATTATTGAATATGGAGTTCCATAGTATGCTTTGGCCTCACAAGCTTGTTAACTGACAATTTTTTACCTTCTTAGCTTAGCTCTGTCCTTAAAATGATGTTTTTGTTGCTTGTGAGCTTTGTTCCGAATCTGAAGTGTGTCTACAATGAGTCTTATAAACAATTGATAATATAGGGAAAATACTACATTATCTTGTTTGGATTTTAGGGAACATGAATATTCTGAAAAGACTCTTATTTGCTAAAACCTGCTAAGACTTATTCTTTCTACTGAACCTTTCTTTCAATTCCCATGATTAAGGAAGCTGGTAATGGAACAGTATTTACTTCAGTGACACAAGTCCGTGAGAAGAAGCAATCAATTATAAAAGATGAAAGTGAGAGAGAAGTTGACGCTACTCAAAATCGGGTTTTTCTTCTTGGGGAAAACAGATGGGAAGATCCCTCCAGGCTCGTTGGCAGGAACAAACCGGTAGAAAGAAGTAAATCTACAGATACTAAAACGAGGTGCATCACTTGTCGAGGGGAGGGTCGCTTGATGTGTCTAGGTAAGCCTTTCTTGACCCTGGTTAAGTGAGAATCACCGGTTGTTTAAAAGTTAAGAAGGACAGCTAGTATTTTCGTAGCAAACTAAGACTGCTAATAGAAACCAAACTTATAGCAAAAGGTTGGAATCTCTTTCATCCAATGTGGGCATCTCGGTTCCAACGTAATCAATATTCTTAGTAACACTTGTACATTATTTGATTATATCAAAATGAAAACATGATATGGAGTTTGGTTGATGTAGAGTGCGATGGAACCGGTGAACCAAACATTGAGCCGCAGGTGAGTAAATCAAAACAACCCCGCTTTGATTATGCGTATGTATATATTATCAAGTAGTCTAAAGCAGAGAGGCTCTTCTTCATTGTTGTAGTTTATGGAGTGGGTTGGTGAAGATACGAAGTGTGCGTACTGTGAAGGTCTTGGCTACACAGTTTGCGATGTCTGCGACGGCGAAAAAAACGTATAGTCAAGGTTTATGTTTTATACAGAGACGCATTTACTTAATGACGCAATAATATATGTTTATTACGGATACAAATGTACAACTTCTTCTGTATATCAATCAGTTTGAAGTATGATCTTTGCGTTACTCTTTAGGTTTGAGATAGTTTAAACATAAATTAGTTTGGAGACTGATGAGACACTATAGGAAAGTTACTGCAAAATTATATATCAGTCTCACAGAGGTTATATATTAAAAATAGATTTGATGTTTGAAAGGTTTAAGAGAGAAGACAGACTCTAGACTCTTAACTGGGTTACAAATCTAGACTCAAACCCAATACCAGACTGACGACTCTAACAATCCCACATTTGTTCAGCTTGCTTGATGTATCTCCTTTCGTCGACATCAAAGATTTTGACAAAGTTAGGTTGACGGAAGCAGAGAAAGGAGCTCAAAGGGACACAGACAGCTTCAGACTTTGTGACGTAAATGCTTTGATCTCCGATGTCTTGAGTGTAAAAAGCGTTTCCTTCTTCGTCTAGCTTGAACAACATTATTGCTTCTGTTTTCTTTCTCGGAATACCTTCGATGATCTTCTCGGTCTTCTCGTACAACTTAACCAAGAAAGTTTCACTGGTGGTTATTGAATCCACCAAGTGTTCGCTTGTGTAGCACGAATCCAGAAGGTCTCGTTTCGTCTTGGACATCTCAGGAAGGTTTTGAAACCGCAAGATCTGCAACTTGGGGTTCTCGCTAGGTTTGTGGAGATCCCATGATCCAATGAGGTGGCCTCCAGAGCCGGCTATGCGAAACATGTCATCATTCTTGGAAAACATGACAGGGGAGGAGAAGAAGCAGGGGTCTGTGACTCTGATGTTGATCCATTCGGAGTTACTTCGAGCGGGTCTGCAAAAGCTGAGTTGAGGTCCCAAGAACTTGACAGCCACAACACAGTCCTCTTCTTCAAGGGAAGACGAAGACATGGCCACGTTGGTGACATATTGGGTTTGGCAATGAGGCAGAGTTACAAAAGGAGGCAGCGAAATGCGTTTCGGATCCGTGCCATGGTTTAGATTCACTTCTCGCAGCCGCAACACACCGTCTTTCAAAGTAGGTAGCCATCCACCGGATAATCCCATCGTTCCCATTTCCTTCATCAACTCTCTACACAACTTTACATCCTTCTCAGACCTCTCGTTCCACTCTTCGAAGGAAGGTATGGGCTTACCATGAGTCCTCCTAGTCCTGGCTATTCCGCGATTACCTCCACATGGATCAGCGCCGATCAAGACAAAAGAACGAGATTGAGTTTGAAACTCCAAAGATGAGGGGCCATTAGAGAGATGAGGAGAGGATCTCACCAACACAGGTTTCCGAAAGCAGAGCTTCGTGGGCTGGTTGAGAAGCAAAGACATGAACAAATGTTCTTAATTGGTGATCTATTCCACAAAGAATCATCCTCTAAGTATAGAAGGAAGTGACTTGCTAACCAAGTTTCTCATCTCCAAAATTAATTACGTTTACTAGAAATTTAATGCTATATATTGTTGGGAAATGGTCGAATCTCAGATTTGGCAAAATATCCTAGAGCATAAAGAGTTAAGAAACTTGTGTGTTAAACTGTTATTGATACAACGAAAGCTCTTGAAAATGTAAAGTTACATCGGTAATTAACATTTACCATAACCTTACCATAACCAAAATAATTTCTCAGACAAACCATAGTAATTAGTAAAAGCCATGGACTGAACCGGTTGTTACTTGTTAGTGCCAATCAACAATATCTCCGTATGTTGTTGAGCCAACTCCTTCCCACACTTCACTATGTCCCACTTCTTCAGAATCAACACCTTCCATGTCACAGTCCCACCATCCTGAACCATTTGCATCTGTTGGGAAGTTGTTTATATAAGTATCTGAGTATCGACTACATAAGAGTTTTATTTCAAGTAAGAAAAAGTGACTGAAACTTGTTGTCACTTACAATGGTTGTATGTGGATCTCTGCTTTTTACTATTGTTGTTGCTTCCTCTTTCTCTTTCCCTTTGCATTGGCTTAGATACTTTTGAGTTATCTCCAAAGACTATAACGGACTTTCCCGTTCTACTCATGCTCTCCATACCTAGTGATTCAACGTATACTCTTGTCAAGTATTGAAATCTTAAAGGTCATTTAAACATTAGATTAATCGATTTAAGACTAACCAGCAAGAACTTAAACAAGTAATGATAATTAAGTGACATACCTTCAAAAGGATCTTTTCTTTTCTTTGATATTTTATCATCCTTCACAATGATACCTTCATTAGAGTTTGAAGCCATATTATCTGTTTCTTCATCAGCGGCTTGTTCCAACGGCACAAGACTCACCTCACCAGGTATATCTTTACTCACTTCTTCACTTATCTGTATCTCACTTGGCTTAAACTGCTGAAGCATCATCTTTTCAAGACCACCATCGCCATTTTTATTCTCTTCCCTCGCTTTTCTCTCCACCCCAAACCCATGAGAGAGTTGAGTCAAATCTTTAGAGCTAACCAAAGAAGTGAATAGTTTTGGCTTCTCCTATTAAAAAAACCAAAGACCAAACCTTATACATGAGGTCCACAATCTAAAATCTGTGACAAACTTGCAATTGCATCCCCAAAAACTAAACTATAATAATTAACTTATGCTTACTCAACCTGAAAGTATTTATCATAATCTATGAAGTTTAATCTATGCATTACATACTAAGCATATAGTTTCACTAACACAAACATTCCACAAGATTTGTCACCCAACAAACAGAAATCGAATTCAGAACTCACAAATTTTTAACCTCAATTCGTTAGCATAAGCAATTTAAAGGTTTCATCATTGGCTTCACTTGTCACTAATCCACAGAACATCATTACCTCAATGTTCTTGGGCTTAGACAGCACTGAGTTGTTCAATTTGCTATCGAGAAAATTCGAAAAAGATACACAATTCTCCACTTTCTTCGATGTATTATCCGAAGATTCTTCAACGGTTTGTTCCAACGGCTCAAGACTCACCTCATCAGGTACATCCCTACTCACTTCTTCACTTATCTTTATCTCTCTTGGCTTGAACTGCTGAAGCATCATCTTTTCAAGACCACCTTCACCATTTTTATTCTTTTCCCTCGCTTTTCTCTGCACCCCAAACCCATGAGAGAGTTGAGTCAGATCTTTTGAGCTAACCAAAGAAGTGAATGGTCTTGGCCTCTCCTATTCAAAAAAACAAAGACCAAATCTTATACATGAGATCCACAATCTAAAATCTCTGACAAACTTGCTTAATAACAACAACATACAATTAACAACAGTATCAACATTGACTAATGCTTACATATTTATCATAATCTATGAAGTTTAATCTATGCATTACATACTAAGCATATAATTTCACTAGCAAAGAAGAGAACTCTTTACTCTAACACAAACATTCCACAAGATTTGTGACCCAATAAACAGAAATCAAATTCAGAACTCACAAATTTTTCACCTCAATTCGTTAGCATAAGCAATTTAAAGGTTTCATCATTGGCTTCACTTGTCACTATTCCAAAGAACATCATTACCTCAATGTTCTGGGGCTTAAACAGCACTGATTTGCTCAATTTGCTATCGAGAAATTTCGAAAAAGATACACAATTCTCCACTTTCTTCGATGTATTATCCGAAGATCCTTCGACACTGTAAACAATCAGACACGAATTCAATTACTCAAATCTAAACCTCAGAAAATCAGAAATTAGCGATATACGAAACTGAGAGATTGAACGAACGCTTACGGAATCGAGCTACGATTCAAGAAGGAAGAATCAATCGATCGCTGACCAAAAACCCTAATTTTAGGAATTGGTTTCTTCATCTTCTTCTCCTATACTCTCACTGGCCTCGAGACTAGATGAAGAGAGGATTTTTCAATTTTTTGGCTTTTTTTTTCAGTTTCTCAAAAATTTTGCCGCCAACTGAAAATATTTTGTTGACAGAATAAAGAGAATAAATAATAAATTAAATGGATATCATTAAAAATATAATTTCAATTGAAAAAAAAGATGAACAAAGCAATATTAATCTGAAATTCAATTTTAAAAGTAGTATATTACAGGTTTTAATTATGGTCAAGATTCAGAGAGGAAGATGAAGAGTTAAATTTTGTGTGTTATTGTAAAAATAGACATAATATTAGATAAATTAGTTTTTACTTAAGTAAGTCATGGGCTGTCAATATGAAGTTGGATTTGAAATTCTAACAGGAACCTAATTTTCAAGTATTTGGGCTTTTTTTGTGGCTTAACAACCAAGCAAAAAGAAACACATTTAGTTTTTTAGAAACCCAAAACAATAATGAAGAAAAGCCCAACAAAATGAAAAGGAAAAACATAGAAAAAAGTCTCGATAATAAGATAGATGTCGCAGTAAAACCTATATAAATTAATAATGTTGGGACCACCAAATTTTATTAATTTATAGAGATTTTAATTTATCGATAAATTAATAATTTATTAATTTATCGATAAATTAATAAATTAATAAATTATTAATTTATAAAGAGATTTTTAAAATAAGAATTATAATTTACATTTTTAGAGTTTCCATTATTTATGAATATTTCTTATACTTTTATAATTTACATATTGTTTTATGTATTTTTCCATTATTATATTGTCTTAGAATTCCTTTTTCCTTTTGATTTTCCAATTGTTTTGGTGCTTGGAGTTCAGAGTTTAGAATAAATTGTTGCTAATATCCTTAATAATGGTGATGAGATCGAAGAAGATATGGTAGCTTTAGAGCTAGTTACACGTAAGGAAGCAATTATCGCGTCTAGAACCCTTCACAATTTTTGGATGCAATTCGAGAAGACACCACCCGAAGTTTTTAATGCAGTAAGAAAGATTAGAGATGAGCTCCAATGAGAATGCAAATTCAAGAATAAGCAAACAGTACTAGAGTCGTATTTCTCTAAAATTTCTTAGATATATATATATAATATTATAGTTGATCTAATTATTAATTTATGATATTGATGGGACCATATGTTTACATAGAATTTTCAAAAAAATTATTATCTTATTATTTTATCGAATTATGTTAATTTATACACTGGTCCCGACTTGGGACCGGAAGAATTTATTAATTTATAGAGGTTATTAATTTATCGAGTATTAATTTATAGATGTTCTACTGTATTTATGTTTTTTTGTTTTGTTTCATATACTTGAACTAGGCTTGCTATGGATTCGAATTTATGGGATTTTTTTTGGCGTACTTAAATCCGCCGGATCTATAGTTTTTTTGGTCAAGTCTTGAACATTTCTTTTGTAATTTCATTTTATATTGGGATCATAAGTCATTTTTATACTGTTTTCCACTTTAAAGATGTAAAGCTTTCCAAACATTACTATAAGAAAATATTTTTTAATAAATAAATTTAATATTTTTCTTTATTTTCAATCTTCAATTATAGATACTTTTTACATATTGCTGGAAAAAAAAGATATTTTTTACATATTTTCCTTTTAAAAATAAAGTGTAACAATGGCATTTCACTAAAGTTACAATCTTTCCTCAAAAAAGTTGTCAAGTTTTCGTATTTCTCTTTTTGATAAGTAAAAATCACAAATTTTTATCAAGTTTTAGCTCAGTCACTCTATTTCGCAGAAAAGTTACAGACTTTCTTCGAAAAACAAACAACAAAACCTCATGAATTATTATCATCACAGATACAACCATGACAAAATACATTGACTTGAAGTTACACACAGTCAGTAAATTTTTGACCATAAATTTTTGATACATTATGAAATATTATAGATGAACTCCACTAAAAATGCACATTCAACAAAGACCAAATAATGAAATCATATTTTACTGAAATCATTATACAATAATCTTGAAATCATATTTTACCCAAATTATTATACAATCATCTTATATTTTCAAATTAAGAAAATATTAAAAAGAGAAATCGTAATAGAAATGAATAAAAGAAAATCATAGACTATCCAAGTTATTCTAACACTATCTCGATCTTCAGTTTTAAAAAAAATTCAAAATTTATCTTATATCCTAAAAATATCCAAAATTACTCATACCATATATTGTCAATAATTACTCAAACTCGATTCCAAATTCTACTCACTTGGATAGTGATTTTAAATACATGAACTATTTGTATTCTATACACAGTATTACGAGCATTACGCCATTACACAATTGTTTTTAAGAATATATAAACTTCGGATAGTGGTTATTGATATTCTTGCCAACATGTACATGATAGAATATATTTGTTGTCTATTGATGAGTGTTGTTGTTGTTATGTTTGTTGTCTTTTGATGAGTGTCTTCGCTGTTTTAAGTTTCATTCTTAATGCTTTTTTGTTTCAGTGGGATTACATCCAGAGACTAAAAGACGATGAAGAAAATATGGTTAGTGTTTTCAAGGAAGCGGCTGCAGAGGTCACATTGCCACGACCAGCAACCAAATTCACTCTATCTCCTGTTCCAAGCGAGAACAGAAGGAACCCTCTTCCATTACAAGTAATTACAAAACTCAAGAGGAAGACTATCAGTACAGAGGATGAGAGATCTGCTCGTGATGAGTTAGGAAATGAAGAACCAGATTCTCCAGTTCAAGGAGGGATGCCTAGTAGCAGGTCTATTAGTTCTTTTCAGAAGCTCAAGAGGATACATGAAGGCCCGTTTGGTGTTGTCTATAAAGCGAGAGATGAGATTACTAAGGAGATAGTGGCTCTTAAACAAATTAAGGTGAAGAAAGATAAGTACCAAGAGGAGTATGGATTTCCTTTGACAGCTTTAAGGGAGATCAACATTCTCTTGTCATGCGATAATCCTTCAATACTGAACATGAAAGAGATTGTGGTTGGAGGGAAAGAAGAGGCTGATGTCTACATGGTGATGGAATATCTGGAACACGATTTGGAGGGCATAATGAAAAGGAAGAAAGGAGCTTTTTTCTGCAGCGAGGTGAAGTGCTTGATGATCCAGTTATTAGAGGGTGTTAAATACCTTCACAATAACTGGATCATCCACAGGGATCTCAATCCTTCAAACCTGCTGATGGACAACACTGGAAACTTGAAGATTGGTGACTTTGGCATGGCCCGCCACTATTGTAGCCCCATCAAGCCTTACACGCAGACGGTAATTAGTCAATGCTGCAGGCCACCGGAACTGCTTCTGGGAGCAAACATCTACAGTACTGAAGTTGATATGTGGTCTACTGGCTGCATTATGGCAGAAATGCTGACACTAAAGCCTTTGTTCCCTGGCACGACTGTAATTGACCAACTGAAAAAGGTAATTCTGATTTTGAAGTTTCGTTTTCTTTGTTCTTTTCCCTGTATCTAATCCAATGTTAGTTTATTTGTAGATTTTTGCTGTGCTTGGAACTCCTAACGAAGCAAGCTGGCCTGGATTCTCAAGGTTGCCATATGCTCAAGCCGAGTTTCCAACCCAACCGTGAGTAACATCTTTTATTTATGATGTAATGTCTTGCTTTTGTAAGATCTTAATGTTATTGATTTACTGAAATCATTATACAATAATCTTGAAATCATATTTTACCGAAATTATTATACAATCATCTTATATTTTGAAATTAAGAAAATATTAAAAAGAGAAATCGTAATAGAAATGAATAAAAGAAAATCATAGACTATCCAAGTTATTCTAACATTATCTCTTCAGTTTTAAAAAATTTTCAAAATTTATCTTATATCCTAAAAATATCCAAAATTACTCATACCATATATTGTCAATAATTACTCAAACTCGATTCCAAATTCTACTCACTTGGATAGTGATTTTAAATACATGAACTATTTGTATTCTATACACAGTATTACAAGCATTACGCCATTACACAATTGTTTTTTAGAATATATAAAACTTTGGATAGTGGTTATTGATATTCTTGCCAACATGTACATGATATTACCCAACCTTATATTCAAATGAGCAAGCCTAATCTGTTATAGTATAATCTAAATATATTTAATTTTGAATACATATTTTCATATAAAAGTCACATATTGTACGTGTGTAAATGTGGGATTCTCCGTGTGCTGAGTGAGGTAGCCAGTCTGGTTACTAGCAATTACAGGTGGATCAATAGTGGGATTGCTGTGAGAAGAACCAGACGCACTGCTCTACTGCTTCAGCCTTATTAGTTCAGCTATATGTCCTTCATATTCTGCAACAGTTCTCTTCATCTTGGCATGTAATAGCACAGCTTGCTCATTCAGCGCAGCTTCTCTAGATTCTACATTTTCATGTTGATCAAGGCAGGTTCTCAAAGCTGCCTGCCCCATACCTAAACGGTTGAACATATTGAACCTCCATGTATGCTTTTCAGAATCGAAATGAGGCTTGAATATGCATCTAGGTTGACAACGTTGTCTGTTTTTCTGACATATGAAACATCGGTTGGAAGCCACCATGATATCACCTGAAAGATTGACAAAGGAGAATGAGATGATCACAGACGAAATCAACCATACAAACACAAACACAACACATAAAAGGTTAAAAAAAGGATAGTTTATAATGCTTATTTTAACATATATAGAAGATTTTATAATATTATTAAATTTCATAATTCAATGTATTAACACATAATTTAATAATGAGTTGAAACAAAATTCAACCAATAAAAAATGTGGAGACTACTTTAGAAAGTGAGTCCCGAAATGATTCTAAGTTTGGTAACATTGAAGACGATGAAGATGATGAGTAAAGTGGTAAGAAAAACAACTCGATTTTGATATAATTCAAATACTTTAATTTTCTCCTTCTTATCTTCTTTGTATATAGTGTTATTTTTATGATGAAAGATTTAATCAATT
Source organism: Erysimum cheiranthoides (assembly GCA_011420285.2). Lineage (NCBI taxonomy): Eukaryota > Viridiplantae > Streptophyta > Magnoliopsida > Brassicales > Brassicaceae > Erysimum > Erysimum cheiranthoides. The sequence goes on from CM022177.2 coordinate 9,274,692, forward strand.
CTTTAATCTCATTAGTCTCATTAATCAATTCTTCTTTGGTTGATTAAATAGATGAATTGATTTTTATTCTACGTTCAACCTATCTGGTCAATAAAATTTTTACTGAGTGCATATTGTTATGAAACTTAAATTTGGCTAAAGCCTACAATTTTGAATGTCACCAAAAAATGTCAATAACAATAACAATAAATCTGTAAAAATAAATACTAATTGAGAGATATGTGTCGACGATATGTCAACAAAAACAGTCTACAATGCTTCTCTTTTAATACACAAAATTAATTTTGGCATGTTTAGAAATATTTAAGTTTGTTTGGTAATTAAAATTAATACAATTAAAATAGATAATATTTAGAAATAAATATATTTTGCAATGAGTATAGAATTATCAAATATAAAATTAAAAGGTTAAAAAAGGATAGTCTATAATGCTTATTTTTAACATATATATAAGATTTTATAATATTATTAAAATTCATAATTTAATGTATTAACACATAATTTAATAATGAGTTGAAACAAAATTCAACCAATAAAAAATGTGGAGACTACTTTAGAAAGTGAGTCCCGAAATGATTCTAAGTTTGGTAACATTGAAGACGATGAAGATGATGAGTAAAGTGGTAAGAAAAACAACTCGATTTTGATATAATTCAAATACTTTAATTTTCTCCTTCTTATCTTCTTTGTATATAGTGTTATTTTTATGATGAAAGATTTAATCAATTCTTTAATCTCATTAGTCTCATTAATCAATTCTTCTTTGGTTGATTAAATAGATGAATTGATTTTTATTCTACGTTCAACCTATCTGGTCAATAAAATTTTTACTGAGTGCATATTGTTATGAAACTTAAATTTGGCTAAAGCCTACAATTTTGAATGTCACCAAGAAATGTCAATAACAATAACAATAAATCTGTAAAAATAAATACTAATTGAGAGATATGTGTCGACGATATGTCAACAAAAACAGTCTACAATGCTTCTCTTTTAATACACAAAATTAATTTTGGCATGTTTAGAAATATTTAAGTTTGTTTGGTAATTAAAATTAATACAATTAAAATAGATAATATTTAGAAATAAATATATTTTGCAATGAGTATAGAATTATCAAATATAAAATTAAAAGGTTAAAAAAGGATAGTCTATAATGCTTATTTTTAACATATATATAAAATTTTATAATATTATTAAAATTCATAATTTAATGTATTAACACATAATTTAATAATGAGTTGAAACAAAATTCAACCAATAAAAAATGTGGAGACTACTTTAGAAAGTGAGTCCCGAAATGATTCTAAGTTTGGTAACATTGAAGACGATGAAGATGATGAGTAAAGTGGTAAGAAAAACAACTCGATTTTGATATAATTCAAATACTTTAATTTTCTCCTTCTTATCTTCTTTGTATATAGTGTTATTTTTATGATGAAAGATTTAATCAATTCTTTAATCTCATTAGTCTCATTAATCAATTCTTCTTTGGTTGATTAAATAGATGAATTGATTTTTATTCTACGTTCAACCTATCTGGTCAATAAAATTTTTACTGAGTGCATATTGTTATGAAACTTAAATTTGGCTAAAGCCTACAATTTTGAATGTCACCAAGAAATGTCAATAACAATAACAATAAATCTGTAAAAATAAATACTAATTGAGAGATATGTGTCGACGATATGTCAACAAAAACAGTCTACAATGCTTCTCTTTTAATACACAAAATTAATTTTGGCATGTTTAGAAATATTTAAGTTTGTTTGGTAATTAAAATTAATACAATTAAAATAGATAATATTTAGAAATAAATATATTTTGCAATGAGTATAGAATTATCAAATATAAAATTAAAAGGTTAAAAAAGGATAGTCTATAATGCTTATTTTTAACATATATATAAAATTTTATAATATTATTAAAATTCATAATTTAATGTATTAACACATAATTTAATAATGACTTGAAACAAATTCAACCAATAAAAAATAGACTACAAAATTTAAAAACATGAGATATTTTCAGCTTAAGTCAATATAACACATAAAAAATTACCAACAAATATTTAAAAATATAATAATTTATTTTATATATAACTTAGAACAAAAATATAAATATAGTTATACTCGCGCATCGCGCGAGTCCTCTCCTCTAGTATTAAAATAATGTATAGATTTTGTTTTCAACATCGACATCAATAGTAAAAAGTGTGTGTTCAACGTACATATAGTAAAGGGAATTTCGTATATGGTAAATTACTCTATGTTTACAAACTAAATGTTGTTCCTTGAAATTTCAGGGGAAGTGCAGACATTTGGTTGAGGGACAATGTAAATTTGGTCACCATAGTTGTTGTCATCCTTATAGACATCTTGATTCCTAATTTCCTATGCCATGTCCACAGGGCGTGCGTTGAATTCACGACCTGTATCAACACATTCTAGTGGTTAGCTATCGTCGCATTACAAGAGCATCCATGTTTATGAAGAATAAAGAGAATCGATGTTTCTTATAAAACTTTTGAAGGTTTACCTCGAGTATTCCATGACCAAAGCTGCTCTCTATCTAAAGGCACTCCAATCAGGTTGTTTGTCCCAGCAAAACTTGCCTTTTGCAGAGCCAGAAGTAAAATTTAAAGGGCATGATCCTCCTATCTCCGGGATGTTGTCTTTTGGAGGAGGACACTTCCCAGGTTCATCCGCAAAGTCCACATCAACTTTCTCAATGTTTCCACCATCTCCGATTGTTATGTAAACTGGCCCACATGGGTCTAGTGTGTATGCGGTTCATCCTCTCGTATGCATGTACCTTAAGTAACAATAAACGCCACTTCTAATCATACAGTGTATAGAAGAAGAACAACAAAAAAAACACATCTCTAAATCACTAGATGGCTGAGTGTCAAACCATCATTGACAAGATATGAACCAAATGCAACAACAAGAGGAAGAAAACAAAAATTATCAAATCTCTGTTTCACCAAGAAAATTTGAGAACTTACATGTCCCGCAAACACAATGTCGACACGGTATTGGTAAAGAAGTTATCCATTTCCTGCCTCATGCATTCAAACTCCTGCTAATGCGAGGAGTAGCTATTGTACCAAGGCGGATGCATCGTTGCAACCAGCCAAGGTGTCACTGTGCGATCAACTTTAGACAAGTCTTCCTTTAGCCATGCATACTGCGCTCCTAAAATAAACATTCATAGAAATGAGATTGATTGAAGTAAGAGCAGAAGTTATCTTCCTCATAACTAAATTATGAAACAAAGCATACATCTGTTTCACTAAAATCAAAGTAAAGAGACTTGCTAGTATCCATGGATTTACCAGTGTGATTGTAATCAACATATGCACCCAACATAACAAAATGCACTCCTCCGGCATCAAAAGAATAGTAGAAGTTGCTGTTGGAGCCACTCTCACTTGAAGGAACTGCAAACCTTTCAGAATATGACTTAAAGGTGATCCCGGAAGCTTGAGGCTCAATCTCATGGTCGCCTTCAATGACCATTGTTGGGACCTTTGAGGTCAGTGGCTCCATGAACCTGCACACAAACAAAATATTTGCCACCAAAATCTCCTACGTATAAAACATGTTTTCCTATGCCCAGTATGATTCACTCTAAAATCTTGCAGAACAACTTGACAAAATGCTGAACAGGACCAACACAGAATTCTTTAAATCTGCGTAAGTTTTACATTCCCCAGGCATCCCAGCGAGGTTGATACGTCTCCCTAATAGGTGCTTCCGGAAAAGAACTATATCTCCGAATGTTACTTTTTAGTAAAGGAAAAGACATGGACCGACCCGGTTGTTACTTGTTAGTGCCAATCAACAATATCTCTGAATGTTGATGAGCCAACTCCTTCCCACACTTCACTATGTCCCCACTTCTTCCGAATCAACACCTTCCATGTCACAGTCCCACCATCCTGAACCATTTGCATCTGTTGGGAAGTTGTTTATATAAGTATCGACTACATAAGAGTTTTATTTCAAGTAAAAAAAGTGACTGAAACTTGTTGTCACTCACAATGGTTGTATGTGGATCACTTTGCATTGGCTTAGATACTTTTGAGTTATCTCCAAAGACTATAACGCACTTTCCCGTTCTACTCATGCTCTCCATACCTAGTGATTCAACATATACTCTTGTCAACTATTGAGATCTTAAAGGTCAATTAAACATTATATTAATCGATTTAAGACTAAGATCTTAGGTCTAAACCAACAAGAAAGAGAAGATGCATGTGTTCTGAGGAACAAGTAATGTCAATTAAGTGACATACCTTCAAAAGGATCTTTTCTTTTCTTTGATATTTTATCATCCTTCACAATGATACCTTCATTGATTTCATCGGAGTTTGAACCCATATTATCCGTTTCTTCATCAGCGGTTTGTTCCAACAGCTCAAGACTCACCTCACCAGGTATATCCCTACTCACTTCTTCACTTATCTGGATCTCTCTTGGCTTGAACTGCTGAAGCATCATCTTTTCAATACCACCATCGCCTTGTTTATTCTCTTCCCTGGCTTTTCTCTCCACCACAAACCCATGAGAGAGTTGAGTCAGATCTTTAGAGCTAACCAAAGAAGTGAATGGTCTTGGCCTCTCCTATTCAAAAAACCAAAGACCAAATCTTATACATGAGATCCACAATCTAAAATCTCTGACAAACTTGCTTAATAACAACAACATACAATTAACAACAGGATCAACATTAGCTTATGATTACATATTTATTCATTACATACTAAGCATATAATTTCACTAGCAAAGAAGAGAACTCTTTACTCTTAACACAAACATTCCACAAGATTTGTGACCCAATAAACAGAAATCAAATTCAGAACACACAAATTTTTCGCCTCAATTCGTTAGAATAAGCAATTTAAGGGTTACATCATTGGCTTCACTTGTCACTATTCTAAAGAAACATCATTACCTCAATGTTCTGGGGCTTAAGCAGCACTGATTTGTTCAATTTGCTATCGAGAAAATTCGAAAATGATACACAATTCTCCGCTTTCTTCTTCGACGTATTATCCGAAGATCCTTCGACACTGTAAGCAATCACACACGAATTCAATTACTCAAATCTATACCTCAGAAAATCAGAAATTGGCGATATACGAAATTGAGAAATCAAAGAGAGATGAGAGATTGAACGCTTACGGAATCGAGCTATGATTGAGGAAGGAAGAATCAATGGATCGCTGACAAAAAAACCCTAATTTTAGGAATTGGCTTCTTCATCTTCTTCTCCTATACTCTCACTTGCCTCTCGATGAAGAGAGGTTTTTACTTTTTTGGCTTTTTGTTTAGTTTCTCAAAATTTTGCCGCCAACTGAAAATATTTTGTTGACAGAATAAACATAATAAAATAAATTAAATATGTTAATATGTTCATTGAAAAATACTATAATTTAAACATATAATTGGAAAAAAAAAAGAACAAAACAATATATTCAATTTAAAAAGATTCAGAGAGGAAGATGAATAATTAAATTTTGTGTGTTTTTGTAAAAAGAGACATAATATTAGATAAATTAGTTTTTACTTAAGTGAAGTCATGGGCTGTCAATGTAAAGTTGGATTTTAAATTCTAAGAGGAACCTAATTTTCAAGTATTTGGGCTTTTTTTTGTTTCATGTACTTGAACATTTTTTTTGTAATTTCATTTTATATTGGGTCATAAGTTATTTTTTATATTGCTTTTCAATTCAAAGTTGTAAGGCTTTCCAAATATTTTTGTAATTAATTCTTTTTTTATAAATAAACTCAATATAAAAAAATTAAAAAACATTCACTATCAGTGGATATTAATTATTTTTCATATTTTTCTTCTTCAAATATGGATATTTTATACACTTTTCTTTATTTAAAAACAAATAATCTCTAATAAATTTATTTGACAGCTATAAAAGTTAATATAATAGCTTTATATCAACAAAAACATTTTAATGTATTATAAAAGGTTGATTTCATAATATAAAGCTATTATATTAACTTTTTACAGCTGTCAATTAAATTTTTAAAACTTATTTGTTTGAAAAAAACCTGTAAAAAATATCGATATTTGAAGATGAAGCACATGAAGATGAATCAGATCCATATCTTTTTAATGTAAAGTTGGATTAAAATTCTAACGGAACCTAATTTCTAAGCAATGCAGGGGATAATACTATTGAAAGAACTCAAGTATCAATGGCTCAAGAGTTATCGATCGTAGCTTTGATTTCAAGCTTTCTTACGTATCAATGGATCGAAAGAAAGATGAACTCTACGACTTCGTATGAGAAAAGTTATCTTTTATTATTCTAATAACAATCACTAATCACCTTACAAGAAAGAGAGTATTTATACTCCTCTAAGCATTTTTGTGCCGTCATATCCCCAGATCATCCAATGTGATGGCTGATGGGTTGGCTAAACAGACTTTAGCTTTGTATGAACCGATTATCTAAGTATGAAATCAATTTGGTGATCAAAAAAAAAAAAAAATACTCCTCTAAGCATAAAACCTTAAACGTTGTGGCTTAACAACCAAGCAAAAAGAAACCCATTTAGTTTTTTAGAAACCCAAAACAATAATGAAGAAAATCCCAACAAAATTAAAAGGAAAAACATAAAATAAAATCTAGAAAATAAGATAGATATCGCTATATCGCTAAGTATTTTTTTTTTTTTCATATACTTGAACTAGGCTTGTTACAGATTTGAATTTATGGAATGGCATACTCGAATCTGTCGGATCTATAGTTTTTTTCATCAAGTCTTGAACATTGTTTTTGTAATTTCATTTTATATTGGGATCATAAGTCATTTTTATATTGTTTTCCACTTCAAAGATGTAAAGCTTTCCAAACATTACTATAAGTAAATATTTTTTTTAATAAATAAATTTAATATTTTTCTTTATTTTCAATCTTCAATTATAGATATTTTTTACATATTTTCCTTTTAAAAAGAAAATAATATTTAATAAATTTAATTATATAATAGCTGTAAAAAGCTAATAAATAATTTTATATTAAGAAACTTTTTTTGATGTAGTTATTATATAATGAGGCATATTGAGAAATATATTCACTTCCACTAATTATAGACAAATTTATTTGTATTTATTTTTTATTTCTCATATGAATCTTCAAATATGGGTATTTATGCAATTTTTCCTTTTTAAAACAAATAGACAGCTATAAAATTTAGGATAATAACTTTTATATTAAGAAAAATATCTTAATGTATTAATTATAAAGTGAGGCATATAGAGAAAAGTTTTCAACATAATTAAAAATTGAAAATAAATAACAAACATTCACTCCCACTATTTATAGACAAATTTATTTCTATATGTTTTTCATTTGACAGCTATAAAAGCATTAAATATAATAACTCTAAATTAAGTGAAAAAGTTTTAGAGTTTTAATTTTGAGAGGTCCCTAATTGAAAATTATGAAATCTTGGTCCTCTTCATATCATTTTTATGTTATTTTCCCTAAAAAATTTAGAAAACCATTATATTATTGGTTAACTTATAAGTTTTCGGTTTATACATGCATCCCATTAGACCGGAGACCAAATTATGTAATATGGTCTCTTCTCAAACGTAGTTACTTTCATCCTTAGTTGATCAAGTCTACTGCTATGTATAGTGAAACCCTCATTGATGTTTTAAGAGTAAATATAAATAATAACCATGAATCATAATTAAATAAGGTTACAAAATGGATAGTAATAGCTATAAAATCATGTGAGAAAATATTAGAAAAAAAAAGAATTACTATATAAAGTTTTTATAAAGATACTTTCAAAAACCGTTATTTAGTACATACCGTTAACATGCAATAGTCGTTAGATACACACAACTGGCGCGAAAATTTTTAAATAACCGTTATTTATTGTTATATGTTGGGTATTTAAGATCGACAGTCGACCTCATATGTATAAAATTGTCATGTTATTTAGCTAGTTTATGTAAATATGTGGTTATAAGTAAACAAAATTGGTCTATTTAAATGTGAGGTCCATTGTGGATTGTCACACATTGTCTTTTGCTTCTCTCAAAAGAGTTCAGAAATTTCATTTTCTTTGTTTGGAGGGTTTGAGATTTGGTTTGAGTGTTGTTGCTTAACATTTTGGATTTTGGGATTTGTAATCTGTTTCAATAAGATTATACTATGAATATGGGTGAAGGGAGTAACATTAGCAAAAACAAACGAGTTGCTTTTACCATTGACCTTGATGATGATTGTCGGATTTGTCTTGAGTCTTTGGCTGATGATCGAACTCCTGTTAAGCTTCGATGTGGTCACCAATATCATCTCGGTAACTTTTTTTGTTTTGTGTTTGAAAATAAAATTTGTTATGAGAATATTCATTGTATGATTTGAGATTTTTTTTTTTTCTGATTTTCTTTTTAATCATATATCAAGCACTCATGTGTGGCTAGTAACAAAAGCTAAATTAGTTTTGATTTTTCTTATGCTCTATGTTGTGATATGTAACACTTTTTGTTGTCATGATATATACTATAGATTGTATCGGTTCAGCTTTCAACGTAGGGAACAAGATGCAATGTCCAACTTGTAAGCGAGTAGAACAAGGTCAATTGTTGTTTGCACGCAGCTCTCTAAGTCAAGATTTCAATGTACCATTGGTTCAGCCACTCATTGACAGTATACCCACACCGGTCCGGCGTGAATCTATATTGCCACTTATTGGACGAGCACTTGGTGCAGTATTACCGAATTCACCTAGATCAAGAATGGTTCAACCACTCATGGACGGTTTACCCGCACCGGTCCGGCGTGAACCCGTGTTACCATCTATTGAACCACAATTTGGTACAATATTACCGAATTCTTCTAGATCAACAGTGATTCAACCACTCATGGACGGTTTACCCGAACCGGTCCGGCGTGAATCTGTGTCGCCACTTATTGGACGACAATTTAGTGCAATATCACCGAATTCAACTAGATCAACAATGGTTCAGCCACTCATGGACGGTTTACCCGCACCGGTCCGGCGTGAACCCGTGTTACCATCTATTGAACCACAATTTGGTACAATATTACCGAATTCTTCTAGATCAACAGTGGTTCAACCACTCATGGACGGTTTATCCGAACCGGTCCGGCGTGAATCTGTGTTGCCACTTATTGGACGACAATTTGGTACAACATTACCGAATTCTTCTAGATCAACGGTGGTTCAACCACTTATGAATGATTTACCCGCACCGGTCCGACGTGAACCCGTGTTACCATCTCTTGGACGACAATTTGATGCAATATTACCGAATTCAGCTGGATCAACAGTGGTTCAGCCACTTATGGACGGTTTAACCGCACCAGTCCGGCGTGAACCCGCGTTGCTATCTGCTGAGCGACAACTTGGTGCAAGATCACCGAATTCATCTTATTCTGCGATGTTTAACGTATCAAGGCGTGATGATTTGACGGTACAACAACAGATAGCAAGAAACATATCACATACTTTTGCTGCTAACCGCCCAATGTATGGTTGTAACATCAGAAGCAGTGGCGGAGACGGTAGAGGACATGGCATAGGTGGAGGAAGTAGTGCAGGAGGGAGGGCAACAGCAGCAACGGCAAACGGTGGTGGCACAAGCAGAAGCAATGTATGCAAATAGTGTTGGCCCATGACATAAGCAACAAATTCATAGATTTGAGCCCAGAATTTCATGAATTTTATAATATTTAGACCCATTTTTTTTCTTTTTCTTTTTTTCTTTTTTTTTGGTTCAAAGACCCATTTTTCTTTATTTATTTGTTTTTTTTTTTTTTTTTTTTGTCAAACATATTCATTTGTTTTAGTTCTGATTTCTCTTTAAACTAAAATAAAAGATAAAACCTGTTTTTTTCCCCTTAGCTTTGCATCAAATTAAAAGTTTTTTTAAAAGTTTTTAACTCATATACAAATCACTATATCGCTATCACTCATCGTTAGTTTTGTTATCTGATTTCTTTTTACTGTAATATGAAATGTTTTCCAAAGTTATGTGCATAAAACTACACTCAACCAAACACAGAGAGTGTTTGGGCTTAATTTCTTACTTCCTTAGCAATAATTAACCAAAATTAAGAATTTGTTTTTGTAAATATTGCTTATAACTACAGTTCATAACCAAAAATGGAAAAGAGGCTCAAAGCAAATTAAACTAAACTACAAAGTTGTATCCAAGTTTTATATTATATAACATGTCCAAAACCAATGGAACTACAAGTGCTAAACATGAGGAATATACTGATCATGAACATTAGTAACGTGGGAGAAGAATATCTACATTTGTTGCTGTCTGATTTCTCTCTTCCTTCGCCTGTTTCCCTTTCCATCAAGTAGATTATGTTACAAAAATGTCAAATGGTTTTAACTTTTATATAACTTGTACGTATATATACATATTGCACTAGTACCTTGAAATTGCAGGGGAAGTGCAGACATTTGGTTGACGGACAATGTAGATTTGGTCACCATAGCTGTTGTCCTTATAGACATCTTGATTCCTATGCCATGTCCACAGTGCGTGTGTTGAATTCATGACCTGTATCAACACATTCTAGTGGTCAACTCTCGTCGCATTACAAGAGCATCCATGTTTATGAAGAAGACATATGAAGATATATATACCTCGAGGATTCCATGGCCGAAGCTGCTCTCTCTGAAGGCACTCCAATCAGGTTGTTTGTCCCAGCAAAACTTGCCTTTTGCAGTGCCAGAAGTAAAATTTAAAGGGCATGATCCTCCTATCTCCGGGATGTTGTCTCTTGGAGAAGGACACTTCCCAGGGTCATCCGCAAAGTCCACATCAACTTTCTCAATGTTTCCACCATCTCCGATTGTTATGTAAACTGGGCCACATGGGTCTAGTGTGTAGTTGTATATGCGGTTCATCCTCTCGTATGCATGTACCTTAAGTAACAATAATAAACGCCACTTCTAATCATACAGTGTGTAGAAGAATAACAACAACAAAAAAACATTTCTAATAGAATTCAATCTTGCTACCGCAGTAAGGCTGAGTTTCATCAAACCAACATTGAGAGATGTGAACCAAATGCAACAACAAGAGGAAGAAAACAGAGAATATCAAATCTCTGTTTCACCAAGAAAATTTGAAAACTTACGTGTCCTGAAAACACAATATCGACACGGTGTTGGTAAAGAAGCTCTTCCATCTCCTGCCTCATGCATTCGAACTCTTGGTAGTGCGAGGAGTAGCTGTTGTACCAAGGCGGATGCATCGTTGCAACCAGCCAAGGTGTCACTGTACGACCAACTTTAGACAAATCATCCTTTAGCCATGCATACTGCGCTCCTAAAATAAAAATTCATAGAAATGAGATTCATTGAAGTAGGAGCAGAAGATATATCTTCCTCATAAATTATGAAACAAAGCATAAATCTGCTTCACTGAAATCAAAGTAAAGAAACTGCTAGTATCCATGAATTTACCAGTGTGATTGTAATCAACATATGCACCCAACATAACAAAATGCACTCCTCCGGCATCAAAAGAATAGTAGAAGTTTCTGTTGGAGCCACTCTCACTTGAAGGAACTGCAAACCTTTCAGAATACGACTTAAAGGTGATCCCGGAAGTTTGAGGCTCAATCTCATGGTTGCCTTCAATGACCATTGTTGGAACCTTCGAGGTCAATGGCTCCATGAACCTGCACACAAATAAAAGATTTGTAGAACAACTTGACAAAAAGCTGAACAGAACAAAAACACAGAGTTCTTCAAATATCCAACTTGTTAACCCACAAATAGTAAGTTTTACCTTCCCCAGGCATCCCAGCGAGGTTGATACGTCTCTCTAATCCGTGCATTCGGAAACGAACATGAGAAGCATGAAACTCCTTTACCACCAGTTGTACGGTACTGGTTTGCATATGTCATGTCCCCAACAATTATAACCAGTGAGGGATCATTTTCCATCAAATGGTCAATGGTTGTTGTTGTGTTACTAGTAAGACCCAAATCCCCAACAAAGGCAATTCGACGAGGATATGCGTCTTTGCTTGGCAGTGGCAAAGTCTCAAAAGAAACTTCCTCACTCATTGCAGGAATAGAGCTGTCACCACACCTATAATAGTACTTAGTTGCTGGTTCAAGACCTACAATATATTACCAGTCAACATCACAACGAATATCTATAAAACTGAACCATGGTTCCATAAACTCAATGCAAATTAACAATAAGGGCGTCTCAAAAATATAATCTTTTCTTTCTACTAAGGAACATATACACATAACACAAGTCCGCAATATAATGAAACTAGTTCTTTCTCGTTATTACCATCAATGAGGACATGGTGTATGATCCCTGAAGTGTAATTAAGGAGACCATCAAATGGATATAATTGACTGTAAACTGTTGCATTTCCTTTCTTCTTTAGCAAATATTTTCCTTTCTCCTTCCCATACCAAACCTCGCTTGTAACCGATCTAGGATCAAGCGGTTTCACATCTTTTCCAACTATAGCATCACCTGAAGAAGACGAATATGAACAAATCTCACAATTCTAGTTCACGTCAAGAGACAAATTCAAAGCCTAGAGAACTTAAAAATTGAATTGAAAAAAAAAAAAAAAATCTTGACGTTAGGATTAATTTTTTACTTGTGACCCAAGAAACCCACATAGAGGTTGGAGTAGAGAGAGCTAAAGCAATCTGTTCTGGAAAATCAGAGCTGACATTTCTCTTCCTCAGTCTCGGATGATCCATTGGCAAGTCGTCACTGCCTCGCCGTAGAGACGGATCAAACCGACGGGTCAATGGCTTAAACGGACCATCTAAAGTTGTTGGGATCGTTTCTCCGGCGGCAAGTAACAACGACATTGAGGTTAGAGCAATCATCATTAGTAAAGACATGGTCAACGGGTTGTTTCTTCGGTTTCAAGTCCACGCGTGACGAGTTCTTGATGGTCTCTTCTCCGAGCCTTTGACGGATCATGCTAATTTGATGACAAAACTTTTAAGGTTTTGTACTGAGAATATGCTAATTTGATGACGTGGAGGTCTGGTTACTATTTTAGTAGGCTTTTAAGGTCAAAACCGAAGTTTTTTTTTTTTTTTTTTTTATTCAAAACCAATTTATTAAGTAATCAAATTAGTACAAATGAGTTCTGTTAGCCATGTTGGCTGGATTACATAATCAGAATAAAAGATGGAATGGTTACAGCTAGTTACAACCTAATTTTGCAAGATTATGAGCTACACTTTTACAAGATGGAATGGTCAAAAACCGAAAGTTTTTAATTGTAAAATTTTCAAATCAAAATTTAATTAATGCTTTATTTGAACAACCAAAATTAATAACTTTTTGGAATAAATTGTATCAAAATAAATCATAGAATTCTTTTTTTTTTTTAAATTGAGGACATGAATAGATGATGTTTTCTAATTCAGTTTTTGGTTTTAAATTTTTGGATTTTTTTTTTTTGTCAAACTAGGATTTTAGATTTTAGTTTAGATTTTACTATTAGATTTTTGTTTCAAAATCCCAAAAATATGATTTTTGGTTTTGAGTAAAATAACATAGATAGAATAAAATGGAGAAATTGAGACAAATGCCCCTCCTTCTATGTCACTTTGCAAAAATGTCCCTCACTAATTTACCCTTCTACAATTTACACTAAACAGACCATTTTGCCCTTAATAACTCAGCGACTCTCATCTTCTCTGACTCTCACCTTCTCCGTCGAGATCTCGCAGATCTCAGTCTTCGCCGTCGACATCAAAGTGAGAGGATTTCCGACTTTGTCCTTTTGTTATCAGATTCCTCTCGAGTTCTTGAATTTGTTTAATCGATAGTGTTCGTCTTGAATCTATCGCTACTAGATTTGTGAGTTTGTTTTCTTTGCTGATAATTTGGAGTTTTCGGCTTATGATCTCCAGGTAGTAGTAATGTCCGTTCTTCTCTCCCTATTGTTCGAATTCTTATACTCCTTGCTTCTCGGATCTGATCCATTTTGCTTTTTCTCTGAATTGTGATCTCTCGATTTTTCTCCTGGCCCCCCACTTGTAGATTTAGGTTTTGGACTTTTAGACTGTTGATTGTAATTTCTGGTTTGATTAATTCTGGCAAATTTTGGTCTTGTGAATCGAATTGCATGGTTTGGTTTCCGTCCCACTTCTCATGGCATATTTGTCTATTACTGTTGAGGTTCGTTAATGAAAGTAGAGAGCTCTCAGTTGTGACGTTGATGCTTTGCTTTTATTTTGGGTTTCAGGTAATGGCTACGGAGTCTTTGCACCTGGTTTTTTTGGAGATACTGCCATGTTTTAGTATTGGTGCAGTAACAGGAAATTGACTATCAAAGAAATTTGCTGCGGAGATTATTTGCTTTTGCACTGAGGAGAGGAGACGACTAAGATGGCAAAGATGATAAACAAGACGCTTGTATTAACTTATATCTACTTGCTGATTTACGTTATACTATCTTCAGGAGTTATACTGTACAACAAGGTGACTGCAGAGGCTATTATACTTTATTAACGTATCTAATGCTTACGCAGATGTGTGTAGTTTGCATATTTGTTGGATTTTGAATGTTACATGCTGTATCTCAGATATAAGGATCTGATGTTTGACTTATATGTAGTGTATCTGATATGAAACCATAGCCAAACCTGTTCTGTAGCAATGGTTGTCGAATAGTAGTTTTCCCTATTCTTTGTATCTACATACAGATGATTGTATTGTGATGTGACGTCAGATGTCAGATATGCAAGGGCTAACTATGACTGTATTTTAGTTTAGCTTTTGCTAACTATAACTGAGTCTGACTTCTAAATCATGTCCCTTTTGTTACTTTTACTTGCAGTGGGTTTTATCACCAAAATACTTCAACTTTCCACTTCCTATAACGCTGACAATGATCCATATGGGGTTTGCTGGATTCGTGGCGTTCCTTCTTATTCGCGTGTTCAAGGTATCCTAAACTCAAAGAATATGGAGTATGCTTATGCATATCTTATGTGGACCTCTCTTATAAAATATGTTACCTTCTTTGTGGATCCTTAGACTCCTTTGCTAGTGTGGTGATAAGTTTTTTCTCTGTTTTTTAGGTCGTAGCACCGGTTAAAATGACATTTGAAATGTAAGCCAGCTTACTAGGTTTTCATAAAAAAAAATTTGTTGTTTTCTTTGCTATGGAATAGCAGCACATCCAAGAATGATACCTCAGAAAGATCTTGCGGTGTATGGTTATGGAAGGGTCGCTTGGAAAGATCGGATGGAGGAATGAGAGAGGTCTATCAGTTTCTAGTTTCTACAGTGGATCAAAGTCCACGGAAATATTTCCACATAAAACATCTGACCCAACTAGGGGGTCTTAACAGCCCATTTGAGTAATTAAGTCTAGAGTTCTTTTTAGCCAAGGCCTAAGAGGCTCTGTATCGACCAGATTTTTTACTTTCATTTAAATAAAAGAAGTATAACATGTGTGTATTTGTCAGTGTAACTTAACGTGTTTCTGTTTGATGTGGAGGAGATTTATAGAGTTTTTCTATTTTTCCCCTTAACATATATGTTTGATATTTTTGATCATGGTTTTATTTCTCTCTCTCATACAAATATGGTTTAATACCTTTTACAATACTTTTATAAGATTTTTATATGGTTTTTACAAGGTTTAGTACTTTTTATAATGCTTTTACAAGGTTTTTACAAGGTTTTTATATGGTTTTTACATGGTTTTTATATGGCTTTTACATGGTTTTATATGGTTTTTACATGATTTTTACATGGTTTTTATATGGTTTTTATCGATAATTATTTTATGGTTTTTATATGGCTATTATATTGTTTTTATATGGTTTTTACATGGTTTTTATATGGTTTTACATGGTTTTTACATGGTTTTTATATGGTAATTATTGTAAGGTTTTATATGGTTTTCACATGGTTTTTATATGGTTTTTATATGGTTTTTACATGGTTTTTACATGGTTTTAGATGGTAATTATTGTAAGATTTTATATGGTTTTACATGATTTTACATGGTTTTTATATGGTTTTTACATGGTTTTTACATGGTTTTTACATGGTAATTATTGTAAGGTTTTACATAGTTTTTACATGGTTTTTATATGGTTTTTACATAGTTTTTACCTGGTAATTATTATAAGATTTTATATGGTTTTTACATTGTTTTTATATGATAATTATTGTAATGTTTTATATGGTTTTAAACAAGAATGTCAAAGAGAAAGAAGTATAAGTATAAGCACCACCTGTAATATTGAAAAGCCAATAAACAAAGATCCGAGTCAAATATGGGCTTAAAGAAGGCCCAATACTTGGCTATGTGTTCTGATTTTCGGCCGGCCCATCACTCAAAATTCAACACGAGCACGAAGCCTGTTCGTTGATCTTACTAATCTCAAGATCCGAACCAGAGATCACATCAATTCTCGAACCGTCAAGCTTCACGGCGGCTCTTCAGAAGAAAATTAACATACAATTTTTAACAGCCTAAGCTGTATCCATTACGAGTTTCAAATAGAAAAGACAAATTCAAGGCATATGGAATTTTGGTTTTACCAGAAACAGACAAACTCTCATCAAATGGCGTAGGAGGAAAAGTCAGATCGATCTTAAGAATTCTGCATACCATTAAGTAACAAACGTCATCAGAAGCTGAGGTTTTTAAGTTACTTGTACCATTTCCACAAAAGATAAAAGTCTAGTCTTCCCTTACCTCTTGAATGTATCTTTTTGACTCTCGGCTTCAAATGGAGGGTTACTTTAGAGAAACTCGTAACACAGTATGCCTAAAGTCCAGTTATCAACCGCATAATCGTGATCTCTGTTTTCTACCATCTCAGGTGCTAAGTAATCTAAGGTTCCACACATTGTTTTCCTCTTGTTACTTGACTGAACTGACCACCCAAAATCAGCAATCTTCAACCTTCCCTGCATGTAGATGACAACAATAGTGATGAAAACTCCTGAGTTTTCGATCCACATATAATAACCATACATACATACCTCATGATCGAGCAACAAGTTTTCAGGTTTGATGTCTCTGTGAATCACACATTTTCCATGATAATAGGCTAGTGCTTGACTAAGACTTGCAATGTACTGAAATCATAAAAAAAAAACCATCATTTTCACCAAAAGAAACAAGTTTATCACCAAGCCATAACAGCTAATGCCAAGGAATCACAGCGTTTGAGAAGCATGCACAATCAACATTGCAACGAAATGATGATCTTCAGGCAAAACTGAGATAAAGGAATAGGAAGCAAGAGACTCACAGTGGCGGCTTGTTGTTCGGTAAGATGACCATTCTTTTTGAGCAGGCCATAGAGCTCACCACCATGAGCATACTCAAGAATTAAGAAAATTCACTCATCGAACCAACCGTAAAGACGCAGGATATTAGGGTGGCTTAGACTCGTTTGGATCTCCATCTCTCTCCGAAGCTGATGATGAATCTGATACTTCTCAATCTGCTCCTTGAATATCACTTTCAGCGCCACTATGTACTTACTCTATATCCCAAATTGACCAAAACCGCAACAACAACAGTTGATTCATAAAATTAGGTTTCCATGAGAGTAAAGCTCAAATTGAACGAAATTTCAACCCTAATCTAACAATAAGAGAGTAAATTTCAACATAATCGAAGGGAAATGAGTACCTTAGCTTCTCGGGCGAGATAGACTCTGCCAAATTTGCCTTTACCCAGTGTTCCCCTGATCTCGAAATCAGGCAGAAGCTAATAGATTGTAAAATCGAATTGGATTGTGTCTGGGAATCGAGTTGGAGAGATAGATTGAAATCATAACAGATTGTAAAAAATCGAATTGGAGAATGATTGAATCGGAGATTTACGGACTATGAACAGAAAGGGCGCGGAGAGAGACGGCATGGAGAGAGAGACGATGCCGGAATTTCGCCGAAGAGGTAGAGAGAGGTTCGCCGGAAAGATAGAGAGAGGTTCATCGGAATCGATTGGATCTGATTTTGCGAATAGGAAAAATCAAGGGTATTTTGGTCCTTCTACTACAAAGTGAGGGTACTTTTACAAAGTGACAAAGTAAAAGGGTATTTTTGCATAAGGACATGGTTGAAAGGGTATTTTTGCAAATCTCCCAATAAAATGTATATTCCCTAAATTATAGTATTTGGAATATAATCTAGATTCCCTAAATTATAGTTTTTGGAATAAAATTATGCTTTTTTTGTCAACTATATTATGCTTTATTTGAACAACCAAAATTAATAATTTTTTGGAATAAACTGTATCAAAATAAATCATAGAATTCTTTTTAAAAAATTAAGGTCATGAATAAATGCTGTTTTCTAATTCAGTTTTTGGATTTTAGATTTTTTTTTGTCAAACAAAGATTTTAGATTTTAGTTTTAGAATTTACTATTAGATTTTTGTTTCAAAAATTCCAAAAATATGATTTTTGGTTTTTGAGTAAAATAACATAGATGAAGTAAAAACTAGATTCCCTAAATTATAGGAGAACTAAAAATTTAACATTTTGAATGGGAGATGATAGTAAAAGTGTTTTCCTATATTCTAGGGAAACTAAAATTTTAGAAACTTATTGGTAAGACAATGAGTTTTTGAAAAATAAAAACCAAAAACTCTCCTAAAATCTTAAATATTAAAATAAATCATAGAATTCATTTTTTTATGAATGGATGCTGTTTTCTAATTCAGTTTTTAGTTTTGGTTTTTAGTT
Source organism: Erysimum cheiranthoides (assembly GCA_011420285.2). NCBI lineage: Eukaryota > Viridiplantae > Streptophyta > Magnoliopsida > Brassicales > Brassicaceae > Erysimum > Erysimum cheiranthoides. Next base: position 9,293,450 of record CM022177.2, read on the forward strand.
TTTGGATTTTATGCCAAAATATGATTTTAGATTTAGATTTTTGTTTGAAAAATCCCAAAAATATGAATTTTGGTTTTTGAATAAAATAGTGTAGTTGAAGTAAAAACTAAATTTCCTAAATTATAGGAGAACTAGCATTATGGCCCCTACTATGTAGGGGCTTAAGCTTTGTTATTGTTTTTATAAAAAGTAAATTAAATTTGAACTTCAAAAATATTTAAATAATTAAGAAATTATTATATACATTATTAAAAAATTGTATCAAAAAAAGAAAAATATTTAACTTGGAAAGATATTATAAAAAATATGATGGAATGAGAATAGATACATGTATACAATAAAGGAATATATACAATAAAGGAATAGCCTGACCAAAAAAAACAACACATTCTAAATTTTAGTGAATAAATCTTGAATAAGAAGAGATTTAAAGAATGGTTTTGGTACCTGTTGAACTTGTGAACGTAATGTATCAAATTGAGTCTCTGTGCAACAAACATTGCCAGTGAGTGATGGACACAAGCTTTGAATCTTGGAAGATAACAAATCATTGGGCTAGGAAAAAAAAAAGAAGAAGAAAAACAAGAGAGCATTAGTAGAGAAACAAAACTCAGCATTTTGATTTGAGCAATAAATGAGAAAACACTCACCTTCACAAGATAGCACAATATCCTGCTGATTTTTTTGCTTCTACTCCATACAGAATAAACAGACTCTACATTGGTGAATTAAAACAAACAAAAAACAAAAAAACAACGTCAAATTCATAGAAATTAAAACGAAATAATTTGATTTAAAACAAAAAATAATCCACCAAATAAATTTCATATAATAAAAGGTAAAAAGTTTGTAAATCAAATGCAAAATCATCTCTATAATTCGAATTGAAAATCATAAAGCCAAAAAAAAGCAAGGAATTGAATTCGAATTTGACCCAAAAAAGATTTGTAAAGCCAATAAAAAAACAAAGGATTAAAAGGAAATGAAGGAATGCTATAGTGTCTCTGTTTTGAAGATACGAAGAGAAAATCTCAAAACAAACGATTGGGAGAGAGAGAGAGTTGAGAGATAGAAGGATAAAGACTGAAAGAGGAAGAAGAAGAAAGAACAGTTGAGGAAAAATTGTAAATGAGATAAGCTGCGACGTGGGGGAGATAATATTTTATTGTTGAAGTGGGAGTGATTTTAGAAACTAAATTGATTTTACTTGAATAAAAATTAATCTTTTTGGTTAAAACTCAAAAAAAATGTGAGCATGCCACGTCATATTTTGCTAACGTGTCAGAAGGAGGATGCTACAGTTATTGAGAATATGACTGCTCATTTAGTATAATTAGATTAAAAAATTTAAAATTTTGAATGGGAAATTCTAGGAAACTAAAATTTTAAAAACTTATTGGTAAGACAATGAGTTTTTGAAAAACAAAAACCAAAAACTCTCCTAAAATCTACAAAAGCCTGAATGTAAAATTTGTTCAACCCAAACAAAAAAAGTTCTCACATCAAATGCTTCTTAAGTTTGAGAAGTAGATAAGATAATAACATAGAAGAAAATTAGCTTCTTGTATAATACCACATTTGGAGGCTTTTCTTGTACTTGTTAGCTCCCAAAGCTTATATCGAAGACATCCATTTTCGAATTTGTTTATCTATGAACTTGATAAGACATTGAGGGGATAGAGGGATTTCGCTTTCCTCGCGTTTCTTCCATATATTCCATATGCTATTATTCATCGTCTAAATTGATGAAGATCAAGTGGACGAGATGCTATTATTAATTCATCGTCTAAATTGATGAAGATCAAGTGGACGAGTGAAGATAAGTAAAACAAAGGTAAGGAGGAGTTGAGTAAGCTTGGTGATAGAAAGTTAGAGATTATAAGAATTGTAACATTCGTTATCATCCTTAAATAAAATCGTTAGGTGTGACTTATTAATCTGAATGATGAATAATGTGTTGATCAGATGGTTCAGTGACTTCCCAATCACATAGAATGTGTTTTGGTCACAAGGTTATAATTTCTCTTCAAACTTTATAGGTGGTGAATAACTCTGGATGTAATTGATTTTTCAGTCGAACCTTAGACTTGACTATGGAATGTTTGGACTGATGTCGATCACGAAAAAAAAGTCAAGATTGAATCAAAATAAATCTTGTCTTTAAGAGATCTCATTATAGAAACTTAGTCAACGACTTATGGTTGAATGGGAAATTGAATGTCTAAGTCATTATCAAAATTAAAGGTAGGTTTGATTATTCAAGGGAAGGTCCAACACTGATTCCAAAAACACAAATCAATAGAAAAAAAAAAACAGATATCTACATGAACCGACAAAAACAAATATATACTAGTACTTTTTAGTGTCTCTCTTTTCCACATTAACCAAAAAAAGAAACATAACCAAGTGTTTAGATATCAAAACTCTTCTTTTGTAAAATATGATTTGCATAAACAATTAGTTTCATAAATATGAACAAAAACAGTTCTAGAGTTACGAATATTGCATGCAAACAAAGAAAAATAATAACAGAGTGGATAAAGGAGCGTGATGAGACTCCATGATTGGCTCCGGTGGGGTTGGAGAAAGGATGCACAAGAAACATAAAAGTGTCTCCCTAAAAGGTTAACCAAAAAAATTGTTGCATACGTTTTATTTACTTTTCTCTCATCTTTTCATCTTTTACTAGGTGGGTTATTGTCTCCTCCAATGTTACTATTTTAGATTTGTTTATTTTGTTTATAAAGAACATTCTTTCTCTTCTATTTACATGCATTGAATAGCATTTTGTTTGTCAACTGGAGGAATCCTAGGTTGAAACCCAAACTAACATTTTGAAATTCATAAAAACTCTGAATTTTTTTGGTCACTAAAAACATTTGCGGATAGTCAATGATAATTGAAATCGTAGTAAAAGAGTTCGAATTTAACCAAAGAAAGACATTCATAGCAATTTTTTTTCAACTATTGGACCACCACTAGTTGGTTAAGAATATAATAGCATATATAATGTAGCAACAAATTATTTAATTTCTTTTCCTTCTATTAACGATTAAAGTTTTTGTGTGATAGGAAAGTCTTGAAAGAGGGTGGATGTTGCAGAAGAAACCTTGAATGTTGAAGCAGGACTACAGAGCTATATGAGTCAATGGAAGCAAAGGAAAAGAAGATGAGCGTCTAAAACAGCATGGACGCTGTTCCGACAAGTGACGAAATTGGTGACGTGGCATATTTCGTGATTTAGATTGCACACCACGTTGGAGATATATTCAAATCTTAGAGAGAAGATATTCACACGAAGATTTGGATACTGGAGTTAAAATCAACAAGAAAAAAGGAAAAACCGACTTTGTCGATAAAGGCAAACCTAGAAGATCTTTTATCCCAAGAATATAAAAGGGATTGAAAAGGTGCTTGCTGAAGTTAGCCGTTCATGAAAGAAAAAGTCTAGTCCAGAGCTTTTTCTGTTTTAGAGAGTATGTGTTTACTCTAGACGGTGAGAGCAAAAGAGAGAGATAACGAGAGAAAAATCGTGTATTGTCTCTGCTTTGTTTAGATTAGGAATCACGTGGGTCACAAGCTAAGAGGTTGTCTTAGGCTGTGTATAAATCCCTTTAAGAGTGTTGTAAACATCTTAATAGATTTCTAATAAAGGTTGAAATCCGGTGCGCCGGAGTTTGGAATTCTCGTGTGTATTGAAAAGCTTGATTTTACGTGTTCGTCCGCGTTTACAATTGGTATCAGAGTGGGCATCTGAACCAAGTTGTTTAACTTAACAACAGGTGAGGATCCTGCGGAGAGGATGAACTCGTCAAAAGAGTATATGATTGTGAATCGACCAATCATGCTTGAGAAAGGCAATTATGGGCACTGGAAAGTGAAAATGAGAGCACGCATTAGAGGCATCGGTGCAGATGCATGGACTGCTGTAAACTCTGGCTGGAAACCTCCTACTGTGAAAGGAGAAGATGGTGAAGTCGTCGTGAAACCTGAAGAGCAGTGGACAGATGCTGAGAAGACCAAAGCCACATACAACTCTAAAGCTCTCTCTGTGATTTTTGACTCCATTAACGAGAATCAATTCAAGCGAATTCAGAACTGTGAGTGTGCTAAAGAGGCTTGGGATAAACTTGCAAAGGCTTACGAGGGAACTGTTAGTGTGAAACGATCTAGGCTTGATATGTTAGCATCACGTTTTGAACACATCACCATGGAAGAATCAAAATCGATTGAAGAATTTAGTGGAAAACTCAGTGCCATCGCTAGTGAAGCTCAAAATCTCGGTAAAAGATACAAGGATAAGAAATTAGTGAAGAAGCTACTGAGATGTCTTCCGTCGAGGTTTGAAAGCAAAAGAACAGCCATGGGAACGTCATTGGACATTGACACCATTGAGTTTGAAGAAGTTGTGGGAATGCTACAAGCCTACGAGATGGAGATTACTGTACAAAAGAATTTACCCTCAACTGGAGTGGCTTTTGCAGTACGTGAAGAAAGACCAGAGATTCAAGATCTCAAGAACGAGTTGAGATCAATGGCGAAAGAGTTTAGGAGAGCTTTAAGAAGAGTTGAGGAAGGAAACGATGATGAAAGAGATCATGTTCGAGATGTGAAGAAAGATAAGCAACAATGCTATGAATGTCAAGGATATGGACATCTCAAAGCAAATTGTCCTTCAGCAAAGAAAAGAGAAGATAGATGTTGCAGATGTAGAGGTTTTGGTCACACAAAATCAGAATGTGTGACTAGAAAATCGAGAAGAAACATGTCTTCTGATGTAAGTGAAAGTGACACGGAAGATGATGATGATTCGAACGATGCAAATGGATATTGTGCTTTCTTAGCCACGTTTGAAGAAGAAGGTGAATCTTCAGCCAGTGAAGCAGATGATGATATGGAAGAAGAATCCTCCGAGAACGAATCCTCCGAGAGCGAATCCGATGAAGAAAGTGAGGTAAATGCCAAATCTGAATTTCGAAAACTGTATGACAACTGGTTGGTGCTTTGCGAAGAGAAACTTGTTCTTGTTCAAGAAAAATTGTGTCTTCAGACCTTGAATGGTAGGCTAAATGGTGAGCTCAATTCTGAAATTGAGAAGAATAAGGCTCTCACCCAAGAACTCGCAGAAACTAGAAAGAAGATCCATATGCTCAACAGTGGGACAAAGGATTTGGACAAGATACTTTCTGCTGGGAGAGTTTCAAATGTCAATCATGGTCTTGGTTATCAGGAAGGTACGTCCATGGGTGAAATAAATTTTCGAGGTTTTATCAAAGGAAACAACACAGAGCCTGTTCCAGCAACGTTTCAGAAGACTCAAGCAATACGAAATCCACATGGGTGCTACTACTGCGGGAAGAATGGGCATATTAAGAAGTATTGCTACAAGTTTCAAGCTAGGGTGAGGAGATTGATTGATCAACAGAGGTATTACCCATATTTCAATGATACTTCACGAGTTTTTGTGAGAAAAACAGATTTATACAAGAAAGAGGTTGAAGCCTCCACTTCAATGAGCTCAGTTAAGCGTCAACCATGTGATCAAAAGTCTGTAAGAGATTATGGTGAAGTGAATGAATGCAAAGTGAAGTCTGTTGGATGTGCGAAAGAAGGAATCAAAAGGAAAGGAATACTTGAAAAATCTAATATTCCCAAGCTGAAGCAAATGAACCATATGGGTGTGGAAGATGGAAATTTTGCTGTTCAAAATTCTTATATGAAAAATGTGGAACAGGTTGCACTTAGTTCCAGCAATTCTGCCAGATCTGTGATTAACAATACGTTAAAGCTGGCGAAAGATGAAGCAGTTGGCTTTGGTGGTATAGACTGGATAAGAAGCATTCAGAAGCAAGATGTTATGTCTTTGTCACGACCAGAATGTGAGTTGCTGCTCTCAACACTATGGATGAGTTTTTTGAATGAATTATGCCAATCAAGCAGGGGGAGATTGAAGGAAGAGCAGAGCTCGACCTGAATGTCTTGATGAAGGAAGGGGAAGGCTTTGAATTATGGGGGAGAAACATATATCTTGTTGGAGTATTTACCTTCCTACCTTCATCAGGTACAATGGACATATATGTGAAGAACTTGTCTTGAGTTATCAAATTCAATCAAAAAGGGGGAGAATGAAAGAGGGTGGATGTTGCAGAAGAAACCTTGAATGTTGAAGCAGGACTACAGAGCTATATGAGTCAATGGAAGCAAAAGAAAAGAAGATGAGCGTCTAAAACAGCATGGACGCTGTTCCGACAAGTGACGAAATTGGTGACATGGCATATTTCGTGATTTAGATTGCACACCACGTTGGAGATATATTCAAATCTTAGAGAGAAGATATTCACACGAAGATTTGGATACTTGGAGTTAAAATCAACAAGAAAAAAGGAAAAACCGACTTTGTCGATAAAGGCAAACCTAGAAGATCTTTTATCCCCAAGACTATAAAAGGGATTGAAAAGGTGCTTGCTGAGGTTAGCCGTTCATGAAAGAAAAAGTCTAGTCCAGAGCTTTTTCTGTTTTAGAGAGTATGTGTTTACTCTAGACGGTGAGAGCAAAAGAGAGAGATAACGAGAGAAAAATCGTGTATTGTCTCTGCTTTGTTTAGATTAGGAATCACATGGGTCACAAGCTAAGAGGTTGTCTTAGGCTGTGTATAAATCCCTTTAAGAGTGTTGTAAACATCTTAATAGATTTCTAATAAAGGTTGAAATCCGGTGCGCCGGAGTTTGGAATTCTCGTGTGTATTGAAAAGCTTGATTTTACGTGTCGTCCGCGTTTACAAGTCTTTCATTATTCTTCTTGAATGTTTTCTTTCTCATCATCTAAATAGACAGTCTAAGTGTTTGCAATATTTTTATATTTGTATTCGTGCTCTGTATAAGTGTTTTATTCAAGTTATATTTGATTTTATTGTTTATTTGTTTCGAATTATAGTCGATTTATGTTTTAAGGTTCATCATGTTAACACAATTAGTAATATCCCCAACAAAATAAAGAGAAAAACATTATATAGCCACCGAGTCTGGACGAGATCAAAGTATTAATAGAACTATTTGTGAGAAGAATTAATTCAACGTGGATTTGATTCTAATGGTATAGTGAATAAGGTAATTAACAATTGAAATAAAAAAATAACATCGATTCTTAAGGAAAGGCTTAACTCAGAAAGACCACGAGCATTATCAAAGAACAAACAAAGTATCTGAAATATCATTACCAAAGTTATGGGGATCTTCAAAGTTTCACTTGTAGGTTTGGATGCGAAAAAAGTTTACAGCTTGCTTCATGTGTCATTATATAAAGGCATATATGTTTTTGATAACATAAAAGTGTAAGTACTAAAGAAAAAAAAAATGTAGTTTAACATATATAATTTTTTTAAAAATTGATAGAGACATCCAAACCAAAAATATGTTATATGATTTTGGTTGGATTGGGTGAGAATGCTCGCATCTACAGGATTAGTGATAATCAAGTAAAAATAAATTTAAAATTTTATTAGAGCAACAATGATGTTTATGTATTTTCATCTCAACAATGATCACTGGAATATGCTGCATGATTCATTTTAAACACACAACTCTAAAAAGTCGTGTCCACAGATTTACAAGATTTTAGAAAATATGTTATTTTATTATCTTATGGAAATTTTGTTAAATTTCGAACTAGACCAAATCAAAGGTAAAAAAAAATGGTCTTATAATATTTAGATTTTATAATTACTATATGTACTATGCTATGCATCACCATCCGTATAGTGTGAGGGTAGAGAACTAGATATTATTTTTCCTTCAACTCCAATCTGAACTTTGTAAGCAAGCTCAGTCACGTGAGTTTTTTTTTTTTTTTTTTTTGTCAACATTTGGGCCACAACTGATCGGTCTATTAGCCTAATTTCTACAATTAAATTGTAGAGTCGGGGACTCGATCCCTGGTGTGATGGTGTCTGTCTTCTGTGAACTTATCATTTACCACTAGACCAAGATCACTTCACAGTCACGTGAGCTATTTCGGTCGTATAATCTTATTTAAAATCCAGATATTAAGAAAAGGCCAAAACTGATTAAAAAAATCGTCCAGGAATTGCGAAAAGGTAATTTGCATATAGAGGATCAATCACTTGTCTTATCCTTAATGTTTACTCAACGAAAAAGTGTGTATTGATTGAGTTGAGTATTGTATAATCTCTAATAATTATATTTGCAAAATGTATTTATATTTGGTCGAAATCATGAGTACGACATGATTGCTATTATGAGACACAACATACAACTAATTTCATAAAACTTGTAATTTCTCTATCTCACAATAAAAAAAAGGTACTACATTGAATGTATTCCTATTAAATAAATTATTTTACTACTTAAATTATAATTAAAGGTCAACACGGATAAATGAAAAAAAAAAAACAATGAAAATTTATTGTAGAAACCAAAAACCCAAAATCCAAAGATCAAAAGCTATTTCTCTTAATTTGAGACCAAAACTATTGTATAGTGGGAAAGCCATGTATTATGAATTCTAAAGTGTGCATTCTTATATATTAATTCATTCAGTTTAAGAATGAAAAATATATCTTGGTTTCATTTTGATGCATGGATGAAAATGATAATCCACAACGTACGTAGTTTAACATTTGGCAGAAACATACCATGCATGATGTAACCGGTCAACTAATCACCGAAATTTGTGCCTGAGAACAAACAAAAGAAATTAAAAAAAAAAAAAAACCAAACAAAAGCAATTAGAAATTGATAAAAAAAAAATTTGGTTTTTGTTTTCTTTACAAAATTATCATAAATACAAAATTATTTGTCAATGGTATAAAATTTTAAATCTTTGGTTTAAGTTGATTATTTTACATTTATGGTATAATATTTAGGATTTATAGTTTAAAATTTGAAAATTAAAAATTTATTAAAAATTTAGTTTTAGTTTTGTGATATTTTTAGTTTAAAAACAAAAATTATGGTATTATAGAATTACCTTTTTTTTTCTTTTTTTTGACGTATTTAAGTAAATATGTTTTCCATTAAATCCGGCATAAAACCAGTGGTGAACCATTAGCTGCCGTACGGAACACACTGCCTTTTGATGACGTGGCATTTCTAAGCTCTTTGATTAGTTAATTCGTTAGTTAATATCGTTCGCTCCACTTTACAAATCACACATCTGCTGATCTGCGTATCCTTTTTCGGTAAACACATTTGCTTCTCCTACTTTACAATGTAATTAATAATATATTTATGTATGTAAAGATATTTGATTTAACTTTTTGCATAAAACTTTAGAAACATCCATCAATTTAATGGTTACAATATCACTTTTATGTATTTAGTAGTACAGTTCAGATTTAATGCAATAAAAAAAAGTAGTAATAGACCAAATTTAATGGTTACAATATCACTTTTATGTATTTAGTAGTATAGTCCAAATTGAATGCAAAAAAAGTAGAATATTCAAAGGCGAAAAGAAAAAAAGTGTAGAATATTCAAATTTGTAAGAACACATAGCTTAGGTATTAAAAAAACTTGAATTTCAAAATCTTTAGCTAGAAAAAAAGGGTGATTTTAGTGTAGAAAATATACATTTTACTAGGTTAATAGTATGATTTAGTCATTTAAGATTTAAATTATAATCTGTGCATGGTCAACAATGTCTTGTTTGGTGTGGGTAGAGATTTGTCTTCATGTAAAGAAGTAAATAAGCAAAAAAATTTCACTGAAAATATAAGTAAACTAAAAATAGTAAGTAGGAGTAAATTTATTTTTACTATAAAAGTTGTGAAAACGAAGATATAAAAAAAGCTTTCAACTTTAATTTTGGTATAGACATAGCTACGGCGCCAGTTGCAGGTTCTCACATTTAAAATTTTGTGTTTTATTTTAAAAATTTTAGGTCATTTTTTTTTTCTTTTTTTTTTTTTTTGGTGGAAGACGGGGGACTAGTCCCCCATTTATTTAAAATAGAAAAAATTACAAACGAATACGTCTTGGGCGCGCAGACCCAATAACATCATCACTCAAAAGTGAATCAACAGCAACTGGAACAATAGAAAACGAATGAAATCCAATGGGCAAAGAAAACGCATAGTTTGCTAACCCATCTGGTAGACGGTTAGCCTCCCTATACACATGTGAAATCCGGACTATCCAGTCCCTCGAAATAAAGCCATGGCACAAGCGTACCAGGAAAGACAGCGGATGCGTATCACTAATCCCTGTCGTAAGAAAACCAACAACCAACTGAGAATCCACCTCAATCTCCAGACGTGTGACTCTCCTCTCCCAGGCAATATAGAGACCATAATAGACACCCCATAACTCCGCCAAAGGTGCCGTACAAATCCCTATGTTGAGAGCAAACCCTCCACACCAACCACCATTCTCATCACGTAGTACTCCTCCCGCCGTTGCGAGTCCCGGATTACCATGCGACGCACCATCAGTATTAAGTTTGGTCCACCCCGGGGCCGGTGCTACCCATCCCACCATTATCTCGCTCCGAGGCCCGAGCGACGACCCTGCATTGTGTTTTGAATGCACCATAGTAGCCTCCCGAGAAAGATCTTTAAGAAACTGGATTCTGTCTCGACACCTACCATGATTAACAAAAACATTATCACACCTCCACTTCCATGCCCACCAAACTGATATCGCAAAAAGTGTTGACCAAGTAGTCCCAAAGAGCTCAGCATCATCACACAAATTGCCATAAACCCACTCAAGTAACGTTTGTTCAAAGAAAGCACTTCGTCGTCGCCTTGGAACAATCCTATCCCAAACTCCGGCCATAGCCGGACAATCCCTGAGGATATGTAGCGTTGTCTCCACACCACTCTTACATACTTGGCATATATCCGTATTACATAAGTGACGACGATGTCGCTCGGCATTGGTAAACAGAGCTTGATTTCCTACCAACCAGAGAAAAACCCGAACCCGCTCTGGTGCCACCACCTTCCATACCCGGTCATAAAAACGCATCAGGTTCGGTCCCGGTGCATCATCCCGTGTAATCATCGCGTATGCTGATGAAACCGAGAACTTACCATCCGCACTCTCTCCCTATGAAAGACGATCTCTCGCACCGGTCACATTATCAAGCACTACTGACAGAAGTTCCAACCGAGTATTCTCAGATACATAAGGAGTTATTCTGCCCAGCTCCCAACCAACACCATTCCTCCACATATCAGAGACTAGAACCGTTTCATACCCAGGGGGAAGTTCGACTACAGCTCTGTCCATTAAGCGGATGTTAGACAGCCATTTCGCAGACCAAAATCGAATTAATTGACCATTACCAAGAACCCAGCTCTGACCCGGTAAAACCACCTCACACAATCCGGTCATGATACTTCTCCATGTTGAAGACCAAGTCCCTTTTGCCTTCAACCAAGTCGCATCGTGGATCGTACCAACCTTATATTTCTTCCTAAGCAGCTTCGCCCATATACTCTCAGTGTTATTAAGCAACCGCCAACCCAATTTTGCGATAAGAGCTTTATTCATATCCTCTGCCCGGCGAATCCCCAAGCCACCCTCGGATTTCGGTCGAGTAACTCTATCCCATGATACTGCATGAAGCTTAGTACCCCATAAGAAGTTTTTTGATAACTTGTCAAATTCTTCCAATATCGATTTAGGCAAACAAATTGTGCTCATGGTATGCACCGGTATAGAAGACAAGACTGCTTTAGTGAGTGTAACACGACCCGCAAGACTCAAAAAACGGCCTTTCCATCCCGATAATCTCGACGACATTCTCTCAAGTATGTCCCCAAATGTATCTTTATTGATTCGTTTCTGTAGAACTGGCATACCTAGGTACTTTCCCAGCTCCCGAGTAACTTGAATGCCGCTAGCATCACTAATCAATTTCGCCATATCTCTGGAAACGTTATCAGAGAAGAAAATCTTTGATTTCTCCAGACTTACCTTCTAACCCGATGCACTACAAAACCTCTCCAAAACATGTCGGATAACACTGATTTGTGACACTGATGCTTCGGCGAAAAGTATGAGATCATCATCAATTGAGGTCCTCCTCTGGAAAGCCTTATCGGTTTCCACTTCTTCTCGACAACCGAATGCTCTATCATGTGGCATAATCTCTCCATACATAAGACAAAGAGATAAGGAGACAATGGGTCTCCCTGTCGCAATCCTCGAAGAGGTTTAAACTCTAATGTCTTCTCACCATTCCATAAGAGATTCATTGAAGGCCCCGAAACACATTGAAGAATCCAACGTGTCCACTTGTCAGAGAAACCAGCCGCCAAAAGCGTGTCTTCAAGAAAGTCCCATCTGACACGATCATACGCCTTTTCAAGATCAAGTTTCAGAAGCATCCAGCCTTTACGCCCCTGCTTCCGTCGCATAGAATGGACTGCTTCTTGTACCACTACAATGTTGTCAGAACTGAGACGCCCTGGTATGAAACTCGACTGAGCTGGCCCAATCAAATGAGGCATCACCCCTTTCAATCTTTCCACCATAGTCTTCGTGATCGTTTTAAACAAAACATTACACAAACTTATTGGTCGAAATTGTGTAATACGCTCCGGTTTTGCTATCTTCGGTATAAGAGTGATCAACGCATCATTTGTGTGAGTTGGGAGCATTCCTGTTTCAAAAAAGGCCAACACAAATTTAAGCACCGACTCCCCGACCATGTCCCAACATTCTTGATAGAAAACGGACTGGAAGCCATCCGGACCCGGGGCCTTAAACTTTCCCATCTTATTCACCGCTATCACCACCTCCGAAGCTAAGAAAGGTTTATTCAAGTCCCGAATGTCATCTTGGTGGAGCCTTGCAAACCCCTCTCGTGGTAAACTCTCCACCACTGCCTCGACATCATCCATTGAATACAACCATTTGTAGTATGCAACAGCAAGTTGTTCCAATTCCATCTTATCAGAAATCCACATCCCATCATCACCTTGTAATGAATCAATACGGTTCCTACGCCGTCTTATAACCGTTGACATGTGGAAAAACTTAGTGTTACGATCGCCCAGTGCCACCCATTTCTCTCTCGACTTTTGAAACCAAAAGACCTCCTCCTGTTCCAGCACCACTTCTACTTCTTTAAGTAAGTCTGCTTCCTTCTGTAACAAGGCATCTGTTTGGGTATGTTCTAACGAGTCCTGCACCAACTTTAACTCGTCCATAAGCTTCTCTTTACGTACCTGAATGACACCAAAGACCTCTCTATTCCAATTCCTCAACGTCTTCTGTAACAGTGACAAGGCCTCCGGAGTCGTTATCTCTCGCCTCCAAGATGATGAAATGAGATCTTTAAACCCCGGGTGACCCAACCAGGCTGCCTCGAAGCGAAATGGTCTCCGCTTCGGGTCCCCTCTATCCTCCGGCAGAAGCTGTATGTATAACGGCGCGTGGTCCGATGACAAAAAGGGAAGATGTGTCACCTTGGCCTCTTGCCATTGTAACCGAGCTTGTGCACAGCATAATACTCTATCCAACCTTTTCGCCACAAAAAATTGTTGAGTACGTCCTCTTCACCATGTGAACTTATTCCCACAGAACCCCATATCAATAAGCGATGTGCTATTGATCCAATCGCCAAAGGCTAGAGAATCAGGTGAAAGACCTCCATTTCCCCCTGTTCTCTCATCCAATCGAACAATTGTGTTGAAGTCACCACCCACCACAAGCGGTCCAACAACCCCGCTAATCACTCCACTCAGCTGACTCCATAAACCACTCCGTCGAGTCACAGATGGAGCAGCATAAACAACGATCAAGTTCAAAACTTCTTGACCATTCACGATCTTAGCATAAATATATTGATCTGACGATGTCACAATATCAATCTCGCCAATCTCCGATCTCCACAACAAACACAGACCTCCACTCTGTCCAGTCGCATCAACCCGAAATGACTTATCAAAGCCCAAACCTTGACAAATTCGACTCGCCCTATCTCCTCCTGCATGTGTTTCAAAGATTGCTAACACATCCGTTTTGAATTTCTTCAAGAGATAGCGAATAGAACGTCTAAAATTAGGTTTATTTGCCCCCCGACAATTCCATAAAATGCAATTCGTCATGGATAACTGATACCACCATAGAAAAACCGGGGACAACCGTTATGCCCTGCTAATCTCCGATTGAGTAACCGGAGATTCTGCTTCCATCTGTTGCGGACCCGAAATCTGAGCCAACCCAACATCCAACCGTAACATTGCAGACTCATCATCCTTCCGACTAACATCTTCTGAGCTTTTCTGCTCAACCTAAGCTCTCGGCTCCTTAAGGAAGACACCACCAGCTCTGCCGATATTCCCATCTTCGACTCGTAATCGTTTGCCCGAGGCCGACATCTCCTGTTCCTTACGAGTTGGGCCAAATAATAAACCTGGTACATGCCTGTTTTGTTTTCCAGATCTATGCCGAGGCCCACTATTAATCATGGGCTTATTTACTCCCATTCGTCTATCCCTTCTTCCATCTTGGGCCCAATTTTTGGATTTATCCAAACCAGCTTCAAAGACAATATCTTTTACTTGCGTATCACTCTTTGTAGTTTCTCGTATATGTGAAACGGTCTCATTCTCCTTATCTCCTCTGCCAACTACTACCCCTTTCCTTATCTCCGAAGATTCTGTATCTTCCGCCAAACCAGCAAAGCTATTCGATGTTACAATCATACCCGAATTATCTCCGTTAGTAATATCACGAAGATTATTATTCTCCACATTTCCAAATCTGTTGGCAATCCCAACAACTTCCATATTTGCCTGTCCGGAAATCTCTCCAAGATTTCGATCGTGATTTCCACTCGACCCTCTGACCGTAGACGCGTTTTGAGTCACCCTCGACTGACTTCGTAACCCCTTACGCTTCACCACCGTGTACCCCTCCTCATCCTGGGTCATCACCGGTGAAGACGCATGGGCTCTCACAGAAGCCATTTCCTTTCCATTCTCCACCACCATGTCGGCAACTCTCTTCGGGCAATTATGCACAAGATGTCCGTATATCCCACAACCCGAACATATCTTGGATAACCCCTCATATGCCACAAAATACCGATCACCATTGACTCTTATTGACCCTTTAAGGGGTTTCGTAAGATCAACCTCCACACACACCCGAGCAAATCGAGCTCGTTCAAGATGTAACGTAGTCGTATCCGCTCTTAATGGTGTCCCTAACCCTTCAGCAATACCAAGTAGAATTGTCTTATGGTAGAAATTAACCGGAACATTCAGAAACCGCACCCATACGGGAGTGGTAACAATCTCATCACTCATTGGCTTAAAATCTGGTGACCACCTTTTCACCAGAAGATAACTTCCAAACATCTTCCAAGGCCCTCCGGTCAACGCCGCAAAAAACTCCTCTTCTTTCTCGAACCGTATCAGAAAAAATTGACGTGGAAGATCTATCACCGACATCCATCCCATAGGCTTCCACATCTCTCTAAGCTTCTTATTCAAGACAGGCGCTGACACCGTCCTCCCTAACACTCGGACAATTAGACACTGCTGCCATAGACCGTTCATGGCCTCCAAAACCTCCGATTCAATTATCACCTCTGGCTCCCCCTCGATACCATCAGGAAACGTCAGCTTCATTCTATCCTTCACAAACTCCTCTCCCAACAAAACCTCCGGCGATGGTCGACCCCCTGTCATGAATCCTTTCACCCTGCGCACCCACTCCGTACCTCCATCAGGGGGATCCCCCGGTGGCCTTGTTTTGTCTCCCACGTCCAACATCGTCGCATCCTCCGCCTCCAGCCCCAAAACCCTACTTTCGTTATTATCGCCCATTAGAGAGAGATAACCTTTCCCTTGTCAACAAAATATATTGATTAGCTTATTTTTTTTTTCTTTTTGATAAAATGGTCCAATTTTTTTTTTTCTCATCTTTAAGAATTAAGACACTTTGGAGGGATACAAATAAATTTGTCATTTTTGGTTATCCCACCAACATGATTAGTTATCTCTGTACAAGTAACATGGTTATTTAATTTATCACAAATTATCCAATTTTTTTTTAATTTGATCTATAAAATTTATTTCTTTACTCTATTCTTGGACTGTATCAAAATAATAATCATTCGATTAGAAACCCAACCGAAGTTAGTGAGAGTAATTAGTAAATCTAACATTTTGATAATAGAGAATGTTTGGTTATATCGATGATTTTAACGATTTTTAATTATAATGATTTTATACATAAGACATGAGGCGGTTACGGCAGTTATAAGGGTTGATTATAGTCACGGCGTTAGAATTAGGGGAAATGAACGGTTAACGGAACGGATCCGAGGATCTTACAAAATATCAACGGCTAGGATCGTAAGATAAAAAAGTAACAACTTACACTATCCGTTAAGTAGCGGCGTGTATTAACTAACGGCAACGTTAACGCTCCTTTTTGTGTGTATATATAACGAAGACGGTTTCCTTGGAGCTTGTGCACACTAATCTGTCACTCCTCAGTCTCTTCTTCTTCTACCTTTCTCTCTCCTCTCTCCCGCTTATTTTCTCAGAGAAAGTGCGAGAAAATTTCGTAAAGCTTGAAGAAGAAGAAGCTTCAATGGCGTCGTCTTCTCAGAAATTGACCAGTGTTTGTTTCGCCGTTCTCGTCATCTTAGCTCTCACCGCAACGATTTTACGGGACAATAATGAAATCTCTCACTCCAGGTCTTTATCTCCTCGAATATTCATCTATTTTTTCTTCTGCGTCGTGTTTAAGTCTACGTTTAAGATACATTGTCGATTTCTACGACGGATTTTGACATTTTTCATCTCTGTTTGTTAAATCCGCTTCAACGATTCTTCATTTTTTTCATAGATTTGCGTTCTGTTTTAAGGATTTTGACATTTTTCATCTCTGTTTAGTAAATCAGCTTTAACGATTCTTCATTTTTTTCATAGATTTGCGTTCTTTTTTTAGGATTTTGACATTTTCCGACTTTTTTTTGTGAGAGATTTGAAATTATTTCTCCAGATTCCGTATTAACGCTCTGTTTTTTTCGGTTTTTGATTTTTATAGGAAGCTGAAAACAGAGGAGTTTCAGAGCTTAAACACCTCAACAATGGCGGCGACAAGGTAAAAGGGAAACATAACACGCGCTTTCAACCGCTAGGGTTATATTTTTATTTTTATTTTATTTTAAAAATAAAGAATAAATAAAAATAAAAGTTAACTAACGATCTCAGCCGTTGATCTGTATGACCGTTTTTGATTTTTGTGAGAGTTTTGAAATTACTTCTCCAGATTCCGTAAATAACACTCTATTTTTTCGGTCTATTGATTTTGCTAGGAAGCTGAAAACAGAGGAGCTTCAGAGCTCAAACAGCTCAACAATGGCGGCGACAAGGTAAAAGAGAGAAACAAAACTCATTTTCATTTTAGCCGCTCTCCCAAACATGAAACGCGCTTTTTAACCGCTAGGGTTTATCTTTTTATTTTTATTTTAAAAAGAAAAGTGGAAAATCAAATCAACTAACGATCCTAGCCGTTGGATATGTTAAGATCCGTTAAACCATTCCTTTTTGCCCACATTTTGATTCCTCGAATATAGCGTATAAGTTTTTATTCATCGCCGCTCACACACACATGCTCTGTCTCTGTTCAGTGTATATAAACTTTAAATATTTTATCGTAATATTCCACGTCAGTAAATAACTAACGGCAATAAAGTTAATTTTGTACAATCTCTCACAAAGGGTAAATTAGTCATTTATTTGCTTTCATTCTCTTCCTGTACTCTCTCGCGCGTACAGATTACTTGCGTTGAGATGAGAACACGTGTCGAAAGCGATGTGACTTTCTTGAATGCGTTAAATTACCTTAAATTAATTAATAAATGCGTTTTGTTGGCTATTAGTTTATGGTTGGTCGCGTCATTTGTGGCTTTATTTTTTTTTTTTTTTGTTCAGGCTTGAAGGTGAAAACCATCAACACGCGGTTGCTGCTGATCCAGATAAGGTTGCTGATGAAGTCGCTAAGCTCGTTCAGATGTACGTTTCTCTCTCTCTGTCTCTCTTTCTAAATTGTGTGATTGCATTAATTATAATTCCTCGAAATGAAAAATAAACCTTAGTTTTTGATTTTTTTATTTTATTTTAATGGATAAGAGAAAACGTTTGCTTTTTATTTTGTTTGTCTGTCACTTTTTTTTGTTCTCTCTCTCTATTTTAATTTTTCGTCGTGAAGCGAGACACTACATAGCTAAATTTATAGAGAGGTACAGAGACATGTAACGCTCTCTCTCTCTCTCTCTCTCTGTCGCACACAAAACTGACACATTGTCTCGTTTCACCACGCTCGCGATTGTCAGAGACGGTTGCACGGACATTGTTTTGTTTGTTTTATGGCTTTAAACGGCGTTTTTCTTCCTTCTCTCATTAATGCTATTTCACTTTTTTTTTTTTTTTCCTCTGTCACTGGATTTGGGGTTTACACGAAAATGTTGGTTTAGTAACTGCTTCTTCCGTCTTTTTGTGGCATTTAGTTTTCAAGTCCCTATCGTTTTGGGTATTACGGTCTGGTCTATTTTAGTTTTTTCACATTAATGGAACTCTTTTTCGGATTTATTCGACAACCACTTTGTTGACCTCATAAACCAACAGAATTGGATCCGTAATTTATTACGTTAGGTAAGAACAAACAGAAACGGCGGCTAACATGTTTAATCAGCCTGTAGATTCCGGTGAAAGTAAAAAAAAAAATCTTGGGACTTTTTTTTTACCATTTTTAGTGCTATGCGTGTGTAATTGATCTATCAAGTTAATTTTTCAGGAGCGAACAAAACAGGACAGCAAGGAGGAAGCTAGGTTTCTTCTCATGTGGAACTGGTAATATAGTCGATGACTGTTGGCGTTGTGACCCTAACTGGCACAAGAAACGTAAACGTCTGGCGAATTGTGGGATTGGTTTTGGAAGGAATGCAATTGGTGGTCGTGATGGACGCTTCTACATTGTTACTGACCCGACTGATGAAGATGCTGTTAATCCCAAACCTGGAACTCTACGCCATGCTGTCATCCAGGAGCAGCCTCTGTGGATAGTGTTCAAGAGGGATATGGTGATAACGCTGAAACAGGAGCTGATTATGAACAGTTTCAAGACCATTGATGGCCGTGGCGCTAACGTCCATATAGCCAATGGTGCTTGCATCACCATCCAGTTTGTCACCAATGTCATCATTCATGGTCTTCACATTCATGATTGCAAGCCTACTGGAAACGCAATGGTCAGAAGCACGCCATCTCACTTTGGTTGGAGGACAATGTCTGATGGTGATGCAATCTCCATTTTTGGATCATCTCATATCTGGATTGATCATAACTCTCTCTCTCACTGTGCTGATGGCCTTGTTGATGCTGTCATGGGCTCCACTGCTATAACCGTTTCCAATAACCACTTTACCAACCACAATGAGGTCTCATTTTTTTACTGTCTCCTTTTAGACGCCTAAGCTAAAGGCTGATTGACTCTGTTTTCATGACACTGTATGTATGTGTGTATATGCAGGTGATGTTGTTAGGGCACAGTGACACGTACAAAAAAGACAAAATAATGCAAGTGACCATTGCTTACAACCATTTTGGTGAAGGACTGGTTCAGAGAATGCCAAGGTTACTATTATTTGTATTTTTTAACTTGTTATTGACTGAAGTTGCCATTTGTTCTGACAGTAGAAAATTGCTTTGTTTAATGGTAATGCAGGTGCAGGCATGGGTATTTCCATGTGGTTAACAATGACTACAGACACTGGGAGATGTACGCCATCGGTGGGAGTGCAGAGCCAACCATCAACAGTCAAGGAAACAGATATGCTGCTCCCATGGACCGCTTCGCGAAGGAGGTTCAACTTCTTAAACCACCTTTCTGTTTGCTTAAACAGAGTAAAAAGAGGTTATTATATGTAACAAGAAAGATTAAATTGTGGACTCACAGGTGACGAAAAGAGTGGAGACAGATGCAAGTGTGTGGAAGAAGTGGAATTGGAGGTCGGAAGGAGACCTTCTACTGAATGGAGCATTCTTCAAGTCATCAGGAACAGGAGCGGCTGCTAGCTATGGACGAGCCTCTAGCTTAGCAGCTAAACCATCACATATGGTCGACACTCTTACCGCTACTGCAGGAGCACTAGGTTGCCGCAAGCACATACCTTGCTAGTTCTCTCTATATACCACCATCATAGTAACTAACCGTAAACTCCTTCACATATCTTGGAAAGTGCATATATAGTACTACTCTTCTCCTTTTTGTTTCCTCTTAGGACGGTCATTTCCCGTGTTCTTCCGGGTGGTAGGAATTGGTCAACCTCGGCTTGCTTCTTCTTCCTCTTCTTAACAAAAGTGGGAATACAGAGAGGTGCAAGCGCAGAAGCGTTGTTCAAAAAGTTTCCTTCTTCTAGTTTACAAATCACTTATGGTTTTAGTTTTGTTTTTTGTTTTGGGGTTGTTAAGGTCCTTTGGTTTTAATGGATCCTCCCTGAGTTCTAGAGTCTTTTTGGGTTCTTTTGTTCCCTTTGAAGTTAGTGATAGTACTAGAAGTTGCAAAAACTGTTACAAAACGATTGAAAAGCTTTTGATTTGATTGCAACTTCCGTTGTCTTTTTAATGTTTTGTTTGCCTGTTGCTCTCCTCTGTTTCAATGGATGATGAAATTGTTATTGCAACCTAAAGCAAACCACTTGTGAGGTGAGAGGTGAGTAATTTAAAAGGAGTTACACAAACATGTGATGTGATCCCAAACCCAAAAGTAAATTGATGCGATCTTTGTTTCTTCTTTTGGGGTTGGGGTTTTAGTGGTTCTGTTCCTGTGCTTCACGTTATGTGTTGGGATTTTCTTTACTATTTTTGGATCCGATTCGTAAGCTTTTTCATGTGAGACTGGTCAGAGATTATACGAGGAGTTGTACCCACTTGCTGTTGTCTCATAAATTCTTTGTGTGATCACAAACGGCAATTCATGTGAAACATGATCTCATCCCATTCTCCTTTAGTTTGCCGTCCAACATTTATTTTGGCTTTTTAGTCGGATGGGTTTATCAGATTCATACAAGTCTCACCGTCAAGAGTATTTAATGAACAGCATGAACGATACTACCAAACGATTCCTTCCAATCCATGGTTTCTACTTATATTTGAGGAAAAAAAAGGAAACAATATTAATATCCTCAAAGGAGCTTAGAATGGTAACAAGAATCTGGTGAGTGATCAGTGCTCAAATCTTCAAAAGCTGGAGACAGTGATGATTGGGTTCTCTTTAACTAGTACCATCATCTGTCTTGAACACATAGCCAGCCTCCTTAAAGTGAGATTTCACCATTGCTAAAGACTTGTACCTATGAGATATCTTGTTCTTTTCTTCCTTTGCCATTTCTGCATAACTACATCCAAAATAGATAATCACCAAGCACTCTTAGTTATCTCTTTTACCAATATCCGAAAAATCGAGGTTTTATACAATGATTTATGGGAGATAAGCATACGTTTGGTCATATCCATCAGGTTGAAACACTGGATCCCACCCGAAATCAGTTGGTCCTCTTGCTGGAACTATCTTACCCTAACACATCAATCACAAGGAAAAACAAACTTTGAAAATTAACAAACAGAGAAAGAACAAAACTAAAATGACTAGCAGATGGAGCAGAGAGTTTGATAAAAGAGTGGTGACAATGTTGAACATACCGGAGTTTTCCCCAAAAATGTAAGAGGTTCAGCACCTGGACCAAGCGAGAAAGAGAATGCGCACAATGCATAAGCTGATTTATCTTCATAGGCCATCAGTAAGTTGTTCAGACCTGGACATGAGTCAGACCAAGATTGGGTGTTAACTGTGTAAGAGATACATGAAAAAAAATGCTGAGGTGAGAGAAACAAGTGCTATTACAAACCTTCATGACCAAGCTTCTCAAGAAACCACTTGCTGCAAAAATAGAAAAGAAGATCAAAAGTGCTACAAATAAGAACTATAGAGACAATAACATAGCTCCAATAGTTAGTCCTACGCTGATTCAATCTATATCGACCAGTAGTGGATCCCAGCAAATATAGAGGCCCCTTATACAATTCAGTCCAGCAATAAATTAAGACATCCAGGATCAAAACATTCAATAACACAACTCCATTTGGCTACGCACTCACACCACTTATCAGCCGCCTAGAAGAACTAAGAAGGACTTGATCCCACCCAACCAAACGATTTTCCAGGACATCCAAATAAAGTTAATACTCAAGAAATACTCAAGAAAGCGTCAGAAGAAGTAAAGGCCAACACAAATTTAATCACTGTGACATATCTAAGTCTGTAATCCCTTAACCTTGTTAATACATAATTGACCCCTCATCACAACAAAGTTGAACTGGAGAAAATCTGTCCTCCAAGTGAAGATATACAAGCACAGACTCAGGAGAAGAATGACGAAACAAAACTTACATGTATGGCCCTGAAAAAATCCAACAAAAACAAAATCAACATAAATTCAACACTGTGTGACCATTTGCTGTATATAGAGTAAAATTGAAAAAAAAAAAAAACTTAGAATCTAAAGGATATCATACCAGGAAGCCCCTTCAAAGCATTGAAACAGAGACATGTATCCTCCACTAGCACTGGACCATTCACCTTCTCATTTTACAAATCAAACACACTTTATATCAGTTCTTAGTTCTCACTATCCTTAGCCACTAACTTACTATTACTACTCCACATTTCAACAGAAGAATACAACAGTACACAAGAAGCACACTATGATCACAACAAAAAGCTCACATATAAACACAAGTATGATAATTTTGTAAATCATTCAAGTAATGTAACTGAGAAAGGGTAAAAGCTTGTGCACCTGAAGAGCAGCCAAACGAGCCTTCTCCTTGGAGATATCCTCAGGCTCACCTTGCAGCTCAGGCACTACAACTCAAGAAAATACACAATGAGCCTAAAGAAAATGAGAAACAAAGTAATCGAGAGAGAATTCGAAAGCGGTACTCACGGTCGAGTTTGAGAGACTTGAAAGGAATGGAATTGCCGATGATAGCTTTCACTTCTTCGAGCTTTTTGGCGTTTCCAGTCACAAATGTCACCGGCCGTGGCAAAACCACCGCTGCTTTCGCCGCCGCCATTTTCTGTGTCTCAGTTCTCTCAGATAGCGAAAGCAAAAGTCCTTTTGTTTTCTTTGCAAACATCTGGGCTTTAAGTCCAGTTTTATTTAGGCCCATTAAAAATATATACTCGCTCGTCCAAAGTATAATTACGATTAACCGATCATTGGTATTTAAGTAAACCGACTTTTCCATTAAATTAGATCAATGAATTGGATAGAAATGGAACTATCAACTATGGATGGGATACAAGTGTAACTAGACTATCTAAAAATTTGTATTTGAAATGTATTTTTAAGACTATCGAATAAGATAAAGATGTTTTGGCAAAGAGTGACTTGACCGTCAATAGCTTTAATTGGGTTGAGTAGTTCCTTCGGTGCTTTACATATGTCACAAGGAAAATGTGACTGTCAGAGTCGAATAGTAATTATGTTTCCTCGCATTTGCTCACGAATACTTGGACGAGTCCGTGTGTGGCCGTGTGGGCGTTCGGTCCGTTATAAGTGAATAATGAGGTATTGAGATCCAAGAGCAAGACTCTAGATAGTTTAGCAACTCCAACCATAAAATACTAAAACACTAAATTTTAACATCAAATTTGGTGTTTATGTGTTCCGATTTTTTTTCATCTTTAATCGTAACACCAAATTTTATATTAAAAATAAAATATTTTTTTTATTATATTATGTAACACTTTCTTACTCTAAAAAATATTGATCGAGCCACAATTGCAAATCTTGACTACAATATTCCAAATGCATCTTCTACGTCTTTCTACATGCTTCTTCCTTCTTTGCAAATAATTTTTTTGGGACCACAAATCAATCTAAACCATTAATTTTTTTAGACCAAAATCTAACCGTTGCATTGATTAGTCACTTCATGTAACCTTTGAATTTTCCCTCACTTCTCTATACTGTATATGTTCACTACTCTTTGTATGATCACACATCTTCAATTTATTTTCTTACCACTAATATTTTTTCTAAAATGACAAGTCGTTTTAAGTCATATTTTATTGAAGAAGATATGCACTTATGTCATGTGCATTTTGATGTTTTCCAAGATCCAATCATATAGATAAACAAAAAAAGAAAGCAATTTTAGAAACGAGTTTTCATTAAATATGAAAAATCTGAGATTTTGGATAGTCAATCAAGACCAAAATGTTTTTTACAAACTCGAATGACAACAATTCTTTATGTTGTTTCCAAAATGAGGAGGTACATTTGGTTAATTGAAATAAGAACCCTAACAGTGTTTATGAGTAATGTATATATACTCGCCCTAGATACAATCGTTGAAGATGTGTGAGGAAACCCAAAAATTAGATCGCCCAAACCAAATCACCACTACACCAAGAATGAGTGGCTTAGAACCATCGCGATAATTATTCTAGTAATTGAAAATTCATTTTATTTTGAACTATAAATTCTATTATAAAATACTTCTCTAAAAATATGTCATGTCATATTTTAATAACAAAAAAAATATTAGAAATTTCTCTTATCACTTTTTTTTATAATTGATAAGACATTTGTTTTACAAAATTTGGCTTTGTGTTGTTTGTTTTTTTTTTACAAATGAAAAACGACGCTTTGAGCGTGACCCAGCTGTACCGGGACAAGATTGAACATTTGGTTTAACCTCTCCGTCTCCGAGTAAAAGAAAGAGACTACTCTCAAAACATTTCCAAAATCAAACCTCAAAATCAAATCCATGGCCAAGAAAGGTATCCCAGAGTGGCTCAACAGTTCTCTCTGGTCTTCTTCTTCTCCTCCTCCTCCCATCGACGATCGTCTCCTCCACAATCTTCCCGCTACTTCCGTCACCCCTCCGATCGTCGAGCGTCCGCCTATTTCTTCCTCTCCCTCCGCGATTTCCACCGCACCAGCTCCGTCTCTTCCTGTTTGTCCTCCTTCCAAATCTGAGATTAACGATTCGCAGAATGGAACCGGTAATGATGGAGCTGGAACCGAAAGTCTGGTAGCTTCTTCGGTTGAAGATGTTTCTCGAAAGGCTCAGGTCGTTGCTGAGGTTTGTGCTCAAAACAAGGATCATGCTCTGTGCATTTTGATTGATTGTTCTTGTGATTTACTTACGTTTGGATATTGTCAGTTATCGAAGAAGGTGATAGACTTAAAGGAATTGAGGAAAATAGCTTCCCAAGGTTTACCTGATGATGTTGGAATTCGCTCCCTTGTTTGGAAGGTAACGCCATTTGCAAATTCTAAGTCAAGCTCCTTCGTTTTGATTATCAACGAATATGTTGGATGTTGTTATTTAGGGGAATATGTAGGGCACGGATCATCAATGCTAATGTGCTTTTAGTATTGCAATCGTTTCTGATTTGTTGAGTTTTCTTTGAGTTGGCTTAGAGTGTATAGAAATGGTACATAGTTTCAGTGTTTTCTTGTTTTTGAGAATGCAATTTTAGAAAGGCGTAGAAGATATAGATTTCAATTATCTATTATGTCAGTTTTTGCTTCATGTTGTTCTCTTGGATGTGACAGCTTTTGTTGGGTTATCTGTCACCGGATCGCTCCCTTTGGTCTTCTGAGTTAGCTAAGAAAAGGTCGCAGTACAAGCAGTTCAAAGAGGAGCTTCTGATGAATCCTGTAAGTCCATTTTGGTGATTTGATACTCCAATATTGTAGTGATTGGTTTGTGAAGAGAAAATTAATGGGCTGCATCGTTATTCTCTATTCCCTCCCCTGGGTGATGTTCCATCAAACTTGATTGATTAAATAGATGCAGTCGCAAAGTAGACTTAGTGGCATATCTGATGCCACTAGCTAAGGGTCTGATGATGAAATGCACTGTCAATAGAAGATGATAACTGTTATTAGGTGATCTGTTAACCAAGTAGAATATATGTTAGTATTATATGATGACAGCTAAATAGGTCACTGTAGATGTGCTTACGTTCTCTGGGTGATAACTCTTCCCTTTTCATGTTTCTTTATTGTTTTCAATTTAAGATAACCCTGGTTTCTATATATTTTTGTGGCTAGTTAGTCAGAGGTAACAAGGAAAATGGATAAATCAAAGGGCGGTGATAGTAATGACCCAAAAATCGAAAGCCCTGGTGTCCTTTCAAGGTCAGAGATAACTCATGAGGATCATCCCTTAAGTCTTGGAACAACAAGCTTATGGAATAACTTTTTCAAGGTATTTAGATTTTGCAGCTTGAGGTATTCAAAAATATTGTCATTTTTGTTAGACTATTGACAAGTTTGGATGTTATTAACTTATTATTGAATTGTACATTTTTCCTGGAAGTTTTAGAGGTATTACGGATGATGTAGCGAGTTATATGATTCTCAGATATTGGAATGTTATAGTTGAATTATGCAATTCTAGTAATTTGATTTATATTCGCTTATCATGATTTTTCCACTTCCCAGTTGCTTAAAAGCAGATTTAGGAGAGGTATAGGAACTGGAGAAGTACAACCTCTCACTAAAAGCCTGATAACTAACTTTCCTGTGAATATTTATACCTTCAGTTCTTATGTGTTTGGATAATTAACTTTGCAACAGTTATTTGTAAAGGGTGCCTTGTCACATTGAGATAAATTGCATAGGCAGACTGTTTTCACGATGGTGTTGATTTCATAGGAATACATAAAGACAGGGTTCTGATTGAAGCTTTTAGTTTTCTCAAGGCTTTTTGTGCCCTGCTCCATGTTTTTGGATTTTGTAATACTCTCTGTTGTAAAAGCATGACTCATTAATGCTGCACATGATCACTATGAAAATATCCTTTTCTCTTCCTGGTTTAGTATAGTAATTCCGTTCTTGTTATAAAGCTGCAAATGACCTTCCTAATTTCAAGTTGATACTATTCAGGACACAGAAGTCTTGGAACAAATCGACCGTGATGTGATGCGTACTCATCCAGACATGCACTTTTTCTCTGGGGATTCAGCAGTTGCAAAAGCTAATCAGGTTGGGTTTTGGTTTAGCTATAGTTTAAAGCGTTTGGATGAATAAAACATATTAATACTGATAGTTTTCCGGCTGATTTTATACATGCTTGCAACTTCAGGATGCATTGAAGAACGTGTTGACTATTTTTGCAAAGTTGAATCCTGGCATCAGATATGTACAAGGGATGAATGAGATATTGGCACCTATTTACTACATCTTTAAAAACGACCCAGATAAAGGAAATGCAGTAAGTACTTGTCCATAATAATATACCTTTTCTTTTTCTTATTTGATTTGTACACACATTTTCTACCTCTTTTAGTTCTTATTTCTTAACACTGGCATTTTAAGTTATGCAGGCGTTTGCTGAATCAGATGCATTTTTCTGTTTTGTTGAATTGATGAGTGGGTTTCGAGATAATTTCTGTCAACAACTTGATAACAGTGTCGTGGGTATACGTTACACTATAACAAGGCTGTCGTTGCTCTTGAAGCATCATGATGAAGAACTTTGGCGTCATTTAGAAGTCACAACTAAAGTAAGATATCATACATAAGTTTGGCTGATCAAATATGTCTTGCTATACTTTTTAGTTATGTCTCTGAATAGAAGATATTGCTGGTATGTATTGTTGCTGGTTCAGAGCTATGTTTGTTGCATGGATTTTTCTGTGCTGAAACTTTCAATTCTTAATCTACCTTAAAGTTTTCAAGCTTCTGTATTTGTGTCAGCATTTTGACATTTGAGACATATATGTTAATTTTCAGATAAATCCGCAATTCTATGCGTTCAGATGGATCACACTCCTATTGACTCAAGAGTTCAACTTTGTGGAAAGCCTTCACATCTGGGATACACTCTTAAGTGACCCCGAAGGTCCTCAGGTAGTATTCAGTTTATTACTATTCAGGTTCCGTAAGTTGTGAACGAGGTCAATAACTCAAATGTTGCATTCTTGCGAGTCATTAAAGGTTTCAGTACCTCTGATCATCTGGGTTAAGGACATTAATAAAACATATGCATATAGAGGAGTATTAGCAGACATCAACAATACCTATTTGTATGTGTTTATATAGTCCTAGAGATTGGTTTCACATCTTATTGTAAAAGTTAAGCTAGCAAAATTTAGTTTATGGATTGTCTTGTAAGATAAGAAGCTAACAAGTGAAAGTGACTTTAATCCGCAGGAGACGCTACTACGGATATGTTGTGCAATGTTGATACTAGTTCGAAGGCGTTTGCTTGCTGGAGATTTTACGTCGAACCTGAAACTTCTTCAGAACTATCCTCCTACAAACATCAGTCATATGCTCTATGTGGCAGACAAATTACGCACTAAATAAATTCTCGAGGTTAATAATAAAGCATAACCCCTTTCCTTCATAAACTCTACACTGTACATTATTGTGTAAGATCATTTTAGCTGCCTGAGAAAATCTTGTTTCAGTGTTAAAGAGTAAAGACTATGATGGTATTGGTGTGTAACAGAGATATTTAAATAGAGAGAGACTTTTAGGATCTGTCTTTTTTATATTTTACTTTGATCAATTCATGAAACTTTCTTGGTTTGATTTGGTAAAAACTTAATCAGGAAGTATTTGTTGATTAATATTTGTACAAAGTCACAACTCTTTTTTCATATCTCGTTCGAATTTACTTGCGAAGAGCAAAGTGAAGGAACCAAAGAAATGAGATGTGGAACAATTTCACTAGTCTTGTTCTTGATTATGATTCTTCTATATCCATACTCTTATCTCTTCCTTCTCTTTACCTCTTGTTTAGTTTGCTTTATTCTTGCTGCTTACTATCTTCTTCTTGGAGAATTCTAAAACTTTGTCGAAGACGCGCAAACGGATTGCGTGCATTGCTCCATTGGTACCATGCTCATGGTTTCAGAGATTGGCAACAATACAATGTGACCTCCCTTTGCTTGTATCTCTCTATTTTCTTTTTTTAACTCCGGTTTGCTTGTATTGTATCTCAAGCTAACTTGGCTTTGTTAACTAGATTTCAGTTATCATTGTCAACTCATAACCCGTGTACCACTTCTCATCTTACTTTTCTTTCTACGACATAATCAACATTATAATCCAATATATTAATTTAAAAGTAATTTTACTTTGTCTTAATCCAATTTTTATAGTACCCGAAATTTCATTGACAATAACTCCGTTCACAAGAACGTTCGAAACAGAATCAACGCAATCCCAGACACGGGAGACAAGAACAGAATCAGCCCAATCCCGGACACGGGAGACAAGAGATACGACAGAGCTCAAAGAGAATGGTTTGCCACGCAGTTTACTATGTAAATAAGTGTAAAAACGTTTTTCGTTTGAATACAATTTTACATTTTTTTTTTTTTCCACAATAGTGTTTCTTTATATATTATGGAGGCAGTACAAACTAGTAGAAAGTCAAGCCTATTACAAGCCTAAACCAAAGTAAAAACGATTACAAAGGAAGAACTAAGAAAAAAACAGAAAATTAACACCAAACTGAAGTGATAATGTGACCGTTCTTCTTAAAGTTGTTCTTTTTGTAGTAACTTTAACACCAAAGTAAAGGAAGTAGGCCCATAATCAAGCCAAAAAGTTCATTCTTCTGGGTATCTTTCGACTTTTTTAGGGAAACCTGAAACTAGTAGTAAAGCAAAAGTAGAACTTGACAGAAGTAATAGAGTGAACTAACGCTTCTTATGCGGTTTTTGGTTCTTTTCAGCATTTTTGTGATAGAAACTTGAGCTTTTACATTTGATTAAAAGGAAAAAAAATCAGTATCGTATAATCCTAATTATTTTAATCAATTAACCCCAAAATAAATTGTTGGTTTCCGGTTTGCTAAATCCGAACTAAAACCGCTTCAACCTATACCCAAACCCTCCGAGGCAAAAAGAGAGACACGGTCGTATATATACCTAACACAGCCACTCTTAAACCCTTTCTTCTTCTCCTTCTCTACCGTTTCATCTAATTTGTGGCTTTTTTCTTCGCCGACGAATGCAAGGGAACCGTGACGGTTCGTGGCCTCTAAACGCCACCACGAACAGTGGAAGCGGCAGAGGCAATGTAAACATCAACACCGTTCCCGGAGGAGGAGGATATATTCCTCAGGCGAATCCTTTGTTTTCCAATTTCAATCAACCTATTGGATACTCTCTTCCTCAATTTCCGGCGAATTATTACCGCCCTAATTACCCAGATTTATCAAGCTTCTCACTCGGAAACCCTAATTTCCAACCTCAGCAGAATCTCACCTTCCATCATCAACAAATCCCTCACCAATTTGGTTCTAACGCCAATGTTTACCTTCAATCCCATAATCAGAGCAGTTTCTCTTTCCCTCCTCAATCCCTGATTAATAATGATATCAGTATCTCTCAGAATCACGGAGCTTTCGAAAGCTCTTCGTTGAAACGAAGACGACAAGAGGAAGTTGTACAAGGGACTGATGTTGTCGTTAGAGAGATCCCAAAATCTAATTTTGCTTCTGGTGAGAGTGCTAATTCGTTTAGTGTATCTATACCGATTACTACACGTGTAGGTGCTGATGATAGAGTCCATGGAGGGCTTGGATCTTCGGAGAAGTCATCTGCAAAACCAAAGCGTAAAGTTGAAGTTATGCGGATTGATAAGTCTGTTAACAAGACGCGTAAAGCAGTGGTTGCTGCGGGAGAGAGTGTTTCTTCGACTAGAGTGTCGAGAGCGGTTTTAGAAGAACTTCAGGCTGATTCTTGGCGTTCTTTGGGTGTGCAAATGCAAGATGTTCCTTCTCTTCGTCAACTTATGGCCATTGAAGGCAAAGTAAGCTTGAAAGCTTTCTCTCTCTATTCATATGTCGATTTCTGTAGAGTTCGTTCCTAAGTGCATTTTCGAGGATATTTATGCTATATTTGGACACGTCGAAAGAACTATGGATGTAGATGTTTCTTCTGTTTTATTTAAGATGTAACATGAGTGAGGTTTATATGCTTTGGAATGTTGTATTGTTTGATATCTCCACCGTGTTTTGAAGAAAGAGTTAGTTACAAGAGAAATAGAAACGGAATGAGATTAATTCGTATTACATAGATGAGGTTATACTCTCAAAATAACTTGGCATATATGTGCAACAGCAAGTGAGTTTTTTTTTTGCCATTGATTAAAAGGCAAAGGTTTGGTGTAACTTTCTCTATTAATTAAGTGCAGGTTGATTCCTTTTCTTTCAACCCTTCGAATCTTTAGCAATTATGTGCATTTCTTGATGTCTTGTAGATCAATGCATTTATTCATTGCTACGTTGGAGCTAGAAGAATTGTGACCCTGCATGATTTGGAAGTGGCAATATGCAGGAATGAGTTTGTTGATTCTTTCGATGATCTGGAATTGGGACCTTTGCTGCAGCATCCACTAGTCTTGCTCTATTTTCCATCCATATCCAGCTCTACTGGCCCAGTTCAGATCACTAGTGAGGAGATAATATCATTTCTTGATAGCTATCTGTACACTTATATGACAGAAGATGTTAAGGTCGATCAATTTCTGAATTTTGTTGCAAGCCAAAAATCAGTTACAAGCAAGGAAAAGCTTGGTGTGCGTATTCAGAGCTTGCGGTATGATATTGTTTTTTCTTTGGATTATTTAAACTTGCTTATGAGTTAAATTATTTTGATAATACGGTAAGATTGGTTTAAAAGGTTTTTTCCCCCCCACAAATCCAGCATTTTATCTGTGAGTATGTGTATGCCTTAACTCTGTTGATTTTTTGTATGCAGAAATTGAAATTTGATTACTTGGCTTCTGATTTCCTTCTCTTTAAATGGTGAATAAGTTTCTAGTAATAAATTGAGGGCTGGAACATCAACGATGTTCTCTGATTTGATATTTTGTTACGTAGTAAGGAGTAATTCTTATCTGCACCCATGCACAATTCTTGATTAGTCGTTTGAGTGGAGTTGGGTTGTGTGCATAGAAGTCTTGTGAAATTTTGCGATTTATCTCATCCCATTCCATTTTTTTAGTTTCACAGGAACTGTCTTCTTAGATTAGGTTCTCAAGTTGTTCTTGTTTTTTTTTTGACATCGAGACTCAAGTTTTTGTTAGTATGAACTGCATGTGCTGATTATATTTGATTATTGCATTTGTATAGGATGTATGTATCTTTCATTCTAGACGCGAAGAGACAAGAAGGTGAAACTTTGAAAGTCTTACTGACTGAGGTGCATCAGAAGTATAACATCCCCTCATCAAAGAAACAACGGCAAGATAAATCCCTAACTGTCTCTGAGCGTGCTGACTCATTTGCTTTACATCATAAAGATTATTGTGGCAAGCATACAAGATTTGATTCATCAAGCTCAGATGACAATGATAATGTTTATGAGGTTGAAAATCTTAATAGTTCTGACAATGTCAATAGTTGTCCATACCCATCTGTTGCGGAAGAGATGAAGCGGCTTGGGGGATCCAATAAGAAAAGAAAGGGTGATAGACGCAATCATGAAAAATCTGATTCGTCCAAGCTGCTTAGAAAATCCCCCTCTAAATTACGCGGACACGCGAAACAAGAGATACCTAAATCGGCTGATGAATCTGATGTTAAGCAGGTTTTCAATGTCAATGAGGCTGATTTCACACTTTCTGAAGGAGATTTAAGATTGTTCATTTCAACTTGGAAGGACACATGTAAAGAGCTAAGCATTTCAATGGTAAGTTCATGTTGAGATTGTATGACTGTTTGAATCATATATCAGATAAATAGTTTTGCTTGAATCTGATAGTGAATTATCTTAAGTGAGGTGTGGTGGGGCTGCATTATTGTTTATTTTCTAATACTCTCTTTTATTTTGTAGTTTGTCGAGAAAATGCTGTCTTTTTACTTGGGGTACTCTGATGGACGAGCTCAGATTAAAAGAGCTAAAGCGATGTCATCATTTCCATTTGTTGGATTACTAAATGTCGCTGTGAGTGGTCATATTATTTTTTGTTTTACGTTTTTTGCATTTTTCCTTTGTTTTGATTTCCTGAGATGCATTTTTCTTTGTTTCCTTACTTTAAACCAATTCGATTGAAGAAATTTGGTAGCAATCTTGGTTAATGCCCCTCCTATTTACTTCTGAAATTACTTTTCTCGGTTGGATTACTCCCCTGTTTTTACTTCTTATAAGGCCTCTTCTGTTTATGCTGTTCACGTTTTTCAAGGTCAAGTTCTCGTAATCCTCCTAATCTAAGGACGTCTTTTGAGTTTTTTCTTTGCAACACTTGTTTTTTCTCTGCGAAATAGCTGTTCTTCCCTGTCTTTCAATTTGGATAGAACAGACGGATGTTTGGCTACTACATTCAAGAGTTTCCTCAATAAATAAGTCAGCATTTTTTTCCATCCATCATATATTTAGTGAAGCAAAAGTAGTTGTTTTACCTTACCTTGAAGGTGTTAAATGATGTAATTTAAGAGTCTTTGCTCTATTTGAAGTGAGCATATATTTTCCAAGTGAAGGATGCAAGATAGTTTCACATTTGCAATCCCGACTTTTACATCCAAACTCATTTTCTACTCCAGCATTCCTCTTTGCTTCTTTCTTTACCCTTTTTTTTTTTGCTTTGTTGTTGCTTTTTCCCAGTTGAAATTAGTTTTGATAGTTTTACTCTGTAACAGAGGCTCACTATGTTCTGTTATATATCCTTTTCTCATCCTGAATAAATTGGTGAGTTTAAAAGATAGACCATTCCACTCATACTTCTACAACTACAGTACAACTTATATAAATTAATACACAATAATTAATACCTCGATAAATCAATATATTATTTTGGTCCCAAATTGGTTTTTTTTTGTTCAATTAGTATATTGATAAATTAATAAAAATATTATAGTCCCAACAGTGTTAATTTATAGAGGTCTTACTGTACTTGGTTTTAAGCTGTTGCTCTTGTTGTTTTTCTGTTCCATCTTGACTCTTTTTTTCCCGTGTGGTTCAAGCCTGCTTGCTCTTGCACTGAGACTTAGCACCCAGTTGCAAAGTCTTGGAGTTGAGTTCAGTAAATGTGGAACTTCCCTAGTTCAGTTTTGCTCTTTGATACATCAGTATCACTGTGGCAGACTGTATATGGATAAAAATATTACAGTGTGGATCATTCAGAACTTGCGCCCCTTGTCAGCTCCGGTCCCCACTTCGGTTTTCTTCTTAAATATATTAACAGAAACCTTCCAACATCTCAGGTTGCAGGAGTTTGTAGCATCTCAACTTGTTTTCACCTGGTTCTGTGACTTGCACAAAAGCTTTTTGTTCAGTGTTCCACAAGTGTTTGCATTATTTCTTGTCAAGTGTCTTTGTCTATACTTGTGAATCATATTTTTGAACTGTAAATCATCAGAAAAATATTAAAACTGCAAAGGTGCAAGAATCTCTTAGGTGCAGCAGGAAATCTGTTTCAGGGAATATTATCTTGTTTTTCTTATTTTTGATCATCTCATTTCCTTTTGCTGAAGGAAAAGTTGCAGATGTTTGCGGTAATTTGAGTAGGAGCTTTATTTTACCCCTTTTTAAGTTTTTTTTTTTTTCATTCAGTGTTTTTTACGGGTTTTTTTTTTAACTTCACTTTTTAATCTGTATACAACTAAAATAAAAAAAATATGGTGCATCTTTTAAGTGTGGGAAATTATTTTAGAAAGTTGAAATGTGTCGCATCTTGTTTAGTGAAACAAGTGCAAATGTTTTGTGTAGATTGACTTCTATCAAATGTTTTGCCGTAACTGATTGAAGTGACTTTTGGAACAGTATAGATGTTTTCCTGTGGATTGACTTTAGCTTGTTCTGTGTTTTCTTACTTACTACATATGACTTCGCTTTTCCTCCACTGAAATACAGTAGAATATATTTGAAATGAAATATGCAGAGTGCTGTATTGTGTTGTTCTGAAAGAATAGAGTACCTTTTTATTTACTATTGAGCAAAGGAAGTGAAAATATTCTCTGTTAAAATGAAAGCTAACGTGCTCCGGAAGCACTTTTTATAATGGTATTTCATGTTAAATTGTAATAAAAAATTTATGGATAAAACATATATTTTTCCTACTCGTCTAGCATGACATAGAATGTTAAGGCAAGGCATTTTCAATTCTACTGGTGCTTTCTTATTTGCTTGCATGCATTCAGTTCTAATTTGTTAAAGATGAGCTTCCTATACACATTGTCTCTTATGTCTCTTATGTCCGCTTCATTTTTTCTTATGCTGCATTTGCAGGTAACCTCAATGAGACGTGGAATGTGGGATAGCATATACGATAATTTGCAAATGACGAGCCTAAGTGATACGACTAATACAGACTCAGGAAATCAAGTAGCTGAAATTAAGCCAAGTGAAAATAATGAGTTAAGCGAAACTCAGCATGTTTTGCGTCCAAAATACAGTGAGTATATTTTTGTTCTCTATCATCATTTGCGCTCTCTGCATGATGAATTTCGGTTAATTGTTGTTTAAATTCTTATTATAATTGTATGGTCTAGCTCCACTGTAGCATCATTGATAAGTACTTTATTTATCCATACGATTTAAGGAACTATAATCGAGTGTGAACTGTATTCTTAGAATGCATTCCTTAACAAGCTTCTGTGGCAGCCTTGGTGCTTGCTTGTACTTTGCAGTCTGATCAATTTTATCTATCATTAGGTAACACAGTTGAAGAAATTATCAGAAGGCTTTCCTTGTATTTTGAGCATGATCTTTTTGGAGAGAAGCACATTAGTATCTTTAGGAAGCTACAGACTTGCGAGGTTTTGTTGGCAGAGCAATTTCAAGTACATGATTTTGAGTCTCTTGGTTGGGGTGGGTTTTTCACTTTCTTGGAAAAACATATGACGCTGCTACCTACACAACTTCAAAGGTTTCTAGCTAGAGAATTACGGGAAGAGTTTCCTCTGGAGGTCCATGTGAATGAGAATCTGTTGACGCTTTTGCTATCACAAGCTTCTGAATTTTCAGGTGGTAATGTAGTATCTAGACAGACGGTAGCTCGACTGCTTGCAGAACAATTTCCATCAATTAATTTCAAGATTGTAGGAAGAGATTCAGAGGATAATTTCACTGAACTTAATGGTAAGATGTCTGGTTCTAAATGTGTCCTCTTTTCTGCAACATTGTTGGGAGCTGAAAACTCTTCGACCAGTAAGCATCTAGAAGAATCCCTAACAGTGGGAAATGATACTGAATTAAGAAGCAGACCTCTTAATGCTGTTTCATCCAAAGAGGTTTTAGATGTTTTGCTTAAGGTTCCGTTATTGTCAGACTTGAACTCGTGGTGTCACTGGGATCTTAAGTATGCTCCATGCTTTGGTCCTCTTATGGGGTGTTTAAATGAGATTAATTCAAAAGATCTGTTGTGTCTAGTGACAAGGGATGGTAAGATTATCCGAACAGATCCTTCTGCAACAGCAGATTCATTCTTAGAGGCTGCTCTTCAAGGATCTGCTTACCGTACTGCTGCACAGTTTTTGTCGTTGATATCATTGAATGGACAAACACATCTACCAGTTTCCCTTTTAAAATGCTATGCAAAACGTGCATTTGAAGTTCTTTTTGATAACCATTCAGAGGAGATGGAGCTAAATGATCGAAATTCTCTTGTGCCAGTAAAGCTCAGTACTTCTTTGGACAAAATGATAGCTGTGGAACAGAAAGCTAAAATGGATAAAAGTGACTATGCTGCCTCAAAATTTCTTCTTGATTGTCTGGGCTATCTACCTGGGGAGTTTCGCAGTTTAGTTGTTGACGTCTTGTTATCGGGACTACGTTCTGTTGTTAAAGATGCTCCTACAAGAGTTTTGTCTGCATGCGAAGATGCAGAGCAACGCGTCATGCTGCATGATGCTGGATTGCTGCTAGGCATTGTTGAGTGGATTAGTGATTACCATACGTTTTGCTCATCATTTTTGCCGAGCTCTGAAATAGTGGAAAATGCCTCGTCCAACTTAGATTCTAGCACAGGTTTTGTGCAAAAAGAATTGGAGGACCAAATGCAGACCGAACAAAGCTGCATGATTGTATCGGAGAAGTCGTGTGAATACGAAAAAGAGCCTCATGAATCTTGTCACACTTTTGGTGGTGCTGGGACTTTATATGATGCTGCTGGGGAAGCTTCCACCCAGACTGCACCTGAGTTTCATGATAATCCAGCCTCTGTTATTGATTCCATCAGGCGGGATGAGTTTGGGCTGGATTCCACTTCTTCTGGTACTGAGACGAGTATGCTGCAAAAACAACATGCTCGGTTAGGAAGAGCGCTTCAGTGTTTGTCCCAGGAATTGTATTCTCAAGATTCCCACTTTATCCTTGAACTCGTGAGAATTCTTGCCTTCTTTCTTTCTTTGTTCATAATCTTTTCACAAGCATGTTATTTGGGTTCGCTTGAATATATAGTTGGTGCAATTTTATGCATGTGTATCCTATAACCGAGTTCTAATCTGCCCAAGATGATTAGTAATTTGGCAATACCGTTATGCTGTCAACTGGTAGATGTTTCCGCTTCATTATTCTTGTAATTGGGAGTGTTAATGAGTATTCAAATGTGTGTTAGCCCTGTGAGATGTTTTTTTTTATATCGCGATTCCTGTAAACAGGAGAGATTCAATGGATATTCCATTTGTCGACCTCTTACTCTCTTACTATTTTTGCTTCAGGTTCAAAATGCTGATGATAATAAGTACCCTGAACATGTGGAACCCACACTCACATTCATTCTTCAAAAGACTGGGATTGTTGTTCTAAACAACGAGTGTGGCTTCATGCCTGAGAACATTCGGGCTCTGTGTGATGTTGGTCGGTCAACAAAGAAAGGATCTGGTGGATACATAGGGAAGAAAGGAATTGGCTTCAAGTCAGTGTTTCGGGTATGTATATAAAGAGAATTCATCTTTTAGAGTATGATGCATATAAACTTTAACCTCAAGTGATAAAAGGATTATAGCAAAATCTTTCTCAATTAATCCCTACTCATGATTTTGCTTGGGTTCTCTTTCCAGGTTTCGGATGCTCCTGAGATCCACTCAAATGGTTTCCATTTCAAGTTTGATATAAGTGAGGGTCAGATTGGATATATTTTACCGACCGTTGTGCCTCCTCATGATATTGAATCACTTACCAGCATGTTATCTGGCCGTGCTTTACAACTGAAGGATGCAGGATGGAATACTTGCATTACACTTCCTTTCAGAGCCATTGATTCCGAAAGAACAACAGTGAATCACATTGAACCTATGTTTTCAGACCTTCACCCTTCTTTATTACTCTTCCTACATCGCCTCAAGTGCATAGTATACAGAAATATGGTTGACGATTCTCTCTTGGTCATGAGGAAAGAGGTTGTGAGTAAGAATATAGTAAAGGTTTCATGTGGGGAAAAGAACATGACATGGTTTGTGGCATCAGAGAAATTAAAGGCTGCCAATCTTCGTGATGGCGTTCAGGCAACAGAGATTTCCATAGGATTTACTCTTGATATGCTGGAAGATGGAACTTACAGATCATGTATGATTCAAGAACCCGTTTTTGCTTTTCTTCCTCTAAGAACTTATGGTTTGAAATTTATTATACAAGGGGATTTCATTCTTACATCATCAAGGGAGGATGTTGATGAGGATAGTCCTTGGAACCAGTGGTTGTTGTCAGAATTTCCGGGTTTGTTTGTGGATGCTCTAAGGTCCTTTTGCAGTCTTCCTTCTTTTACCCAGAATCTGGGTAAAGCTGTGTCCTCATACATGCAGCTTGTACCTCTCGTCGGGGAAGTGCATGGTTTCTTTTCTCCTCTCCCTCGTTCTATTATATCTAGATTGAGAACAACAAATTGCTTGCTGCTTGAGGGAGACGGTGAAGAATGGGTTCCTCCTTGCAAGGTTTTAAGAAACTGGAATGAAAAGATAAGGGTTCTTCTTAAGGATGGATTGCTTCAGGAGCATCTTGCTTTGGGATTTTTGGACAGAGATATAGTTTTGTCAGATTCCCTGTCAAGGGCACTGGGCATTGAAGACTACGGACCGAAGACTTTGGTGCAGATTCTTTCTTCATTGAGTCACAAGCAAGGTTGTCTGCAATCAATGGGCTTTGCATGGTTATCGTCTATTCTTACTGAACTTTACATACTATTCCGTCCTTCTGGGCATGGTAATGTAGAGTTAGGTATAGATAAGACTCTTATAGATGACCTTCACAAGATCCCATTTATTCCCCTGTCAAATGGTAAGTTCACCTCTTTAGATGAAGGCGCAGTATGGTTGCACCATGACACCTCTGGGTTTGATCTTGGTGATGTATTTGAAGCATTTCCTATGTTATATGGAAATCTCCGAACCATTGATCATTCCTTTCTTTTGGCGTCTTCTGTTGATGAGAAATCCGCGGTGGATGACCTCGTAAACATGCTCTGTGCAATTGGCGTTCAAAAGCTGTCAGCACATGAAATCATCAAAGTGCATATACTACCAGCCTTCGAGGCGAGAAGTAGAGATACACCGGAGGGTTTGATGGTTGATTACATATGCTTTGTGATGACACATCTACGATCTGGTTGCCATATTTGTCATACCGAGAGGAAGTCCATTATTTCTGAGTTAAGAAGCAAAGCTCTGATATTATCAAATTCTGGGTTAAAACAGCTAGGTGAGGCGTCAATTCATTTCGGTGAAGAACTTGGAAATCAGGTTAACATGAAGAAGCTTACCAAAAACTTGGATATATTGTGGCATGTGGTTGATGGTACCTACTTGA
Organism: Erysimum cheiranthoides; assembly: GCA_011420285.2. Lineage (NCBI taxonomy): Eukaryota > Viridiplantae > Streptophyta > Magnoliopsida > Brassicales > Brassicaceae > Erysimum > Erysimum cheiranthoides. The sequence continues at coordinate 9,333,229 of CM022177.2, forward strand.
AACATCCAGCATCGAAATATTATGCATGCGGATTGAAGGAGTGGCGGGAATTTTTCCAAGAGATTGGAATAGCTGATTTTGTCCAAGTGGTTCAAGTCGAAAAGAGCATTGCTGAATTCTATTCTGTTTCAAGTTGTGAAAAGTATGATATCAACTTGTTATCTCCTGAGTTGGTTGTTAGAGACTGGGAATCCCCGGAACTAGTTGATCTCTTGTCTCTCTTGCAAAAAAGTAATAGCCGCAAAGGTTGCAAGTATCTTTTGGAAGTCCTTGATAGACTGTGGGATGATTGTTACCATGAAAAAACAATTGTCAACAATAATTCGGGTACGCACGGTGTCATCAGATCATCACAATCTTCGTTTATGAGGGTAATTTGTGATTCTCAGTGGATAGTTTCAAGCATGGACAACAAATTGCATTGTGCGAAAGACCTGTATCATGATTGTGATGATGTGCGGTCAATACTTGGCATGAATGCTCCCTATGCAGTTCCTAAGGTTGGTTTTTTTTTTTTCCTTTACTAATGTTATAATGTGCTCGCTATTACAACTATTAGTTCTAACGTAAGCAATGAATAAATTGGCTTTTACGTATTTTCCAATAGACTTGCAAAATTACATGGGTGGTTTTGAAATTTAATTAGTGGTGTGGGTTCTTTGTGAGATGGGGTGTGTTGTTTTAATATTAAACTTTGCTAGGTATGATAACTACCATATGGACCTCCTACAATGTCTTACTCAGCAGAGGAGTTCTTTCACCTAGTTGTTTAACCTTATTTTTTCTCATCCTCTCTATTTGGGCTACTGTTGAACAGATTACAAGTGTCAAGTTACTTAGTGATTTTGGTCTTAAGACCAAAGTTTGCCTCGATGATGCTCTGGAAATCCTCGAAGCTTGGGTACATTGTGGAGACTCTTTCAAATCAAGGTATGGTTTTGAAGCAATCTCATCTTTGTGCTTTTGTTTTTCAGCAGCACCTCTTATGTTTCTAGATGAATTTTGTGATTTTAATTACATTCCTTGAGCTTCTTTAAGTACTAAATCTGGTGTCATTTTAACTTGTTTTCTTTCCACATCATTACGAATAACGAAGTTCTTAAACTAGTGTTCACTGTTATGGATTGATGGATTATTTACTGCTGATATGTAATATTATGCTGTTGATTTGGTTCTTTTTTAGCACTAAAATATAAGGTCTGATGACATGATAGCTGAGTTCTAAACTTTTCTTTTAAATGCCTTTTATGTGTAAGTACAAACAGAGTCCATGGACTTCAGATAAATTGTCTATATATTTTATTTTAAGAGCTGTTTTTCTTTCTAGTCAAGTGTTTGTTTTTCCCTCTTTTTTCACTCCTAAAACTCTTGATGATGATACGAGACTTTCAGTTCCTTGCTGATGCATTCTAACAGCCTACAACGTTGTCTTTAATTTTGCAGCATATCTCAGGTTACCAGATTTTACAAATATTTGTGGAATGAAATGGCTGATTCAAAGCAGAAAATTACTGAAAAGCTCCGTACTCTCCCGTCTGTATTTGTACCACACGAAATTGGAAGTAGGCAGAATGATCTGATAACTGGAATATTCTTGTCACTTGATGATGTATACTGGAATGATTCCGCTGGCGTTTTAGACGAGATAAAAGAGATCAGTTCGAAGATCAGCAGTGTTGTGGAATCATTGCATAGGAAAACATTGTGCAATATTTATCCAGGTCTCCGTGACTTTTTTGTGAATGGGTGTGGAGTACCTGAGACGCCTTCTTTTCAAGAGTACCTTAAAATTCTAGGACAGTTTGCACATTATGTGTCACCTTCATGTGCTGCCAAGGCTGTAAGTTATTTACTTAACTAAATCAGTCTCGTCCTATTTATCTTCAATCTATTTCTTCTTTGCTAAAGTGTTAAGTTTATGTCTAGGTCTTCAAAATTTTCCTGAAGTGGAGTGATGACTTGAACTCTGGCAAATCTTTGGAAGATGTTGTTCATTTTAAAGAGAGACTTTCAGAACTTGAGTACACTGTGCTTCCTACTGAAAATGATAAGTGGGTTTCCTTACACGACTCGTTCGGTCTCGTATGTTGGTGTGATGATGAGAAGTTAAAGAAGAGATTTAAAAAGAAGGATAATATTGAGTTTATTAACTTTGGGGAAACTGATGACGAAGAGCAAGAAGTGCTTCAAACAAAAGTGTCTGTGCTCATGCACAGCTTGGGCATTCCAAGTCTTTCTGAGGTAACTAATCTTCTCCTTGCACAAAGATATATTGAACATGTAAGCACTTAGTTATACGTGTACGGACTTCTTAGGGACATTGGATTTGATCTGAAACGCAAGAGCAAGCCTTTTTTGAATTGTGTTTATGCACTTACTCCAAAACCATCTGCAGAACCATCATATTGTAGCTTATATACCAGGGTAGAACTTATATGTGTCTCCTTTTCTATTATGTAACACTAGTTTCCATGGCCTCACACCCAATTCACTCTGTGGTACTTATGTATATTTTTCAGGTGGTAAAGCGTGAAGCGAAATATGAAGGTTTGCAAGATAACACTGTAACAGTGTCACTTGTGAACTGGGCTCTGCCTTACGCTCAGCGATATATCTTTACTCTTCATCCTGAGAAGTATACCCAAAAGAAAAAGACAGTCAATAGTCAAGTCAAGCGTCTACAAGTCTTTGTTGTTGATAAGTTATGCTATAAGAATGTCATACCACAATATGGCATTAGCTCTAAAAAGGAGTTTAAATGCAGCTCTCTTCTGCAGGTATGTCTTCTTTCGTGTGTGTTGCATGTGATTCGTTTTTGAAGTTATATCCAAGTTCAATGTGATATGCCAATCCGATGCAAACTCCTATATATTTATGGTGCAGAATTGTGTATCTTTTACTAATATATATTATATGTTTGTTTGTGTTGTCTTCAGGATAAAGCTCTGTACACAACACCATGTCTGGATTCCCATTCTTTGTTCATGGAACTCTCTCGTTTGTTTTTCAACGGAGTTCCTGATCTGCATTTGGCAAATTTCCTCCACTTGATAAAAACAATGGCAGAATCAGGTTTGAGCGACGAGCAACTGGAATCATTCATTCTAAACAGTCAAAATGTTCATCAGATTCCTGATGATGAAAAGATCTGGTCCCTAAAGTCTGCTGTTAAAGCGAAGAAGAAAGCAGGAATAAGCTTGAGCTGGTTACCTTCAAGTTCCAAAGCAGGACATGGTTCTAGCAAGGCCCACGTTGATGATTCTAAACAGGAGCTGGCCTCTGGTCAGCTTAGCGGCAGCGAAGAGGATGTAACAGAGGCTGTTGAGGAACAGACACCAATTGGGATTGCCGGATATGATAACTGTGTAGGCACAAGTTCACGAGCTAGTGAGTCAAACCCATTGCATTCTATGCAAATGGTTAGTGGCTCAACCTCAGGGAACCAAGCTTCTATTCACCTCAATCCAAATCTTCTTCATGAATGGAACAATTCAATGACAGCTAACTTCAGCGGAAGAGATCAGCTTCATACCAGCACTCCTTGGGCTGCACAAGCGCAAGAGACCGGTAGGAAAGGTGAAGAAATCGCTTACAGATACTTTGTTGCAAAATACGGCAATGAGGCTTTGGTTAGATGGGTTAACGACCAGAGCGAAACCGGTTTACCTTACGACCTACTGATTGAAAACCGCAGTGGGAAGAAAGAATACGTAGAGGTGAAAGCAACGGTGTCGACGCGGAAAGACTATTTCAACTTGACAGTGAGGGAATGGCAATTTGCAAGTGAGAAAGGAGAGAGTTACATGATTGCTCATGTTTTGTTAGGCAACAGTAATGCAATCCTCACGCAGCATCGAAACCCGGTCAAGTTATGCCAAGAAGGTCATCTCCGGTTATTGATTCTCATGCCCAACCAACGAAACGAGGTCAATGTGTCATTTTAAACCCAATCGATTACTTTCTCTTGTTTATTAGATTATTAGATTCTTGGCATTGTACAATGTTACTGTTTATTAATTTTAAAATTATAAATTCTTTCAAACAGAGGTGTGTATTTTAACCGAATCTAACCCAACCAACCAAACCTATACCGAACTAGAATCCATGCACAAACCATCCGGTTTAGTCTTTTTTTCAACCTAAACGGTTTGATTTGAAACCGAACTGAACCAAGAACCCAATATGCTTATTTTAATTACTAACTAAATCAATAAAATAATTACTTTATTTTTGTAAATTAGTTGTGGTAATTTACTATTACTATATATTAATATATTTAAACATTGGTGATGGTTACATCTAACACCAAAAAAGTACAATTTTGATTTACCATCCATAGCATTATCACTGTGATTTCTTTCTACTTTCTATCTTCTTTTTGACGATTCGTTGATGGATTTATTTTAAATGTCAACTTTGTGTTGCAAACCAACTTTTTAGAATATTTTTTAAGTATATCTTTTTGGATCATGATTGAGTACTATATCTTCACTAGGGATATTCTATAAATATAATGTATCACTCCCTATTTGTCATGTTCTTCGTTGTATCTATAATCCTTATTTCATGTGACTATTGATTCTTTACTTGCTCTTTTAGTGTAGAATTTGCAACGATTTAGTTCTAAACATTAAAAAGATTATAGCGTTTGCATATTTCAAAATTTTCAAATAAATTTCCGAGAAAATAAAAAGAACTAAAATGTGACATTTAGAATGTCCTCGTGTATGAAGTCACGATATGGAAAAAGAAGAAGCAAAATTATGATCTTAGATTGGGAGAATAAGAAAAAGGGTTAAAGCACTTCTTTGTCGGAATTATTATGAATCATGAGCATCTTTCTCTAGCTGTAAACATATAAGTAGCTTGATTCTCTTTGGGTTGAAGTATTAACACCACCATGAGCGTAATATATACGGAGTATTGATTCTCCAATCTCAGTTTGGATTCTAGTCGCTGTTGCTATATTATCCTTTCAACTGTCAAGACTCTAGATGTTAACACAAAAAATCTTAACTATCATTATACAAATCCTCTCGATTTTTATGGATCTATGACTTTTGCATATGTTACCTTTCTTGCAAGTAGATCTTTGTTGGAAATATTTCACAGTTCCTAGATCGACTTTGTCACGTATAAGACATCGTCCACCACTTGGAACAACATTCCAATGCACGTTGCAAATTTCATACTTTGTATATGGCTTCGAATGGTGACGGCGGTTGGAGAGGACAAAATCGTCTACGGATTGATTATTACTCTAATACTTTTCATTTATACTAATTTTGTAACTTTAAAATTTAAAAGATCTAGAAGATGAAAAATACGTATTAGAGTAATTTTATAAGGTTTTCCCTAATCAATTCTTCTTTGGTTGATTAAATAGATGAATCGTGTTGTTTCTTCGAGAATAACCTTTATGTGATGGCCAGTGAGATGCATATGTCTTCCTAACTCTTTTTTTTTTTTTTTGCCTACATAGAAGCTCTCTATTCATGCCTCTTTGTTTTTATTTTCCACGTTTTTGAAATATTTTTACATTTATATTTTCTACGTTTTTGAGATATCTTTGTATTTCTTCCAAAATTTTCCTAAAGTGAGTGAAGGATGTTGAGGCCATTCTAGCTTTCGACGTCCATCTAAACAGCATTGAGTCGAGTTACTGACTCTTCATCGGAATTAGTCACCCATACAATCAGAGCCGTGGCAAGGTTACGAAATACCAGAAGCGACTAAAAAAAAGATGCCCCGATTCCAAAAAAAAAAAATCGTTTACAAAAAAAAATACCATTATCATAAAACGAAAAAATGCAAAGTAACTAAATTAAAATTCTCTAAAACATTTTTCTATGTTTTTTCTCCACAAAATCGTTAACTAAACTATCAAAAAAAACTGAGAACAATTTTACCTTAATAGAATTGATTTGGTTAGAATCAAATTGGAAGAAAGCTTTGTTTCCCCACTTGTTAAGAAATTAGGCAAAAATAAGCGTAACAAATGAGAATTCAAAGAGTCTCTTTGTTTTATTGTTTACCCTAATTGTTTTATAATTTTTTTAATTACTCAATTAAACTTAAATGGCCAAATCGATGGATTTGTTAAGGCCTGAAGCCCAATATTTGATTCCTATTATTTATCTATTATTAATACATTATTTTTAAATATAATCACTAAACCCTATATGAAAATATATATATAACTCTATTGGTAAATTTGATGCCTTTAAATTTTTTCCCAAATTTGATGCCCTAGGCAGAGGTTTCTTTTCTTTAGCCTAAGGCACGGCTCTGCATACAATCTCATGATCCAATTCTAAAGTTGTATCGATTTCTCCTTAACTAGTATTTCCTCATTTACTAATTGGATATAAGTTGGATTATTTACTTACAATTATCATATAAGTTTTGCATTTGCATTACACAAAACATCTAATATATTTCTCTACAACCTAGCATTAAGTTCCATGTTCTGCCTACAAATATAATTACTGCATTTGCATTATCAAATTTTATAGCCACCAACAAAAAAATTTAGCTTATGTTTTTTTTTATAGTTTCTGAATTTATCCCAAATTGTTTTAAAATTTGGTGTAAATATACATACTCACAGATATATCCTATTTGTAGTTTGTGGAGATGTGAGAGATGAACCACTTCCCTGAGTGTTGACATTGTTTTGTTTTTATTCTTCTTTTAAGATATTCATGACATATTCATCCTTTTTGTGAGATTTTCCAAGGATAACCAAGAGTTGCTCATTTCACATTTATATACTTCAACGTTCCTCGTGCTCTTATTACTATAAACTCCACCAAACCATGTTGTCAGCATCTACAATATATTTTGTGCAAGCCTTCCACGGCTCCATCTAAGTTTACGTATTTTAATGCTCTCTCTATATCATTTTAATTGATGTTTAAAATTATAACATACAAATTAAAAAGAAAAAATACTATTAAACTAAGTTTTGGTTTTTAAAATATCGATCATCACTAATATACAATAAAGTTTAGCCGTAATGATACTAATAATGGGATCCCTTTCTAGAGGTAGGTTGTGATGTTGTTTCATGCTTTATACCCCACATTGCATGTCGATTAACCAAATCCCTGTGCCATGTTTTAAATAGTTTTCTAATTGATTGACTTGACACTCTAATTTGAAAAAAAAAACTGTCCTATCTATTATATATATGATTCTGTTTGTATGCTTTAATATTCATCTCACAATTGAAGATTTGGTTAGATCTTTTGTCTTCATCTTTTTTTATTTCTAAGTTGGTTTTAATGATTGGTGTTCTTAGCTACTTTTACGTGGTTCTTATAGGTGTTTGTTTGTATAATTGAGTTTTACATCTCTTTCTTGCTTAGATATGAATACTTAAACCGAATTAAGACCAACCAAACAAAACTAGAGTTTTGGTTTGAGTTCAGCTAGAGTTTTTGTAAAACTGAATTAACCGAACCCGAACTAAACCTAAAAAGTAAACCGAAATGTCTACCCTTTCAAAGCTTAGCTACTACATCATATTTAGCTCTAAGTTTGTAGCCATCCAGTGTACATATAAGAATCACAAAAGACATCAAAAGTGAATTGCTTCCTTCATGAAAATATTAAGAGAAAGATACAAAGATAAGAGAGAGGATTGCCATTTAATAAAGAAACCGAACTTAACTTAAAGCAGAATACATGAACTATAAGAACATATATTATATAACCACAGTGATAGATTTATTTGACTATTTGTTCACTTTCTCAGGAACAAGCTTGAGATGCTGCGACTTATGCATAGCGAGACCAGTCATGACATCCATATTGATCTCATCTGCTTTCATCCCACTAGGAAGTTTGAAGTTGAAGTTGAGAAGAAGGTTCGCATATGGAACCTCAAGCATCGCCGCACCAAGACGCATTCCAGGGCACATTCTACGGCCTGACCCGAACGGTATAAACTCGTAGTCCGTGCCTTTGAAGTCAACCTCCTTCTCAAGAAACCTCTCGGGCCTGAATTCGTCAGGGTTTGGTCCCCATTCCTTCTCGTCACGTGACACGGCCCACGCGTTGACGTTGACCGTTGTCCCTGCCGGGATGTCGTAACCGGCGATCTTGGTGTCTTGAATGCAAGCACGAGGGATAAGGAGAGGTATGACTGGCTCAATCCTTAGGGTTTCTTTAACTAAGGCTCTGAAGTAAGGAAGGTTCTTGACGTCTTCTTCAGTAACGAACGTTAACCCTTGCTCTCTCATATAGTCTCTCACTTCTGCTTGAGCTTTCTTCATCACTTGAGGGTACTTCATTAGATACGTCATTCCCCACACAACCGCCGCGGCTGCTGTATCCGTTCCCGCCACTACGATATCCTTTTGGAACGAAGAAAAACAAAAGAAGGTTGTAACACATGCAAACGATTGCTTGTGGTGCAAGCAAGGAGTAAAAAGATACATAGATATATAAGAAGAGGTGTTATACTTACCAAGATTACGGCTTTGACATTATCTACAGTAAACTCAGAAGCGAAAGGTTGTTCTTTGTAGATCTCCATCAAGAGATCGATCATGCTCTCGGTTTCGGGCTTAACCCTCTTGGGATCAAGAGTCTCATTGACAATCTCTTGAATATAAGTGTCTTGTCTTTCGAAACACTCTTTCATATAAGCTGTGAGGCCTGACAAATCATCGAGGAAACTAGAATATGGGAAAAAATCAGAGAAAAAGATCTTCCCCAAAACGCTTTGAGTCCCATAAAGAATCTTGATGAACCTCTTCATCTCTTCCCCATCCTCATTGTACTTCTTCCCGAACGCTTGTCTACAAACAACCGAGTTCGTGAATGTCAACATAAGCTCGCTTATATCAACCACTTCGGCCTTATCCGCGGCCTTGTTGATCTTATCCATCATTCTCCTAGCCTCTTCCTCCCGTACATGCTTAAAGGTGGCCACGCGTGTGGGTGAGAACAAGTGGTTCATCCCCATCTTCCTTATCTCTCGGTAATACGGTGTGTAGTGGTTCAATGCCATGTCACGCCGGCCGTAGGATATGAACTCGTGGCCACGGTGTGGAGGCCGGTCGGCAAAGTTGACATCTTGTGTCTTGAGAAGCTCTTTAGCTAGCTCAGCTGAAGATATCACCACCATTGTTCTGGTTCCTATCTTGTATGACAAGATTGGTCCGTATTTCTTGGCCCATCCAGCGAAGAACCGTTGTGGGTTAAGCTTCTGAAGCTGGTGGAGGTTTCCGATCACCGGAAGTGGAGATGGTCCCGGAGGCAGCTTGTACCGTTTGGTTTTCGGTTTTTGGTACATGAAGAAGAGAAGAACCGCAGCGAGAGCCACAACGCCAATGATGATATCTTCCATTCTTAGTTTGTTACTACTTTTGAGTGTGTTACATTAAACAGCACAGCTCCTTTAAATATATATTTGTAGACTGCCTTTTGCTTTTTCTTTAACCAAACCAAACCAAATAGTAAAACCGAACTAAACCGATATCAGATTTTATAATCCAATGGTTTACTCTCTTATACCTACTTACGAAACTTCACGTGTTAGAATTGAAAAATACATTCACCTACCCTTCGTCCCTAACGTCTTATATGCTTTATTGGTTTCATTAAGTCGCACTCAGTTTTGTCCATATCTAATTGTAGTTTACACAAATCTTTATATAATTTCATCGTTCATTGAGTGGTCTAAACGAACCCAGGTACTATATGAACCAGAACTACACAATCCATAGCCAATTCTAAACAACAAACCCATTTTTAAAAGAAAAAATAATTATATAATTTTACTGAAAATACTTTAAAAATAAATACTCCCTCCGTATTTTATTAATTGTCGTTTTACAATTTTTATTTCTTTGAATTAGATGTCGTTTTCAAATTTCTATGCAAAATTTATTACTTTTTAATGTTTTATAAACATCATAAAACATTAAAAAATAATAAATTTTGCATAGAAGTTTGAAAACGACATATAATTCAAAGAAATAAAAATTCTAAAACGATAATTAATAAAATACGGAGAGAGGAAAAGGTTTCATAATCATAAATAGCCAAAATGTATGTCATAAATATCTATTTAGACATACACACACACACACACACCAAAGAAAAGCCTTTTAGACAGTTTGAGCGCAACCTGTGTTTTATTATATGCTTAACGGATTAAGCTTGCATATATAAGAAAATTAAAATGATACTTTACGTCAAGTATTATCGCGATTATTATTCATAAAAACTTCATTTCATATATGAATCAGTATAAATATTATTGGTTTTGCCATTTGTAGAAAATTTAGGGTTTTGATAAAAAGATATATATAGAAACATAGGTATCTTAGTCCCAATGGGTTAGCGTAGTTGGTAACGCTTCGTGAGTTCAAGCCAAACAAATAGAGTGATTTGGCAATAGAGTGATTAGAGTACTGATTTATCCGAAGATAAGTTTGTACAAAATTCTTTGTCAAGAAGCGCATGTTCACTCCTCTAACTTCAACGATCCGGGATCAGTAAGAAAAACTTATTTAACACGTGATAACATTTTTGGTGGTTTTAATTACAATATCTTGTTTTTCAGTGGTACCCAAATATTAGTTGCAAAGATTAAAACTTGTTGCGATTGAGCAGAACTATTTATTTTTGTGCTATCACATATTTATATATCTTAATATACTAAATCAAAAATCACTTAAGCGATAGCTTTTGCGCATGTGTCATTCTCGTCAATTTTCTACCTATATTTTTAGCAACAAAATTAAAGGCAATCAATCAGAATTTTTTTAATAAATAAGTCATTGTCTCAAAGGATTATCTATCCCACAAACATATTTTAATGTATTGTTCTTAACAAATTTGAAATTTTACAAAAATTAAGTTGTAAATAATTTTACAAAAAGGTTTCATAATCATAAATAGCCAAAATGTATGTCATAAATATCTATTTAGACATACACACACACACACACACCAAAGAAAAGCCTTTTAGACAGTTTGAGCGCAACCTGTGTTTTATTATATGCTTAACGGATTAAGCTTGCATATATAAGAAAATTAAAATGATACTTTACGTCAAGTATTATCGCGATTATTATTCATAAAAACTTCATTTCATATATGAATCAGTATAAATATTATTGGTTTTGCCATTTGTAGAAAATTTAGGGTTTTGATAAAAAGATATATATAGAAACATAGGTATCTTAGTCCCAATGGGTTAGCGTAGTTGGTAACGCTTCGTGAGTTCAAGCCAAACAAATAGAGTGATTTGGCAATAGAGTGATTAGAGTACTGATTTATCCGAAGATAAGTTTGTACAAAATTCTTTGTCAAGAAGCGCATGTTCACTCCTCTAACTTCAACGATCCGGGATCAGTAAGAAAAACTTATTTAACACGTGATAACATTTTTGGTGGTTTTAATTACAATATCTTGTTTTTCAGTGGTACCCAAATATTAGTTGCAAAGATTAAAACTTGTTGCGATTGAGCAGAACTATTTATTTTTGTGCTATCACATATTTATATATCTTAATATACTAAATCAAAAATCACTTAAGCGATAGCTTTTGCGCATGTGTCATTCTCGTCAATTTTCTACCTATATTTTTAGCAACAAAATTAAAGGCAATCAATCAGAATTTTTTTAATAAATAAGTCATTGTCTCAAAGGATTATCTATCCCACAAACATATTTTAATGTATTGTTCTTAACAAATTTGAAATTTTACAAAAATTAAGTTGTAAATAATTTTACAAAAAGGTTTCATAATCATAAATAGCCAAAATGTATGTCATAAATATCTATTTAGACATACACACACACACACACACCAAAGAAAAGCCTTTTAGACAGTTTGAGCGCAACCTGTGTTTTATTATATGCTTAACTGATTAAGCTTGCATATATAAGAAAATTAAAATGATACTTTACGTCAAGTATTATCGCGATTATTATTCATAGAAACTTCATTTCATATATGAATCAGTATAAATATTATTGGTTTTGCCATTTGTAGAAAATTTAGGGTTTTGATAAAAAGATATATATAGAAACATAGGTATCTTAGTCCCAATGGGTTAGCGTAGTTGGTAACGCTTCGTGAGTTCAAGCCAAACAAATAGAGTGATTTGGCAATAGAGTGATTAGAGTACTGATTTATCCGAAGATAAGTTTGTACAAAATTCTTTGTCAAGAAGCGCATGTTCACTCCTCTAACTTCAACGATCCGGGATCAGTAAGAAAAACTTATTTAACACGTGATAACATTTTTGGTGGTTTTAATTACAATATCTTGTTTTTCAGTGGTACCCAAATATTAGTTGCAAAGATTAAAACTTGTTGCGATTGAGCAGAACTATTTATTTTTGTGCTATCACATATTTATATATCTTAATATACTAAATCAAAAATCACTTAAGCGATAGCTTTTGCGCATGTGTCATTCTCGTCAATTTTCTACCTATATTTTTAGCAACAAAATTAAAGGCAATCAATCAGAATTTTTTTAATAAATAAGTCATTGTCTCAAAGGATTATCTATCCCACAAACATATTTTAATGTATTGTTCTTAACAAATTTGAAATTTTACAAAAATTAAGTTGTAAATAATTTTACAAAAAGGTTTCATAATCATAAATAGCCAAAATGTATGTCACAAATATCTATTTAGACATACACACACACACACACACCAAAGAAAAGCCTTTTAGACAGTTTGAGCGCAACCTGTGTTTTATTATATGCTTAACGGATTAAGCTTGCATATATACGAAAATTAAAATGATACTTTACGTCAAGTATTATCGCGATTATTATTCATAAAAACTTCATTTCATATATGAATCAGTATAAATATTATTGGTTTTGCCATTTGTAGAAAATTTAGGGTTTTGATAAAAAGATATATATAGAAACATAGGCATCTTAGTCCCAATGGGTTAGCGTAGTTGGTAACGCTTCGTGAGTTCAAGCCAAACAAATAGAGTGATTTGGCAATAGAGTGATTAGAGTACTGATTTATCCGAAGATAAGTTTGTACAAAATTCTTTGTCAAGAAGCGCATGTTCACTCCTCTAACTTCAACGATCCGGGATCAGTAAGAAAAACTTATTTAACACGTGATAACATTTTTGGTGGTTTTAATTACAATATCTTGTTTTTCAGTGGTACCCAAATATTAGTTGCAAAGATTAAAACTTGTTGCGATTGAGCAGAACTATTTATTTTTGTGCTATCACATATTTATATATCTTAATATACTAAATCAAAAATCACTTAAGCGATAGCTTTTGCGCATGTGTCATTCTCGTCAATTTTCTACCTATATTTTTAGCAACAAAATTAAAGGCAATCAATCAGAATTTTTTTAATAAATAAGTCATTGTCTCAAAGGATTATCTATCCCACAAACATATTTTAATGTATTGTTCTTAACAAATTTGAAATTTTACAAAAATTAAGTTGTAAATAATTTTACAAAAAGGTTTCATAATCATAAATAGCCAAAATGTATGTCATAAATATCTATTTAGACATACACACACACACACACACCAAAGAAAAGCCTTTTAGACAGTTTGAGCGCAACCTGTGTTTTATTATATGCTTAACGGATTAAGCTTGCATATATAAGAAAATTAAAATGATACTTTACGTCAAGTATTATCGCGATTATTATTCATAAAAACTTCATTTCATATATGAATCAGTATAAATATTATTGGTTTTGCCATTTGTAGAAAATTTAGGGTTTTGATAAAAAGATATATATAGAAACATAGGTATCTTAGTCCCAATGGGTTAGCGTAGTTGGTAACGCTTCGTGAGTTCAAGCCAAACAAATAGAGTGATTTGGCAATAGAGTGATTAGAGTACTGATTTATCCGAAGATAAGTTTGTACAAAATTCTTTGTCAAGAAGCGCATGTTCACTCCTCTAACTTCAACGATCCGGGATCAGTAAGAAAAACTTATTTAACACGTGATAACATTTTTGGTGGTATTAATTACAATATCTTGTTTTTCAGTGGTACCCAAATATTAGTTGCTAAGATTAAAACAAGATGTTGCGATTGAGCATAACTATTTATTTTTGTGATATCACATATTTATATATCTTAATATACTAAATCAGAAATCACTTAAGCGTTAGCTTTTGCGCATGTGTCATTCTCGTCAATTTTCTATCTATATTTTTAGCAACAAAATTAAAGGCAATCAATCAGATTTTTTTTTAATAAATAAGTCCTTGTCTCAAAGGATTACCTATCCCACAAACATATTTTAATGTATTGTTCTTAACAAATTTGAAATTTTACAAAAATTAAGTTGTAAATAATTGTTATATACTTGGTTCGTGATTAAAACTAGTGTAATACAATAAGTAGCGAACAAAATTAGGGACCGCCAGAAAAGAATGATGTGACTGGTTGTATACTAGATTTTTAAAAAGAAGATCAATGTCATCTAAACCTCAACTTGGAATCGCAACTTGTGTGATTCTTGTGTGTCCAGGGCCCAAATTTAAAAAGCTTAATGTTTCTCTCACAACATCAATTAAGAACCAAAAATGTACCAAGTTTTAAGTTTACAAGAACATGTTTTGTAATTAGAATCGAATTTTGAAATGAAAATCTCAGAAATACGTTTTCCCCCTAACAGAGAAAGATAGAAATGGAGAATATTAGATGACTTATGGCTCAAGGAAGCTTTTACCGGATCGTGCCGTTGCTGATGGATGAAACTTTGCATACACCAGCAGATGTAGTGAATGGCAAGTCTTTGTAGCAAGCAGTTAGATTCCCATTTGTGTTTAGATCCACCAGAAGTGTCTCCCATACTTTCTTCTTCGGGTTTAAGACATCGTCTGGCTCGCCTTCAACCCCGGGAAATGTAACTCGTTCTCCAATCTGAGCAGATTCAGGGGGCTCAACTAACTCCACCTGAGAGGTTTCCAGCAAAAACAATTTTGTTATATAACCGAAATGTAACTAGCGGAACTACGAACATGTCAGAGAGACTCTTGTGCACTCTACCTTGCTTCCATCACTACTGGAAGCTGCAAGAACCATTGCTTGCGAGACAATATCCCTCATTTTCGCCGGCTTCAAGTTGCAAAGAACACACACCATACGGTTCTGTCCAGAAACAATATTAGATCAACTGGATTTTAGAAAGGATAGATACTGAAATTGGAACGAGAACAAATGACTTAGGTTGATTTGAACAAACCTGCATTTCCTCAAGAGGTATATATTTGACCAGACCACTAACAACAGTGCGAATTTCACCTCCCCCAACATCAATTTCTTCTACATACAATGCATCTGCCTTTGGATGTTTCTCAGCCTTCAGAATTTTACCGACTCGAATATCAAGTCTCGCCATAGTTATTTCACGATCAGCAGCCGGTTGAGGTTTGGATTTTCCTCCGCCTTTTGATGATGATGCCTTTTGTTTCTTGGCATCTGGGAATAAAAAACAGCAGTTCAGTACATAATCAAGTTACTAAGATACAAGTTACTACGATAAACTCAGGATCTCTACCAATTTAAAGCGTAAAGAATGCCAAACAGCATTTTGAGAATAACAATATAGACCTGAAAGTTTTGTTTTATTAACTTGATCCGCCAGATTTGCTGCTTCATCCCTAGCACGTCTATCAGCCTGACTTCCAGCGAACTTTTCTCTGTACCCTTCCACTTCTTCATTTTCCTGTGATCATATTGTTTCGATATAATTCAAATGCTACATGGCATTATAACATACAACAAGCCTGGCTTTCTATGAATAAAATCAGAGAGCTACGTACCAACTCTTTGAACAAAGGTTGAGGGGTGCCTATCCTGTGGCTGGGAGGCAGAATCTCCCAAGGTCTACTTGCTAGTAATACCTCTCCTCTCTCGTCGGAGAGGGAAAAATGTGGAGGCAAATTTAGCTGTTTAAAGACCTACAAAATGCAATAGACAGCACCAATCACGCTTGGCATCCTACTACAACAAAATAGAAACTATGTTTCCCAAACAATCAATCAAACCGACCTCACGAGAAAAGGATGGCATGAAAGGTTCTAACAATCGAGCAAGAAGGTGTACTAAACCAGCAGCAGTTCTTATAACAACTGCACACGAAGGTTTATCTTCTTTGTAAAGTTTCCAAAATTGGTTTGCCTACATAGACACCAGTAAATAGCATAGTTGGTTAGACTGAATAAGCTAATATAAAGTATGTTAATGAGAATAGAATTACCTGCAAGTAATAGTTCCCTTCACTCGAAATCAGCATAGCACTTTTCAGCCCCTGCTTGAGCTTAACCTGCATCAAATGAACAGAGCATTTATTAAGAACCTAAACAACCAGGCACAGAAACTCAGATAGCCATACCAGGCCAAAGTTCATATAATATTTCTCACCTTTTCCATGGCTTCAACATACTCTGCCACCAACTTTTCAACCTTTTCAGCAAGTGATTTTGTTAACGGATGAGATTCAGCACCAGGAGCATCAGGAATAACAGACCCATAACCTTCACATCAGTTAAAACATGCAATAGCAAGGCAGTAGAAACATCAGAGACAGATATGAAAAAGTCTTTCCCTAGTTGTCAAGATTATCACAAAGCAGGTAACCAGAATTCTAACAAGTTTTTCATATCTGTGTTCTTACTGCTTCAAAAGAGAACTTCATATTTTATGCTACCCCGCAACCTCATGCTCAATTTTTTTTTTGGTTAGGAAAGCCAAATGCAACATTTGACCATCCATTAGAGTGTATGAACAGACATTCATATACCTATATACATGAGCACTTGATCTTTAGATAGGTTCTATGATCAGTTGATCATTTCCATGTCCATACTAGTCAACGAGAGGATCTTATTAGAGAGCATTATATCAGCTCAGCAGAATAATAGTATCGACTCTTGCAAGCCAGATGCACCTTTCTATCATTCTAGACTACCAATTTTATTCAAGAAAATTACAAATCAAAATCACATAATCACCAGCTAACATTTGACAAAATATTGATGTCCCACGGTTCAAATATCTCTGACTTGCACACCAACTGGCTGGTTTCAATAAAAGAATACAACACATCCCAAATTTTAAATTGGATATGTAAATCTATAAAGTTATCTACAGCCAACAACCAATACTTAAATTTTGAAAGAAATAACCAACCTGTATTTTCAGGTTTTGCTATAAAACTCAGAACCCG
This sequence comes from Erysimum cheiranthoides, assembly GCA_011420285.2. Classification (NCBI taxonomy): domain Eukaryota; kingdom Viridiplantae; phylum Streptophyta; class Magnoliopsida; order Brassicales; family Brassicaceae; genus Erysimum; species Erysimum cheiranthoides. The sequence continues at coordinate 9,350,446 of CM022177.2, forward strand.
ATTAACAAAGTTGCCTAGGTTGCTCAGCAATTCGCCATTCAGTTTTGCTTGCAAATCTTTCCATGAAAACGATGTGTCAGACACCTAGATAGCCAATCCCCAGAATCAATCAGTGTTGGTCACATCTACACGCTTATGCATGCCTATGATGAATGAAGAAAAAATGTTTCCACATTGTAGCAGCAATCAGTTACCTCAGGCCTGTTGGTCAGCAAGTAGTACCTCCATACTTCTACAGGGATATTTGTATCTTTTACATCATTACCAAACACTCCAACACCTTTGCTCTTGGAGAACTTTCCTGAAAACCCATACAAAAACATGTCCTCATTTTCTATAAATGGCAGGAAAGGCAAAGCAAAAATAATAAAAAAATAAATCACTTGCTACTCTATGTCCCAATGGAAGCCATGGTGAAACATCAACTGACCATCTTCGTAGTTTAGATATTCAGTCACACTGATTGTCTTCATCAGTGTCCAATTTTCTTCAGTTCCAAGCTGCGTAGAGGGAAACATCACCTGCATAACAACAAATTGGCAGTTGAAACAGTCAGATTTTCAAAGATAAGGAGACCTTAAGGATAGCTTCAGAAAAGACAAGAACCAAAAAAGAAAATACAAATCACATCCAATAAACAGCCAGACATCGAAGAAGCAATCACCAGAACACCTAGTTTTATATGCACTACCGATAGCAATGGTTTCAAAAACTACAGATGCCAAAAACATAACCCTGGGACTGGCACAATTCTTGATCCCAAAAACATGGCAGAAATGCAGCACTTGGTGTGTCTCACCAGCAGAGGAGAAAGATTAAATGGATAAGGTGAATGATAATTCTATCGGAAATATGATAAAACTCAAATTGGGTGACTTATAGTGCCTAAGGTGATGCCAGGAAATCCTTACGAGCATATAAATTCCACATTCATAACAAGGATGTCAGAAACAAAATATATTATAAATATCAGAAGCATGCGTTTCCCAAGATATTCAACACAATAACAAGTAGGAACAAGTAGGTACTTTTTCCGACATTTGATGTTCTATTTCAGAGAAGATGAATAATGAGGCAAATAACTAAAACCATTGGGACAAGTCATTGACGGTAAACAAATTTCTGACATGTTATATACTCAGTTACTCACAGTGTGAAATGGCACATTGTCTTTCCCCATAAACTGATAAAGCTCAACATTTTCAGGATTCTTCCACCACTTCTCCCATTCAGATGTGTAGCATGACGTTATTGAGACGTATCCAATAGGAGCATCAAACCAAACATAGAAGACCTATAGCCATGATACGAATTAGTAGTTGATGTTTAAATATTTATGAGATTGGCTAGCACTGCAGTTAGGTTCTTACTTTATCCTTATATTTCTCATGTGGGACAGGCACTCCCCACTTTAGATCCCTTGTAATGCATCTCTGTCTTAGTCCATCCCTAAGCCATGCATTTGTCGTTTGAATAGCATTTTGACTCCAAGATCCAGCAACAGATGTCTTGTTAATATACTCTTCCAACTTATCTTTCAGCAATGGAAGCTCAATAAACAGATGGTCTGTGTCGCGAATTCGGGGAGTGGTTTGACAGACCTGTTGAGTAATAAAACATTAGTATTCACAATAATTTTAGAAAGCCAAATCAACAAAAACAGTGGTATATACTTCGAAATCTGTGAGTCAGAGAAATAAGATGGGAAGAAAAACAAAGCAAGCTCCAGACAAACAAAATCAGCAAGCCATTTATATTATAAGCATATGCAATATATACGTACTGTCACAAAGCACTATAATTGCATAATTCTTGCATGTTAACTGTCTTCACTTATTATCTATTTATCTAGTGCAACCGTACCTCGTGTTTCAACATTAAAGTTAACATATCTCTACAACAGAAAGAACTTCAAACCCAAGATCCTTTCTATAACCAACAGAAGACATGCATACCAGCCGTTGTGAATGAGAATTTCTACTGGTATGAAGAAGTATGCAATGTCCCAGAGAAACTTTACAAATACTGTAATGCAATGCTATAAACAGTATAAAACCACACAAATACAATCCCTTAATGGGATTCCATGTAAGAGAAGCATAGCCCACCTTGCACTTCGGATCTTTAAGTTCAGTAGGATTCAGGAGCTTTCCACATTTTTCGCACTGATCTCCACGAGCAGAATCATAATTACATCCTTCAAACGGACAGGAACCCTCAACAAGCCGGTCAGCTAAGAACTTCTTGCATGTATCGCAGTAAAGCTGAAGATACAATGGGCCACAAAGACTTGAGAGTTAAAAACCAATAAACTGAGTGGTGTAGATCCTTCTACTTACGAAGAAAATATGTGTGCTTTTGCGATCAAATAAGACTAACTGGCATTTGAGTAAAAGCATTCACCTGCTGCATGGTGTTCTCTGAAAGCCACTTGTTTTCCCACAACTTCTTGAAAATTGCTTGGCACACTTCAGTCTGTTGTGGAGTTGAAGTTCGCCCAAACTTGTCAAAACTTATATCAAACCAGTCATAAACTTCTTTATGAATCACATGGTACCTTAATGCACAAAAGAAAAACATGGTAGCATCAGAAATAACTATGTATCTTCTATGCTACACTGCAAAGATCTCTGAAAGGTTCTCTCAAAAACTATTCCTATAAATCTGTGAAAACTTGGGGAAATTTCTCTCGCTTAAGTGGAACAAAGATATACAACAATCCATTGTAAATCCCATAAACCATCAGCACAGATACATTCTATATACTTTTAGTAATTATACGATGACAAACTGAGACATAGAGTTACACAAAAACACTAAAACCACAAAATTAGGAAGTCAAGATACATTACTTGTCACAGATTTCCTTAGGGGTGCAATTCTCCTCCACAGCTTTGGTCTCAGTTGCAGTCCCATATTCATCAGTCCCACATATATATATCGCATTATAGTCACGAAGACGACAGTATCTAGCATACACATCAGCGCTAAGAACACCTATAACAAAACAAACACAAAACATTGCATTAACCCAGCAAGAATCCTGAAAATAGCCATTCTCACACAACCATCCTTTATCAGTAGTGTGCCACACACTCGTCTAAACTAATTTTTAGCAATTTCATATATAAATCAGTCATAAATCTTAGCAACAGCTTTTCAAAATTGAAATGCAAAATCAGATTCTGGTGATTTCAAAAGCTAAAAATCGATTAGTGCATCTGAGTAAAAGATCTATTATAAAACCGAATTCATAAAGAAACACATACGACTACATGCAATCAGAGAAGAAGACGACATAAAGAGAGGAAAGATTCAATTACATCCAATGATGTTTCCGAGATGAGGAACGTTGTTGACGTAAGGCAGAGCACTGGTGATTAGTATATTTCTCTTGCCAGGGATCGGTAACTTCGGACCGTCGATCTTGCCGTCGTCTTCCATGGTGAAGCAACGAGACGACAAGCCAATTAGGGTTTTCAAGAAGAATCAGATACAGAGGAGGAAATCAGAGAAGAAGCTTTTTAGCTGGTAAACCTAAGTAACGCATTGAGGCGGCTTAAGATAGATCCGGTTAAGTTCAGATTGGACCGAATTTTATATAATGGCCGGTTTGATTCCTTATTTTAGTTATTCTAATTCTAAACCTGGCCGTAATTTTTGAAATCTTAACAATAAGGTGACAGAAAATCTTCTGATTTTTTCAAATAATTATTTAGTCATAAAAAAAGGATGAAGAACTTCCAAAAAATTTATTCATATAGATTGATGAAATTATTCTTTTAATTTTAAACATTATTATATAGATGTTGTCTCTTTAACAATTATAAGTACAAAAACAATCAGCTTCTCTACCAACTTTGGATGAAATACACTTTCCAACTCCATTGTACTCTGAATAGCAGTATTGAGCACAGTCACCAGGGTCACATGGAGATTTTGGATGAATGATTATAGTACATAGATCTCCATTAACTTTCTCAACCACTGAAAATACTAAGAAGATAAAATATCATGTTATGATGTGAATATATATATCCATTCTTAGATATTTTATGTAATGATGTAAAGACAAATTAAATGCTACTTTTTGATGTTTGGAAGTGGAAAACATGAAATTACCTGTAAAAACAAGCATGAGTATGAGGAAATAAGAACATGATATCTTGGCCATGATCAATATATTCCAACAAATGAAAGCTACTAATGTTTTGTAAATTAAAGATGATAAAAAGCTATTTTCTTTAATTTATTGTTATTGAAGGTGGATGTCTTTTAATGTTTGTGTTCATATATATATTACACGGGTATACATAATACTATTGCTTTATTATTCACATAAAAAACATCTAAGCCGAAATAAAAATAAAAGGAAAGTGAACGAATGTTGAAAAATGTAGGGTTGACTACATTGATTAATATGCATCTTCTCACTATGTTAAAGTTATAGCAATTAATTAACTTAATTCATAGAAAGAGTTTTTTTTTCCTGTGTTTCTTTCATGTACATATCTATAGATTAAGATTAACACTATCCCCTAATTTTGTTAGTACTTAGTATATCACAACAGTCAAAAGTGAATATCCTATGTAATGAGACATATTACATCCAGAAATTGTAACATCTCCCTTTTGTTTCCGGTTATCCCCACCTCGACGCCATTTTCTCTCAAATCCAAATCCAACCAAAGTTCAATCCGACGAAAATAGAGAAATTTAATCTCAAGACTTTTTTGCCTGGTTTCAAAGTATCCGAATGATACCTTAAAATGAGAGATATGAGAAGAAGATTAAGAAGAAGAGAAAAAAAAACTCAAAACGGTTTCGTTTTAGTTTAAAATTTTAATTTTTTGTTTTAGCCAAAAGTACGTAGTTTTATATCTGATTTCTACATTAATAATAGTTAAAATTTAGTTAACACCGTTACGACTCATATATGATTTTACACGAAATTGAAATTTTAAATAACAAACTTAAATTTTTATTTTCTTATGTTATGAATTCACATTGCAGTGCACAAAAAAAAAACGATTTCACATGGTAATATAATTAGATTATGAATCATGATAATATAATTAAATTATAAATAGCACATATATTTATATTTAGAGTATCCAATAACCAATTTTTATGTTTTCGTCTCGTTCAAGTCACAATAATACTTGTTTATTTATCGAAGATAAAAAAAAAAATCAATAGAACGACATGGTGTTATATATTTTATTAATATAAATTGTCAAAACGTAAATAAAAGTAAGAACATAATAAAAGGAAGATGAATGGATTTTTTTTCCAAAAAAGGTGACTAATGGGTTTTTGTTTCTTTTCATATTTACATTAATGAAAATCTAAGCATACAAACTAACAAGATATGATGATTCAAATTTTTTTTAATGTAACAATTTTAATAACGATTATTTAAATCAATTATTTTGATTCTCTTCACATTACTTATCTTATTTATTTTTTGGTCAAAGTCTTCACATTTTTTAAAAATATGTTTTAAATAGTTTGAGTTTCTATCTATGTTATTCTTGTCACTTATAATCTATAAAAACGTTCTTTCTCTATCCCACGGTCAATATCAAATAGTTTATCCAAACAAACAATTATTAGATTAACACTATCCTCTAATTTTCCGCAAATCATGGCCAAACTTTTGTGTCGTATCTGCTCATCTCCATCTTTGTTCTCTCAGGTACAAATTTGTATGCCTTCTATATCATTGAAGATGTTATAAAACTCATAAATTAATTCTTTAAATTGTGTTTCTAGATCGCGAAAGCAGAGTCGGGTCATTCTTCTGTCTCTTTAGTAAAAACTACTGAAACACAATATTTTTGATTTACGAAAACATAAAATGATCGAGTGTGGCTTGACGGATTAGATAGATATATGATTGGTTATGTGATGATCATTTGGTATGTAAATATTGTACCAACTAGGTTATGAGTTCCGCAATATCGCGGAAATTAAAACGCATTTTTAACAAAATATTATATTGTAAAAAAACTATTTGATTGGGTTTTTATATTTATATCTATAAAACGAATTTTAGTATACATTATTTATAACTATGCAATACATTAAAGTTGTTGAAAATTTTTAAAAGAAAAAAAAAATCAAAAGTCAAACAAAATATAAGGAAAAAATGAGCAAAACATAAGCAAATTTTTAAAAAAGAGTATAAACTCAATTATTTGTCGATTGAATAGAAAGAAATATAGTTTTACTAGGGAAAATATAGTTATATGAAAACTCGTTGAATATTCAACCTTTATAATGGAAAGTCCTTTTATTGATTCAATTCTTTGTACTAATAAATTGCTTTGAAATCGAGTTTGTGGTAACTCGTTTTTTGTTGGAGTTAACATTGATACAACATGATTCATGAATGTATGTTCTGATGCTATTAGAAAATCTTTTAAAGTTAAACATTAAAATTTTCTCAAAATATTTCAAAATAAAAATCTTCAAAAACATAATCGCACCCAAAAGAAGAAAAAAAAGCATTTGTTTTTAGTGTTTTGGTGTTTTGATTATCTCTAAAAATTGGATTTACTTTTAATTAATACCCACAAAAATTTGTTATCAAAGGCAAAACTTGTATCGGTTCATCAAAGATACCACAAGTGCAACAATTCACTAAATAAATTATGGTTGCAACGGTTCATATCAAATGTACCAAATATTGCAAAGGTTCATCAAATAAATTAAAAGTTACAATGATTCATAAAATAAAACAAAAATTACAATGGTTTGTCCAAAAAAAAAACAAATGCCTAATGGTTCAATTAAATGATAATAAAACTTTATTTAAATATAGTTTAGTAATTAAAAATAATGATAATTTTTTAAGAGTTATAACCAAAAGACGTGACTGTAGATATAAATTTACTAAAGATTACAACGGTTCGTCAAATAAATTAAAGGTTACAGGTCATAAATAAAATAAAAATTACAATGGTTCATCAAATAAATCAAATGTGTTGCAATGGTTCAATAAAACGTTGCAACAATTCATTTAAATATATTTTAGTAACTAATTTTTTTTAAAACAATTCTAAAGAGTTATACCTAGAAACGCAACCATAAATATCAAATATAAGCTTGCAATACAATAGGTCATAAAAATAACATGAGATTAATTTGTACTTTACGAATTGTTGTTTAACCCTTTTATAGGTTGTTACTTTTTAGTGGGTTTGAAATATTTCATCTCGTGGGTTGTTTGTATTTCCGATTTGGTATTACACTTCAATAATATTTTTAAAGTTTGATGCGAAAAAGAAGTACAGTCTTGATGAAAATACAAAAAAGTGTGCTATTGGCTTCAATCTGATATATGGAGTATGGAATATAGAAATCGAAAGCAAAAGATGTTTGTTGAATTATTCTTCTCATCAATATGTATATGAAAGTGTAATATTTACAATGTGTGTTTTCCTCCTAGAACTAAGAGAATGTAAACATCTTTAACTATATTGTATGAGCTCAATGAATCTGAGAAGTGATAGTGAAGAAGAAAGCTTCATCACATGGTAGACTCAAACCACCGGTTGGATGATCAAAACCAAACTCTTCTTCTGCTTTCCTAAGCAAAGCTTGGAAAGATGGCTTGTTTAAGTAATAAACCGGAACAAGATATCTCTGCTTCTTCAGATGTTCTCCAACGTACACAGCAAAGAACCCTTTGGGGGTTGAACTTGATGATGATTCCGTAGTAAAAGACCGGCGAATGATTTGCTTGGTGGCAAAAAAGCTCCTCAAGAATGCCATTTAATTTCTAGTATTAGAAAAAAAAAAAAAAGGCTTTGAATATTAATGATTTTGTTTAATGGTTTTGAGTTTGGTTTATGAGCCAAAGAGAAATGTGGGTCTATATATATTGGTGGAGTTAGAAAGGTTAAAGGTATTATTGAAAAAAAAACTGTCTATGAAATGTGAGTGTGACCTACAAGGACATGGTTTTGACAAACAAATTAGTTAAAGCATTTGGATCTTACGAAGATGTAGTTTAATTAATGTTGGGGTGTTGAGAAGAAGTCTCTGTCCTACATGCATGTGGCCAATGGCTACATTAGTTCTGTCTTCAGCTGCTAATGTCAAGACACCGATATTTCTTTTGACTTAACAAATGAATGGTACACATTTTTTTTTCTTTTGTGGTCAAAAAAATTAGTATATTGATCTGTTAAAGGAACATTGATATATATTGTTTACAACAACGGTAATAGAATTTGTTGTAACATCGTTCATAGCTACAATTCATTGTTAACGCTACTTAATTCCACCTTTATTGTGATATTGACTTTTCAATGTTGGTTTTTACGTGTTCTAACTTCTAAGTAATGTATGAGTAGTGAACTTATTGACGTAAACATCACAAACGTGAAAACTATTCATAAGCATTTTCTGTTCCGTATATGTTATCTCATTCGTATCTATAGTCTGCAAACTATATACCCCAATATCGTAAAATCGTATAGCAAGTACCCATCAAAATTCTCGTAGCTAGTATCCATATATACCTAACTACAAAAATACTATTCACAAACAAACATGAAAACTATTCATAAGCATTTTATGTTAGGTATATACAGTATATGTTATATGGTTCATATCTAGTCTGAAATCAAGATACCCGAATATCTTAAGATCGTATAGCACGTACCCATCAAAATACTCGTAGTAGTAGTACTCATACCTAACTACCAAAATACTATTCACGAGTAAACATGAACATTCATAAGCATTTTATGTTCGGTATATGTTATATGGTTCATATCTAGTCTGAAATCAAGATACCCGAATATCGTAAGATCGTATAGCAAGTACCCATCAAAATACTCGTAGTATCCATACCTAACTACCAAAATACTATTCACAAGTAAACATGAACAGTATTCATAAGCATATTATGTTCCATATATGTTCATATCTAGTCTGAAATCAAGATACCCGGCCCGAATATTGTAAGATCATGTAGCAAAGTACTCATCAAAATACTCGTAGTATCCGTACCTAACCACCAAAAATATCCGATTCAAAATGTCTTAGATCTCCAAAACACCAAAATATCTACCCAAGACACAAAAGAAATACGATGATTTTCATTTTCACAAAACAGGTCGGGCCAAAGTACGTACGGTTATATGATATTTTTCTTATGGGCACCCAGTCTCATCCCGAGACCCTTTTTGAGTTTTTGTCGAGAGGTCAAAGAAGAAATAAAGCGGTACTTAGGCTAGTGTCCTGAACTAATGATAGCACCAAAAGAGTGAAAGAAGAAGATCACATGGAAAAAGAGTAGAAGAGTCGTGGAAGTTTGTTTAGTTAGGGAAAGTCAATTTTGGTTTTATATAAAAAATTAAATTATCGTCGACCAAACTCTCATGTCCCATCTTCACTTGTCTGCTTCTTCAATCACATCCACACTACGGAAGATGATGATCATCACCATAACACAAAAAGATGCCTTTATTAGGTCTCTTGGCCGGTCTATTGTTTGGAAAATGGCATTAAAATAACCTTATTTATAAGACAATAACATGTGCCATTTTATCTACAACTCACTAAACTAACCTCTCACTTTTTTGTCAAGTCATACACATTTGAAGCCAAGGGCTATTTAGGTTCTTATTGGTAACTGTTCTTCTCATCAAATCTCTTTTGAGATCCGTAACGGTCACAAGTCTTAGTCACAAAAACGGTTGCGTTCTTGATTAGTCTTGGACCCAATTACACAAAATGAGAGAATTAGTGAAGAAAAAAATCAAGAAGCTGTCGTCTTTAATTGAATTCTGTGTTTTAAAACTTTCTTTATATGTCATATGAGAAACAAAAAAAATGAAAAAAAAAAACAAAAAAAAACCATGAAGCAATCAATCAAATAGTATTTCCTAACAAATCATTCGCTAAACCTTCCTTTATCCAAAAACACATTATACCGTTAAAACCCATTTGCTCTGTTTTCTCACTTTAGCACCCAAAAAAAGTTCTCTTTGAGGCATTTTGTTGCTCGTGTTGCCTCGTTCTAGGCGATCTACCATCTGAGCCGTGGGATTATAAAATTGACGGCCTAGAAGAATTCGAACCGCGACTGGAACCAGCTGAGTTTATGAAGACAGGAGTGTCTCTGGGGGAGTTAGATGTGGAGCCACGTATGCTGGTACTGTTTCCCATGTCTTTTGTCTTGTGGAGAAGAAATGTTCCTGATAAAATGGTCACAAAGCCACATAGCTCGGTCGCAATTTGTAATCCACTTTGAGAAGCCCAGTCCTGGACCATAAACAAATAATGATGATGTGCTTATAAATTGGAATCTTTTATGATCACTTTTCAAAAACCGCATTTTACCTTGAACATGATCATACTAGCTAAGATAGTGAATGTTGTAAACATAACGTAGTACACCGGAGATATAACTGCTGTGTTGAAATTATCCAGAGCCTGCACAGATAAATACAATGATGTAAAATTGAAATGTGACAATAAAACGAATATTTGTTGTTACCTTGTTCAAGTAGTTGATTTGCAAAATGCAACATATGGTCACTACTATGATGAAGATCCAAGCGTGGAAGTACTTGAACTGGTTCATCCCGGAAAAAGTCAGCTTTATCGCGATCGCTACAGCTTTAACACTCATAACCTAACACGTAACAGAGACAGAGCCATTAAAAACAAAGAGAGAGATATACTAAGAGATGGCTCAAGAAAAATCTGTAAACATACTGTAAGAGAGCCCATTAAAGAGCAAATCCCAACATATACTATCATATGCGTCTTCCCATAGCGTGGCTCGTAGTAAAAGATCAATCCGAGAACCACAACCAAGACCACAGCAGTATACGCAAGGAAACCTGGTTAAAACATTCATGTTTCAGTCCAATTAGAATCTATTTTTTGTGTCAAAAACATGTATAGTTCTATACCTGGTTCGGTAGCAAGGTACCATACTTGCTTGACGGATTCAATGTCTTGCTCGTGAGGAGCGTGTAAAACAATCGTTGTAGATCCAACAACACAGAGGATGCAGCCAAGTATACCGAACATATGTAACTTCTCTTCCAAAATAAAATGTGCTAGCACTGCGCTGCATAACACGGTTTTTGTTTTCAGGAAACTACGTTGTTTTACGCAAACCCAACAGGAGAGAGAGATGGACATAGTGGATACAGATACCTGAAGATAATACTTAAAGCTCCCAAAGGCGTCACTAGAATAGCCGGCGCAAATGCATAAGCTGCAAAATTGGCTACCTCCCCAACAATCACTGTAAAAAGCAGGAATACAATTATACTAGTTATCATAACCAAAGCTCCATTTCTGTCAATAAAATCCATCAGAATCTTGGATTTGAACTATTTTTCTATGCTTTTGTTTGTTCATATCTCCTTCTTATTCCTAGGATCAGCTTTAAAGCTAACCAGATTATTACAAATGTGTGATTTCAAATCAATCTAATGATATCACTCTTACAAGCTATCATATTTCTGTCATACAGAATCATGATGTCTCAATATAAACCAAAGTTTTCAGATCATTATAAACAAAGAGTCTTCCATGAACCATCTGATAAAGGACCAGAAACATTCTCTTGGTAAAAGAGAGATTGTTTCCAAAACATGTCCCAAGCACACAAAACTGCCAAAGTCATAACATCTCTAGCTAAATAGCAAACAAGTAAAAAGATTTGCAGCAAAATTCTCCAGAACCATTACAGAGGATATTGATCACACTTACTTGTAATCATTCCTGCCCACCACCAAGGTTCATATAAGTATCCATACCCTCCTTCACCTGATCACAGCAACAAAACAACAAAATTAGTTAAACTATATGTGATTTTGAAGAGCAAGAGACCAAGTAATATAGCTCAAATGAATAGAGAACCTGCTCTGGCTCCGCTAACACCGGCCTTCTTAAGACCTTTTTTCTTGATGATGAAGCTAGAACCAATGAATATACTTGAAGACACAGCTAAAATGACTCCATGTATATTATCAGGTGACATCTCCTCCATCTTGATAAATATTTATACTTTTGCTTATATACAATTAAAGATGATTTCACTTTTTTAATAATTGAAAATCCAGGAAAGTTTTGGCTGAAGATTAGCTTATTGCATCTACAAAAAAAATAAGAATCAGAGTAAATAAATCCATTTTTTATAATCAAAAATCAACATAAGACTCATATATAATCCAAACAATAGTTTCTGAAAGAAAATCTGAATTTTGTGGCAGAAAAATTGAAGACCAGACAAATGGCGTAAGTAGATTACACAGAAACAGAGACAAAGAGACAAAACAACAGATTATGGATGCAAGGAAAAAAAAACAAATCTTAACACATAATCAAAATCAAAAGAAACAGCTGCAACTACAAAATCTAGGATCTTTCGAATTGTTTCTGATTAAACAAATCAAAGAAAAGGATTAAGAACCATAAACTCGCTTTTTAAACGTTACCTTGGCAAACATTAAACTATTACTCGTCGGATTAATTTAAAATTTTGAGAAAACGACACAAAGGAAAAGAAAAAATATCTGGAAGCTAGAAGTGGAATTAGAATATTCGAATCGTATCAAACCTTTTTCATCTCTTCCATTTTTGTACACCAAAACAAAATCAAGAATGTGGAAGACGTAATAAATGAATTTTTCCTTTTTTTCTTGGTGATGATGAAACGTAATGTGAAATTTTTTTAGGGTTCTTTGTATGTTGGAGGAACTGAATCTGAAAAAAAATGAAAGCAAGAAGAGAAGACAGAGAGATACAGTAGTAATTGTAACGAAATTATAGGAAACTTATAGAACTAACTCAATGCACCACACACTTATATTACAACTCAAAATATAAGAGTTACACATATACAAAACTTTTAAATTTAGACCGTTTCGGTTATACTTTATTGGGTTTTTTTGAGGTTTTTTTTTATTATTTGGAAATTAGTTTAGAACCCACATAAATACGAGGGGTATAAAAAATAGCTGTTAATATTTATTGATAATATTTGAATTATAAATGGTAATTCACATGCCGAAAAATGGTAATTCACATAATTTAGATTATTTAAAACCGGATTTAAACCTCAAGCACTCCATCATAATGTCAAATCTATATTTTAGTTAATATTAAAAATAATTAAAAATTTTACAAAACATAATTAATATATAAAGAAAAACAAATGAAAAGTTCACAAAAACATATTAAAATAACATTGTTTTAATATTTTTTTTTATATGTTGTAAATTGTAATCTATTAGTGATAAATTTGAATTATATTTGGTTCTTTTTAACCTGGATCAATGACACTGAACACTCTAAATATTTCCCATGAACATGACTACAAATACATGAGTTAAAGATGGAAGAGAAACTTATCTTGCCAATGAGAGTGTTGAAAGGAGTTGGAAACAATGGTTACCAAATGAGCTGTGCATACATGAAGTGTTTTGACAATCTATGTCGATGTGTTTTGTTTTCCCGTGAAAAAAGAGGATTGTTGACGACATGTAATGCAGCAGTAGTATCACAATAACAACAGGATTGTTGATTTGTTGCTAAGGCCAGTGACCGTTCTAATAAGTGATTTTTGAAAAGCCAGAGTAATTAAGTAATATAGCTCAATGAATCAGATCATCTCCTCTGATTGTATTGGCCTAGATAATATATTTATCCTCTGTGACCAATACTTCTTAATCAAACAAGTGGTGAGACAGTTCATTGATTTATTATTACAAGGGGACATCATCCTCTTAAGAAGTGATGTTTTTTGATTAAGTAAAATAATGTAAGATTTTCATGAACCAGTCACGTTTATATGATGTGAGAATGTGACCAATGGTGAGTCCACACACAACACCAGGAACGTAGCCTATTACAGCTGCAATCCAGCTCAACACTTGATCTTTTGCTTCTTTCTCTTCATCTTGCTCTTGATTTGTTGCTTCTTCTTCTTCTCCCCCACAAGATTCTTGGAGAGGAACACCGCAAAGTCCCGGATTCTCCGCGAATGCAGAACTATTCTGGCTTCGAATCTGAGTGCCTTGCGGTATTGGACCTTCAAGCATATTGTATGAGAAGTTCATATGTGCTAAAAACGTGAGTTTCCCAAGCTCTAGTGGAATTTTTCCGGATAATCTGTTTTTAGATAGATCCAATGATTCAAGATCGGTTAAGTTCGACAAAGATGATGGAATAGAGCCTGTGAAAGCGTTGTTTGACATGTTGAGCACAATCAGTTCCTTGAGTAACACGATAGATTCCGGAATACTTCCTTCGAATCTGTTTCCGGAGACATCAATGGTCTTATAAATTGTGAAAACACTCCCAACCAACTCTATTACCGATCCTTTGACTGTCATAGTCACTGAGTTATGATAGTTTCCAGAGTCACGTCCCGCGTACCTACTCGGCATAATATCTACAATATCTATGACTGATGACAGTTCACTCCAACCCGCAAAGTAATCTGATCGAAGGATTCCAGTGAAGCGATTTTCCGAGATATCAAAGATTCGCAGCTTCGGAAAACTCAAAGACTCTCCTGGAAAAGATATTGGCCCGTGGAACTTGTTGGAACGAAGGACAAGAATCTGTAGATTAGGCAACAATCTCAACCATAATGGAAATTTGTCATTGATTCTGTTGTCTTCCACGTTAAGAAACTCGAGACGAGTGCAGTTGATCAAAGACTTGGGAAGTTCTCCTGATAAATGGTTGTGACCAACGTCAAGTGATCTCAAGTGATCACTAATAGATTCCTCTGGAAATATACCGGAGAAGTTGTTATTCCGAAGATGCAAGACCGAAAGAGTAGTATTGAAATTCTCGAAACACCGAGGAATAGAGCCGTTGAAGTTGTTGTTGGATAAAACAAGTGTATCAAGAGAAACCAATTTGCAGATTGTCCTAGGAATATCTCCCGAAAACCGATTATCGGAGCCTAAAAAGATCGTCGTCGAGTTTGGTAACAAAGGAAATGGATCTTGGAATCGGTTTGAACTTATGTCAAGCATAATTAGTTTTCCACATCTTTGAATAACATCAGCTGATCCTTCAAAACCACTGAAAGAATTCTGAGAAATGTTTACATACTGCAACTCGGGAAGACTCCATAACCATTCCGGTACTTGGCCTTCAATTTGATTGGCAGAGATGTCCAAATAATACAACGTGGTTTGGTTTTCTAGAAACTTGGGGAACTCAGCAATATTGCAGGATGATAAAATCAAGGTCCCCATGGGTGAGGGAAGACTGAGAGTTGAGCTTATCTTCAGATTAATCCCGGAAAGATCCAAATAACCAAGTGACAAGAGAGGTGAGAATATACTTATGTCAACCATGCTTCTTGTATTAATATAAGAGAGGTCAAGAAACGTAAGTGACTTGAGACGCAAGAACATGTTGAAATCGACCATGCCCTTCTCTGTATTCCATAAAGAGAGGTCAAGATAAAAGAGCCCGACTAGTTTCGATATAGACCCCGGGATTGGTCCATTGAAATTGTTTTCTAGAAGGGACAAGACTCCAAGGTTAGATGGTGAAGAGATATTCCCAAAGTCAAGAGGACCACTGAAGTCGTTTCTTCCCAAGACAAGAGAGGTCAATGAAGGAAGCATAAAGAGAGACGAAGGAATAGATCCGGAAAATGAATTTCTATCAATCCCAAAATACACCAAGTTGGAGAGGCTACTCATGTTAGATGGGAGCATTCCATTGAACTGGTTAGAACCAAGGTCAATTAAAGTGAGTGCACTCAAATTGAGTAGGACACTCGGAAACTTCCCACTGAGCTTGGCCGATCCAAGATGCAACTCTGTTAGCTTGTTTAAACGGCCCATCGAATCCGGTAGCTCACCGGTGAAATCATTAACAGAGAGATCAAGATTAGTGAGATAAGATAGATTTCCAAGTGAAGAAGGAATCTTTCCAAAGAGATTGCAATCACCAAGACTCAAAACCCTCAAATACTTGAGGTTACCTATGGAATCCGGTAAAATACCCGAAAGATTATTCGAGCCAAGATCAAGGTTGTGAAGATGTTGTAGTCTAAAGAGACTACTATCATATCTCAAAGGACCATTGAGAAAACTGTTCATAAGGTCTAACTCTACAACCTTACCTGTTTTAGGATCACAAGAGATACCGTCCCAAGAACAGCAATCAGTGTTGTTCCTCCACTTCTCTGTCTTCTTATCACCAACAATCCCATTGGAATTGAACTCTTGGACATAGAACTCGTTTTTGAACTCCCAGAGAGCATCCTTCTGGTCTGGACGACACAAATGCTTAGTATGAGAAGCAAACACAAGTATAGCATTAGAAAGGGACAATATTAAACACATGCTCCATATTGTCATCTTCCTCTGATTACAAGAATGCAACATATTTTTTTCTTCGATTTTTTATTTTATTTTTCTGTGAAAGTGAAACGAGTGATCTTGATGAGTATAGTATATGTAGACCCATGGATTGTTCTTACATATGTGGAAAAATTCAAGCAGCCTCCACTGAAAAATGACGTCATCTTCCACCAAGAAAATTAATTTTCATATAAAATGGTTCACAAAGTCAGTCAAGTCTCCTTTTGGATAAAATATGGTGTGGGGTTACCGCAGCACAAAGACTAACCGCAGACACAATATTGGTCGTGTGATGAGTGCTAATCAATTGCTCAAACGCTCTTTAATGGGTCACAGACTCACACACTCACGTACACTTGTGAGAGACTCAAAATGAAAGTCACGATAAACCCTCTAGACTAAAACAATAAAGTCTTTGCCTTTGCCAAAACCTCTAAATAAACCAACACAGTTTCTTTTTCTTTTCCTTTACATTTTCTGTATTGATCAGCTAATATCCTAACCCAAATAATTAAATAAACAATAATATCAAAAAATTTCTTACTTTTTTTGTTATTGTTCTTTTTCTTTGTCTCTCCAAACATGTATGTGACATCTCTTTACCGTGTTGAGAAATGACTCAAAAGACAAAAGCTGTCCAGGACCGGCTCGTATAAGGGAGTCCGGAAGTAGCTGAAGAGTTATTTGCTAACAACAAATAATAGTCGGACAGCCAAAAGAAGAACTCTAATGGGCTGGTGGAAGTAGCTGAAGCCCAAAGATAAAGTCCATAAGGATTATCGCCAGCACTCAGCAGCTACAAGCCATGGACTTTGGAAGTTGTATTACTTATGAGTTGTGGCCACCTAAGCACAAGCCGAGCATCGTCTTGCGCCATTGAAAAGCTAGTATCTATTATATAAAGAGAGGGTTGGATCTCAAACGAGATTGACACATAAGAAACAACTCATATTTCCTAATGTTGTTTTTTTTTTATTATTATTTTTTTTTTTTTCCTAATGTTGTTTAAACTTTAAAAGAAAACAATAAATATACTTCATAGACCGTTGAATCGTTAACTAGAAAATTTATTAGTGAAAGAATAAACTTTTGTAGTATTGTATTCCATCACTATATTACAGCAAACGAATTATATTTCAAGAAGAAGCTTATGAGTTGAACTCTGTCAACTTTAAACAATTAGCTCAATAATAAGAATTGATCGCCGTCTATGGTTAAAAAAAAGGTTTTCATTACATATTTTATTTTCTATAGTTGTCGTTTTTTTTGTTTTTTGGGCTAAAATCTATAGTTGTCTTATTTTTCTAATATATTGTTATTAACAATCCAGAAATTAAGATTTTTGGATGCGATTGTTGCCTAAAAAATCAACAATCTTTAAGCGGATTTCTCGAAAGCTATACACTCATATTTTTTTTCTTCAATAACATTTTATTCGTCGAGCCAATACAAAACATCACAGAAACAATTTTTTCATAACCAGATTTATGAGTTATATACTAGATATACTGAAGAGGATATTAACGAAGAAGTGAAATTGACGATGCTTCTTTTCGATAACCCTTACTCTCTATCATGTTATAAAACCTGATATATTCCTTCTTCAAAATTCATCTTATTCGAATGTTGGCATACATATCACATTGATATAGAAATATGCTTAATTTTTCTATTAAATTTACTGATCTTTTATATTAAAAAAATCACTTAAAAAGAAAAATTACATTTTGTCACAAATTTGAAAGTTTGGTAAAACTTAGGTACTTAGTATTTTTCTTTTACCTAAAAAAATGAAATTTGGATATTGTTTCTGAAACTTGTTTCTCTTAGACCAAGTGCAATGGTAAAATAGGGAGAGTGTGAGGGAGAGGTTGTGAGAAATAAAAAATTAAAAAGTAATGGAACAGTATAAAAAACAGAAGAGAGGGGTTGTAGGTTTACAACCGGTTGCAAGAGATTATTTTAATCTCTCTTTCTCTCTTTCCTTCTCTCTCTCTTTTCTCTTTCTCATTAAATTTTAATAATAAAAAAATATTACACACCCACTCCACCTATTTTACCATTGTCCATGCTCTTATAATTTATTTTCTCCCAATAAAATTTCAGAAATTTGCAGTCGTGCCGCAAAACGACGACTACTTCTTATAGTAAAACGTAAAATGACATAAATACCTCTCAAATTCACATATTATTACATCGTCAACTGTGTTTCATTCATCTACCTTCCTCTCTCCTCAATCCCCAATCCCCACCAAACTACATTACCATTCCATTCCCATAATAAAATCCAAACACTTCAAATTCCAAGAAACCCCCAAAAACAATCCCAAAATCGAAACAATGAAATCTTACAAAGCATCATCAATTCTCTCTACAAACCCATTCTTCTACAACCAACCAATCTCTTCTCGACCACCAACTTCATTCCCATCAACTCTCACTTACCCGACCCGAACCCGATTCTCCTCAACCCGAATCCAAGCCCGACTCATCCACGACGATCCAGTTAAACAATCTGAAGATTTAAGCTTCTACGATCTTCTCGGCGTTACGGAATCTGTTACTTTACCTGAAATCAAACAAGCTTATAAACAACTCGCTCGTAAATATCATCCCGATGTTTCGCCTCCGGATCGAATCGAAGAATATACAGATCGGTTTATTCGTGTTCAAGAAGCTTATGAAACTCTCTCAGATCCTCGTCGGAGAGTTTTATATGATCGAGATTTGTCTATGGGGTTTTCGTTTTCTTTCTCCGGTAGACGAAGGAACCGTTACGATGAGGTAATTAAATTTATTCATTTAATTTTCCACAATTTTACTAATTTTACTACTCTCTCCAATTTATATTAAAAGTTAGTTTATTTAGCTTTTATAATCATTGATATTTTTACTATTGGTTGAATTATTTAGATTATATATGAATTTATGTTTTTTTTTTGTCAACAAATTTATGTTTTTAATGTAGAAAATAACAAAATTAATACTACAATTTAAGGTATTTTCTTAAATTTCGTGTTTTTAAGGAAAACATATAAAATGAAACGAAGGGAGTAATTTTTTGTGATGAACCAAAAAAAATTAGTGTGGAAGAGAAAAAAATCAGCACCATTGTTTTGGTTTATGGTTAAGAAAATTTAAGAGGAATAGGCAAAATTTTAGTTGTCTCATTCATATCAACACCATTGTTTGGGATTATGGTTAAGAAAATTTAAGAGGAGGAGGCAAAAATTTAGTTATGTCTCATTCATAAATTTATAAAGTGATGTTGATGTGATTGATTTGGATATTTTTTTTGGTTCATATATGGACAAATAGTGTGTAGTATTATCCACAAAATTTTCTCTTATTATTCTTATATTTCGAATTTGAAGATTCAAGAACCTTATGTGTAATTTTTGTCGACAGAATTGACCATTATCTTTATTATGGTCCAAACAAATGACCCATGTGTCAATTATTAGATAAAATATGCTGTCGAAGTTTTAGTGGAATAGAGAATATTGACAAAGTGAACTCATTTCATTCTTATTTGCTATAGCAATAGGTCCCAAATGTTTGAATTATTATGCTATTTGTTTTATAATCCAAAAATGATTTGGTGATTGTTTGTGGAAAGTAGGAAGTGGTGGAAGAGAAGAGTGAATGGAAGACAAAATGGCAAAGTCAGCTCTCAGGGCTAAGGAGAAGAAGCAATCATAAAGACAATAACTCAATGTCTTGGGCTGCTAGAATGCGTCGTCAACATCAAGATTCTTCTTAACTTACACAACACCAAGTCTTGCTTCCATCTTCTATGTATAGGTTTTTAATAATTGTGTAATATAGAAAGCATAGTATCAATTAATACCCAACTTTGTATATGTGTATATACTTTTCTCTGTGCTTATGCCAATCGGCAAAAGCACATTAAATAGATAAATACCCTAATTACAGTAGAACCTCTATAAATTAATACTCGATAAATTAATAACCTCTATAAATTAATAAATTTCTCCGATTCCGAGTTGGGACCAGTGTAAATTTTTACATAATTCGATAAAATAATAAGATAATAATTTTTTAGAAAATCCTATGTAAATGTATGGTCCCATTAACATTATAAATTAATAATTTTATAAATATATCAAAATATATTTATAGATATGTTATATATGAAAAATATTTAGTAAAATATTACTCATATGTTGTCTTTTTTTTGTTGAATTTGCATTAATTTTTGTTAAAATTCCTTTATAATATTTTTAATGCATCGAAAACTTTTGATGTTATTGGTTAAACATGATAATTATTACCTTATTTGTAATTGATTTGAGAAGAGTATTGATTATAACAAAAAAAAACTTAACTTTTTAAGTAATTTTTTTTTTTAAATTACGAAATAAGACAAATCTCTCTATAAATTAATAATTATTAATTTATCGATAAATTAAAACCTCTATAAATTAATAAAATTTCACGGTCCCAACGTTATTAATTTATAGAGGTTTTACTGTACTTCTTTTGGTTTTGCTTTTTAAGTGTTACCTTTTGAATTCGGAGTTCGAGTTGTTGCTGCAACATTTGTAATAGTGATTGTTTGTGAATTTGATTGGTAACTTTGTTTTAATACGATGGTTAGAGGTTCAACCGTCTCGTTGGTTATAGATTTGTAGCTAACTATCATTTTCCCTTTATATAACCAATCAAACTCTATAAAGGATTGCTTCCAACCACATTTTCTAATGACTTTCTACCATTACTATATACACTATAACAGCTTTATTGATTGACTGAGAATCCTCAAAATGGTTTTACACCAATTGTTATGAATGAAGGCCATAACAAAAACAAAATACTACTATTAGTTACTTAAATTAATTTCATTTTACAACAATGCTACAACTTACAAATTGCAATTCAGCAATACATATTTTTTATTACTACTTTAATTTTTACAATCCAACAATACATTTTTTTTTTCGAATCCAACAATACATAAAGCAACATAATCACATACTTTTTCTTAAACAACATTCATCACTTCACACGTTTATTTATTAGCCGTTACCTCTCACGGCGCGATCAAACCACAATTTTTAAATTCCAATTTCACCTTCTCCATCTCCTCTTCCGGCAACGTCAACGTCACAACCCTCTCCTTTGATTTCGCCGCCGCGTAAACAACCACCAATCCTTCCTCCCCTATCCCCTCAACATTACAATACACTGATTCCGGCGACGTCCCCATCACTTTTGCCTCATACAAATCCACTTCACTCAAATCAAGAAACGTTAATTTCGCTCCATACACAACGAAATCCAAATTCCCATCACAACTCTCTCCAATCTCCTCAATTCCACATCTCTCGTCCGTCGCTTTCGCCATACATTTTACTAACTCCTCCACATTCGCTTCCGCCACCGAAAAATCCACTTGAACAGTGCTTATCACCTGACTGTTTTGAATTCCGTTAGCTTTCTGATCTTTTTTGATGAGCGTAACAGTTACAGGCTCTGGCTCCACCCTAACTTTAGCTATACATTTCCATATGATCCCGACCAGAACCTCGAACACCGGAACCGGATTATCTCCATTCGCTGAAAAATATGGTAATATATTGTCGGCGACTACGAGATTAAAAGAGTATGTCACCATTTTCTTATTGTTTGGAGTGACCCACAAGTCTCCAACCGGATCGACTTGTTTAATTGAAACCGGGTCTTTAACCATTGGGTTTGGGTTTTGAAACCTTCTATCTCTAATAGAGGTTGTTGGGACAGAGATTTTTTCCCTTGAAATAACCTTAACCCATAAGTTGAAGACATAAAATAGAGAGAATGAATCTCCTATGATATTAGCCCAACTCAGGCCTAAAGCTAATCCGCCGCATTTAAACCGAGTCATCTGCGGATACAAAACAAAAATAAATATCAATTTCAAAAATCGGTTTTGCAAACCAAAATAAATATCAATTTTAGATCGGTTTAGCATCTACAAATCATAAGTTTGTTGGTAAAATTATTATTCCGAATTTGAGATCCCTTTCCATTACCATTTCAAAAAATTGTTTCGGAAAGTTATTTAGATAATAAATTTCTGTTTGAAAGACTTCTATAATAAACATATTTTATTTTATTTTAAATATTTAAATAATTTATTTTCCTTTTTAGTTTATCTTTTTATATTCGGATAAGCAGAAAGACAGATTACGTTATTTATCTTTCGTGTATTAAATTTTGTTGTGACAGATTACGTTATTTATCTTTCTTGTTTAGGGCATATTTTCCAAAAGACAGATGAATTCCAACATAAATTTCTAATCTATTTTAGGCTTAGCTAATAATTGGCCTTTTCCAACTCAATAAATCAGATCATAGTTTGTCTCTTTCTTTCTTTCTTTTTTTTTTTCTTATGCTAAATTTTTTTTTTTGACATCTCTTATGCTAAATATTAGTATACGTTTATATAGATGGAAATATTATAAGTGCTTCTGTCATTTTGTTTTAGTTTGAACACTTTTATTAATGTTATTAGCAAAGATAAACTGTGAGGAAAAACTCAAAAACATTAGTTTAATCTTTTAGAAAAGTGTGTATATATATATAATTTTTCTTTATTCAAAAAAATACATATATATTTATTGTCAACTAAAAATGTATTCAAGATTGAATAATACCTTTTTGGTAAAGGGTTAAAGATTGAATAGTACCTTTTTTGGTAAAGGGTTAAAGATTGTATAATAAAATATGGCAAACTAAAGAAGAGAAAATTTGTTGTAGCTAGTCAAATTATACCTGAACATAGATCAAAGGAGAGAAAGCCAACTCCGGTCCAACAGGTTTATGGTAAATCAGAAACTCATCAACTGACCGGTCCGGTTTACTGAGCCACTCTTCCACCGTAAGATCGCATTGACCTTCCACGAAACGCGCGCCGGAGTCGTTGCACTTGATGTACGGACGGCCTGAGTCTCTGCGTGAGAACCTGCCTGTGGTCCAAGCGATTTGGTCGAACACCAGGAACATGGCCTCCTTCAGGTGTTTCACGGTTAAGTCACGTGCTGTCTTGGACGAGTAAATATATGCCGCCTTAAGGTAGTGGAGCTTCATGGCTAGGTCTAAACCGGTTGGTTCGTGGGTGGTACCGGTCTCCGATGGTCGGATCGAACCCACCGTTGATAACCGGATGCTGTGAACCGGACCCTGTCCCTGACCCTCTTCTTGAGATCGACCCATGATGACGTAGTGGAATTGAATTGAACTCACGATGGATGTACTTATGTAACACTATAACAAAAAAAGCAAAATTTGTTTACATAATTTATATGAAAATTTTCTTTTATTTCGACATTTATGTCTTTCTTCTTGTGTAATCTATTACTACTATAAGTAGGTGACAATGAATGTAATGTGATGAGGCTCGTATGTTATATAGAGACGTACGATTGATGGTGTTAACTCGTGATGTTACGAGTAGGTGAAACTATTTAATTAGTGTTGCCTTTCTTTTTCTCCCAACGAGGCGATGAGTCGATGACAAAAGATCCACTTTCGTTCATTTACTTTTAATACTTAATCTATGCATTTAAATTAGAAGTGCAAAGCCAAAATAATCAATATATAATTTAGGTAAATTATGTATTATTAGTTCTCTGAATGGTTGGTATAATATTGTATATGTACATACTTAATGCGTGTGTTTTTTCCCCCATTTTTAGACTTGTACTTATATTTCAAATTTATATTTCTTTGTGATTAATCTTTAGTTTTTTTTTTTCTTTCTTGAGCTAGTTCGACTCAAATATTTCTCGATCGTTTTGTTTTTAAAACTATATATATGTTGTTGTATGTAGATCATGATGACGATGTCGTCTTTGTCGGTGATAGGGACGATTATCTTCCACAGTGATATTTCTGACTAATTTGTTAGTCTAGTTAACAACTGGTCATTCATCTTATGTTAGTCTAGTTAAACTAATTTGTTAGTCACTATCATCAAGATAGCTCAACTAATCCATGATGATCATTGATCAGCACCAGTTTTTGGCTATATGGTTAAGAATATTTAAGAGTAGCCAATATCATTAAATTATGTCTCACTCAAAACTTTAGCTAGTGATGTTGATATTCTTGATTAGATTTCTGACTCATAGATGGACACTGAGCTGTATTACCCGCAATAATTCCTTCAATTTTTATCTTCACATTTGAAGAAAACTTAATATTTACAAGGTAGATTGAGATTCTGAAACTTTATGTGTATCTCTAACGAGTGAATTGATCCTTATATATCTTGTCCGTTTGTTTACTATGGTCGTCCAACAAGTTGACCCATGTGTCAATTAGTAGATGAGAAATTGTCGATTTTTATTAAATTTTGGCTTAAGTTCGAAAGTAGTGGATAGAGAATGTTGACAATTGAAAACAAACTCATTTCAACTTGCTTCTGACTTGTTGACCCTACCTGAGTGAATAATCCTTAGAATCTTATATTTGCTATTTATATATCTTTAATTAGAATCTAGTTTTGATGATTGTTGTGAAAGCAAGAAGTGGTGGAATTAGAAGAGTGAATGTAAGGCAAAAAGGCAAACTCAGCTCTCAGGGCTAAGGAGAAGAAGCAATCACAAAGACAACAACTCGGTGTCTTGGGCTGCTACAATGCACTAGCTGTCTCAAGATTCTTCTTAACCACTTGCACCAAATCTCGCTTCCTCTTATGTATAGTCTTTTAGTTATTCTGTGTAATATAGAAACTAGAAAGCATAGCATCAATAGAACCCAACTTTGTATATTTGTATGTTCTTTATTCAGTGCCTAACCACTTTATCTAACTTTTTCATACTTTCATTTTTTAGTAAGTCCCAAAATAGTTTACTTCAACTGATTACAAACCAAACCTTATAAGTTATAATTATTTAATTTTACTCCAACGTTACAACTTACAAGTTACAATCTAGCAATATACATTATTTTTATTTTTACAATCCAACAATACATAAAACTAAATAATCTGATACCTAAACCAAAACAAAAAAAAAAACAACATTGATCACCTCACGTTTACTCACTACTTATTTCATTTCTTATGAAGCAATCAAACCACATTTCTTAAGTTCCAATTTCACCTTCTCAATCTCTTCTTCTGGCAACGTCATCGTCACAACCCTCTCCTCCAATTTCGCTGCCGCGGAAAAAACCACCAATCCTTCCTCCCCTATCCCTTCAACATTACAATACACTGATTCCGGAGACTTCCCCATCACTTTTGCCTCATACAAATCCACTTCACTCAAATCCAAAAAAGTCAACTTCGTTCCATAGAGAACAAAATCCAAATTCCCATCACAACTCTCTCCAATCTCCTCAATTCCACATCTCTCATCCGTCGCTTTCGCCATAGCTTTTACTAATTCCTCCACCTTCGCGTCAACCACGGGAAAATCCACATGGACTGAGCTTATCACCTGACTGTTTCGTATCGCGCAAGTTTCCAAATCGTTCGGATCCTTTCTTATGATCGTAACAGTTTTAAGCGCTGACTTTGACCTAACCTTAGCTATGCATTTCCATATGATTCCGGTAAGAATCTCAAACACCGGAACCGAATCATCTCCATTTATCGGAAAATGTTGTAATATCTTGTGGGAGACAAGGAGATTGAAAGAGTAAGTCGTCATTTTGTTGTTGTTTGGAGTGACCCACAAGTCTCCCACCGGATCGATCCTTTTGATGGAATTAGGATTTTTAACCGTTGTGTTTGAACTTTGAAACCTTCTGTCTCTGATAGAGGTTGTTGGGACATTGATTTTTTCTCCAGACATGGCCTTAGCCCATAAGTTGAAAGCATAGAATAGAGAAAATGAATCTCCCATTATATTAGCCCAGCTCATACCTAAAGCTAATCCTCCACATTTGAAGCGGGTCATCTGCATAAAAAAATAAACAGATAAAAATTAGTTTTAATCCATTGAATATATTAAAATATTTTATCTTATATTTAACATTTTCATATTTAGTTTTCTTTTTCTTTTAGTTATTTTAAAAATTTTTATCGATAAGCACTGATCCATGTGAAGTGATCTTGGTCTAGTGACAAATGATAAGTCCACAGAAGACAGACACCATCACACCAGGGATCGAGTCCCCGTCTCTACAATTTAATTGTAGAAATTAGGCTAATGGACCGGCCAGTTGTGGCCCTGACAAAAAAAAAAAAAACAAAGGCACTGATCCATATTTAAATCTGAATTGTTAGTTCACACTACAAGATTGAAATGTCTGAAATTTTATTAAATTTGGTACCTACTCCGAGGCAGTATTAAATTCTTATTGTGACGAGTCATGCATTAAATGTTTTAATATGTTTTTCTTTTTTGGTAGAAATGTTTTAATATGTTATTGAGAAATGGTATTACATTAATTGTCTTTTTAATTGATTAGGGACATATGGTCCTAAGTGAAAACCCAACATAGAATTCTAATCTTTTTTTTTTTTTTATCAACATACATAGAATTCTAATCTAGTTTAGGGAATAATTGCCTTTTTCCTACTCAATAAATCTGACCCCATTATGGTTTGTCTCTTTCTATCTTTCTTTGTTTTCGTATGCTAAATGTTTTTTCTTTTTACATCTCTTATACTAAATGTTAATTTTCTCTATAGATGGAAATGTTATAAGTATTTCTATAATTTTTTTTTCTTTTGTAAACTTTTTTAATAAATGTTATTAGCAAAGATAAAACGTGAGGGAAAAAAACAGTCCATCTCAAATCTCAATGAAGGCGAATTTATAGAAACACTTCTAAAAACATAAGTTTTAGAAAAGTATAAGCATTTTTGAACTTTTGTATAGTCAAATATATCTGAGTTGATATTAAATGTGTGTATATATATTATAAAGATACAGAGAAAGAGAGAGCAATGCATGTGTGTGAACTAAAAGAATATGGCAAACTAAAGAAGAGAAAATTTCTTGAAGCTAGATTATACCTGAACATATATCAAAGGAGAGAAAGCCAACTCCGGTCCTATAGGTTGATGGTAAACCAGAAACTCATCAACTGACCGGTCCGGTTTACTGAGCCACTCTTCAACCGTGGCATTGCATTGACCTTCCACAAAACGCGTGCCACAATCGTTGCACTTGATGTACGGACGGCCCGAGTCTCTCCGTGAGAACCTGCCAGTGGTCCAAGCGATTTGGTCAAACAGCATGAACATGGCCTCCTTCAGGTGTGTCACGGTTAAGTCACGTGCCGTCTCGGACGAATAAATGTACGCTGCCTTGAGGTAGTGGAGCTTCATGGCTAGGTCTAAACCGGTTGGTTCGTGGGTCGTACCGGTTTCTGAGGGCCGCGTTGCACCCACCGTCGATAACCGGATGTTGTGAACCGGACCCTGTCCCTGTCCTTGTTCTTGAGATCGACCCATGATGGATCAGTGGAGTTGAAATGATTCTACGCAATCTTGAACTAACAAGTCAATCGATGTATGTCACACTTAAACAAAAAAAGCAAATTTGTTAACATAAAATTATATGAAAATTTGCCTTTGCTTCGACATTTATGTATTTTTCTCTCTCTCCATGTGTACTATAATAGTTGAAGATGATGAATGTAATGTGATGACTGATGAGGGCCATGAGGCTCATGTGTTATATAGAGACGATTGATGGTGTTAACTTGTTATGTTGCGAGTAGGTGAAGCTGTTTAATTAATTGACTTTCTTTTTTCCCGATGAGGTGATATGACCAAAGATTCCAATTCATCGAAATAGACATAATAGGAAAGTAGGTGATAAGTATTCGAAGTCTATACGATGAATTGTACGTATGTGTATTTCTGCATTTAAAAGATTATTTAATGTGTATTTCTGCATTTAAAATAGACGTGCAATGCCAAATAAATCGATTAAAAAAAAAACTAGAAATCAACAATATATAATTTACGTAAATTATGTATTTTTCTGAATGGTTGATATCTATGTATATATATTTACTGCGTGAATTTTTTCCCCATATTTTAGACTTATACTTAATTATATTTTAGATTTGTATTTGTTTGTGATTAATATTTAGTTTTCTTACATTTGGCTCAAATGTTTCTCGATCGTTAATTTTCGTGTTTTGTTTTTAATACTATAAAAGCCTATATGTTGTTGTAATTAGATGATGATGATCGGGATGATATGTCGTGTTAGTTGGTGATAGGGACGATTATCTTCCACTTAATTAATGGTATTCTGATTATGGTCTTAGGGAGCGGCAAAGATTCCAATGATCCGCCAACAAACTTTAATTTAACAAAAATCCTTCAATAAATATTTCGACATTGAATTGTGGAACAAACATTGACGTGGATATCAAGTTAATTAAAAGCAAACCGGATACGTTGATACTGTGATTTCTTGTAACGTAATATCGGATTTATTACTTAGTAGTATATCTATAATCTACATAGAGAAAAGCAAATCTAAATTTTCTTACAACTTTAGATGAGTCAAACGGCCTAAGACCTAGCCAATTAAATCAATTTTTAGGATTTTACAATGTTTGGGCTAACTTATATACTTTAACAACTGTTCATTTATCGTGTGTTAGTCTAGTTAAACTGATTTCCCTTAGTCATTATCATTAGTATAACTCAACTAATCCAGTACGATCTACATACTGGTTCAGATTTCATTTTGTGGATCTAGTTACGTTCAGAGTTCAAGTTAATTATATCTCAGTACACTACTTTCAATTAATCATGGATGAGTGTTTTTCAAGATTAATATAACAAGAAACGAAACAAAGTTTACAAGTACAATTCGTTGAAACAAGCCAGAAAACATCAACGAACAAAACAATTAATCCATTATAAGACGGCAAATACTTTCTCAAAATAAAATAAAAAATAGTTGAGCCAAAAAAGCAACATCAACATGCATGTGACTTTATTAATATTCTCAAGTCATTAACCACACTTCAAACTATATTAAATGTTTTCTTGTTAGCAGATGGATGATCAAGTTCCTAACTAAGGTTTAGAATGATTATTTTAAACCGTTTAAACGGAAAAAAATATATCTGAATTTTTTATCATATAGTGTATAGAACCGGAAATTAATGCACTTGGTGAGGATTAATAGTTAAAGAAATACTGTACTTTTGTTAAACAATCGATGATTGTAATCATTTCATTTGTTACATCTTCTAGTAAAGAGAGTATTAGTTATGAAAAAGTTGTAAAAGGAAAAGTTTGTTATTAACTCTCTCAACTGTATCGTTACATACACTTCACATATATATAGAGATCCGGTTTTCTCGGTTCAATCTTGGTTTAGTAAACCATATATTAACATTCCCCCTCAAGATGAGCCAAATATAGACAATAAGCTCATCTTGCCAATAAGATCGTTGAAAAGTGTTGGATATAGGGGCTTGGTGAGAACATCTGCAATCTGATTATGAGTCCTCACGTGAAGCGTCTTGATTAATCCACTGTCGATGCGTTCTCGGATAGTATGACAATCACGACCAACATGCTTGGTCCGCTCGTGGAAAACAGAGTTATTGGCAATGTGGATGGCAGCAGTTGAATCACAGTACAAAGATACTGGATCACTTTGAGGAATTTGCAGCTCTTCCAACAATTCTACTAACCATGAAATTTCACAGCCAGCTAAAGCCATTGCCCTGTATTCGGATTCTGCTGAAGACCGAGAAACAACATCCTGTTTTCTGGATTTCCAAGATATCAATGCATCTCCAAGAAACATGCACATACCTGAGGTTGATTTAAAATTATCCTCATCTGTAGAGAAATCCGCATCTGTAAATCCTTTCAACCTGAGATCAGATGTTGATGGATAGAAAAGACCAAGACCAATTGTTCCTTTGATGTAAGCAAGAACTTTATGAGCTGCATTCAGATGAGAATTCTTTGGAGCAGAAGTGAATTGACACAACTTGTTAACTGCATAAGTGATATCAGGTCTGGTTATAGTAAGATACATCAATTTCCCAACCAGCCTGCGATATACCTCTGGATTGTCCAATTCCGGTTCATCCTTGTATTGAGTTAACTTTTGACTGGGTTCCATCGGAATAGAAGATGGTCTGCAACCTGTCATATTTGTATCCTCAAGAAGATCCAAAGCATATCTCCTTTGACATATAGAAATTCCTGCAGCTGTTCTTGCAATCTCAAGACCCAGAAAATATTTCAAAGGACCCAAGTCTCTGAGTTTAAAACATTTTGCCAAATCAATCTTTAATTGCGAGATAGCTTCCTCATTGCTGCTAGCTATCACAATATCATCAACATAAACCAATAATGCAATGTAATGCTCAGGAGTATGTTGAATGAATAAGGTATGATCTGACTGAGACTTCTTAAAATCCAGAGATATGAGAGTAGAGCTGAATTTGAGAAACCATTGACGAGAAGCTTGTTTGAGACCATATAATGACTTTTGCAATTTCAAAACAGCATTCTCAGGCAATGTTTCCCCCTGTCTTGGTGAATAACCTGGAGGTAACTGCATATAAATCTCTTCCTCCAAATCTCCATTAAGAAAAGCATTGGAAATATCCAATTGGTGTAAAAACCAATTCTTTGCCGAAGATACTGCAAGAAGTGTTTTAACAGTAGTCATTTTGGCCACTGGTGAGAATGTGTCCACAAAGTCAATCCCTTCCTTCTGGGTGTAACCTTTAGCCACTAATCTTGCTTTAAAACGTTCTAGAGAACCATCAGCATTGAGTTTGACTTTGTACACCCATTTACAACCAATTGGGACTTTACCTTCAGGCAATGAACAAACAATCCATGTATTTGTATCTTCTAAAGCAGTAATCTCAAAACCCATTGCATCAATCCATTCTTTAATCTTCTTAGCTTGTGTATAACAACTCGGCTCAGCATAAGCATCAATGGCACAAACAAAGGCTTGATGATCAATGGATAATTGAGTAAGATTGATGTAAGCATTAATGGGATACCTGACATCAGAGATATTGTTGCAGTAGTAGTCTTTAAGATGTGCAGGTGTCTTAATCAATCGTTTAGTAGATCCTTCCTGTACAATATCAGTAGACTGAGCATCTTCTTGTGCTTTTGAATCCAAATGTGTAACAGGAGAAACACTTGTATCAGGAATATCAAATATATCTTGAATAGCAGACTTGTTATTTTCCAAAGGAAATATTGTCTCAAAGAAGACCACATGCCTGGAAATAGAAACCTGATTTGATTCTAAATCCAAGACTTTATATCCTTTGTAACTAGCCGGATATCCCAAAAACACACATGCCTTTGATCTTTCATCAAACTTGTGGCGCTGATGTGTTGATGTAGACTTGTAGCATAGACATCCAAATACTTTCAACATGCTGTAATCAGGAACCTTGCCATATAACAGCTCAAAAGGAGATTTTTCTGACAAAACTGGAGAAGGCAGTCTATTGATCAGAAATACTGCAGATAAAACACATTCTGGCCAATACTGAAGATCAAGGTGTGACTGAAACAATAGTGCTCTTGCCACATTCAAAATATGACCATGCTTTCTCTCCACTACAGAATTTTGTTGAGGAGTCTCTGGACAAGAGTGATAAGGAATAATACCTTTCTGCTTGAATAAATCCACAAATTTGAGTTCAAGAGCATTATCTGATCTCACAGATTTGACCTTCTTTCCAAATTGAGTCTCAATGAGTTGTAAAAACTCTGGAAATATTCTCAATACTTCATCCTTGGTCTTCATCATGAATACCCATGTTGCCCGAGTACAATCATCAACGATGGTGAGAAAATATCTGTATCTTTCTGTAGAAGTAACAGAGAAAGGACCCCATGTATCCATGTGTATAAGATCAAAAGGTGCAGAAGAGATGTTACTTTGTGAGATAAAAGGCAAATGCTTCTGTTTAGCCAATTGACAAGTTTCACAGTGAACAACATCTTCTTTATTCCTTTTAGTAAACCCAAGTACATGATGAAGATTATCTATTCTAGAATAGGATGGATGTCCTAATCTATTATGCCATAAGGCAGCATCAACAACAACAGAAGAACAAACAGACTGATTGACATTAGTAGGTATTCTCAGCAAAGGCGCATCAATGTCTAATACGTAGAGACCGGCAACCTGCTTACCTTGTCCAATCATCCATTCCCTGGTACGATCCTGTATTTCACAAGAGTTCTCATCAAAATAAACCGTGAAACGTAAATCTCTGCATAACTGACTTATACTCAGAAGATTTAGACGAAATTCCGGGATATACAACACATTAGTGATTGTAATATGATCATTGATCTTAATATCTCCAACACCAGCAATTTTGACACTAATGCATGTACGAAGTGTAACATTTGAGTTCAAATCACAGGAAAGAGTGGAAAACAAACTCTTATCATGGCAAACATGATGAGTTGCACCACTATCAATTATCCAGGTTTGAGATCTCAACACATTCCGAGTAGCTGTCAAAACACCAATAAAACATAGTGTGGAGAAGGAAAAAGAAATACCATTAGGAGCCACAAGTTCAGTTCCATTACTAGTGGATGCAACAGAGGCGTCAGTATTAGCATTAGAGGGACCTGAAACACTTGCAGCAACTGGTGTATTAGGTTGTAATTGAGTACTGAAGTAAGCAATCAAATCTTGCATTTGACTCTTTGACATTCCTGCAACCAAATTGTCAATATCACTAGGACCAATGGGAGTAGATGCTTCAGGCATGGTAAGATTAGCAACAACTGGTTTGGTAGTGTTTGAAGTAGAGCCAGTCTTTTGCTTGTGTTTATATCCAGGAGGGTATCCATGAACCTTGTAGCATTTATCAATAGTGTGTCCCAAGTATCCTTAGTGAGAGCATTGAACTTTTGGTTGGCGTGGATTGATGTGATAAGCAGCATTCACAGAAACTGATTCTGATGGTGTGGCTGAAACGTTGAAAGTTGAAGCATTAGAAGTAGAGCCAATGTGTCGTTGATTAAAGTCTTGATCAAGGAGATTGTAAACTTCTGAGAGTGTAGGTATAGGCTTCTTCATCATGATCTGACTCCTAATTGTTGCATAAGAATCATTCAATCCGGACAAGTTTGACAATCTTCGCATGTTCAGCATTTTGATCAACAATCCTGCAACAATCACAAGTATGACAAGTTCCAACACATTTCGCACCATCAAGATCATCCCATAAGGTCTTCAAAGTAGTAAAATAT
This sequence comes from Erysimum cheiranthoides, assembly GCA_011420285.2. Classification (NCBI taxonomy): domain Eukaryota; kingdom Viridiplantae; phylum Streptophyta; class Magnoliopsida; order Brassicales; family Brassicaceae; genus Erysimum; species Erysimum cheiranthoides. The sequence goes on from CM022177.2 coordinate 9,384,028, forward strand.
TCAGAGAGTTTCATGGAGCCTTGTTGAAGAGACCAAATTTTCTGAGATATCTGATAAGATCTTGGAAGATTAGTGATATGAAATCTTGTTTCCAAATCTTTCCATATCTCAGACGCATCACTTAGACGAAGTATACTCTTGTAAATTTCCTTAGAAACTGTGTTCAATAGCCAAGATTTGACCATACTGTTACACCGTGACCAATATCGAAAACTTGGATCCGTAGCAGGAGGTCGAGGCAAAGAACCGTCTATAAAAGCTAATTTGTTCTTCGCATCTAAGGATGTGTGCATAGCTATGCTCCATGAAGAGTAGTTAGAATCATCGAGTACCTCAGTAATGATGACATTTCCCGGATTGTCTGCATTCGTCAATGTGTAAGGAGAGTATGAATCCGTGTAATCAACCGGAGGACACGAGGATCTTGCAATCGGAGAAGAATCAGGAGATGACGAAGCTGTTCGTCGAGCTGGAGTTTGGGATCTCACCGTATGACGCCGTAAATTGCGAACGGAAACCATCGTATTCACCGGATTTTGATCGGAGCTGAGAAAACTTCAAATTGAGCTGAAAGGTGATGAAACGGAGATGAATTTTGACGAAATTGAGATGAAATTGATAAAATCGAGGGTGAAGAAGATGAAATTGAAGAAATGAGATGAAATTGAAGCTCAATCGAAGGAATTTAGTCGCAAATCGGAGCAAAATACATCTGATACCATATTAGTTATGAAAAAGTTGTAAAAGGAAAAGTTTGTTATTAACTCTCTCAACTGTATCGTTACATACACTTCACATATATATAGAGATCCGGTTTTCCCGGTTCAATCTTGGTTTAGTAAACCATATATTAACAGAGAGTGATACCTTTAGATAATTTTCAAGGACTTGTATGGTTGTTCGTTGAAAATCGCATTTAATGCATTTTCCATTCAATTCAACAACAGCAGATTTAAAATCTTGCAAGTATACACGATCCCTTCACGACTTTTTAAAATTTTATTTATCCAAAAAATAAATAATTGATGGTCTACTCTTCTTTTACTTGGCAGATGGCAAAGCTTATTCAATTAATCATAACTTTTCTCACTTTTTTTTCTAAATTATTTTTTGGTATTTCAAAAAAAAAAGCGTAAAATTTTAGTTTTGTTATGAACAAAGGTGTTTTTAGAAATATTCTCTCTATTTTTATCTATTCTACAAAATATAACATATATATATATATATATATAAAAGATACAATATTAGAGTTTTAGGTTGGAGATAATGTATTATAAAACATTCTATTGGACCTATAATAAACATCCATATAATATAATATTGTTCATAACATTTTTTTTTATTAAATAAAAAACTTTGGAGGGCATATATAGCCAATCGATTTTTGTTTTTGTATGTCTGAATGTACAGTACCATTTTTGGTTTTGTTTGGTGACTGTCTTGTTAATTAGAGCTATTCTAGAGTAATGATATTAATGTTTTTGTTACCTTTTCAAAGGTTTGTTCTATGCCTTTTACGTACCCAAAATAAGAGTTATTAAGTTTCTTTGAGTTGTACACAGTATCTTGCGCACAGTCTAGATTTTAGGTGAAATATGGTTGAACGAAATAAAAGAGTTGAACTTAAAAGAGCAGTTGAAATTTGGCAAATATAATAACTAATTCAATGGACATCTGCAGTGAGACATTTGTCTGTACCAAAATTTTCGAGCATTAATTAATAGTTCTATATCATTTATTCTCTTGACTTTTCTTTCCCATGTTATTCGATTCTCTTAATTATATATCCTCGTGTATCTATTGTGAAATAAGTGAGTATTTGAGGTAAAACTTGTGTGTTTATTCGAGTAGATGCTGTCGCTTTATATACGTGATACAACCTATTCAATTTACAATGACCTAAACCTACTTGTGTGCCAAGATATTGAGATATAGTAAATCTTCACAATATATTCATTACTTGACGGTAGATTCTGGAACTTTATGTGTAACTCTGACGAGTGAATCGATCCTTATCTTGTATGTTCGTTTACTATGGTCCAACAAATTGACCATGTGTAAATTATTAGATGAGAAATTGTCCATTTTTATTACATTTTGGATTATTTGAAAGTAGTGGAATAGAGAATGTTGACAACCACTTAATTAATGTCTTAACTAAAATGAATGGAAGGCAAAATAGCAAACTCAGTTCTCACGGCTAAAGAGAAGAAGCAATCACAAAGACAACAACTTTATGTCTTAGTGATAGTCTGGTTCCTATTTGAGGAAGAATTGTTATATTGATCTAGACCAATGATTGATTTTTTAAAACGTGTAATTTGTTAAATCATTTTATTTGGCAAGTAGAAAATCCGGTGAATAAACTACTCGACGGCCATATTCACTTTAAGAAGATTAGTCGGATGGTAAAGACCTGGATTACCGCCTCCTAATTCAAAAGAAGAAGAAAAAAACTCAATGTCTTGGACTGCTAAAATAAGCCGTTCTTCTTAACCTACTTACACAAAATCTCGCTTTCCTCTTATATATGTATAGTGTTTTGGGTAATAGCATTCAATGACAACAAAAGATTGAGAAATTAGTTCTCACTCTTCGCCAATTTTGTTGTATACTGTTCATCATTTTTAGAGTATTTTGCCTTTAACTTCAATATTTTTTTTTCTTTTACTTTTGTTCGATGTTAGAAGAAGAATAAAAAAATTCTAGAGGATGATGAAAATAGAGAAATTGTAGACAACGACAAATCCAAAAACAATCTCCGGTGGTTCGATGGACCACAACCCTCCTTTTACCTCCTTCATCATTCTCTATAGATGCTCGCCACGACGTCTTGACCTCCAACGATGAACCCAAAAGCATCTCCGTGAAGGCACCTTGACCCATGAGTTCTTGCACAATTAGTTGAACTTATTGTGGTTGTTGTTATGGAGTGTTTTTTGTATGGAACCAGAGAATGAAAGGAGTGTCTGATAAGCAAGTTTGAGGAATCATAGAAGAGTATCTGATGATCTTGAGGAATCAAGAGGATTGAAGGGATCCACCGTTACACAATCCAATAGGTGACACTTAGGCCAAATCGTCTCCTAAGGGAATGTAACTAAAACCATCGACGTTCATGTATTAAAGTGTCAATGCTTCTTCAGAGCATTCATCTTGTCCCTGATGTAATAAAGCTTGGCTCTTCTTACTTGAGGAGAAATACCAATGATCACCAAACTCCCCCACTCACATCAGTGTGTTTCATGACCAAGGCAATGAGAAACAAAAACATGGTGGGTTGAGTTATAATAATGGTTCTTAATTATAACAGTCATACAAAGTCAGAGATATAGATTAAACTAATTAATTACAAGGGAAACATGGATTCAACACACACTCCAGCCGCCACAAGTCTTGTAATCCTAAATGTAGAGTTAGGATCAGCATTACGCTTTGCTATGACAATGCCTTTTACGATTGAAACACGCCTCTTGTTCTCAAGCACTTCCTGTACAAACAAGGGAAATCCAAAGTTTATGAAAAGTTTCACTAAGAAGATCATCACAATAAAAAGAGAATAGTCTAGGCCAACTTCAATATATAGTATTTAATTACCACTTAATGCTGAACTATATATATGTAACCGGGCTTAATCTCTGGTATCTTTCAGATAGTTCTCACTTCCTCAACGAAAATTAAACACAACAGCCGGCAGTTGCAATCATCTTGAAAACCCTAGAATGCAATATATTGACAAATATAATGTTCAAATAATTCTCGTTATTTCCAATTTCCTCTAATAATAATAATACTACTACGTACTATTTTATTAAACCCATATGGCAGTGTTTTTTTTAAAAAAAAATATTGTAAACCCATATAGCAATCTGATATCTGCCAGGCGAGACGCGAGGCAGAGTAGAGTTGTAACCCTAAATCTACAAAGCCTCTCCGACGAAACCATGTGTAGTACCGCACCGCTGAATTTTCGCCCTGGTAAGATGTCTCTATATCTTTTACTCCTATGATAGCCTATCTAATCGGATCTAATTTATTCATCTCGCAGCTGGTAAGACGCGTGTTTTTTGGGATGTGGAGGATTACCCAATCCCAGATGGTCGTGATCCTGCTTCGTTTTATCGGACTATGAAAGAGGCTATTAAGGAGTGGGGTTGTCATGGGGAGGTGTCAATCCAGGCTTACTTTGGTAAATCCTCGGATGAATTGCGACGTAAATATGAGGATGCTGGCTTCAATATCGAATTCGTTCCCCAAGGTGAATTCCTTTGCTTTAACCCTCTTTAACACTTTTTTCTCTTAGACATATCCCATAATCTGGATCTCCGATGATATGTACTTTTTCCAGGGGGTAAAAATGCGATAATTTCGACCATGATTTTGGACATTGTGTTGTGGGCATTAGAAAATCGTGAACTAACAAATGTGATTATACTCACAAAAAACATCGAAGACGAAGATGTGGGTGATTCTCTTTGCGGTGTGTATGTCAGAGGTCATGGTGTTTTCGCATCCGCAACTCAACCATATTGGTGCATTCCTACTGCAAGCTCCACATTGTTTTTGACAAGCCTATTCGATGGCCCTAGCGGAAGCTCACAGCGTCTTGAGTCTCTACAATAACAAGAAGTGTAGAAGCTATTCTGAGGACAAATCCAAGGGAGATTTTATGTTTTATGATTATTGTTTTTCGTTACTATATATATATATATTTGTAACATTGTGTTTCAACATAAACATGTTGCCTTTATAAACTTCTCTCGTTTCTTAATTTGTCGACCATTCCATTCGCCTTCGTCGTCACATGAGAGTTCAATGAGAGTTATTGTTCCGACATTTTCAATGCCAAAGCCACAAGACTGATCTGCTGCCATAGTTTAGCAATGGATTGTTGCAACCATCTTTCTTTGATTCACTACCATTCCACTTCAAGTAAAAGATCACCATCATATTTGATTGAGACACTAGCTAGTACAAGTAACTAAGCATCAAAGTAATAATAGTCTTGTACGCATATTTGTAAAAAGAAAATATTGTATAATATTATACTCGGATCAGTACTAAAGTCCTAATCGGACTTGCTCTAAGACAAATCTTATCTACGAAAGACCATGTACTAAATTCTGAAAATTAAAGAATTGCAAAGAGTTCAATGAGAGTTGTTGTTCTTTGATTCACTACCATTCCATGCACCTTCAAGTAAAAAGATCACCACCATATATCTCTTAAGATCACTAGAAGAAGTAACTTAAGCATCATATATATAATACAAAATCTTGACTAATATTATACTTGGATCATATAAAAGCACCCAAGTTAATCCTCCCAGAAGGAGTCTCTGAGCATCCCGTTTTTTTCCTCTTCAATTATGCCTTGGTTTATGAGGGTCTCAGGCGTTGCTGTGACAAGATAGCGACCATTGTTTTCCAAAACTTTACGAAAACGGGAGAACCAAGCGAAGAAAATAAAGTCCAGTAAAAGCATTTTATATCTCCCATCTTTATCTTTATCCCCTGGAATAGTATATAGATGTAAGTTATACAAAATATAAAGAAAAAATGAGAGAGAGAGAGAGAGGGTGATTAGTTTGGAAATCCACCTCGGGGTATTATATATACAGACTCTAAGTCCCTCGTTGTACCCAAATCTTTGTTGCAGATCAGGCGACCATATATTCTCAGCAACGAAAATATCGACACTCACGGTCCCATTATATAACCGGCGTCAAACATAGTTGTTTGGTTTTTTTTTTTTAATCAAATAAGGAGAGAGACTATCAGGGAGGGACGGAGTAATCCTCCATGTCCAGTACGACACATGTTTTACGCCCTGCGAGGTTTGACAAAACGGAAAACGAACTAAACAATTACGAAAGAACCAGATCGCTCAATAAAATAAATTAGACAAAGGGATTACATCTTACCTGAGATATCACGGGTGGTGGCTGAGGGGAACAATCTGGACATGGATTCCGAAGAGTTATCGAGAAAAATAATTAAGAGACGCTACGTACGGATGAGAAGCTATTTGTTGAGACGCTCGTTTTTATGAAATTAGGGTTAGACTTAGACCTAATATAAAGCTGTCCATGGGCCAAGCGTAGTTCCCAAGCTTTTGCCGTGCCATAAGTTATTATGAGTGCCACTGAGCGGTGGGCAATTACATTTATGTTTCTTATGAAATAATAGGCAATTAAATCTAATGTTAGTAAACCCAAAAAAAAAAAAAAAAAAAAAAACTGGAAATTGCTCCCGACATCGTCGAGCAGCCGGCGACCAAAATCTCGAAAATCTCCGATTTTGAATTGAGCTCCAATTTCGCAGGACCGGCTATCTCTTGTCCAACTAAAACCGAGTTCCCACCGTTAGATTTAGTATTTAGTTCGAATTCGGTTTTAAATTTTTTGGATATAGAAGTTTAAGATTAATTCGGATGTTTTTAGTATATGAATAAGATTCACTTCGATTCGAATTTTCGTATACGAATCTTTGGATTTGAGTATTTTGAGCATTAGAAATATCATTTTTTTTTTAAATTCGAACAAAAATTAGAAAATTGATTTTTGATTTAAAAGATTAGAAAATTTATTTTTTAATTTGAAAGATTAAAAATTATTTTTAAATTTGAAAGATTAGAAAATTGATTTTTAATTTCAAAAATCAATACTAATGGTGATCATCAAGACTTGGGCAATTTTCTCTTTCTCTTGTTCACTTGGTAGACCATTTACAATTGCTACATTTTCAGCGTCAACTACAACATTTAAGATATCCAGTAGAATTTTTGCATAGTGATACATCCACGATATAGCCAAACTTTCTTTAATCTTTTCTTATACTTTTTTGTTTGCCTTTTTTATACAAATTCCAAAGACAAAATTACTAAATGCCAAGAAACACATTTAAAAAATGAAAGATTCACATTGTTCGAAGAGTTGTGTCTACAACAAAGAATCAACGCAAATTTCATATTTTGATAAAAGACAAAAGAAATCGGGAAAAGCTTTAAAACTACATAATACAAAAATAAGAAAAAGACTATAAATGAGGAGTCACTTAATTTTTTTCTTCTGGTCTTAATAAATTATCGTTAACAAATAGAGAAGCTACCTCTTGCACGATTTTTGTCCGCCACGTCCATTTGCCTCTCGTATGGATAAGCTTTATGCGCTAATTCTTGAATTCGTTGTCCACATGGTGGCGGGCACCAACGCTCTCGTATTGATGCCCCAATCAAATTGAAACTACATTTTTTTAAGTATCTTTCACTTAGATTTTTTCTTTATTGCATAGATTTATCCAATATAGACAAAATTAGTTGTGAATTTCTCATTTTCATCGAATAAACTAAAATATATAAGTCATAACAAACTGTGAGAAATTATATTGGAAAAATAAAAATAAATTAGAACATAGATATAGAAGAAGAAGAAAAATAAATATCAGAGCAAATATTAGCACTACAAAAAAAGTACTAGATTACATCACTTATTTTAAATATTTACATCACTTATAAATGATATTAACGCATTTTACATCATTTAAATAAGTGATACTGAATTTGATGATGCAAATAATTTACATCAGTTTATTAACAACTGATGTGAATATAAAAAATATTTATATCAATTATTGCAATTGATGTTAGTATCTATATCAGTTAATATAAATGATGTTAGTATTTGCATCAATTTATTAAAATGATGTTAATATTTACAACGATTATAATAAATGATGTTAAGTGTTTATATCAATTTTAAATAATCGATGTTAAAATTAATAAAATAATTTAATTTTAAAAAAAAATTATTATTTAATTTTATTAATTAATATGAAATCAAACAATTAAATTTATTTCAATAATAATTGTTTATTAAACTTCATACTTTTTGACACCATAAAAAAACCCAATGCCTCTATATATAGGGAACTTAGAAAGTCTCTTTTTTTCGTGGGAGCGATGTGGGACGTTGGTACATTAAGCCACCAGTTACATCACTTTTTACAAGTGATGCTTAATCATTCATTGGCATCGCTTATTATTGATTTAAATTTTATATCATTTTCTAAATGATGGAAATTCATATATTTATATCAATATTGTAAAAGTGATGCAAATAGAATTAAATTTCCATCAATTTTATTGAACTGATGCAAAATTAGTTAATTATAACATCACTTATTATAATTGATGTTATATCATTAATATTTGAATCATTTGTAAATAAGTAATGCAAAATAGTATCACTTAGTTTTGTGATACTATTTAAGTGATGTAATCTAGCCATTTTTTTGTAGTGTAGGTTCTACCAAGTATTAACGATAGGTACCATACCACTTGCTGCTCCACATATCATCGAGTCCCACTTCTTCCATGTATAGTGTGCCTCTCTATAAAATCGTGTGAAGGCATCTTCCTTGTGAGCTAAGAAAATTGTATACTTGTGGCCTTTGATGAAATCATTCAATAAAGGAGAAACGTGAAAATCACTTGTGATTACCATAAGGTTCAACGGCTTAACCTTGTTGCGCCTCATAACATAATTTAACAGGTACGTGTCGAACAAGAATTCAGGAGCAGGTGCTTTGGGCTTCCTATAGTCATCCTTATGCAAATTGCAATACTGATATCTATCTTCTCCATGTACGAGTAGGAAACCTTTTTACGAAGCGCTTTTATAGTATCATTACTCAGCCACTGCATGTTACCACATATGATTTTTTTTGAAAGACTGTATATAGGCCCGTTATGATCTGCCTCATGTATCTTTCCTAAAGCTTTGTTAATGTTGCTCGATATTTCTGACACGACACAACCTTCTGGAATGGGACATGTGTTGATGTCCCAAACGACAGGAACAAGAACTTCCACTAGGGGAGATAAATTATCGTTAACAACACAAAGAAGCCACATCTTGCATGATTTTTGTTCGCCACGTCCATTTGCCTCTCGTATGGATAAGTTTTATGCGCTGATTCCTGAATTCGTTGTTCACATGGTGGCGAGCACCAACGCTCTCGTATTGATGCATTAATCAAATTGAAACCACGTTTTTTAAGTATCTTTCATTGTGAGAGATAAAAGGAAGGTTCTAGAATCTGCAACTTGTGTTCTTTCAACGTTCCATAGGAAATTGAAAGCGAACTTCCCTGAAAATAAAATATATAAGAGATTAACTTCATTTATTCAAAAAAATACGTTTATCCTTAACAAATAGCGGTATAATAAACAAATAGAAATATCATAAAATGAATGATATTAGCACATCTATTAATCTAGAAGTAAACAAACGATCACTATTTAAAAATTATTACATCTATTAATCTGAAAGCAAACAAACAAACGATCACTGTATAGAAATTAAGAGACAGGAACATAGAGATTCTCTGAAACACACAAGCTCTTGTCGAATCTAGAACCTAATTCATAAATCAAATTCCATCGAATTTTCGGATTCGGGTCTTTGGATTCGGGTATTTTGCTGATGAACTTCATGTTTTCAATATGTGTTGGTCAAAAATGTTTCTCGTCCATGGCCCATCAAGGATAAGTGTCCATTTAAAAGTATGGATTTCAAACCTAAATAGCAATATGGGTTTCCAAGCCCAATATAAAAATATTATTTTTAGCAATAAAATCAGATAAAAAAATAAGGCTAAAATTGAAAACCAAATTGGATAAGTCCAGAAACAATAGTTCCTCTACGGCCGACTACATCATACACCCAAACTCAGGACTGAACTGATTTTACACACACACACACTCTGATACGCCTACGAGCATTTGACACATCAGTACACACTACTACAATACACCTACACACAGCAGATTAAAAATAATTGGCGAGCAATAAAAATCTAAAAAGAAAATGAGATATTTTTTAATGAACATTGTATAAATACCTCTTAAACCCTACACCTTGGCTTCATTCTCCATTTCTTCTGCCTCTTTTCTCAGATCACACAAAACCCTAATTTCGAAGCTTTATTCACCAGGTATTGTTTTCTTCTCCTTCTTCCTTCTCTTTAGCTTTATACTAATTCTGATTTGTATCTTTCTTTAAAAAATTCATTGATTTGGAGTCTCTGTACATTTGTCGGTGTTCCTTGTGGTTTAGTTGAATCTAGATCTGTTTGTTTAAGATAAAGATAAATCAATTTGTTATCTTTAGATGATGATTTAGTAGTCTTGAAGGTTAAGGGTTCTTGTTTTTGGTATTGATTTGATGTTTTTTTGAACTTTGTTTAGAATGGCTTTTTGCAACAAACTCGGTGGGCTTTTGAGACAGAACATTTCTGCAAACGGAAATGTTCCGGTTACATCGATGCTTGGATCTCTTCGGATGATGTCTAGCAAGCTTTTCGTCGGAGGTAAAAAATCTAGTCTTTCTTGAATGAGACTGAGAGTTCTTGGTTTCAAAATTGGTTAATGAAGACTTGATTGGTTCAGGTCTCTCATGGGGAACTGATGACGAGTCCTTGAGGAATGCTTTTTCTCACTTTGGTGAAGTTATTGATGGTAAGCTACTGAAACTTGAGTTGTTTTGGTTGATATTTGTGGTATAATTGAGTGTGAGTTTTGTGATGATTTGGTCTCTGGAGATGAAGGAAAGTTTCTTTTTTTTTTTTATTGTTGTGCAGCTAAAGTTATCGTAGATAGAGACACAGGAAGATCGAGGGGTTTTGGATTTGTCAACTTCAGTGATGAGAGTTCTGCAACTGCTGCCATTTCTGAGATGGACGGAAAGGTATTGTTTTGATTTGGATGCTTATTTAGTATATTTTGAAATGGTAATTCTGTTTGATGGTTAACTTAATAATGCTTATGGGTTTTGGAATTTTTAGGATTTGAATGGGCGTAACATTCGAGTGAATCCTGCTAATGAAAGACCAAGTGCTCCACGGGCTTATGGAGGCGGTGGTGGCTACGGAGGAGGTGGTGGTGGCTATGGAGGTGGTGGTTACGGAGGAGGTGGTGGTGGATACGGAGGAGGTGGTGATGGTGGTGGTTACTAAACAGAGGAGTTGCTTGTGAAGAAAGAGTTTAATGTTTTCTGTTTAGTTGGTTTCTTCAATTGAATGAATCTTGTGTTAGTACAAAACCTGAATGGGATTTGTTAAAACTCATTTCTGTTTTGGTTGAATATTTTATTGCCCCCATTAGGTGCATTTTAATACGGCCTTTTCCCTCACTTGAGGTTAGATTCTACCATTACACGTTCGTAATAACTCTGTTTGATCCAATTCTCACCTTTTGTTTTGTGATTTGGGTCTACGCTCTAAGTGAAAGTTTTACCAGAGATGAAGTATTCACAATAAGAGGAGTTAATCAGTAATAAATATTAAACATGGAAACAATATAAAAGCAATTCTATTCTTGTATCTACTCTTGTAACCAAGTTATATAGCATAGCTGTCCAACTGGGGCACAGCTGAGAATTAGAACTCATCCAATCAGCTGAGTGATATATGTCACGAGTAGAAAGCTAACCAAATTAATCTGATATGTGTCATAAGTTGAATGCTCTTTTTGTGGTTAGAATTGTTACATGTCTATGGTCTTAAATAGTTTAGTTACAAGGAGCGGAGATGAATGGCCATAAAATGCAAGTAATGTTTGCTGTGGTGGGGGTTCTAGTAGCCGTTACTAAAGCATATGATGGATTAGTAGTAATGCAACGCATCTCCATTCAAAAGTTTGGTAAAAGCTTATGGGGCTTTCATGAGTTTGCAGTGTTAGTTTTTGTTTCTTATTTGATTTTCTTTTGATCCAACTCATCCCCTCCGAGGGTTCGTTTCTTGATGTGCTTTGTGTTTCTGAGAATTATTCATTAGTCTGAGAAGAGTTTTCTCAAATCTCTATGCCGGTATTCAAACTTCAAATAGAACTTATTAGTCTTGTTCATCCGGAGGTTACAAAAACTTATTTTTGGTTTGCGGTCGTTACAAGAGTACGCAAGAGACTGTACATCAATCGAGCTAATAAGAGCTTACCATTAGTTTCTGGACGGTTAACTGTGGATGTTATACTATTAGTATCATTATATCTTATATCAACCATAAATCACAGAGTTATTTAAGCTGAGCATGAGTGCCGATCAAATGGACTGCAACTAGATACAATGTTCAAATATCATTTGCAAATCCCACAAGAATTGCATCTACTGGACTAGATTAAATGTATGAAGCTAACTCTTGTTGTTATAGGCTAACCTTTAAGCTTCCTCCTTCACGTTATGAGCCATTGACAGCATCAGGAAGGTCCTTTAGAACCTAAGCAGATGTAACAATGCTCTCCATTAGCTTCTTACTCACCAAAGACAAGCTCCGCATTTTTGACAAATAACAGTAATATAATTGTAAACAATGTGAGACTTTTGCTTCAAGGTCGTTGAGTATGAGAAGATGGTTTTTCTTTATTGTTACCTGGTAAAGAAGCCATGAAGCATACGCATCTGTTGCTGCGTATTGTAACTGCCGCTTTGATAGAGGATGGACCTCCCAGTTTCCAAGCCTGATTCTCTTTGGCTTCAGGAGCTGCAAAGCAACAGTCAAGCTTTTAAAGAAAAAGAGAGAATCACGACTCCCGCTTTTGAAACAGTGTTCCGATATATCTAGGGAGAGAGGAAAAATGATAAATCCAGTTTTGACTATTGTTCTCAAAATTCAAATCAAGCTTTTGAGATCAGCGAGATGAAGTGGATAAAGGATACCTCTTTGCAAACAAGTGTCTCAGTTAGTGAGGCAAGGCCCCATTTCTTCGAAGTTCCACCAATTTTTTGGTTGGCCAAATCTGAAAGATCCTCAACATCTTTGATGGACACTCCATAGTCATGGAAAAGCTTCACAGAGTCACCGTCAATTCCAACACCTACCTATATATGTATGTATCAGAACTATGTTACATGGCGAACAACAAGAACTTTTGATCACTTAAAAAAAAAATTTAACAAACCTTTACAAGTGTTGAATCCTCAATAAGATGTTGGAGGCTTTGTGGGATACCAGAATGAACAATGTGCATAACATCACAATAATTATTATCTACACATATCTGGACAGTTGCAACCTTCCCCGGGAGAACACCTGAACAACTCATATTTTCACTAAATATCATTAGTTAGATCACGAGAACTTCTTTAAGGATAATGCATATATTAGCAAACATCAAAGAGTTCATGAATATGTCGTATTGAACTGAGATGAGTTGAAGCATCCATGGTTGAGTTGTCAAAGTACAAATAATCTTATTGTATTTTAAGTTAGGAAAAAACCTCCAGACCTACAAGCTACATCTTTTATCTTTCTTCTTGAACCCGAAAGAGCAAACTCGACACAGATAAAAAAAGTTTACATTTTCACAAGCTATCATCAAGAAACTATTATAACAACAAAGATGAGTAGACAATTCTAAGAAATAATAGTAAAACAACGAAACATATGAAAAGCTTGCAGCAATGACGTTCGAGGACTACACAAAACTGCACAATTGAGCCATCTACACTTTCTTCCAAACAGGAGGCAAACAACCATACCATAAGGTCCTTCTAATCTAAAGAAAAGGACAATGCATCATCGTTATCTCATCGAGAAAACAGAAAAGACATATCACATATGCATCTATAGAGATAAAATGCCCATTGCATACTTAAAAAACTACAATCAAAGCAGATGAAACTTGCAAACAGACACAAGTCAAAAATAGACCCAACTAGCATGAACTGAGAGGTTTTTCCACGGAATCGACAAAAGATAAAAAAAAAGCAAAAACATTAAGTACCTTTTCTAAAACTGGGTTTCCATTCAATATCAAAGCCAACAATAGCTCTTCCAGATTCATCTCTTTTGGTTTCAAGAACCTTAAGAAGCTGCATTGCTCTCTTATCAACCTCACTAGCAGTCTTACTATACAAAATCCTACCACCAAACCTCATTGCTGGAAAATTCTTAACTGCAGTAACATAAAACGTTAATAAACAAAAGTATTAAGTTGCTTTGCTACATAACTAACATCCTCACTTCAAAATAATTAAGGAACATTCTTAATTATATACATAGATTAAGGCAGTAACAGATTTATACATTGAGAACAAAACCAAGAAATTGAAAATCGAATCAGATTGGGAAAAAAAAAAAGTGAGACAAGAAATGAATTGAGATCACAAACAGACGTGGATTTGGGGAAAGAGTAAGATTGAGGGATTCGAAGAATTGATTACCTCTGCAACGAGAGAGGGGAAATCGTTTAGAAGCTGTGGGAGAAGTGATGGAACGAGGCAATTGGCGACGGATATTATTGGGGATTTGATTTGGATCTTCGTGACCATGGCCGGAGGCGGAGGTTGTAGTCTGTACGGTCGGAGAAGCGGAAGAAGAAGAAGAAGAAGAACGGGAGAAATTGTAGGATGCTTCGATGGCGTCGATAGCGAGAAGCTGTTCCTCTGTAAAATCTTCGTCGTCGTTCCAATTTGTCGCAGACATTTTTTTTTTATGAACAGAAAAATAAATTGAGTGCTTTGGAGGGAAGGAGATGCGACTCCTACGAATTTAGTCGGATAAACCGAACCGAACCAATATTCGAATTCAATACCGAATAAATTTTAGTTTAGTTATGTAAACTTAATATGAAATTTTAGTTTAGTTATATAAACTTTAATTAAAATGAAATAAAGAATTTCTAATCAACATACAGTAGAACCTCTATAAATTAATACTCGATAAATTAATAATCTCTATAAATTAATAAATTTCTCCGGTCCCGAGTTGGGACCAGTGTAAATTTTGACATAATTCGATAAAATAATAAGATAATAATTTTTTAGAAAATCCTATGTAAATGTATGGTCCCATTAACATTATAAATTAATAATTTTATAAATATATCAAAATATATTTATAAATATGTTATATATGAAAATATTTAGTGAAATATGACTCATGTGTTGTCTGTTTTTTCTTGAATTTGCATTAATTTTTGTTAAAATTCTTTTATAATATTTTCAATGCATCAAAAACTTTTGATGTTATTGGTTAGACATGATAACTATTACCTTATTTGATGTTATTGGTTAGACATGCTTTGGAGGGAAGGAGATGCGACTCCTACGAATTTAGTCGGATAAACCGAACCGAACCAATATTCGAATTCAATACCGAATAAATTTTAGTTTAGTTATGTAAACTTAATATGAAATTTTAGTTTAGTTATATAAACTTTAATTAAAATGAAATAAAGAATTTCTAATCAACATATTTTTTTTTTTTTGGATAACCCAGGTATCCCAAACCCAATGGGCCCAGACTAGCCCACTGCGTGCGTCCCGAAGGCGACAAGAGTAGTTTCTGGAGGCCGCATAACCCGATTTTAAATTGTCTGCGGTGCTAATCAACATATTAGTTTTCAAATGAAAGATATATACGATCATAAAACGAATTCAAAATGAAACCATATACATGGAAACCCATACCAAAACCTAAATCATATTAATAATAGATTTGGTAATGTAAATTATGTTTAATATCAACGACTCAGCTCGTGACCGTGTAAACATGTGGGAGAATTCAAAACAAGTTTATTGTAATCTTGTAAAGTTTACTAAAAGAGATTGTAAATTGAATATCTCATGAAGAGTTTTATTGTACAAGAAAGTAAAAAAAAAGAAAAAAAAGAAAGAGATTTTAGATTGTCACCAAGAACATAATGATTCAAAATTGATGTTTTAATAAAGATGAAAAAAAAAAAAAAAAAAAATGTTTTTGAGACCAGACAACTGTCAATATTACATCTTTTGATTACATAACATTTCAATGTATGTATATTAATTCACTTTACAAAGAAACTCTAACACACATGGACTTACAATAACAGTTTTGTTTTGGGTCGTTTGTCATAAATAATATGACTCACTCGAGTTTAACAAAAACTAAAGGAAGTGACTAATGTTTAATGTTATTATATGCAAAATTTAAATACATACCACAATCACCATTACGCACATTTAATTCCATTGTACAAAAAGCTTATCGTCCCTAGTCACCGTACCTCGCAGTAAACATGTCTCTGTGGCGTCAACTAGGTTCACCAACTCAAAGTTGAAGTTGACAAGTAAATGTTATTAATTCAAGATTCATGGGAGACATTGTGATCAGCCAAGGACTCGATAAACTCCGAAAATTTGAGGGCTTTGGGTGGTCCACCGATTGCAAGGAGGCACTCATGCAGCTTGAAGTTTAAGGGTACCCAAACTTAAATGTACGTTAAAAAGTTCTGAAATTTGCTCAGATTGACTCACATTTTTAAACAAATGACTCGTTTGACTCCTTAGAAAAATGGAAAACTAGAGTAACCCAACTCTTTTGTTAAAAATCAAAAATACCCTTTAGAGTCTCATATATTTGACTTTCTTTAAATTTAAAATTAATAATAAAAACCCAAAAAAAGAATGAATTAAAACTAAAAATACAAAACAGAGAATAAAAAAAAAACCTAAAACGACAAAACCAAATCAACTTTCTCGCCGTCACCGATCATCTTCTTCCTCAGTCATCGGTGCCTTCTCCCAATCACTCTTCTCTTCCTCAGTCATCTAGCCTCTGATTCGTTGAGGTCGTGTCTCCGACGAGCATCACCTTACCCAATCTCTCTCTCTCTATTTGACGGAGGAGAAAGAAGAAATTGAAAAGCCCAAGAGTAATTCAAGGTACCGATGAGCCTCCGCCGTCCCTCCGTCTTTCTCTAAAAGGTTTTGTCACCTAGAGAATCATCGTTATTAGTTAGTTGTCGTTGAATTGACATAACCCAGAACTGATTGCTTCTACAAAAATTTGTAATTATATGAAATAACTCTCTTCTCTGGGAATAAAATTCAATAGATTTTAATTATTGCCTCTTTCACTGTCTCTTCGCTTTTATCTAATTGATTGCAATTTCAGAAACTCACAGATTTAGTTTCAGTCTTTTTTGACAAAAGACTGAAATGTGTATCAGTTTCTGTGTCAATTAAAAGCCATTCACAATTCAATTTTGATTTATGTTCTTTCAACTGCAGATTTTTCTTTGCGTTACTGTACTCCCTCCTGCACCTATCCTGATCTCTAATTCTCTTTTCATATTTCTTTGGCGTGAGGTATGAGTAGCTTTTTTTCTTTCTTCTCTACATTTGACCATCCATTCTTCTAGGCTTTATGAGTAGCTTTCTGTATTTTAGTGAATTATTATTTGTTCTACGGAATTGTTCAGTTTCGATAACATGGTCTTACTTATTTTTGTAATTATTTGTTCTAGTAAACTGTTCTAATTGTGCTTGATACAATTGATGTCTTTTAATGTTTGTGTGGAAAAAGAAGTCATATTTTTCACCATTATAATCTGAACAAAATGGATGATCCTACTTACACTCTTCTCTTTTGTTTCCAGCCATCATTCACGAGCCCATTTACTTTTAGACTTTTTGGATGGTTAGTAGCATCCGTTTGTTTTTTTGTATATATTTTAGCTTATGTCTTTTTTTTATATAATTAGAATATGTGATGCAATTTGTGTGATTTCCAAACAGATGTTTGTTGATCTTCCTATTTGATGATTTTATAGCGGTTAAAAATTACATCATCTTACCTTACTTGAAGTTACTCTTTCATGTGTTTAGGTATGGCTTCTTCGAGTAACATCACCAAATACCCTCCTCGCCTTTATGAAGAAGGGAAATCTCTTTTACAGAATCGGAGCATGAATCATAACTGTTTTCTGACCAAAATCGGAATCATGAAACAAGAATTAGGAGATGATGTGTGGACTAAGTTAAGGGAGTCTTCTCTTGGAGTTTTTATAAAGTTGACTGAAGTACCGTACACATGGACTGCCCAGATAGTTCATTATTTCCTCACGCATCAGCTGGCAGTCAAGAACATCCACGAAATTTGGTCTTTGATAGATGGTAGGCCAATCCGGTTTTCTTTGAATGAATTTGAGGACATAACCAAGCTGAAGTGTAATCCAATTGACGAGGCAGACAATTGGGATGCCAATCACCATGACTTTTGGAAAAAAATGGGAGTACCAATCTCGGATGGACCTACGTATAAAGAGTTAGAGAAGGTAATGGCTTGTTGCAAGACTTTTAGTCCTGAAGAGAGGATGATGGTGGGAAGGTTATGTCTTCTTTCTGTTGGGATATATGGCATACATCATGCTTCTAGAGTACCACTTTCAAGTGCTAAAAGAGTTCTTGATCCAGATGCATTTGAGAAATATCCATGGGGTAGAGTGGCTTTTAGCAGTCTAGTAAACTCAATAAAGGCTGTGGAGTATATTAATGACTCTTACGTGATACACGGTTGTGTTCATGCATTGTTGATATGGGTTTATGAGAGTGTTCCTGGATTAGGAGAATCATTTGGTAAGAGACGGTCAACCCTGAGTGGATATCCATTACTTGATTGGGAATCATCTCGAAAACGGATTACCTTTGAAGACTTCATAAAGAAGGAGAAGACTGCTTATGAAAAGGTTTTGTTTCTCTTGTTGAAGCACTTTAATTTAGTTCTTATTACAACAGTTTATATATAATATTTGTGTAGTTTATTTAAAAATAGATTACCACCGCTAATATGCCTTATTTTTGTAGGTTCGTGTAAGGCATATGGTTGATGTATCCGAGGAAAACATGTATCCAAACTGGAGTGACGCAGATGAGGAAAAGGATACAGAACTAGACAACTTGATCAAAGATATTATACACAAACGCTTACCTGCAAATGCTTGGGAAGGAGTTGATGCAGTTTGTTTCAAAAAAAACAAACGGAAAGTAGAAGATAAAGTGCATCGCCAGATAGGTAGAATTCAAAAGCAAGAGAAAATGAAAGAGGATGACTACACTGTTGAAGAAGAGGAGAAAATATCCAGCAAGAAATACAAGATGGGAAAAGAACATTCAGAGGTTAGATCTTTCAATCGTTTTTTGATTAATGATAATAAAATGAAGTTTTGTGAATTAACTTGGTAAAATTTGAATTGCTTTTGGTAGGATGTTGAAGATGAGAAAATGAGCTTGTTGAATATTTGGAAAATGCTCGAAACAATGAATGGAACAATTTCAGAATTGGACAACAACCTAAGGAGTAGAATGGACATTTTGGAGACTAAATTTGAGTCGCTTGTCACTGAGAAAGCAGCCTTCTTAGATGTGCAGCTGAGGGAGCGGATTGACTTGTTGGAGAAAAACTTGAAAGATATGAAAGAGCCAAAACCTGGGGTGGTACTGTGTGAGGATACCAATTCAAATGTCAAAGAGGATGACGAGGCAGATAGTAAAAATCCTGTAAGTTAGAAATGTTTTGTTGTTTATCATGAATATTCTTTCCCAAAGTTTTAACTGCAAAATCTGTATTTATGCAGTCTTGGATGGTAGAGTACAAGCAAACTTCAGATGGTGAAGGACAAGTTCCTCGAGTTGTGAGAAGAGTGTATACTGTCAAGAATAAAAAAAAAAAAGAAGGTGAAGTATCTACTGATCTCCCTTTAATTGACATGAAGAATGTACCTAAGGATGGGAAGAAGAAGGTGGTAGTGAAGCAAGAAAAGATAGATAGTCCAAGGCCAAAGAAGAAAAAGATTAGGACAGATTTGAATGTTGATGATGTTGAAGACATAACAGATCAAGTTGCTGCAGAAAATTATAAAATGGCTTCTAGTTCTGAAGAAGCATGGACAGATGCTCGAGATCAGATGGCTGCTACAACTATTGGGGCAACTCTGACATATGTTCATGCGGGGTTACAGAAATTGGATGGACGTCAGGATCAAGCAAGACGCGTGCCACAATTGGCGGAATCACAGAAGTTTCCCTACGTTGGTAACAAATTACATGTCTTTCGATTACAAATCATAGTGGAAAGAAATACAAAATTAACTAAACGGGGAAGCTATAAATTACATGTCTTTCGATTGTGCCCTACTTGTTTGCAAATACCACAAGTGTGTTCTTTTCTTGGCTTTTTCTTTTCCATAGCAACTTCCAATGCTGATTTGATTCTCGACTTCTTTGGCCTTCCTGGTTGTTGTTTTGGTGTAGGAGGTAAGCAAACTTTAGTTACAACATGTTCAGGAACTGGTATTGCTAAATCCCTTGGCATGATGGCTTTTGCATAGGAATTGTACAGATAGTTCTTATGAAAATAAGGATGGCACAATGAAATTCGAGGGATTTTCCTGTGTTCAGCCGCCGCAATAGCGTGTGCGCAAGGCAATTTTTCCAAGTCAAACCTGCGACATGTACACTTTTTGTCTCTTAAATTAACGATATGGAGAGATGATCCGCTTGTAACTTGTACCTGATGGACATTGATATCTTGCACATTAAGAAGCTTAGCATACTCTACACGACTCTGCAAAACAAAAACGTTGTTATTAGTGATACAATTAGATAAATGTAACATCCAATATCCAGCTAGTTGAAAAAAAAAGTAAACCTCTAAAACTTTTTCTGCTGCACGTGTCAAAGATGTCTTCATTTTTATTGCATCATTCCTTCGATCCGAAAACCATCTAGTCATCATGGATCTCACTGTTTCTAACAGCTCTACAATAGGAAAACTCCTAGCGTGTGACATGACCCTATTCATCGATTCCGCAATGTTACTTGTAAGCAAGTTGTACCTATCACCAGGGAAATGTACGCGGGTCCATAGTCTTACATCAGCGCTTTCAAGGTACTTATGAAATGCAGGATTCAGCGCCGCAATCTGAGCGAATGTGGTTTGAAAATCGTCTAATCTGTAAGCATTCGCCGCCTTCTTGACAAGACCAAATGCATCCCTACCTTTAAACTTCACCAATATATTCTTGTAGAGATGGTATGTGCATATTCCCCGACTAGACTTCGGATACACCGTCTTAATTGCCTTTCCAATTGATTTGTGCCTATCAGAAATAATTGCAAGGCTTTCGTCGTCTGGTATAACACAACTAAGTTGCTTGAAAAACCATTCCCATGATTCATCATTTTCAGTATCAACCATAGCAAACGCAATAGGGAATATCTGAAAATTACTATCTTGGGATGTTGCTATAAGAAGTGTCCCTTTGTATTTTCCCTGCAAAAATGTACCATCAACAACTAACACTTTCCGCAGGAATGGAAATCCAGTCATGCTTGCACCAAAAGCTATAAACAAATACTTAAATCTTTGTGCTTCATCAACTTCAAGCCGCGTAAATGTGTCGGGATTAGCCCTCCTTATCAAGTATAAGTAACTTGGAAGTTTCTCATATCCACTCTCTGGACTACCCCTAACCAATTCACGAGCATATCTTAGTGTCCGATAAGCCTTCCAATAATCCATCTATACAAAAAAAAAAAATTACGCAAGGAAAAAAATGCAAAAAAATCTAAAACTATAAATTTACCCAATTGGAAATCGAACCTTAATCTGAAATCTTTTAGTCAATGCTTCAGCAACATGCATCGGCAACACCTTTGGCCCAACTCCACCAACAAAATCCTTGTACAATACTCCAAGTATATCATGAGTTGCTTGTCGTGCACGTGCAGAACGGTCTAAAACTGAACATGTATGTTCTGAAACATACACACGCACATGAAACTTTGGAAAATCTCTTAATGGTGTAGCTCGGACCCTCCACGTACATCCTTTTATCCAACACTTAACAAACAGTAGATGTGGTGTCGATTTTTTAACGTAGAAATCAAACTTCTGTACCACGGTTAGTACCTTCAATCGTGTTTCCAAATGCTCTTTCGTTTTATAACACTGCCCAACAGCCAAATCCACAGAAGATATTTCTAACTTTGCATAGTTAGCATCTTCTTTTCCTTCTTCTATGAATATAGAAGAACACCTCTTTTTTATTGGTAATTTATGCTTTTCTTCTTCTTCTGGTGGTAGTGTATGCAAGGTAAAGTTCTCATCATCAGAGTCTGTTCCATCAGAGTCATCACAGAAATCGAATCTAGTTTCGTTATCCTCATCGTCAACATCTTCCTTATTGTCAACATCTTCCTCGTCATCTCTAATTAGTGGACGCTTCAATACACTCTTCGCTTTCTCCTTCACTTCAACACAAAGGCGTAACTGACTCGTCTTTGATTGCTCAAAAAACATTTGAAAATGTCTATAATTACCGATAATTATTGGTGATGGTGGTGTATCGCCTGGTAATTGCTGCAACTTCTTGGAAATCATGTAACTCAACACAACATCGCATATTCGCTTATCCAATCCATACTTCTCGTACACAATTTGAATGAAATCTTCTAAACTGGTTTCACGGTTGCCTTCTATCACTCGAGAACCTCTTCTACTATCAACAACAAACAACCATCTGTTTTGTTGAAGTATCCAATTGCCACACACAATAAGCACCCGATCCATACTCAATACAATAGTGTTAGTCAAAATTGTTTGAACTCTAAGCGTTGAAGAAAGAGAGAAAACGAGAAAGGAAAAAAGCGATGGGAAGCGTAAGAGAGGCGACAAAATCGTGTTTTAGGCATTAAAAACCCGAAACCCTAATTTAATGGTCAATAAGTCATTTTATGTTAATAAGTCTGCCACGTATATAATAAGTCTGCCATAACAGAAACAAATCTGCTATCACATATATTTCGTTTAAATAAATCTGCTACAACACGCTAATTTTTTCTTAGAAAAGAAAGTCTGTCAATAGTTTCGTAAGTCTGTGGTGTCATCAATTAATAAGTCTGGCGTAAAAAATAAATCTGCCACAGATTTATTTTCTTAAACTATAAGTCTGTCGCAAATTTCGTAAGTCTGTCGTGTCTTTAAATAATAAGTCTGCCATATGAACTAAATCTGTGGCAGATTTAATTTCTTATACAGTAAATCTGTTAGAAATTAACAAGTCTGCGGTGTCTTTAAATAATAAGTCTGTCACATATAATAAATCTGCCATAATTTTTAAATCTGCCATAACCTTAACAGATAAGTCTGTGGAAAAAATTAAGTCTGCCGAAATAAATCTATTGCGATAAAACAAACCTGACACAGTAAATTAAGTCTGCCACAAAAAATAAATCTGTGACAACTTATCGGCAGATTTTTATAAATCAACCAAAAATCCGCCGATGGCATTTTCGTAATAAAATGCCACGCTGGAAAAAAAAAATTAATGGCATTTTTGTAATATTTTTTTTCCTAACAAAGGAATACAAGGATATTTTAGGCATTAAAAAAACTCAAATAACCCTCAAATGTTTAGAGTTATTCTAGCAATTAACCACTATATATGGGTCATATTAGTTTTTTTTCCTAAAAAGTTTTCAAATTAAAAGCATAAAAGTATTACAAGGATATGATTTTGGAGGTCATATAGTTTTTCAAAATAATTAAAAGAGAAGAACATACAATTAAGTAGATTCTAGACTAGAAAAAAAGAAAACAAGGAATTAGTTCGATTAACGGGCGACCACTATTTTTTTTTAAGTAAGCGTTTATATTGTTTCGTGTTTTAATTGAACAACCACAATCTTATGCTCAACTAGATAAAAGAGAAAGTTGCTGATATTAAAGAAATCCAACAAAATACAACAATTTCAAGAAGAAGAAAAAAACATTGAAGAAGAATAAATAACTGAAGATTTTTCTTTTTATACTGTTTGGTTCTTCGCCTTTTCCAGTTAGGCTAACAAACAAAAGCATATTGTATTATGTATATACATAGATGATAGAAGATTACTCTTGTGTAAAGAGAGAGATCTCTAATCGAACTTTGTCTCAGAGATGAGAAACCCAGGCATTTCAAAAGAGTACATGAACTTCTCGACATCAGCCTTAAGCTCCTCGATCTCTTTGTTATTCACCAAACCCTTGTTAAAGTCATTCAACAGCTTACCGTATTGCTTTTGGATGTCCAACGTGAGTGTCACGGCACGGTTCAAGAACTCTCCAATCTTCTCAAAGTCCTTCTCCACCAATCCTCTCGATGTCATCGCGGGTGTACCTTCAAAAACACATATATTTATTGATTTTCAAGATCAGACAATGAGCTTCAATTAGAACAATTCAGAACTCACTCATACCAATTCTTACACCTCCAGGAGAAAGAAAACTATTGTCTCCAAATACTGCATTTCTGTTCAAAGTAATGTAGCACATTTCGCAAAGCTTCTCAACCTTGTTACCTGGCAGAAGTAGAAACATATTTAACATAATGAATAGTTCAGTATAACATATGGTCTCAAAGGTGGGTGATTCTTCACTAACCGGTCAATTCAAGAGGACGAAGATCCCAAAGAATAAGGTGGTTATCAGTACCACCGGTTACAATACTATAATTTTTGCTCATTAGGTAACTTGCAAGGCAAGCAGCATTGGCTTTCACCTGTTTTGCATAAACCTTGAAGCTAGGAGCCATAGCCTGCTTTAACGCAACAGCTAGAGCACCGATCTTGTTATTGTGAGGACCACTTTGAAGCGCAGGGAATACACCAAAGTTGATTTTGTCCTCAAGGTCATAGACTGCACCCTCGGGTTGTCCCTTCTTGGCTGGTTTTGGTCCCTTCCTGTAGAAGATCATACCGGCCCTTGGACCCCTCAAGCTCTTGTGGGTTGAGGTTGTCACAATGTCACAGTACTCAAACGGGTCTGCGGCTTCCTGTGAACATGAATAGACTCAATCTTGGTAACTAATATTAGAGGTCACAACCTACTTTATCATAAACATTACAAGTAAGATCAAAAGATTTTTTTGTTTTTGAATTACTAAGAGGTTCTGGGCGTAGACCTGTACATCTTCTCAGACCGGAGAACAGAGCATTTAATATGGTTTCATCCCAAGCGTCACTCGAAGATAAAAAGATTTTAACAATGTGATATGATTTGTTCTTCGAAACAAGTTCATTGGATAATAGACCTCGAAAACACTAGATATAAGATAAATCATTTGATAATGCTACACAAAACTAGATCTATAAGAAAAAGGAAATTATATATACCTGAGCAGCAACAAGGGCACTATTGTGAGCCATGTCGCAAAGCAAATGAGCTCCAACCTTATCCGCGACAGCCCTGAATCTCGCGTAATCCCATTCCCTAGGGTAAGAAGTACCTCCACAGATTATTAACTTAGGCCTAAAATCCATTGCTTTCTCCTCAAGCTTGTCGTAATCAATATAACCAGTGGTGGAATCCACCTTGTACGGAAGGTTTTCGAAGTAGATCGAGGTCGCGGAGATATTCTTACCACCAGAAGTAGTATAATAACCATGTGTTAAGTGTCCACCTGAAGGCAGATCAAGCCCCATGAGACGATCATGAGGCTGGAGCAAGGCAGTGTAGGCGGCGAAGTTGGCTGGAGAACCAGAATAAGGCTGAACATTAACTCCCCATTTCTCGGGATCGCAATGGAAGGCTTCGAGAGCGCGTGAGCGGCATAGACTCTCGATCTCATCGATGAATTCATTACCACCGTAGTAACGATTACCAGGAAGACCTTCGGAGTATTTGTTTGTGAGTGCACTTCCTAGAGCTTCCATGACGGCTAAGGAAGTGAAATTCTCGGCGGCTATGAGTTCGATTCCTCGACATTGCCGACGTTTCTCCTTCTCGATTAGGCTGTGGATCTCCGGATCCACGGAGACAAGAGGTGAGTTTCCCCAAGACGAGACTGCTTCCATATCTGAGATTGGTTTGAGAAAGACTTTTGGCGGGTCTTTATATAATGCAAAACTAACCAGTTGACTTTTTTGAATTTTTAGAATAAAGTATGACTTTTTGATTTCTTAAAGTCATGTTATTACAACTCAGTTTTGTCTTTTAAAGATCGCAAAAGACAGAATTAATGTTTTACTCCAATGTCTTCACCAAGGAAACTAATTTTAAATTTGCCATGACAAAATATTATTAATGACAATTATATTCTTAACTTCTATTTGCAATACTCCCATAGATATAGTACTTCACGCAAACATGACTCAATACGATAGACCATGTGCAATAATATAAAAGATTACAATGCTTCATAAGTTGTTGCTTGCAAAGCTACCATAGAGAGATATAATACGGTAGTTTGCACACAAAGAAAAGAAGAGAGATATTTAATGACGGTGTTAATTGTATTTTATTTGTTTTAATTTAAATGTTTCCCGCCTACAGTTTTGCAGGTTAATTTATTTACAAGTCAAATTTTCTATGTTGGTATGATTGTCTGTCTTTCTTTCTCTTTTCTTTTTATCCTTTAGTAAATTTTGTTAAAGAGTGATTTAATAACACAATTTTAAGCTGAACCATGTCAAATACTTAAACCTCTTGGCTCTTGACAAAGCAATGCTACGAGAAGATGCATATAGTAATCAATGTAGTCAACCATAATCAATGTAGTCAACCCTACATTTTTCAACATTCGTTCACTTTCCTTTTTATTTTTTACTTCTGCTTAGATGTTTGGTATGTGAATAATAAAGCAATATTATGTATACCCGTATATATATGAACACAAACCTTAAAAGACAGTCACTTTCGATAATATTAATAAACTAAAGAAAATAGCTTTTCATTTATCATCTTTAATTTTCTTACACCTCTAATTTACAAAATCTCATAACCTTGTTTTGTTAAAATATATTTCGATCATGGCGAAGTTATCATGTTCTTATTTTCTTGTACTCATGCTTGTGTTTTCAGGTAATTTCATATTTTCTACTTATATATATAATTATAGTTTGTGATCATAACACAATGTTTTTTTTTTAAGCATTTCTAATGGTTGAAAGAGCTGAGGGAAAGCGATGTTATGAAACCATTGACCAAGCAAATGCATGTATTCAGAGTGATTGCCGTTTAAAATGCTTTTCTGGGTACAATGGAGTTGGAAAATGTTTTGACGATCCTAAAGTTCCTGGACGTGATAATTGTGGTTGTCTATATAATTGTTAGTGGGATTTTAAATTTAAAATGGGGTGATACTAAAATGAAATTTACGACTTTCTTAATCGATAAGAATAAAAATTTGAGAGATTTCCATTATTTCATATGGCTGAATGATTTAATTTTAAAAAAATTTCAAGATTTCAATCACTTTTTTATTATTTGCGTTTTTTTATCAACATTCTCTTTTATATACATACTAAATTAGCTATCAATTTATTGTCAGAATGACATTTTTAACATGTCTTCGAGATATTTATCAAAAAAAACATGTCTTCGAGATGATAAATTTTCGATCTTAATTATTTCGAACCGAAACATAGTTTAAAATCAGAAAAATAAGTAACTCATATTAACAAAACTTCTAATACCATATCAAACTTTCTTGATTATAAACTAAAAAACAAGTGGCAATGTCTAGATTAATCTATGTATATATTTATTTGATATACCAAAAACTTGGGAATTGATATCGGCTAAGAATTAAATGGTTTCAAATTCCAGTTATATTGGTTAGGCCGCTACTCGTCGGCCATGTTTCAGAAACCCGGTTTTCGTTGGTAATCAAATAAAATATATTTTTAAGAGATCTTTATTCATTTTCCAAGTAATTAAGCACTAATACCTGTGCTTGGCATGTAAAAATTAAGGCATTTGCCTCAGGCCTCCATATATTTTATAAAAATTGGGGTCCATTTTCATAATATCATTCATATATTAGTTATTTTAGTCAAATTATTAGGAGCATTTTCTTATAATTTGTCAAGTTTGTCTCTTTTTTTTTTAATTCTTCTAGTTATTCCATATTTTTTTATATAATTTTAGTTGTAGTAATAAAAATTTCTATTTGGTTTAAAAATTAAAATTATACATGAAAATATATAAAGATCTTGAAAATAAAATATAGAAAAATTAATTGACTAAGTCACTAAGGTGTGGGTATTCAACAAAAGATTTAAAATTTTTTTTAAAAAAATAAGAAAATAATAGATTTTTAAACATTTGTAAGGATTTTACTTATTTTGTCCAAATTAATGACAACTTAATTGTTAGGAATTGATTCTTCACAATTTTTAGGGAACTTTCTATTAAATTCTTTTGAAATGACATCATCATCAAAACAGTTATAATATTGAATAACACTAACATTTAATAGAATTCAAAGATTAAAAGATTGAATAACACTATAATTTAAAGAATCTATAAATTACATGATTGAATAACACTAGAATTTTATGGAAACATAGACTCATTCAAATTCTATTAAATTCTCACATTCAATAACCCCCTTAAAAAAAATCCATTAACTTCCCTATCAATATTTTCTTACATTTAGCTATGATTTGTTATTTTTTACATTTTAAGAATAGATAATAATTTTTTTAAAACATATTTACGAAGTACTCCTACTATATATTATGAAGAAATCTAAACTTAATTGAAAGAGACTAAAACTACCTAGAAACCAACATTTTATCAAGTTTAAAAATGCTGATATTAGAGTTACAAAGGATTTTTTTTTTTTTGTCAATTGCGTATATTGATTAGCTTAGAAAAACCAATTTGCTGATATTAGAGTTACAAAGGATTTTTTTTTTTTTTGTCAACTGCATATATTGATTAGCTTAGAAAAACCAATTTGGCGGAATGTTGTTTACAAGAGAGTTACAAAGGATTTATTAGTTATCGATTTCGTACTTTTGTATTGATCAAAATCCCCAAGTCTAAAACTTTTGAACTAATCAATTCAACGCCAAATGTTTTGGGTATTATAAAAGTGATGTTAAAAAAAACACATAAATACAAAAAAAAAATTAAGATAAAGGTAAATTGGGTATATAAGATAATAGTGAAGGCCATATTATACGAAGTATATACATATGGTCTGGTCTTTTAGTTCTATTGTACCATATATTGGGCTGCAGTCATTTTCTCGTCGGTTAAGTTCTAAGATCTTGGAATTTCATCGGTTTACTAAATGAGCTGGTTCAATCACATGAACCCGGTTTTCATTGGCAATCAAGTAGAATACTTAAAAAGATCTTTATTCATATGATCATACCCTCCATATACATGAAGTTAAGATAATTAAGGCACCATTACATTAAAGATTTTCGGTCTAGTTTAACAACATACTAGTCTAACAATTGTAAGCGCAAGTGCAAATTTGGTTGTTACTTCTGGTACAAACGTCATTCCCGTTGTACTTTTGAAAACAAAGTGGTATGCATTCTTGAAAAGTGCATGGCTTGGGAAGCTTCACGTTTACAATACATCTTTTTATATTCGCTCCCTTTGCACTTGGTAGAGCCAGAAAAGCTAAAAACAAATAAAATTTATTTAAAAACTTACAAATGAATTTGTCTATTAAATAATTAAGCGAACGAGCATATATAAGTTGAAAATGATTAGTTCAGAGGTATGTGATGGTATAATATTTAGATACCAAGTGATCATCACATAACCAATCATCGATCTATCTAATCCATCAAGTTACACTCGATCATTTTATGTTTTCGTAAATCTAAAATATTATTTGTTTCAGTACTATTCTTAAAGAGACAGAAGAATGACCCGACTCTGATCTCATGCATGATCTAGAAGCACGATTTAAAGAATTTTAATATATGAGTTTTATAACATCTTCAATGATCTAGAAGACATACAAATTTGTACCTGAAAGAACAAAGATGGAGATGAGCAGATACGAACACAAAAGTTTGGCCATGACTTGCGGAAAATTAGAGGATAATGTTAATCTAACAATTGTTTGTTTGGATAAACTATTCGATATTGACCGTGGGATAGAGAAAGAACATTTTTATAGATTATAAGTGACAAGAATAACATAGATAATAACATATAAATGAGTCCCCGCGATATCGCGGAAAAACTCATTTTAAACAAAATATTATATGGCAAAATTTTTTTTGATTGTGTTTATGATAAGTAATTACATGTATATAGTAAATTTCAATATGCATTATTTTTTAATATGCAATACATTAAAATTGTTAAATTTTTTTAAAAAATAAAAAAGCTGACAAAAATTAAACAAAATATAAGCAAAAAGTGAGCAAAACATAAGCAAATTTTTTTCAAAAAAAAAGTATAAGTTCAATTATTTCGTAAAAAAATCTAAACTCTAACCACTCCTAAATAAACCCAAACCGACATATAATTTCGTAAAAATTATAAAATCTAAACTCTAACCACTCTTTTATAAACTCAAACCGACATATAATTTCGTAAAAATTATAAAATCTAAACCCTAACCACTCATTCATAAACCCAAAGCAGCATATAATTTCGTTTAAGTTGTTTTTCTGTTTCCTCTTTTTAAACTTGATGAGATAATGATGATACTTCTCTTGATAGATATGTAAGATAATAGTGAAGGCCATATTATACGAAGTATGTACATATGGTCTGGTCTTTTAGTTCTATTGTGCCATATGTTGGGCTACAGCCCTTTTCTTGTCGGTTAAGTTCTAAGATCTGGAATTTCATCGGTTACGAAATGAGGTGGTTCAATCACATGAACCCGGTTTTCATTGGCAATATAATCAAGTAGAATACTTAAAAAGATCTTTATTCATATGATCATACCCTCCATATACATGAAGTTAAGATAATTAAGGCACCATTACATTAAAGATTTTCGGTCTAGTTTAACAACATACTAGTCTAACAATTGTAAGCGCAAGTGCAAATTTGGTTGTTTCTTCCGGTACAAACGCCATTCCCGTTGTACTTTTGAAAACAAAGTGGTAGGCATTCTTGAAAACTGCATGGCTTGCGAAGCTTCAAATTCACAATACATCTTTTTATATTCGCTCCCTCTGCACTTGGCAGAGCGAAAAAAGCTAAAAAAACAAATAAAATGGATTAAAAAACTTACAAATGAATTTGTCTACTAAATAAGTGAACGAGCATATATAAGTTGTAAATGATTAGTTTCAAAGGTATGCGATGGTATAATATTCAGATACAAAGTGATCATCATGTAACCAATCATCGATCTATCTAATCCGTCAAGTCACACTCGATCATTTTATGTTTTCATAAATCTAAAATATTATGTGTTTCGGTACTTTTCCTAAAAAGACAGAAGAATGACCCGACTCTGATTTCGTGATCTAGAAGCATGATATAAAGAATTTTAATATATGAGTTTTATAACATCTTCAATGATCTAGAAGACATACAAATGTACCTGAAAGAACAAAGATGGAGATGAGCAGATACGAACACAAAAGTTTGGCCATGACTTGCAGAAAATTAGAGGATAGTGTGTAATCTAGTAATTGTTTGTTTGGATAAATATTTGATATTGACTGTGGGATAGAGAAAGAACGTTTTTATAGATTATAATTAAGTGACAAGAATAACATAGATAGAAACTCAAAATGTTTATGGAAAACATATTTAAAAAAAAATGTGAAGACTTTGACCAAAAAATAAATTAATTAATTAAATGTGAACAGAATCAAAATAATTGATTTTAATAATTGTTATAGTAAAATTTGTTACATTAATTTTTTTGTTTGGAGCATCATACTTATTAGTCTGTATGCTAAGATTTTCCATAGTGTAAATATGAACAAGAAACAAAAATCCACTAGTCACCTTTTTTGGAAAAAAATCCATTCATCTTCCTTTTATTTACGTTTTGACAATTTTATATTAATAAAATAAATAATATCATGCCATTCTATTGAATTTTCTGTTTTTTTTTTTTTTTTGAACTAGTTATCTTTGAAAAATAAACAAATATTATTATGATATACTAATTATGATGAAGCTCTAGAGTTGAACGAAACGAAAACAGAAAAATCAGTTATTTCATACTTTAAATATAAATTTATGTTCGATTCATAATCTAATTATATTTTCATGTGAATTCATACCATGAAAAAAACAAAAAAATTAAGTTACTATTCAAATTTTCAATTTCGTGTTAATCATATATCAGTCGTAACGGTGTTAACAAACTGTTAATTAATTAATGTGGAAACTCCTATGAAACTACGTCGTTTTGGCTGACCAGAAAATTGAAATTTAAACCAAAACGCTACCGTCTTGAGTGTTTTTTTTAGTACTAGATCATGCATGTTGATGAAAAAACCAAATTCAATCTATCAAAAACTTAAACCCATACAAACAAACACAATTT
The DNA here is from genome assembly GCA_011420285.2 of Erysimum cheiranthoides. Classification (NCBI taxonomy): domain Eukaryota; kingdom Viridiplantae; phylum Streptophyta; class Magnoliopsida; order Brassicales; family Brassicaceae; genus Erysimum; species Erysimum cheiranthoides. The sequence goes on from CM022177.2 coordinate 9,416,104, forward strand.
TAAGCTGAACCTGATAAAAAGATAAACTCGCTAAAAATGGAAGTTCTGCCAAAAGTCTTTATGTGTCAAAATAAGCTTAAAATCAATCTGTTCAGGGCTCACGTTACATGGCTCACAAGGTTTACGGACGACAGAAGTAATCGTTTCTTTCTTCTATGAGATCTATCAAAGTTCCGATTAACCGGAGCAAAGAGACGAGAGAGAGAGAAAACAAACTTTCGTATTAAGAGATAAGGTTTGTTACAAAAGCATTAAACCAACACTAATCTGTACTTAAGCTTATATATACAGTCTCATAATCTTAACCAAATTAACCCAGAGATAACCGGATTAATCCAGTGAACCACACTCTAATAAGATCTTCATTTTGAAATTTGCTTAAGCCAGGTACTGGACGTCTTGTATATTGACTGCTTCAGATATCTCTTGGAATACTACGGACGATAGCTTGAGACAAAGCTTTTTCTAAATATGGCCAAGTGCTTGATGGTAAGTAAGCCATTGGATCACTCACCATTTAATAATTTATGTTGTTGAGTGTGGTTTAAGTTTCACATCAAACAAAAGAGCTTTATTTTTTTGTGAAGCAATTGTGATGAGAGACAGAGACACAGGACGGTCCAGAGGTTTTGGAAACGTCTTCTTTTCCAGTGAATCTGAAACCAAATATTCAATAACTGATGAATGATCAGGTTCATATGACTCCATTTATGGTAAATGTTCTATTTATATATTCAAACTTATGATGGTGATGACTTTGGTTTTGAGTTTTCAGATGCTGGCTGGATGGTCGTAAACTGAAAGTGAATATTGCTGTAAAGAAAACACAAGATCCCTCTCGGGATGCCGGTTATAGTAATGGGGGATATGATGGCGGATTTACTAAAATATAAGATGGGACGCATCGCTATCCAAAAGATCGAAAACATTCTAATACTTTCATGTGTTTACAATGTCAGTTTTTGTTCCTGATTTGCTTTGATTTTTCCAAAGAAAAGTTTCCTCTATATATCGTCGGTCTTGTGGCTTTGTGTCTCCGAGATTATATTAATAGAGCCTTGCGAAGAGTTTTCTCAAATCTTTTTGCCTGTATTCAAAGTTAGGATCAGAGAACTTTAAGATATAGTTTTTGTGTTCAAGCGCATGCATGTAGCCCATGATGACAGTAGTTTCTGAACCAGACATATAGGTATAGGATATGTAGCAATGCTTCTTCGTTAGCTTTTTTTACTCACTAAAGAAAAGATTTCTGCAGCCAGTCCACGTATAAAGTGAGGTTTGTTTGTATTATTACCTGGTAAAGATGCCATGAAGCATAACCATCGGTTGGTGCATGTTGTAACTGCTTCTTTAACAAAGGATGGGACTCCCGATTTCGGAGCCTGATGCTGTTTGGTTTCAAGATCTGCAAAGTTACAGTCAAGCTTTTAAAAGAGGAATAGAAAAGATTCTAAAACAACAAAACAAAAGAGTAATGTTCCGATCTCTCTAGAAAGAGCCAAAAATGATCAATCGAGTTTTCACTATTGTTCTATGGACTCACCACCATTGGCCACGTTCTAAGTTATAAGGACTGGTTCATGAAGATCATTCACTCTTCTACTTAATCTAAGCATCACTACTTAATAATGTAATAATATACCAATAAACTTTCAGAAGGTTTGTTATATATTGCATGATTGAACCATAACAAATAATGATCAAAGGAAATCCGAAGTATGAGCAATAGAGAAGGGATAAAGATGCTTCATAAGTATGGCTAATTTTTCCCATAATTATGTGGCTTTGTGACCATTTTGTCATAAAACCTTTCTTCTCCACAAGACAAAAGACATGGAAACAGTGGCAGCTTTTACCACAGCTCACATGCCTAGAGACACTCTTGTCTTCATCAACTCAGGTTCCACTCGCGGTTCCAATTCCAATCTCACATGGCCTTCAATCTCCAGATCGATGCAACACAGGCAACAACAACCTCAAAGATCAGCTTTTTTTTTTGAGGAAGTGAGGAAACAGAGCAAATGGGTTTGAACCTAACTTCCACCACACGGCTGGAGAATTGCTTATGCGGTTTTGAAAAATCAAAGGTATCTTCAGGCTGCAAAGGTCCTGAGCGATTAAACCCTACCAACACGGCCGAGATATTGTGTTTGTGGTTTTGAATATTCAAAGGAATCTTCATGCTGTGGACCCTTTCAGTGATTATTAACCCACACAACACGGCTGGGAAAATAGGCGTTTGTGGACAATCTGTAAGATCAAATCACCTTTTCTAAGAGACTTTGTAGAGAGCCTTCATATGGAAATATCTAATCTTGCTGTGCAAGTGGTCTTCAAAGGAGACTTGTTAAGTCAAGCTTTAATTTACTCCACAAATGTGAGACAATCCAATCAGTTCCTTTCACATCCCGGGATCTATATCGAAACTAGTGGGGCTATCGCATCTTAGCCTCTCTTTCTGGAACACAGGGAGGGGCATTGTTGATTTCAGCATCTTCTTGCATCTCAAGTCACTTACGTCACTTGATCTCTCCTATCTGAATACGAGAAGCATGGTTGACCTGAGTTTTTTCTCACCTCTCATGTTACTTAGTGTGCTGGATCTTTCGGGGATTAGTTTGAGGATCAGTTCAACTCTCCATTTTCCCTCACCCATAGGAGCCTTTATTTTATCATCCTGCAATATTGCTGAGTTCCCCAAGTTTCTAGAAAACCAAACCAGATTGTTTTATTTAGACATCTCTGCCAATCAAATTGAAGGCCAAGTACCGGAGTGGTTATGGAGACTGCCAGAGTTGCGGTATGTAAACATTACTCGTAATTTCTTCAGTGGTTTTCAAGGATCAGCTAATGCTATCCAAAGAAGTGGACAACTAAACAAGTTACCAAACTCTATCAAGCACTTCGTAGGCTCCGATAATCGGTTTTCGGGAGATATTCCAAGGATAATATGTGAATTGGTTGGTCTTAATACACTTGATTTATCCAACAACAACTTCAGCGGTTCTATTCCACGGTGTTTTGAGAATTTACATTTTTTGTCTTGAAACTTCAGAATAACAGCCTCTCTGGTGTTATTCCAGAGGAATCTATCGGTGTTAACATCGTATCACTTGATGTTGGTAGCAATTGGCTATCAGGACAACTTCCCAAGTCTCTGATCAATTGCACTTACCTCCAGTTTCTGAACGTGGAAGATAACAGAATCAATGACAAATTTCCTTTTTTTTTAAGATCGTTGCCCAATCTACAGATTCTTGTCCTTCGTTCTAACGAGTTCCATGGGCCAATATCTTCTCCTGGAGATTCTATGCGTTTCCCCAAACTACGCATCTTTGACATTTCGGAAAATAGCTTCAATGGAGTCTTGCCATCAGATTACTTTCTTGGTTGGAGTGCAATGTTAACGGTCGTAGGCATTGATGGTAGTACGCCTCCGTTTACTGTTATAGGACGTCTTCGAGAATCATATCATAACTATGTGGTTCTGACGAATAAAGGATCGGACATGAAGCTAGTTGGGAGTGCTTTCAAAATCTACAAAACCATAGATGTCTCCGGAAACAGACTCCAAGGAGATATTCCAGAATCCATTGGTATACTCAAGGAACTAGTTGTGCTCAACATGTCAAACAACGCTTTCAAAGGCCACATTCCACCATGTCTATCAAACTTGAGCAATCTCCAATCATTGGATCTATCTAAGAACAGATTATCCGGCGGAATCCCAACAGAGCTCGGGAAACTTACTTTTCTTGAGTGGATGAACTTCTCATACAACAGGCTTGAAGGTCCAATACCACAAGGCACTCAGATTCAAAGCCAGAATATTTCTTCTTTCGTAGAGAATCCCGGGCTTTGCGGCGCTCCTCTCCGGAGAAAATGTGGTGGAGAAAAAGAAGAAGCAACAAAGCAAGAACAGGATGAAGATGAAGAAAAGGAAGAGAAAGATCAGGTATTGAGCTGGATTGCAGCTGCAGTAGCCTATGTACCTGGTGTGTTCTGTGGACTCACCATCGCTCACATTCTCACTTCATAAGCTAAGAATTCCTTATCTCTTCTCCTTGATGCTGAGTAAATGAGCAGTAAGTATCTTCTCTCTAATTGTATTGTTTGTGTCCCTTATCTTGAGAATCTATCTTGAGTTAATTTTTCTTTACCTTACACCTCTGGTTGTGGCGAACATAAAGTCGAAAGCATCTCTATCCAAACATCGAAAACATTATACACTAGTGATGTAATGTGATTGCAGTGTCAGTTTTTGTTTCCTAGTTTGTGATCGAAATCTTTTCTTTCAAGGGTTGGTTTCCTGATTTGGTTTAATTCTAGTCCTGTGTGTGAAGAAGTTTCCACTATTTTATCAATGTCTTGTGCTTTGTATTCCTAAGATTTGTTCATGAAAAGAGTTTTCTCAAACCTCTACATCATCAGGAAGCTTTTACTTTGCAGCTTTACATCATCAAACCAAGCTTTGAAATCAACAAGGTAAGGTGAATAATGTGTACCTCTTTGGAAACAAAGTGTCTAAGTTAGCGAGGCAAGGCCTCAATTTTTCGAATCTCCATAAGTTTCTTGTTGGCTAAATCTGAAAGATTTTAGACATCTTTGATGGACACTCCATGGTCAATGTAAAAGCTTCAAAGAGTCACCATAAATTATATTCCAACACCAAACCTAAATGCATATCAAAACTAAAGTTAATTGTGTGATTACCTCTACAACGAGAGAGGGGAAATCGTTTACTAGCTGTGGGAGAAGTGATGGAACGAGGCAATTGGCGACGGAAATTATTGGGGATTTGATTTGGATCCTCGTGACCAAGGCCGGAGATTGTAGCTCGTACGGTCGGAGAAGCGGAAGAAGAAGAATAACGGGAGAAATTGTAGGATGCTTCAATGGCGTCAATAGCGAGAAGCTGCTCTTCTGTAAAATCTTCGTCGTCGTTCCAATTTGTCGCTGACATTTTTTTTTTACGACATTTTTTTTTTTACCGCTGAAATTGTTGGGGTTGAAATATGCCCTTTTCCCTGCTTTGGAGGGAAGGAGATACAGATAAGCCGAACCGAACCAAACCGGACAGATGAAGTAATTTTTTAATTAAATAGTACCGAATAAATTTTAGATTTTTTTTTGGTAGGGCCGAATAAATTTTAGATTAGTTATTGTAAACTTAATATGAAATTAATATATACTATTTTTTGCATGATTGATAATTCTTTAACCATATTTTTTGCTATGTCACACTCTTTTTACATTAGACCTGAAGATGTATTTAGAACTTTAGATCATGTCTGGGAAACCAAATTGTGATCTATCAAAAGCTTAAATCTATACTGAACCAAAGAAAAGAGAAAGAAACTCGCTGATATTATTAAGAAAAGCCAACAAAAATACAACAATTTCAATAAGAAAAAAAAAAAAAAACATTCAAGAAGAAATAACTCAAGAAAACCCTTTTTTTACTGTTTGCATCTTCATTTTTTCGCTTTGTGAATTCCAATTACGCGATCCTACAAAAGCATATATTATATATATGGCAGATAATAGAAGATTACTCTTGGATAGAGAGAGATCTCTATTCTTGGTACTTCATCTCAGACATGAGGAATCCAGGCATTTCATAAGAGGCTGAGAACTTCTCAACGTCAGCCTTGAGCTGCTCGAACTTTTTCTAAGAGGAGACTTGTAAGAACCTTTACATGAAATTTATATAGTATTTGTTGGAAATATCTCATATTTCTGTGCCAGTGGTCTTCAAAGGAGACTTGTTAAGTCAAGTTTTAATTTACTCAACAAATGTGAGACAATCCAATGATCAGTTCCTTTCACAGGAAAAAAATATCAAAGAAAAAATATGATGCATTTTTGTAGTGAGAGGAGGATGATAACAATAATATGGAGCTTGTGTTTAATCTTTTTCCTTTGTATCTCAATACTTGCTAGTGCTTCTCCTGCTAAACACTTGTGTCTTCCAGGCCAGAGGGATGCTCTTTGGGAGTTCAAGAACTAGTTCTATGTCCCAAGGCCCGATTCTGATTTGATGATGTTTAAATCGAAGACAGAGAAGTGGAGGAACAACACGGGATGGTGTCTCTTGTGATCCTAAGACAGGCAAGGTCGTCGAGTTTGAGCTCACGAGCAGTTATCTCAATGGCCCTTTGAGATCTAATATTAGCCTGTTTATACACTACAACACCTTCAAAGCCTGCAAGTTCAATGATTCCGCTTTTTAATTTCAGAGTACACATTTTACGTTGTTCGAGTGTTGTATACTACTCGATAATGATACAGAACCAGCACAACTAGAAAATAAACTGCAATAGATGATGGTTCGATCAGGTGATGGAACCAGTGTATTTTTTATTATTATTATTATTATTATTGTTGGAGACAAACCAAAGTCCCACATCGGAAGATTAGAAAGTAACTGTCTAATATATAAGACAAGTCCAACTCCAACTAGTATGAGGCCTTTTGGGAAGGAACCCAAAACAAATCCGTGCGGGCTTGGCCCAAAGCGGACAATATCATACCATTGGACAATTAGATTAGTTGAACTTGGAAAATTCAACAATTATTATTATTTTTTTCTACATATAAATAAATATATGTATATATATATATATATTGTAAATGGCTTTCTCAAATTTATTATTAATATTTTATTACTATATTATTATTTTTAATTTTTTATTTCAAGTCAGTTTACATATTTTTTGAAAACAAAATATATACATTATTTAATTTTTTATTTTTAAATCGGTAACATAAATTTATAATTTAACACTAATAAATGTATAACTTTTTATTTTGATTTTTTTTAAAAAAAAAGCTTTTAAATTTTGTGTTTGTTTTTTAAAAAAAAACTCTTATTTTTCTTATCCTAAATAATTGTAATTTTTATAAGTACAATTTTATGCTAATTGTTGTTCTTCTCCATTACAACCTTACAATCTAACCAGCAATCCCACTATTGATCGAATCTTCTAAAAACCCTTTGATGGATGGGAACCAACAACAGGTAATACCATGCTAGTAATCTAGGCAACAACCACACGGACAATGATTGGAACGAAGAAGATTGGTTAAACTCGCGATATATCGTGGAACTATATTTGTTTAACACAATATTAATCAAGTTTGGCATACATTGGTGTTGTTAAAAATACTAAAATGAAAATTTGACCCGTATTGAAGTATCGGATTAATGATATTTTAATCTTTTTATTATTATTGATTCAAAATTTTCCTATCAGATATATAATTCGTCATGCAATATAACTCGTCAGACAATATAACCCGTCTGCGTTATTTAAAAATTTAATATTTTTAAACTTTTTATTAAGTTTATATATATATATCAGTTATATATTTTAAACTTCTTAAAATTTAAAAATTTAAAATTTACTATATATGTACGTTTTTTTTTGTCAACTGCGTATATTGATTAGCTTATAAAAGTCAATTTGGCGGAATGTACTATATATGTACGTTGAACACACACTTTTTATATTAATTGAGTAATATATGTATGTTTAGAAAAATTCAAATCACAGTATATATAGAAAATGATATATTTTTATCCCAAAAGTTTATGGTTGAGTTGAATCATCCGTGATTGAGTTGTCAAAGTACAATGGGGGTGATTGGTAAGATATTGTGAAGGTTTTTGCTTTATTTTAAACAAATAAAAGAAATTTAAAATTAGTAACGAATATTAAACAACAAAATCTCAACTAGTTAGCAAGAATCTTTCAAAACAAACAAATAAAAAGTTATATAAAATATTTTTAGAATAGTTCTAACCTTATAAATACAAGGGAATGAAAAATTGAGTTTTTCTATAACTTGCAAATCCAAAAGATATTTCTAATTCATTATGTGACCACTTAAATTAAAATCCAGCATAATTTGTTTTTTCAATAAATTTATTGTAACAGCTTCTACAGTTTTTAATTACCAATCAGACTTTAAAAAATATTTAAAGTTATAGCCACAGTTTTTAAAGCCAAAATTTCTACAGCCAAAAAGTCTACAGCAACAACTTAAAGTTACAGTTCTTACCAATCGGCCCCAATAACATTTTGCATTGTCACAAAAAGATTATGCGTCGTTCGAGTTAGGTTAAGATCTTGAGACATACAAGATACATCTTTTCTCTTTTTACTTGAACCCAAAGAGGTAGAGTGCAAACTCCACATAAAGATGGAGTTTTAAGCTAAATGCAGACAGATAAAAAAAATGTACAATTTCACAAGACATTAAGCAAAACTATCAATTACAGGATAGATGAGTAGAGAAGCATATAAGATATTAGCAGAAGAAAGTAGCATGTGAAAAACTTTTGCAGCAACGAGATTCTAGACTAACAAAACTACACAAGTGAGCCATCTACACTTTCTTCCTACAACAACCATAAGCTATTTCTGATCTAAAGACAAGAGTATGTATCATCATTATCTCTCATCAAGTTTTAAAAAGAGTATATAGAAAAGACTACATATGCATCCATAGAGATAAAAATGCAGTTTAAATATGAACTATTTTTTGCATGATTGATAATTCTTTCAACCATATTTTTGGCTATGTCACACTCTTTTTACATTAGACCTGAAGATGTATGTAGAACTTTAGATCATGTCTGCGAAACCAAATTGAGTCTATCAAAAGCTTAAATCTATACTGAACCAGAGAAAAGAGAAATTAAACTCGCTGATATTATTAAGAAAGCCAACAAAATACAACAATTTCAATAAGAAAAAAAAAAAAAAAACATTCAAGAAGAAATAACTCAAGAAAACCCTTTTTTTACTGTTTGCATCTTCATCTCTTCGCCTTGTGAATTTCAATTAGGCGATCCTACAAAAGCATATATTATATATATGGTAGATAATAGAAGATTACTCTTGGATAAAGAGAGAGAGATCTCTATTCCTGGTACTTCATCTCAGACATGAGGAATCCAGGCATCTCATAAGAGGCTGAGAACTTCTCGACGTCAGCCTTGAGCTGCTCGAGATCTTTGTTGTTCACCAAACCTTTGTTGAAGTCCTTCAACAACTTACCGTGCTGCTTCTGGATGTCTAATGTCAGTGTCACTGCACGGCTCAGGAATTCTCCGATCTGCTCAAAGTCCTTCTCCACCAATCCCCTCGATGTCATTGCGGGTGTACCTACAAAAACACATATTTTTATCTTTTTAAAGATCGGAAAATGAGATTCAATGGCTGGTCATTGTCAAGAACAATTCAGAATTTCCCTCTTACCGATTCTTACACCTCCAGGAGCAAGAGCACTACTGTCTCCAAATACTGCATTCTTGTTCAAAGTAATGCTGCACAGATCGCAGAGCTTCTCAACCTTGTTACCTGGCAAAAGCAGAAAAATATACTAACATCAGAATTAATTCCGTATAAACATAGGGTTCCAAAGGTGTTTTTTTACTGACCGGTCAATCCAAGAGGGCGAAGATCCCAGAGAACAAGATGGTTCTCAGTTCCATTAGTCACAATCTGGTATCCCTTGCTCATCAGGTAGTTTCCAAGGGCAACAGCATTGGCTTTCACCTGTTTTGCATACACCTTGAAAGCAGGAGTATTAGCCTGCTTCAACGCAACAGCTAGAGCACCGATCTGGTGGTTGTGTGGACCACCTTGAAGCGCAGGGAATACAGCAAAGTTGATTTTGTCCTCAAAGTCATAGACTGCACCCTCGGGTTGTCCCTTCTTGGCTGGTTTTGGTCCCTTCCTGTAGAAGATCATACCAGCTCTTGGACCCCTCAAACTCTTGTGGGTTGTAGTTGTCACAACGTCACAGTACTCAAATGGGTTTGCAGCTTCCTGTAAACATGATTAAAACTCAATAAGTTCTGTCGGTAAATGCACAAAACTCAATCTTGGCAACTAACATTACAGTAGTCACACCACTTTCTCAGTTGAAAACAAAAACAAGGAGAGTTAAATGAGACGGCACAAGTAAGATCAAACGACTTAAACGATGTAATATGAATCGTTCATGTGAAAACACTAGACTTGAAACATGAATGCAGAAATACAAGATAAGACGAGTCAGAACGTTCAATGCAAACATATATGAGATATGTGTAATTGAGTTTGATTTCAGAGTTCCACAAATTCAGATCTCCTCTCTTGACCATTCAAAATTGCTAAAACAAAACCAGATCTAGCAAAAGAGAAAAGATTTATAAGGAACAAGATCGATGCACATAAGAGAGAAGGCTTATTATATACCTGAGCAGCAACGAGACCACTGATGTGAGCCATGTCACAAAGCAAAAGAGCTCCAACCTTATCAGCAATAGCTCTCAATCTAGCGTAATCCCAATCTCTAGGATACGCACTACCACCACAGATAAGCAACTTAGGCCTAAAATCCAACGCCTTCTCTTCAAGCTTCTCGTAATCAATGTAACCAGTGGTGAAATTCACCTTATACGGAAGACTTTCAAAGTAGATCGAAGTCGCAGAGATCTTCTTACCACCAGATGTATAGTAACCATGAGTCAAATGACCACCTGAAGGTAGATCAAGCCCCATGATACGATCGTGAGGCTGAAGCAAAGCAGTGTAAGCAGCGAAATTCGCCGGAGATCCAGAATAAGGCTGAACATTAACGCCCCATTTCTCTGGATCACAATGAAAAGCTTCGAGAGCTCTTGAACGGCAAAGATTCTCGATCTGATCGATGAATTCGTTACCTCCATAGTAACGATTACCGGGCATACCTTCAGAGTATTTGTTGGTTAAAGCACTTCCGAGAGCTTCGATGACAGCGAAGGAAGTGAAATTCTCGGATGCGATTAGTTCGATTCCTCGACATTGCCGACGTTTCTCATGCTCGATTAGGTCGTGGATCTCTGGATCTACGGTGATTAGAGGAGTGTTTCCCCAGGAAGAAACTGGTTCCATCTTCGGAGATTGAGAGATTGAGATCTGAGATTGAGAGAGATCTGAGATCGGAGAGTGTAGAGAGAAATGAGGAGAGAGTGGGAAGAGAGGCGGTTGGGTTTAAAAGAGGAGAAGAAGAAGTGTAAATTACGGATTTGTCCTCGTTTGCTAATTTTGGTGTTAGTTGGTTAGGTGTGTGTGGTAGGAGAATAAGCAGGAAATGTTGTGACTATTTTACCCTCTTACCAGTTTTTTTCTCTTAATTAATTATGATTAGGCCCAGCTGCATTTAAGGGTGTTATGGGTAAATTTCTCTCGGACCTTTTTTTTGTTCTCTGTCAACCTATATTTTTTTATACAAATTGAAATTGTTAGTAGAAATATCACAAACATAATTTGAACTGTTTAAAATTCACAACTATGAAAATTTAAAAAGATACTGAAAGGCTTTGTGGGCCTATGGTCGTGATTCAGCCCAGATTTTTTTTAAAAAAAATTTGAACAAGAGTTATTAAGTTTTTAGTAAGAAACTCTATATATAGTAGTTGCTAATAATTGTTCATTTGGATCTTAATCTTATAGTATTAAATAAAAGTACATTTATATAAAAAAAATAATTTGATAAAACTTACATAATATGAAACTGATCTTGAAAATAAAATAAAAAATCATTAAAGATAAAAAAATCTTAATCTTTTTTTCATAGATAAAAAAGTCTTAATAATTAAAATTCTTATCTTAATAGTTAGATATGTACATATTTTTGTGTATTTATTAAAGAAAGTGCTAGTAGACTGCTAAAGCTAAGAGATGTCCCATCACAAAAAAAAAAGGGAAATTATCATATATTCACCCACTGAAATATCAAAATTTTAGTATATGAAAGAGCCATTAATCACACATTTTTGTAAAGAATACACATTTGCAGGCAATAGTTGGTATCATATCTTCTAAACCTTTATACAAAAATAAGCTAGCACTACACGAAGTAGTTGTCATGGTAGAATTTGTTTTTTATTATTAACTCATCGATCGTGCCGTATCTAAAAAAGAATATTGAGTATTAAAATGTTTAATGTTTAATCTATATCGAGAAAATCAGAGAATAGCTTGTAACATGGTGCCACTGAGTGGGGAGGAGAGTAGGTGATTTTGTATGTATGTGAGTCGGTGAGGGTCAAATTAGTCTTTTCGTGTGTAAGATTGATTTTGTGGTCTTTAAGTAGTGTCGTAGTGTCGTAGTGGTTAGTGGAAGATCTGAGGTCAACATGTGACGTGACCAAGATTTTCATTTTTCATCTATAGTTGCCTTTTGTTGAAATAAAAGTACACAAAAGAGTGATGAAGTTAGAAAAAATATTATTTACTCATTTAGTTGGCAAAATATAACTTTGTAACGTTAACTCAATTTAAAAGTATATCTTCACCATGAAGAAGATTAAACGATATGCGGCCTTCAGGAACTACTCTTGCCGCCTTCGGAACGCACGCAGTGGTCTAGTCTGGGTCCATTGGGCTTGGGATACCTGGGTTATCCAAAAAAAAAAAAAAAAAAAGAAGATTAAACGATGATATATACATAAAATATAAATATTGAATAGAGAGAAATAAAATATAAGAAGAAGTGAGACTGTGAGAGTATATAATCACGTTTTGGAGAATTTTTCATGTGGTAGATTGATAGATGAGGACTTTTGTTTATTGGGGAAAGCTTCACCAACCTCAGATTTTAGACTGTATAATTGGAAGCCCACCTAACAACTCAAATAAAATACGAAAAGTATTGCCTTATAATATTTTTCTTAACTAAAAAAACAATTCTTTTTGGAGTCATGATAGAGTAATGTGATATTATGATTGTTGGATAAGCTTGAATAGCTTAAGGCCCAAGCTATATTTGTGAGTTATCCAAATATACATATGTAAGTTCTAGGAGTTATCTAGAATATGTTATATTTCCTAATTGGTTTTGGAAAAGGTTTTTGAGGGTTCGCTATATAAGAGCTACTAAGCTGTGGTATGCCTTATGAGTTTTTTGAGAGAGAGAGAGTTTGAGAGATTGTGTTTAAGAGATTGAGAGAGACCAAAGTTTTGAGTTATTTTCTTTGGTGATTAATAAAGAGAGTTATTCTTTATTACAAACTATTCTTTATGAATTCTTAAACCATTCTTACAAACTATATTTGGTATCAGAGCGACAGGTTTTGTGATCCTGAGAGAGAGAATCATAACCGAAGTTGTCGTTGTGACCGAGAGTATGAGAGATATCAATATCACCGGAAAACCAAAAGAAGGAGGAGGAGAAGTTTCTGAAAGTCTTTACCACACCGAATGGACCAGGCAAACAGAGATTGGAAACAAGGAAAAGTTGCTGGAGGTAATTAAACAAGAACGTGGAGCAAGAAAAGAAGGAAAAACAAGCTTAAAAGCAAAATTACAATCATTAATGTCTTCGAGATCACAGTTAGAGATCTCATCAAAATCAGCGAGCTTAAAGAAAAACCTCGAAGAACAAAAGATATTTAACAAGGTTCTCAAAAGTCTTCCCCACATAGATGACTTTGAAAAAGTGTTAGATCCTAACACTACGGACTTTAAGGACATTGTTGAAAGCATCTTCGAGAAATTAGAAGAAGTCCAAGAAAAACAAAACAAGCTTATAGAAGGTAAAAGAGATAAAGAGTCTCGCAAATACAACAACAACTCTAGAAACCAAGTACTTGGAAGAGGATGTTTTAACCAGGGAAGAAAACATGAGCGTTTCAGGTTTGTTAAAAATACCTCAAGGATGGTATATTTTCGATGTAACAATAGAGGTTCAGATTGCTTAATTGAGTATTTTGGAGATGAGAAGTTACTTGTTGAAGTTTTTCACGATGGGACATGTGTTTGGTGTGATGCGGGTCAGTCGAAACAAATTGCAGAGTGTTTCAGAAAGTACTCAAACGCTAAGAAGACATTAACTGCAGCTGGAGAAACCGTGAAAAAATTAGGAAGATACATGGAGTCTTTACTAATACATAGTGGTGCAGAGGAGAAGAAGTACGAGCTTGATAATCTCCAAGGTGAGGATGATATGATTAAAGAAAATGCCGGTCGTAATGGAAAATGAGAGATGTTTTTTCTAGTGCTAGTTCAAGTTGTGAAACTAGCATATGCAGAGACGAACAATTGCAGTGACTTACTTGAGCTTTAGTTTTTCGAAAGGAAGATTTCTGAGATTTGTTGGTCAAAACAAAGGTATGGTTCGACCAATTTTTATGAGCCAGAGACAGCTTCTAAAGTTGAAGATAAAAACAATGATGATGAAGAAGAGAAAGATATGCGTGATGGTGATAAACGTTTGATCAAAAGAAAAGAAGAAAAATCCTTTCGGAGATCATTAGAGAAGGGTTCTGTGGTTACTAAGATGAGATTTGAGATAGAACAAAAGGAGAAGGGTTTTTCACAAAAGGATGTGACACTACCAAAGTTTCACACAAGCAAGATTCGAGAAGTTATTCAGAAGGAAGTGGTACATGGTATGAAGTTCCAGCGTGGATGTGAGCTTCTTAACGTCCACTAATTGAAGAAGCAGCTCCAGGTAACTCCGGTGAGTCAATGACCTCGCAGAAAAGAGAAGAAAAGATTAAGGTGAGTTTCTTATATGAGGTAGATTCATGTGTAAGGAAGAGAAACAAGTTGTTACACAAAGAGAAGGAGAAATGGAGTTACCTGTGGAGTTCTGAAGCTATGAGAAGGAAATTCAAGCTTCAGGTGGAGTGCTAGTGGTAAAAGAATCCGAGGAAGTGGATTAGTTAAGGTTCTGGAATTGAAATAAGGAGATTATTGATTCCAGGTGGAGCTGTGGAGAGAGTTACCTGCAATTATCGAAGCAGCAAAAGAACACGGGTGGTGATTCAACGGAGAAGCTGCGGAGGAAGAAAATCATGGAATCAAGAATCAAGACAATATGAGATGTTCTTCGTGAATTTTTATATTTGTTCAGGAGCTTCGTTTGCTTTGTTTTTGAACCTTCTTGTTCTCAGTATAACATCTATGAATTAATACTTAATAAATTAATACATCAAGATGTTTCCTACGGAGTACATCTATGCTGGTATCAAGACGACATTGGTCACTGTATGATCAAATTTATGCGATGGAAATAATCATTTTGAAACAGTTGACTCCAATACCACTTATTTTTAGGGGTAAACAATGACCTGACACTATTCCATAAATCGTTCTATAGGGAAGTAGCATAGATCTCGATGCTGACGGAAGATGAGGCTACTATATTCCGTTATGAACACGACATTATTGTCAGCGGAGATGATATTCCCAAAACTTTTGAACGCTACGAAGTGAAATAAAGCTAGACTATAGTATATAACAAAGTGTAATATATGTACAAAACAAAGTATACTAGCTAGTATGCATAGCTAATTAATAAAAACATTTTTTTCAAATATAAATTATAGGAAACTAAAGAACAAATATCATTACACATCATTAACAAAAGAATATATATTGATATTAATTTGATATGTTCAATCAATTTCTCCATTTTCAACATGCTCATGTTATTATCAGTTTTTTCCTTTATAATACATATGTATATATATATATATATATGTATGTTTGTGATTAATTTCAGTTAAGTAAGAGTTAACCCGAGTAAATCTAATATGCTTAACTCATTCTTGATTTTAATTAGGAAATTCTAGTCAAAAAAATTGATGTTTTAGCTTCGATTCTCTTAAAACAATAAAGAAGCAAACAAAGCGAGAATTAAAACAATAGAGAATAAGCAAGCTAAACAAGCAAAACTTTTCAGCATTTTCACACATTTTTTCAGCAAGCTTCCCTACATGGTTATGTGGGCAATGAAGAATGATGAGTACTTCAACTACTTGAATTTTGTTTCTATTTCGGTTTTATTTTGGACCAAAATCTTGTGCATATATACAATAAAGATATATATATATATATATATATATATATATATATACACATCGGGTCGAATTACCATGTCGAATCTTTAGAAGAGGTATGATTTTGTCTTGCGGCAAACAATTTATAAGAATAATTTTATAGTACACCAAATTTATTTATAGTCAATTTTTTTGTCTCATCAAATCACAAATATAGGGAATGTATGTCGATAAATATTCACTTCAATTTATCGTAAACCTTTGTTATATCCATTTTGATAGTCATAATTTTTTTAACACACTAGTCTTAAATTTCAAAGCATATATGTACTTCGATAAATATTCACCTTGATAAATATTCACTTCAATTTATCGTAAACCTTTGTTATATCCATTTTGATAGCCAATTTTTTTTTTTGACACACTAGTCTCAAGTTTTCAAAGCATAGATTATTTTATAAACCACTAAGTTATTATCCGAAATCACTAAATCACCAAATTTTTACATGAACCGCTTGAGATTCGAAGATAACATCCGGTAGGAACCTACTCAATCTTCTTACCGTAATCTTTGTCACTACCTTATAAGCTATAAGAGTATTGTATCTAAACTTTGAAAGATCTTTTTTGTAGCCAAAAGCTACATTGAAATCGACATCACAAGAGTGTTGTCCTTTTAGAATCGAATGTCTTAATCAAGCCTAACATATTTATGAACCCAATTTTTATTTCGTTTAATTTTGTTTCCCAAACCTAACCACTACCAGTTTCATAACTTTCAAATAAATTTATTAAATAGCCTTGAGTGCTCAAAGTCTTGGGATAATAAATGATCAGTGCCACAGTTTTATACTACAGTCTACATAGGTTTACCTGTTATGACCCGAATGTGAAACATTATGGCAATTGACTATATTAAAGTAATAGCTAAACTAGTATATATCGTTTTTATCGATAACAATTATTTAAAATTCATACCGTACTGTTTAAATTTATAAACTAAAAAAGATTAGATCTGCATAGTACCAAAACAAAGCAAAAAGGAACGCACATCGCCACATAATTGCTATGATTCTCACTGTCGGTTGCTTAAAAATATTGCAATTCTCTTAGTAAATCACAACATTTAAATTTCATAATGTATTAATACACTTTATTAAATTCTGGTTTGATATTTTATGATCAGATCCACCGACGCTCCTACACGCGCAGGTCCAGATCCAAACAGCGCACACACAGTCACACTATGATCCACTAGTGTAAACGCTTGCTTAGTGGTTATTGCATTTGCACGTATTAATATTCTATTCCTCAAAAACAAGTTATTGTTTTTTTTCAAACCAAAATTAATGTGGATTCATACATAACAAACCATTATTGTAGTTTTTCAAACAATTATTTTTTGACCCAATTCAAGTTTTACAAAATACTAGATAAGGCCCCGCGTATACGCGGGTTTAAAATTAAAGATTCATTACCCGTGTAAAAAAAAAATTAATTACCCGTGTAAAAAAAAAAAATTAAAACCCGCGTACACGGGTTTATAACTAAAATTTTATAACCCGTATAAAAAATAAAATTAGATATTCTGTAAAACAAATATCACATTTACCCTAAAAAAACGTCACATTTAGATTAAAACTAACCTGACCACACGATAGTCATATCAAGCGTTTTTAGATCATCGCATCCTGAAATCATTAGCACACTAACCAAAAATCATCAAACCAAAGGCAAAAATATTATACGTTAAAAAATAAGTTCACCTCTTCATTCGATGAAATTAATCATATGATATCCACCTACTGCATTAAAAAAATAATTTGACACCAATAATTGAAACATATATACCAATACCAAAAGAATTAGGTTTTGATCAAAATTTACCTTATTTTTTTTTGTCAAAAAACTTACCTTATTATAGGAGAAAAATATCACTCAAGTTTTCATGCATCGATCCATATGGTTGGTTCTACACACCAAAACATATAATCATAATAAAAACAAATATTTATCAATAGAACAAAGTTAAATCAACAATGATGTTTAAAAAAATTATATTGTTTGGTAAAAAAAATATGAGACCATCTATTCGATTATATAGAGGTGAGTATTTACGATTCCTTATTCTTTTAGGAATAGTATTATATCTTTAATTATGTATTTTTTTTTTCTTTTAGAATTAGTAATCTAACTATATGAAAATATATTTTTTATATATTTTAAAATTGTTTAAAATAAAATTTTAGTTATTTAATCCTTTTTATCTTTATCCTTTCGTAATTTTTTTTTATCTACTTGGTCCTTTAAACTTTTTTTAGCATTATCTTTTTATTTAAAATTATTTAAGTTAGAATTTCAATAACATTATCTTTTTACACTTTTAAATTTATTTATGTGTTAATTGTTTCTAATAATTATCTTTTTTGATTTTAAAATTTTAAAATACAAAATATTTTTTTGACACATGTCAAAATCTCTAACTGATAAATATAACACGTGTCATGATCTCGTGAGGTAGTAACTTCGAAAACTCAATTTTATATAATAAGATCAGTTTAATTTTCTAACTCTCTTTACAATTTATAATCTATATAGATATAAATAATTTTTTTTTATCTATTTGGTCCTTTAAATTATCTTTTTCGATTTATAAATTTTAAAAAACAAAATATTTTTTTGACAGATGTCAAAATCTCTAACCGATAGATATAACACGTGTCATGATCTCGTGAGTTAGTAACTTCGAAAACCCAACTTTATATAATAAGTTATCAGTTTAATTTTCTAACTCTCTTTACAATTTATAATCTATATAGATATACATAAATATGAGAAATTGAGATTTTATAGAACTAAAAATTGAAAATTCTTTTATGAACTATTATACGTAAAAAAAAAAAAAATTTACTTCTTCATCCGATCAAATTAATCATATTTCAGAATTTTACATATTTATCAGTTAAAATCAATTCTTACACATCAACTTGATGAACATTGACCAAAGAATTTATATCTTATCAAAATATACGAAAAAGGTCACAATCATGTAATCTTTTTTCTTTTAGAATTAGTAAACTAAATATTTGAAAAATGTATGTATAATTTATAATTTTCTTATAATCATATATTTATATTTTAAAAATTATTAATATTTTTAGTTTTATTATAATTATATTTATACATTTTAAAATTGTTTAAAATAAAATTTTCAATCCTTTTTATCTTTATCCTTTTTATCTCTACTTGATTCTTTAAATTTTTCTTAACATTATCTTTTTTTTTTAAATATTAATTAAGTTATAATTTTCTTAACACTATCTTTTTATACTTTTAAATTTATTTATATTTTAAATTTTTTCCATAATTATCTTTTCCTATTTTTAAAAGTTTTAAAAACAAAATATTTTTTGACACGTGTCAAAATCTCTAACCGATAGATATGACACGTGTCACGATCTCTTGAGTTGCTAACTTCGAAAACCCAACTTTATATAATAAGATATCCAACAATACATAAAAAATTGTAGATTTCAATTTCCGTTTATTACGGATTGAATATTGTATGGAAATTGTCAGAAATTTTGTAAACAAAGTGTAAATGGTTATTTCTCATATGAAATGAGATGAAAACAAATCGATCGAAAAATAGAGATAGATATATTTTATCTCGTTCATCTCTCTACGGTGAATAAAATTTATTTTTAAGTTTTTATTTGTTGGTGGATGAAAAAGATGAGTAATAGATTTTAGGCTTTTAATTCAAATGGTAAAAATTGGAAATGAAATTTTTTTTCTCTTAATATATGCAATTATTTGCATCCAAATGTTTCGAAATATGAAAAAAACCCATTAGCTAAAGTTGATGAAAAGAAAAAGAAAAAAACAATTTGGTTAGAAAAAGAAACAAAAAAAAACAGAGAAGTCACATGTCGTGGATCTAAAGGCATTTATTTCGAAATATGTCGTCACAAAATGCGGAGAACATGGGACGTCTCTCGTGGGCCAATCAGACGAACAAGATCTCATATTAATTGACTTCAAACGTGGATCATGGCAGAAGAATGATGTTGCAATTTAAATGATTTTAGAGTGAGTGTGATACGATACGAGAGCAATGGACTGTGACCGAATATTTAGTGAGTGATACTGATACAATAGGGATGATAAACTGATTTTAAAACAACAACTGGAAAAATATTACAAATTTAAGCTGCAAAATGATTTTGTTGGCTTGGCTTAATTAGTTCCACGACCTTCTAAACTAATATTGTGTCTTTCATGTGGTTGTTCCATCATAAATTATATGCAAATGATACATAATGTAGGTACAAATCAAAACTCGTCGCAAGACAAGTATGGATCAACAATAATGAGATTTTAAGCTATGTTATATCAAGCCCACAAGAATTCGTACTGAGTTCCATTTTGATATCTCTTTAAGTTCCATACAAAGTTGTTGTCCAAAATTCATTTTTTTTTTAAAGACAATCTCGAGGAAACTGTCTTTTATATATATATATTTTTTTGTCAACATATATAGATTAGCTAATTAAAGCCAATGGGCTGTCTTTTATAT
This sequence comes from Erysimum cheiranthoides, assembly GCA_011420285.2. Taxonomy (NCBI): domain Eukaryota; kingdom Viridiplantae; phylum Streptophyta; class Magnoliopsida; order Brassicales; family Brassicaceae; genus Erysimum; species Erysimum cheiranthoides. The sequence goes on from CM022177.2 coordinate 9,436,506, forward strand.
ATTATCCCTAAGGTTTTTAACTTCTTGAAGGCAATTCATGTTTGTATCTCTATCGAAAGTTATTGTACAATGAACCTCAACAAGTGCTGCAATCGTCATCAGTTTGCACGATATGACTTCAAGATTGGTTTCACTCATAGCAAAAATTTAGATATCACTATCTGTTTATTACTATATGTATTAGATTACTAATTTCAACCTCTATGTTGATCAATTCGTTCTCACTATACCTACAATTCTTTTCCTTAGGTTGATCATTTATACTCTTTTTTTTTTTGAACAAAATTATTTATACTCTTATGTACTCCATATCTTTCTTAAAAATAGTTTTTTTTTAGAATTTTCACACATATTAGGAAATAATTAATGTTTCATTATACATTTATTATTTTTTCATACAAAACACTTTGCCATAAATACTACTCCTAACAAATAAAAATTAAGTAAATTCAAAACTTTTAATAAATATTTTTTAAACTTTACAATTTCTTGAGATTAATAAACAAGCAACTATCTCAATATCATGTCCAAGAAGAATGCTACATGACAAATGTGTTTGTATAGATGATAAATATCGTTGTTTTTTTTTTTTGTAGATTTTATGTGTGTGTAATTAATATTTAAATATTTAAATAATAGGTAAATGATAAAATCTAAAAAAAAAAATTATAATGACATCTTATTATATAAAGTTGGGTTTTCGAAGTTAGCAACTCACGGGATCGCGACACGTGTCATATCGAACGGTTATAGACTTTAACACGTGTCAAAAATATTTATTTTTAACGATTTTAAATATGTAAAAAGATAATTATGAGAAAATATTAAAATTTAAAAATGTAAAAAGATAATGTTAAAAAATTATAAATTAAATAATTTTAAAAGTATAAAAATTATTTAAATATTTAAATATTTTAAAAAGTCTAAGAAGATAATTATAGGGATGAATTTTATCCTACTTCATGAAAATTGAATATTTTTAAAAACTCCGTCGAATTAATGAAAAAAAAACTAAACTTTCACCGCCTCTCAGTTTCTTATATATACCTTGATAGGTTTTCGTATGAGCTCATATGGATTTATTGCGTTTTATTATGGTTGTAAATTTGGAAGATGTGGAACAAACCATATGTATCGATGCATAAAGATTTCGGTGATGTTTCAACTGATTGTTCTAAAAGCTATTATCGTATGATAAGGTAAGTTTTGATCAAAACCTAATTGTTTTGGTATTGATTTATATGTTTCAATAATTGGATAAGTGAATTTTTTTACAATGTATAATATATTTTACTTTTGATGTGATTATTTAGGATTAGTGTACTAATATTTTTGTGGATGCGAGGATTTAGAGACGTTTGATATGACTATTGTGTTATAATAAAGATTTTGATATAAATGTGATAATTTCGTATACTTCTACACGTTTTGATAAGTTACAAATTCTTTTGTCAACGTTCAGGAGGTTGATGGGTAAGGATTGATTTCACTGGATGAAACATTATAACATTTTAAAAAATAATTGATTTTAAAAAACCTATATAATTAAAATCTATTAATATATTTAATAAATAAAAAGAAAATTTTAATTAAGTTATCTATAAATATTTTACAGAATATATAATTTTTTTTTATACGGGTTATAAAAATTTTAGTTAGAAAACCACGTACGTGGACATTAATTTTTTTCTAAACGGGTTATAAATTTTTTATTTTAAACCCGCGTATACGCGGGTCCTAAATCTAGTATAAAATAAAATTAAGATTTACATTAAATATTTTTTGAAAAAGATTATTTACTTTTAATATATAGTTAGATTCTAAAATAAAATAAAAAACCACAAATTAGTTATACAACTGTTGCAGTAAATAAAAACTTAGATGATTAATCATTTTGATAACTTAATTTCTTAATCATCAAGGTGAAATCGAAAAAAAACCTAAGAAAAATCAACAGATTCGTGGGCTACGGTGAAGGCCCGTTAGGGTTGTCAAAAAGTCAATAACTACAATCTATGATTCGCTGCAACAAATAAAATACCGCCACGTAGTTACTCTTCCCATATCACCGTCCGATCAACCCACGACAAGCTTACAACACGGGTCATACCGCTCGTCCAGCGTGTTCCGTCATATACGGAATCATAACTTCTACCAGATCCACCAAACCCTCAAAATAATCTGAACCGTTCATTTCATTTTGACCTCATCTATAAATACTCTCTCACTCCCTTTCTCTTCTCCTCGCACACACTTCTCTCTATCTCTCTCTCTGCCCCTTTCGATTTTCAAATCTCAGATCCAGAAAATATCTGAGATTACCTCAACAATGGCGTTGATCGTTGAGAAGACCTCAAGTGGCCGTGAATACAAGGTCAAGGACATGTCTCAAGCCGATTTCGGTCGTCTCGAGCTCGAGCTAGCCGAAGTTGAGATGCCTGGACTCATGGCTTGCCGTACTGAGTTCGGACCTGCTCAGCCATTCAAAGGCGCTAGAATCACCGGATCTCTTCACATGACGATCCAAACCGCCGTACTAATCGAAACCCTAACTGCTCTCGGCGCCGAAGTCAGATGGTGTTCCTGCAACATCTTCTCAACACAAGACCACGCCGCCGCCGCGATCGCTCGTGATTCCGCCGCTGTTTTCGCCTGGAAAGGTGAGACGCTTCAGGAGTACTGGTGGTGTACGGAACGTGCTCTTGATTGGGGTCCAGGTGGTGGTCCTGATCTGATTGTTGATGATGGTGGTGACGCTACGCTTTTGATCCATGAAGGAGTTAAGGCTGAGGAGATCTTTGAGAAGACTGGTCAAGTTCCTGATCCTACTTCTACTGATAACCCTGAGTTTCAGATTGTGTTGTCTATTATTAAGGAAGGTCTTCAGGTTGATCCTAAGAAGTACCATAAGATGAAGGAGAGACTTGTTGGTGTTTCTGAGGAAACTACCACTGGTGTTAAGAGGCTTTATCAGATGCAGCAAAATGGAACTCTTTTGTTCCCTGCCATTAACGTCAATGACTCTGTCACCAAGAGCAAGGTATTGATTCATCTTAAGATTTGTTTCTAGATATCTCTATTTACAATCTTTAATGATCATGATGAATTTGCTAGGTCTCTAGATCTGTAGTTTTTGATGCGATAGGATTAAACTACGTTAGATGCAAGATCTGGATTGTTTATTGAAAATATTACGATTTAGTAGCTCGTAAGATCCAATTTTTGTGGAGAAATGTGTTTCCTTGGTTACAGTGTTACCAATAGATTTAATGTTTGTGACGTTTTCAGTAGTTTAATAATCATAACTTTGTTTACAGATTAGTGTTATGACAATTGCGATGTTACTGATAATTTCATGTGTTCTTTACTTGCAGTTTGACAACTTGTACGGTTGCCGTCACTCACTCCCTGATGGTCTCATGAGGGCTACTGATGTTATGATCGCCGGAAAGGTTGCTGTTGTCTGTGGATATGGTGATGTTGGAAAGGGTTGTGCTGCTGCCATGAAGACTGCTGGTGCCAGAGTCATTGTGACTGAGATTGATCCAATCTGTGCCCTTCAAGCTTTGATGGAAGGACTTCAGGTTCTTACCCTTGAGGATGTTGTCTCAGAAGCTGACATCTTTGTCACCACCACCGGTAACAAGGACATCATCATGGTTGACCACATGAGGAAGATGAAGAACAACGCCATTGTGTGCAACATTGGTCACTTTGACAACGAGATCGACATGCTCGGACTCGAGACTTACCCAGGTGTGAAGCGTATCACCATCAAGCCCCAGACCGACAGGTGGGTGTTCCCAGAGACCAAGACCGGAATCATTGTCTTGGCTGAGGGTCGTCTCATGAACTTGGGTTGTGCCACTGGTCACCCAAGTTTCGTCATGTCTTGCTCTTTCACCAACCAGGTGATTGCCCAGCTCGAGCTCTGGAACGAGAAATCAAGCGGCAAATACGAGAAGAAGGTGTACGTTCTTCCCAAGCATTTGGATGAGAAGGTTGCTTTACTTCACTTGGGCAAGCTTGGAGCCAGGCTTACTAAGCTGACAAAGGACCAATCTGACTACGTCAGCATCCCAATTGATGGACCATACAAGCCTCCTCACTACAGGTACTGAGAGAGAGAGAGAGAGTGGAGAAAGCCGTTCCGGTTTGGTTCTGAGTTGTGGTTTTGTATTGGGTTGTGGTGGGAGAGTGGAACAGTTTGAGATATTGGTCTTCTGATGAAGTTGACCAAATATCTATGAATAAGGGTTCTTGGCTTTTGTAAGGTTGTGCTTTGTTTTCATCATTTTTCTTGAAACTTAAATTAGTTTTTTGGTTTAGTTTCCCTCTTGATTGATTTTGTGTGTTCTGTTCAACGTTGTGTGTACTCTTTCAAACAAATGAGAAACGATAAAAAAAAAGGGGAAACTATTTTTGGCATCCCAAGAATGTGTGAAGCATCACAAATGGTACACGAATAACACATGGGTTCGTTTCGTGGGGCTTTGCGGTTGTAATTATCAACGTAGACGTTTCAAAGTACAAGACTAATCTTTAAATTCATTTATACCATTTTTAGACAATGATATATTCACCAACTCAAAGAAATTTAATTCAAAAAGGTAATATGCCTTCAACCTCGTGGGTTCAAGTTAAGGCAGACAAGGAGATGAGAAATATGACTTTAAAATTCAAATTTCATTCCACAGCATATTCTTATTCCTCTTGTAAAGTAGGAGTAATAAAAAAATCTAATTAATAGTTAGGTTACTTTGTTCCCTTTTCTAAATGGAAATGAAAAGTTAAAATATTACTTTAACAATAAAATATGATAGTAGGATTTCAATTAGTCCAAACTCCAAAAAACATTTTATCAATTTATACATAATGACTAGTTTATACGTTATAGAACATTATCGTTGTTGGGCTTTTGGTAAATGTGGGTCGGCGACCGGTGGAAGGGAGAAGAACTAGACTCAAGTTGCGACTTGACTCGGTTAAGAGACATTCCTGAGGGATCAACATGTTATGATGTGATTTTTTGGAGGACAAAAAATAGTTTGTCTTCCATAAGGTTATCTGAAGGCAGCTCAAATCAGAATAAAAAAACGTGACTTGGTTGAAAAGCTGAGAAATAAAAGAGAAAAAGAGGTGGTTTGGTTTTGGGCCTTGTCAAATAGTGGCTGAAGTCCAATAGAGCTTAGAAAGGTAACTTTGGAAACAAAATAAGTCTTCTCCAGAAGGGGTTGAACTTCTATGAGAGGCCGGTGCGGTTGGATGGACTGAATCTCAACCATAGCTGGTAGAGGCATACCTCCATTGTATGTTGGAGCACCTTTTAGTTCAAGTTGTGCGCGTGTGTGCGAGAGATTGTGTAATCAACTTTGCATTGGCGAGCGGATGTTATCAATTATGCGCGAGGATCAGTACCCTTCATTGCTTTTTTTTTCTTTGGAAGTAGTGAAAAAGTATTGGAACTTCCCGGAAAACAGATGCGGTTGGAGGATAGGTTTCCAAGTAGAGATTTTAATTTACGATGAGCGGAAGAAAAATCTTACCTCGGCATGTAAAGCCGGCACCTGATTAATCTAACATACATTAAGATTTAGCAAGCATGCATAAGCTTTAAAACCAATATGTACAAATTTGCAAGAACAAACTCCTTTCTTCACTAGAGAGCATAGGAGATAAGAGCGTAAGGCTCAGCCAGCACGATAAGCCACAAAATTTAACTCAACTTAATCACACAGTCGAAGTGTTTCCAATTCTCTAAATCTATATCTACATTATAGCTAAATATGCTTATCTATTTCTATTTTTGGTTGAATCAAGGCGAAAACATTCTCACATTTACGTTTCACCAAGTCCTTATACTATGTTTGAATCGGCTGCTTACAACAAACTGTCAGGCTCTTGAAGCAAACATGACCTGAAGACTAATTAACCACAATACTAGGACCTGAAACTGAGCTTCGTTTCCTATAATAACAACACAAACATTTCCACAAATGGTAAGCTTGTTTATTAATAAACCATATATTTTGATCTGCACCAGAAATTGAATACTCTTCTATACAAGAACCATCAAGCAATCTCAACATCCAAATGAAAAGCTTCTAATTTGGCACATAAGCACCCAAATTTATCAATCAATCTACTAAAAACTTCATATAATTAATCATTAATAACCAAATAGTTGCAAGGTTACATATATATAACAATTCATAAGTCTCAAATACTCATATATAACAACAACAACAACAATACAAAAGCTTAAAATCATATAATAAAAATACAATTAATTTTTACTTGCCTCTCAATATTCAAATTTTCTTCTTCCAAATCTTCAAGTGTTGACCTCGCTTGTGTCTCTAGCACACCTCGTAATGGTGTCACAACCTCTGTTGTAAGAATTAGCTTGTCCAGAGCGACAATCGTAGTAAGAAGCTCCTGGTTTCTGACAAGGAACCATGTCTCTTCTTAGGGTTTCGTAGCCGATGTACCGTTTATGCGCTATTAGCACTCTCCGGCTAATCTCCGACGGCATTAGATCTTCGTTTTCTCCGATGAGGCTGTTTCGAACCAACATTGTGTCGATCTCATTGTTTGGAGACGGAATCGAGATCTCATCGGAGATTGAGAGGAAAAGAATGGTGAAAAACAGTAAAGCCATAGAGTTTAACATGTCGATGGAGATTGTGTCGGCGCGATCTCCTCTCTGTCTGTTTCTCTCTGGCGGAAGCAGAAGCAGAAAGGTGTAGTTGGTGATGAAGAAGAAGAGTCGCTGACAAATGTACAGTTTAAAGCAGGTTTTTGGTTTAAGTGTTCAGATTTAGGTCGGCTAAGTCAACTTAAACCGGCCGGTTTGGGAAGATAAGATTTTTTGGTTCTTTTTTGGTTATTAGAATCTGTCAAGTTAAACCAGTATCTTCTCAGAAAAGTCTTAAAACAAAATGGGTTTACAAAATCTAATTGAAGCCCAAGATGAGTACAAATGATAGAAATATTCTAATTTCTCCAATGTGTAAAATATATTTTTAAATTCTAGAGGCATAATTGATGACCACGTTTAACTGAGACCAAATAAAAAATGTCATCGAAGTATTTCTCAGAGTATTGGATCTGACCCATGTCTCTGTAATGTAAAACCCTAACAATGAAGGGGAAAGAGGAAATGAAGAATCTGCAAATGAATCGATTGGGAATGGGGGAGAATGTGAAAGGGAATAAAGTGATTGCGGGAGATATGTAAATATGAGGAAATAAAAGGGTGTTTGACCAACTTTTTTTGAGTTTGAAACTTCAGACGGGGATGATTAACCGGTATTGTTAAACCAAATTGAATTGGGTGCTTCGTTTTGGTTCTAATGTAAATCGAATTCCGCTTAAAGTTTTGGTTTTAATGTAATTCGTTTTGGTTTATCCTTATAGGCTTTGAGTCGAGTTACATGTCAGTCCATTTAGGTTTTTTTTTTTGGTCAAGTTAAATGTTATTTCATTTAAGTTTTTTTTTTTTTGGGGCTTTTAAGATTTTTTTTTTCATATAAGTTTTATTTAAGGTTTTTAATCGATAGCACAACGGAATTTTTCACAATGAAAACTTCAAACCACAAACAAACCCCAAAGTTTCAAAATCACAACTCAAACCACACAAAATTAAGTTTCACATTGCCTAACCACAAAGAGTCAACCTAAAATCAAGCATTTAGTTAACAAGTCCCCAAACTAATCATAGATTAAGAAGCTCAACTTACCCCGAAGCACTTAAAAGAGATGAAAATGGTGAAACAAGCGAAGAAGCAGGAGAAATAAACAGCCTAAACATGCAGAAGTTCAAACAAAGTCCCTCCAAAGTCCAAACAAAGTCTAGTAAAGTATCAAAGTCCAGACTTACATAAGATAAACAGCTTAAACATCCAGAAGTTCAAACACAGTCCCTCCAAAGTCCAAACAAAGTCTAGTAAAGTTCTAACACAGTCCCTCCAAAGTCCAAACAAAGTCTAGTAAAGTACCAAAGTCCATACATACATAAGATAAGAGTTGTTCTACCAACTCACATATCAAAAGAGAATTCATGAACACAATACGGGAAATGTATCAGAGAGTGTTTTTCGAACCTTGTTTACGAGACACATAAACTGATATTTGAGGAGAAATTCTACTGAGCAACCACATTTTGAGCTTGGTTCTCCTGCTGGTAGTTAAGAGGCCTCCTGAACAGCATGATATGTGGCTCAGGACGATGGATTGCGTGTAATGAACCCATCCACGGCTTTGCTGCACTCCCCTAGCACGCCATTCCCTCCGCAAAACCAGAATGTAACAAAACAAGACAATTGTTTCAAATCAGGAATCGAGAAGCTAATTGCGACTGATACACAAAAGAATGTCTAAACTAATCTTCAACACTGCTAACAATTTATACACAACAAAACTTTGTAAACAAGTTTAGACTCTCAATTAAGCAATCTTGTAAGAAGAACAACACATGATCCTAATAGAACTCATGAACAAGAAGAAATTGCGAAATGGATTTCTATTTTCTCAACGATAGAGTTTGTTACAGAGTAAGCTTATATACAATTGACTAAACCGAAAACTATCACTGTACCAAGACTAAATTAACTTAACCGGAATTGAACCAGTTCTATACAGTATACAAATGTGTACTCTCTAATAGATCCAGACTTCAAATCCTAAGCCGAAACTTCAAATCAATTCAATTTTCCAATAGATTAGATCAGAATCACAAATTTCATAACAAAATAAGAATCGAATTTTAACTTACTTCTGATAGAATACGATTCGTCGGTAAAAGCTTAGCAAAACAAACGATTAGACTGAAACTGAAACGGGAGAGAGAAGCTCTATTAAAATGGAAGAGGATGTGAAAAATCAAACCTCTATTCAAAAGTATCATCGAAATATTTGTCTGAGTACTGGATCTGACCCATTTTTCTTCAAAAATAAAAGCCAGAAATCGTCTGTAAAACTTACGAAAATTGGAGAAATCCGTTAGTAATCTAAACGCTAAACAACGAAGAGAAACAACAAAAAGAATCAGATGGAACCCTAAAAGAAGAAACGCAGACCTTGAGAGGAAGCGAGAGAGATCGGAAAAACGGAAATGAAATTTTGGAGGAGAAGAGGGAAAGCGAAAGGGTAAATTAAAAGGGGATTGTGGTAGAGTTGTAATTATGAGTATATAAAGGGGTATTTCTCCAACGGTTGTTTTGTTTTTTTTTTTTGAGTTTCAAATTACTCAGAGGCGCTCCTTCCCGCTCAGTGTAGCCTTAAAATTTTATTACGGTTTAATGTAAACCAAACCGGTCCAATATCCCGCTTCAACGAATACATTATTAATTCTAGAACTAGACACTCTGGGCCTAAATGTAAAGCCCAACGCAAGTCTTTTAGTAACAATTTTTTTTTTTTCCCAAAAATTGGAAACAATTTTTTTTTTTTCCCAAAAATTTGAAAAATAGTAGACTTGTATATTACTAATTCACGTTTTCATAATTACGCTACGTTTTACCATTTGTGATATTTATTAAGTTTTTACGTCTTCATGTTTTTTTTTAAAAAATAGGTCCGCTATATATATCATTAAACGTGTTAAAAATATAACTAAAAAAAAAGAGGCATTCTCTAAAATACCATGTTTTTATTTTTAGGATAAAAATACCACAAAACTAAAATTAAATTTTCAATTTTCAAATTTTAAACTCAAAATTCCAAACAATAAACCCTACCCCCTAAATATTATACTCTAAATGTAAAATAATCAACCTAAATCAATGATTTAAAATTGAGGAATTCCTCAAAATACCATCATTTTGGTTTTCTTTCCAAAAATACCACTAATACCAAATTATTGTTCAATGGTGTAAAATTTTAAATCCTTGGTTTGAGTTGATTATTTTACAATTTAGGGTATAGTTTTTAGGGGGTAGGGTTTAGTGTTTAGAATTTAAAATTTAAAATTTAAAAATTTAAAATTTAATTTTAGTTTAGTGGTATTTTTGTCCTAAAAAAAATTAATGGTATTTTAGAGAATTGCCCTTTAAAATTCTACACCATTGAACAATAATTTGGTATTTGTGGTATTTTTGAAAATAAAACAAAATGATGGTATCTTAAGAAATTTCTTAAAAAAAAAAAACGTGATTAATCTACTAAAACTAACATTTTAATGGTTTACTAGGATTTACTAGGACTACTGTTGATTTTTTGGCTGAGTAAACTCGCCGGATTTCTTGAAAATCCGTCGGAGCTTTTGGAGATTCTGAACTCGCAAAAAGAAAACCTTTTCAGATTCTGCAAAGCCTCTCGATTCTTTCTTATTAAAAATCTATTTCCACTGGAAATTTCAGAATCTGGCTTTTTTCTTTCGGAAATTGGCGTTAGGTTTCTTTGGAATTGGCGTTAATTAAGTTAGTCTCTTTTTTATATTTGATCTGGAAATAGAAAGTCAAGTTGGTTAACAATTTGACGGCAATCAGTTTCTCCTTGTCAATTTTCGGTTAACAACCGATCGTGTGGCCCATCTAATAAATTTGATTAACAGCTGATCGGTTGTTAACCAGAAATTTGACTACATACATATAATCATAGTCTATATTAATTTGAAAAACAAAGTTGAATAGTGGTCTTTTTTTTCATTATTCAAAGTATTTTGTTTTTCAATGTATTTTTTTTACTTTTGGATTTGTATTTATAGTGTGATAAAAAAAAATTTCTTTATCGACTTTCCCTATATATATTATCAAGGGGAAAAGTGGAGAGATTCAATCCAAAACAAAGAAATCATCTTCCTCACTTTGGCTATTGTCGATATCACATTTGTCTTCCATAAAACAGAAGATATTGGCCAATAATCAATAATGAATGCATCAAAGAAGACTAGAGATTGTCGGGATTTGATCAGTTTAGTTACATTATTGAGACTGCACATAATTTTCTCAGGAAAAATTTGGATAGAAAGTTTCGATCGGTAGATTTATTATACTGAGATAAGAATGCGTAGGTTATTTACAGTTGATTTCGTGGGTTTGAAATTTCTTCAGTTCAAAGCGATCATGAACTCTTTTGAGAACATAGAGTGCATCAGCTTCCAAGGACAAACCGAACTATCGGATAATAATAATTGTGGGGTGTATTAATGGATTATGATTTTGAAAGATTTGGTTGGTTTTATCTTTGTGGAGACTTTGGAAGATTTTTTCAGTTTAAATAAAACTTTGAAAGTTTGAAGGATATTATTTAAATGATTTGGTGATTTTTAAAATGTTTTTATAATTTTAAAATAAAATAACCTTGATCAGAACCGACCAGATCCAACCAAACCGAAATTTAGTACTTCAGACGGCTTTGGTTTACACGTAAAAAACCGATCGGTTATCACTTAAAAAACCAAAAACCGATCGGTCTTTTGCTAACATATGTAGCTCCAACCGAACCAAATCGAATCGAACAAAATTCTCGGACCCGAAAAATCTGAAATCCCAGAATAAATTCTCTCGTCTCCTTCACCGCCATGAGCTAAATACAACAGTATATATAACAAGTATGAGGAGATTTGGGTATCTGTTAATTGATGGATCTTCCATACATTCCGATCAAACTTTCCTGAGCATCTCCAACAATGGCCAGTAATAGAGATAGCGTTAGTCTCTCGCGCAGGTTCAAGTATTTACTAGGTTCGTCGTCTTCGTTTTCGACTATCTCTCTCTCTCTCTCTGTGTAATTTGCTTCTAATTAGGTTTTGAATCGAATTTTTGGAATTAGGTACGCAGTTTATTTCCAGAAGCATCTCCTTCCCAGTCAATTCATTGATCATCAGGCATCTAACGGAAGAAGACTATGCGGTAATACTGAGTAATTTTACGTCGAATAGATTTTATCTTCTTAGAATTTGCCAATGTAGGTGTTTTGAAAGCTTTATGGGTTGCTTTTGACTATTTAGGTTGTCTTTAAGCTTAATGCATTCCTTAATTGTAAAGATGGGTTTCGTTTCCTTATTGCCAAGTAGCAAAACTTATGCAGCTAGGTTCCTGAATCTAAGATGTGATTGTAATTGCTATAGTGAGTGGACTCTTAGAGGTGGACTCATGTTTTATAAGTCTTAGCTCTGCTTGATTTTCCTTCTTAGCTCTGCTTGCTTTTACTCAACTTCCATTTTATTAGCTACGTCTAAATTCAATGGGGTTTTGCTTATTATAAAATCTATCTGTCTATCTATCTTCTTTTCATTGCAATGAAGCTCTACGCAGTCCACTTCCATCTTTTTGTTACCTGTGTCTTGTTTCTCAGCCGGGAGGGGTTTCGGCGTGCTTGCTTGCGGGCTGACATTAAAAGGTATCCATAAAGCACTTCATGCTGATCCACTTCACATCATATCTTCAAGACTAATTTTTAGGCCAGTGGTTTTTTGCTACAGTGATGACAGTGATGATGTGACTAGGTTGTTGAAAGTGGCGTGGGTGACATTTCCACTCGGAATAGCCATTACTATTGCAGCATGCATCTTTGTGTTATGGTGGCAGAACCTTAGTTACTCCGACACATATGCGCAGGCTATCTTGATTAACGGTACATTTTGTTGTTGTTTCCTATGCCTTTATCATACTTCTTTAGCTCAAAGCCTTGGAATCTGAAAGTTTCTGTTTTGTGGTTGTTAACTTATATCTCTGTAACAATTCTAGCAAGATCCATTCTTTTCTTCCACAGCTACCACTTTTTTTCTCTTTTCTTCTTTGTTTGTACCTCGTCTTTTCTAATAAGATTTCTCTTAGTAGCACAATTTAGATTCTGTGAATATATAGCAGGACGATAAATCTATTCTTTCATCTCAACTTAAGGATTAACCTACTTAATTGGCAGGATTTGCATGTGTACTGGAGTTAATGGCTGAGCCTTTGTATATCCTCTCTCAGACATTGATGCATCTAAAATTGCGTCTGATTGTTGAGATTGTTGCTACAGTTTCACGTTGTGCAATTTTGTGCACTCTCATATTAATGCAAACCAACATGGTACATATTTGTGTTAATAAGTTATTACTTCTTATACCATTCCATTTTGTTTCTTGCGAAAGCAGCATGCTTGAAGAAACTTATATGATAGAACTAAAATTTAATTGTCTTCAACACATATAGGAAAAAGGGAAAATCTTTGCACTGTCCCAAGTTGCATATGGAGGTTCCTTATTTCTTGGGTACTGGGCTTATTTTCTCTTTTGGGGTGTTTTCAAAATTTCGGGTCTCTTTCCTTTCAGGTATGAGCTCTCTATTACTTGATCTCCTTACCAGCATTCTCAACTCTTGATATGTTCCAATCAACTCATTCATTTCAAGTAATTTTCAACCATTTTTGTGATGTCACAGACCTGGGAACTTCATGGATTTCGATGAGCAGCTCTCGAACATGTGTATGCTATTTACTTTTCAGTCCTTCCGAAAGTTGATTCTCCAAGAAGGTGAAAAATTGGTCCTGGTCTGGTTCGATACATCTTATAACCAGGCTGTTTATGGGATCGTCGACAAACTAGGCAAGTCTTTTTTGGTGAAAAATTGTGAAATTTCTGTGGCTACAAAGTATCTTATATACTATTATATATACATCACAAATTCTCTAAATTCCAGGAAGTTTAGTTGTACGCATGGTGTTTCTTCCCTTTGAAGAAAGTACATACTCTACATTTGCCACTTTCGCATCAGGTTTATTTCTCTCCTGAGTTTAGTGTGGTTCAGTATGTAATAAATCTTAGTTCAAATGTTTCATGAGATTGGGTCACTCCCGAGTTTCTTAGAGTTCATTACCATTTATGGTTTCTGTTTCTCTCTCTCTCTTTCTTGACAGGTGATGATTGCCAGCATAAGAGCAAGCAACTCGGAATTTGTCTGACAGAGGCCTTAAAGTTTGTAATATTAATAGGTATATTCCTATCTATTGAAGTAGAAACTTCTACTTGTAATGTGTTTTATCGGTTCCTAAAACCGGGCATCAGCTTTTCAGCTTTGATCCTCAATTATTTTTGTTCCTCAATGTGACTCTAATCTTCGGTAACATCCTGGGAATTCATAGGTCTTATATTTCTGGCATTTGGCCCGAGTTATTCGTACTCTTTTATCAGATTGTTGTATGGTCAAAAATGGAGCGATGGAGAAGCTTCCTTGGCACTGCAGTTTTATTGTCTCTACATCATCGTCCTTGCCATGAACGGTTAGTAATCATATCTAGATTTGCTTAATGCTTATTGACTTGTTGTTTGCTACAAAATCGAGCTTCTTGATTTTGCGGGTACTTTTTTTCAGTCTTGTTCCTTTTTAAACTATTCTTTTCAGGAATTTCCGAAGCATTTTTACATGCAGTTGGAAAAGAGAATCAACTAAAGCGCTCAAACAACATGTTGCTTGTATTTTCATTGATCTACATCATATTAAATATTCTGCTGATAAGATCTCTAGGAGCAGTAGGTTTAATCCTGGCGAATTCCTTGAGTATCCTTCACCCACATATATATATATGTAACTAATATTTATTTTAACTAGAGTCAGCTTTTGTTCATCTCTTTTTGTCTTCTTAACTCTTCTTAAAAAAAGATATGATCCTAAGGATCACCTGTTCAGGGCGATTCATCCAACATTACTTCCAGGTATTCTTGATTAATCTATATATTATGTTGCGATAATCACACCGTCTTTTTTTGTTTATTTATTAACTCCAATATTCTTTCTCTGCAGGGCACTTCTTCATTCTCGTTCCGAAATTGCTTTCCTTTAGGCTGGCAAGTTCTCATCTTTTCGGGCATAATCACTCTCATTTCAGAGAAAATCTTTCTTAACCATAAGAATTTTCGGGCAACATTTCCTCTCCATTTCGCTGTCGGTTTCCTTTGCATCTGTCTCTCAGCCATTGTCATGTAAGTCCTCTCCTATGGCAACCACAAAATCCATTTCATAAATTAGACTTTCTATATACTGTCTTTTTTTTGTTCTAGTATACTGAAAAATGTACTTACAAGTTTCACCAACTGATTATGTGGTTTCTGAAATCTTGTGTTTATTGTATCTGGTAGATACCGGCGTGAGAGGCTGTTCGTCAATAAAATCCTACGTTTCAAGGATCACGATCACGGCGACTGAATAAACCATTAAACCGGTGTATGTCCCGGTTTAAGTATCGAAATACTTGGGTTTTTGTAAACTTATGACAATCTTTCTACAGTCGATTATAAGCCTAAAAATAAGTTTAAGCAATGGTGCTAAGAAATTTACCTAAATTACCTATATGTGCCGTTAAGTTATTCGCTTAAAATAAAAGATAACTTTTAGTTCCCACATATTCAATGTTAATTTATTTACCTAATATGATTTTATATGTATGTGATATCAATTGTTTGACCAAAGATATTCGTCTAAATGATCCAATAAACTTTTAAAGAAAATTCTACCTATTTTGAAAAATATATTACATGTTATTTGCAGATCCAGTATAAAAGAAATTTGAATGGCCGTTATGATGTTATTTTCTTTCTTAGTTAAAGCTATCAACAATTAACACCAAGTCTAATACAATTGTGGTCAGCTAAATTATTTATCTAAAGGGGAAAAACTTTATATCCCCTTCAGGTAAAATGATGGTCTGCAAAATATTTAAAGACAATCATGAACCTGAGCATAAATAAATAATTACAACCCCATTGACCAAATAATCATTGTTTGAATAACAAATAAATAAATAATAATATATATAAGTCATAATATAAAAAAACCACAGAGAAAACTAATACAGTCAATTCACAACCTCTAAATATCAAATAGAGGAAAGGTAAATTGAGTTGTAGATATTTTTAGTTTCATAAGAAATTGACGACTTTTTTTTCTCAAATAGTGTAAATAACATCTCAAAAATATTTGTAAGAATATTATATTTTATTTATTCGTACTGTGCTTATCAGACATTGAACTTTTTTAGGATTGAGTTTGAACCTTACTTTTTTATAATTTTTTTGTTTCTCAAGAATTCTAACAATCAGTTGTTGTTTTCTCTAGCAAACATAAACAATGGCCATCGAGAAGTTTTCATCTTTTCTATTACTATTATTGATAGGATTTGCTTTCATCGTTCCATCGATAATTTCAGGTAACACATATATTTATTCTGGGTTAAATTGTTTAAAATGCAATATTTTTGTTTATTTGCCTATGGTATCACATTGAGAGACTTGGAGTCAATCCAAGATTTTTTTAATAAAAAGTCAGGACGTTTTTATTAGCAATATACACAAAATAAAATAATCAAAATTCTCTATATTTCCATTAACATGTTGAAATATTAGTTTTACATTTTCCTACCAAAAAAAAAAATATTAGTTTTACATTTAATTAACAAAAACATAATATTTAGAAATTAGAAGCAAATGGATTTTTGTGTGTGAATATATATAAGCACTTTTTTTTTGAAACATTTATCAGATTTTAATAATGAGGCGAATTACTTTACTGTGAACGGTGATATTTTATGAAGTTAATAAAATATAGCATTTCGTTTATCATAATTTTTAGCTTTGTTATTACATCGAAGTCTTTTGTTTGGGCTAATAGACTAATAGTTAAACAATTTTGGCAGTCTTATAGTCTTCTTAATGTCTTTGTTTATGCAGTCGAAACCATACCATGTATACCTTCAAAATGCACAAACGATATGCAATGCAATCAACTCTGCACACAAAAAGGATATAACAAAGGAGGGTTTTGTCAACTCTATGCAGGCAAAACCACAGGCACTTGTTGCTGCCATCCTGGTTTTGAATCTCAAGAGTCTTTCATATCCGATGATACCAATGACTCTAATTACTAATTAATTTTTCATTTTATATGTATTCTTCATTATCATAATAATTAAAATATATTCAAATGGATTATATATATATTCTCTTATTTCAATTACGTAATTGGTTAAGAAAGAAGCTTCTGCTAGACAATCTACATTACATAATTTTTTTTTTTTTTTATAATTACGTAACATATATTGTTACATAATTATCTTACACTTTTTATTCTTGTTTTACGAGTATTATAAGAGTTGTGTCTTTGCTAACATTGATATTTTTTACATGGTTCGTCATTATCGTTTTCACTTCCACTATCGACAAAAACTCAGAATATGCTATGTGAATTTTATAAAAAATTGATTTATTTGATTACATAATTTCTTGTTACTTTATATATATAGAAAAACATAATTTTAATATATTTATTTATTTATATATCACAAAAGTGAGTTAAAGTTAACTTAAATCTGATTTATTGGTGAAAAAAAAGGAGTAAAACTATTGCAAGTAGGAGTTTTGTAGATCGATTTCTCAACAGATCCGAAGGAGTTAGATCGAGATTTCAACATCTCTTGATAGATCTTGTTGTAAGGAAGCCATAAAAACTGACGGTTTGTAAAACGGAGTTATACTCTATTCGCAATTCAAGTCGCAAGTTGATTGAAAATCACTGGTTCTGATTCAAAAAATATTCTATTCGATTCAAGTGTTCATTTGGGTGTGTTTGTTGCAGCTAGCGTCTGTATCAGACATCCAAATTTGTTTGGAGGAAGCGAAAAGCTTAATGTATCATGAGATAAAGGGTTGTATGATTCCAATGTACTGGTGGCTTTTTAGGAGACCTAGACATGAATGGCGTCCGCAACAATGCTTCTTCATACATGTACTCAATTTTTATTCATTTCTTACTGATCTGTGAAGCTATCTTAGAAAGTGATTTTTCCAAATTATACAATGTTAATACTTTCATAATTTTCTAAATTTTTGGCACAGCATTCTCTTTCACCTGAGATAGGGGTCCACGACACCCCAGTTGACAATATTTCTCGGACAGGGAGTGGAGGTGTAAATCTGTCTAAATTGGCTGTTGGTTTAGACTTGAGCGAGCCAGCAAGTTCAAAGTGGAGCATTCTTCATAGATTGTAGAACAATATTGTTCTCTTTGCTGTTTTGCTTTGGGGTAAAATAGTAATATTTTCCATTGATGGTGCGTCCGATTAATGATGACGGACGCGCAATAACCAGAAATTTTAATTGATTTTCTATAACATGCAGGTGATATTAAATAACTCTTATACTTAGAGCATCTTTAACGCAATATTTCCACACTTCTTAGAGCATTTAAAAAATAGGAAAATATTCAAACAGTGTAGGTGGATACAATACTCGGGTCTTGTGGAAGAAGTATTTTGACTGGGGTCTTAAGACACATGTGGTGAGTGGTTCCGTTGACCATCCTCTCTCCTTACATTATTATATTAATTTATTACCCCTAAGCATCATCCTCCCACATCTTTCGTTAATAATGATCTTACAATTTTATATGTTGCAATCATCCTTTTGATTTGATTTAGTGTCCTTTGCTTTTTAAGAAATGAGTTTTTTCTTTTTGTTCTCAGGATATATGGAGAGGCTCTTGTTGTTAACTGCTACATATAGATTAATAGGAAGCCTCAATAAAGAGGTTTTGCGCTATGGTCTTTGATTTTAATTGCAGCACTTATGATGTTGTTTGAGACCTTGTTTTAGCAATAGTGTGAAATGATGAACTACTTTGTAAAATTACAATTATGTATCTTTTGATGATCTATGGAAAGAAACATGCTTTTAACAAATTGGTTTTGTAGCATATAATTAATTGGATTTCTAATATATTTATTTGAAATAATATAGCAATTCATAGTTTTATAATGTAGCACATGAAAATTGCTATGAAACAATATATTATAGCAACAATTATGAGTTACAAAAAATATATGAAAGCATTCGATTAATGCTAGCACGTGAAAAAATGCTATTGTATGGGTGACATCTACCATAGCTGCCGAGATCATAACATTTATGAAAATGTTATGTATTACATACGATAGCATAATCTTAATTCGTACTGACAATGTACATATTTGTTGTAATGGATCTAGCCTACATTTATCTTTTTCAGAAGAAAAGTGCGGCTTGAATATGCAATCAGTTTGACAGCGGTGCCTATTATTTTGATTGTTTAAAAAAAAAAAAAAAACCAAAATACTCCGTAATAGAAATGGCGAAAACAATTTTTTTTTTTGGTTTTGAGCTACTAATATGATTTGTGAGTAACAGAGATTTCGAAGAGCTTGGTTGATTTCAGGTGATCATCTCAAACCTTAACACTCAACTCTGTTTTGTGTTTGTATTTGTATGGTTGATTTTGTCGTGATCATCTCATTCTCCTTTGTCAATCTTTTAGGTGATATCATGGTGGCTTCCTCCAACCGATGTTTCATATGTCAGAAACCCTCTTGGCCCACAGGCCCTCCTGACCCACAAGTAGGTTATTGATGCGCCTGGCGTTACTCGAACCCAGGTCCCCACCCTTTGCAGGTCAATTGGTAACAGCTTGTCCTGTGGGAAGGTTGTTAAAGGGTGGGGACCTGGGTTCGAGTAACGCCAGACGCATCAATAACCTACTTGTGGGCCAGGAGGGTGACTTTTTATGTAACAACCCGCCCCGTGGGACCCGCATGCCACCGTGGCACCGTCCGCCACATGGCATCCTTACAGCGCTGCAGCGCATCGACCCTAACCCCTCCCTTGTGGCACCCTCCTGGCCCACGGGCCCACTTGGCCCACAAGTAGGTTATTGATGCGCCTGACGTTTTCGCTTTCTTCCCCGGAAAGAGAGCCAGAGAGATTTCCTGATTTTTTAAAAAAAAAAACCTTTAGCGCATCTTCTCTTAATTCAACTATATATAGTATTCATCATCTTGTCTAATTTGTGTCATCATAAACTTGGTGTGCTTTGTTTTCTTCATCTTTTCCCTATCAAAAGTTGTGCACTCACACACCCACCGTCTCCGGTCTCGTGGTTAGTTAATTTCTTATCTTGGATTTTTTTTTTTTTTTTTTTTTTTGTGTGTTCCTTGGTCTAACAATGGCTTGTATTAGCAGATGGAATCGTCTTGTCCGTGTAAATGCAGAAGAGAGTGTGCGTTTGCACCCTACTTGCCGGCGAACAAACCGGAGGAGCTATATGCAATGTTGTCTGAAGGGGGAATTGATCTGACCGCTGCTGCTAGAATGCTCGTGTGTTGTGGTAGCCATCGCCAGGGGCAAGAGTACGTGGACTGGTTATGTCACATGGTAAAATCCCTCCACGACCCTAGCTTGAGAAGCCATGATGATGTGATTCCCCCTTATGAACGTGAGCTCCGACTGGAAATTGCCAAGAGGGAATACGTGGAGCTTATACAAAAACTCGATCTTATATATGCTGCAAGGACACGTGACCATGATCTGCATCCAACATCCAACACTAAGATCACGTCTTCGAAGCCATCTAATAATTACTACTAGTCTTTTGATTGTTATTTGGATTCCAATTGCTGAAGTTAAGTTGTGTTATCCTATTTCGGTTATTGAAAAAAACCTTACTTGTTCTTCAAGTTAACAAAGTATCTTGCACGAGATTAAACAAAGTTTGTGTGTGTTTTTGGCTTACTTTTGTAACTTTCTCCTCTGTTTCACAAGTGTTTCGAATTGAAATGAGAATACTTCTTTAGAACAACTTTTTAGTCTGAACAAACAAGTGTTATAAGGAATGAATCTTGTTCATCGGATGGTGATCTCTATACAACATACTACTCTGTAACCTATGTAACTAGGTTGTGTCCCACGCGTTGCGTGGGTTTAAGATTAATGCAATAAATTATTTAATATTTCATAATTAAATATATATCAAAATATGTTTAGCTCGTTGTAAAATAATTTGATTTTTTAAATTTTATATTTTAGATATTTCTTATTTATTTTAAATTATTCATTTTAAGTATTTCTATATTGTCCAAGATTCTTTAATATTGTCCATAACTTCATTTTAATACTTTCTATATTGCCCAAGACTTTTTTATACTGTCCAAGACTTTTTATAAATAATTTTTATATGTAATAACTTCTATATTGTCCTTGATTTTTTTTTCAGACCAGTTTTATTTATTTTGAAACCTCAAAGAGGGAAGATTATACAATGTAGGGATGAAGAAACAATTAAAATGATATAGTAAAAATAAAGATAAAGATTTAAAGGTTTATTTAATAGTAAATTCCGAAAATCCGCAAAATTTGCAACCAAATGAATATCTCTAATCACTATGATCGAAGAACAACTCGTGGCTGAAGACTAAACACTTGTAAGTTGTAATTAAACTATTTGACGTGTAATATAGAATCACATGTTTTGTTTACGAAAACATAAAGTGAGGTAATAATGAATGAATTACAATAAAAATCCCTTGAAAGTTAATTTAAAATATGTTTTATGGATCTTAAAACTCAACCAATTCATATTTCTTACTTAGACTTTAGTTATAATATTCATGAGTTCATGTAGTGTCAAACACTAATTATTTTTGAATATATAAATAAGTTTTCAATTAGCATATCAAAACATAACTCATGTATCACACTACAATTCATAAACTTCCAACTTTCATCGCCATCCAAAGTCAAAACAAATGCTAATTTGGTCTATGCCAAAACATATTGCCTCTGAATTGGAAGGAATGTGAGACTTTACGAAGCAACTTCCTCTACAGCCTAGGCCTATGTCTTTTTCATAAAATTCAAGGAAAGCATCCAAAATATAATGCGTTTACAGGCCGACACGCACTTACAGGGCGACACATGTCCCTTATAAAATTCGTTTACAGGACGACACGTGTTCCCTCTCAAATTTGATATGTCTTTTTCTATTCAAACACAAATACATTTTTATCTAATTTAATTATTATTTCTTTTAAACACAAATACATCATTTTCCTTTTTTTTAGATTTAATTATATCATTATATGAAAGACATATTTCTCTACATTGTATTTGTTTTTTGGGCATCACTTATAGTAAAATATAATATCACAATATTTATGTTAAAAGAATTTCAAGATAATACATGCATTCTATTATTTAATTTCATTTTTTTGCGGCGCATGAAATTATTTCCTATAATTTATTTTCTTTTTATTTTAATAAAAATATTTCACATAAAACTATTATCATATTATCTCAATGTTATTTAAATTATAATCAATTTTCTTACATTGAATTTTTGAATAGTGTTAATTTATACAGTATATTATAACTCTCTCTTGAAACATGAATTTGAGAAAAAGTGGAGAGTTATTAATGAGTGTATATATATACCAACAATAAATCACCATTAATGATGTAGACGCCCTGCATCAATTAAACCTGAAACATTCGTAATAAATTAAATAAAACTTTCATGACACTTGAATTTCTTATTATGAAAGAAAAGGGTTATTCTTTTTGTTGAAGAAAACACAACAGTTTTCTTAAAATAGGCAAATGAATTAAATGAAAACATTAGAATGGGAGAAACTAAAAATTAGCTTAATATTTCATTTCATTAAGCTAATTTTTAATAGCGAAATATTAATTATAATGTAACTCCTAAAAATTAAAAATTACTTTCAATGCCATTCATGAATTTTTTTTGTTCTTGGTTGCGAGAAATTAAACCAAAAAATGAGTAATGGGATCTTGTTAACAATAAGCTAAAGGCAAAGACCACGAAAGATAATTTTATCCACAAAAAAAAAGGAGATGATGCATCTGATTTAACTTTTCATTGTTGTGGGATATAGTGATCTGATCTACACATATCTACGATTTTTTCATTTGTCCTATATAATTATTCACAGTTATTGATGTCTCAGTAACTTTCGCAAAATTGTCAACTGACACATAAAAGGATGAATATTTCTAATAGATTATTACACACGGTTTCAAAATAGAGCTCAGTGTGAAATGAAGAGCAAAACTAATACAGTAAAGCCACACACATACATATTTTGTTGTTGTCACCTTACTCTAAACTTAAATCACTGATTTGAGGTCTCGGACTCTGTTAAATGATTGCGAGAATGAATAGGCAATCAAAAGCCTTTTATTATAATTAACATATGATGGGATAATATAATCAGATCTTTCCATGAGATTCTAGAAAAGGGCAGACTTCAAGTTAAAGAAGATGGAACATTAGAATTTTAGTGCAGAGAAAGTTTTAAGCAATCATATACTTGAGCAAGGATTTAAGTTTAGAGTAAAGTGAATCATTATCAGGTTCAACACTATTTCCTTGAAACTATACATCGGATACAACAATCTCATCCTCCACTTTTGGTTTCAGTTCATCAGTTTTCCTCCATATCATCATCACTCACTTCCACTACGAAACTCTTCCTGTATAATGGCTCAAACGGGACATATGTCTTATTCTGCATAAAAGCAGTTCATTTCTTTTGCTCTCTGCAGATTTGTCATCTTTGGAGTTGTCTACCTTCAGCAGAATCTGTAGCCAACCACATAGAAGAAGAAAGTGAGCAAAGAACAGAATAATGTTGTGTACTAACGGAAAGTGAGCAAAGAACAGAATATTGTTGTGTTGTAACATAAGAAATCCCAAAAGAGTCTTGACTAACCTTTTTCCCTAAGACGGCTCTTCTACGCTCGCCATCGTCTTTGGCACGGCTCAAAAACTGAATCAGGAAAGAAGAAAAGATCAACGGTTTAGCAAAGAAACATGGACATCATGTAAACATGCAAAAGAAGTATTATAAGTAACTTGTTATCTTGAATGAAAAAATTATCTAGGTCGTAATGAGAAACAATGGCTCACCTTCTTGGCTCTATTCTTATGCCGTTTATGACGATGACTCTTGTTTCATTCCTTATTCTTAGCCTTTAAACAAAAACATGGTACTTTAAAGCTAAACACCATAAGAGAGAAACATCATATGATTAAGAAGAATAGAGTACACAAAGTAACCTTCTTTGGCTTATCATGCTTCTTGTGCTTCCGTGACCTCTCATGTTCACTATTTGAGCTCTCACTTCTGCAACAAAAACGTAAATATTACTAATTTACAATCACAAATGAAATTAAAAAAAAACGGAAATTGAGAAACTAAACAAAAGAAAAAGGACACTAAAAATGGACAAGGGTCAAAGAAGGATGACGATAGCAACCGATTTAAATTATGAAGAAATTATAATTAAATCTCTTAATATATGGATTAAAATAAATCAACACAGAAGCATGTGATATAGGAGACTGAACTCGAACCCCTGGAAATTTAATGGACCTTAGAATCATCAGATTGAGATAAGAAGCAAGAAGTTTATGTTTACTTAATCAATCTAGTTACTTCCCAGGGAGTTCAAAAGTATATATAATGAGTTTTGCGGGTTCCAAAACTTCCCACACAAGTTTATGTTTTGCAAAGTAACATTTCGCCACCAAATCACCTTCATACCTCGACTTATACTACAAACAAAAGTCAAACTTTAGATTCCAAACACACACCATTGAAAAAACATCAAAAACACAAAATTGGACGATTCTCACCTCCCACTGCCCAATCCTGAGAACCGTAGCTTGAAAATTAGAAGCTTTAAGCTTCTCAACGGTTCCTAAACCAAAACCTAAACTTTCTTTATTAACAAAACCAGTTTCTGAATTCGTATCTTCACCACTCTGAGAAAGTCTCGTCTGAATCAGTTCTTGTAAAGATGGACTCTTTCTTAAACTTAACCCCAAAGGACTTGGCTCTTCAAGTAGATTAAACTTAGAGACGCTTGTTCCATTGCTCCATAGCTGATTCGTTACAAACCCAGGAAAAAAATAAAACAAAACTTTACTGGAAATGTAATCTTAGAAACTACGAAATCAAAACTTAACCAAACAGATCAAAACCTTAGATCGTTTGCTGAGAGGAGCATGTTCTTCTTCAAGAGAATCTTCTTCAACGATCTCTAACTTCACCGGAAACTGTATGATAAATCTCGCTTCGATTCTGATTCGTAAGACTACATCAAGCTTCTATTCGGAATTCTGGATTATCGATTATAGGGTTCATATGATTTGGGGGTTTAAACGATTTGGGTTGGGTTTCTTTTTTTCTGTTTTTTTTTTTTTGATTGAGTCTCAGTCGATCGATGGAATGTGAAGTAAATTGCAGGAATCGTGAGAGAAAACAAAGGGGCGGATGTTATGGAATGTGTTTAGGAAGTTGTTTTTTTGCGTGGGGACAAAAAAAAATAAGAAGCGAGAACAAAAGAGGCTTGAAATACTGAGAGGGACACGTGGCATTCAAAGGAGAGAGGACACATGTCGGCCTGTAAGCGCATTTCAGAAAACAACCCTCTCTTATTATATAAGATTCATCTTGAGCTTGACTTACTTCTATGTTACCAGAAGAGAAAACTTGTGTGTTGTTGTTCACTTCAATCCAGCTCAATCCTGGACTTTGGCATGCAGAAGCTAATCCTCTAATCTTCCTTCTCATCTCTGCTACATCTTCTGATAGAATGGTCCCTCTTCAAAGCCAAAGAGAATTGTTCATATATACGAACAACACAAAAACACAAGTTTCTTAAGACAATATTTTCTTCATAATTCCTTCTACAATAAGTGACAATGCTTAAATAGTAAATACACAAAGAAAACAAACTGATCGATTAACGATCCTAGAAATATGGAACCATAATTATGAAAATGGGATAGTGGAAATATGGAGATCAAGTTCCTATCATTAAGGAAATGGTAAAGCATTATCGTAATTCTCTTTTCTCCATGAGACTTGGACCAAGTCTTCTCAGGTTCAATCTCGGTATATCATCTTCCCATCTCCCATTCACCGCGTATAAGAATGTGTGTTGCAGTGTCTTCTGGATCAAGTTTTAGTAATTGCTCAGCTGCATATAGCCCCATCTGCAAGTTTCTTGTGTTCACACTGGCGCTTAGCATCGAGTTCCAACATTTCAAATCCGGATTTGACACAAGAGAGAATACTGATTCTGCAGCTTCGTATTTGCCATTTTTACTGACATAACACTATCTAATCCTGTCTTTATGGCAAGAAGATGAAACACTCCACCTTGTCTTAACAATGCCATATCTGAACATGCTCCTAACACACTGCTCAGTGAAAAACCATCAGTTGTATTTTTTTTTTCTGTACAGAGATGACTTGAGGAGACCTAGAGAAGGCTCATGGGAAAGATTCGGATGTGTTTCCTGCAAGAAAAAAAGAAATTGGTCAAAGAAAAACATGGAGAGATTGCGAAGAGAGTCGGGCAAGAGATGGCAAATATATTCGCAACAAAAAAAAAAAAAAAGAGGGTTGATTAATCTATGGAGATCCAGCTTAATTAGAGGGAGACAAGGATGATGTCTCAGAAGAAATACCGGCAGAGAGAAATGCTTGCCGGAGAAGGTGCTGAGGCTCAGAGAGTCAGAGACAAGATCAAAGAAGAAGAAGAAGAACAATCAAATAATAATCAAGAAGGCTATTGGGCTGGAGCTAGGCCCCTTAAGGTTTGTGTTTTAAACAATATGATTTTTTTTTTAATAAGATTTGATAGAGTTAAAAAGATAAGATTTCATACATATATTCTACAAACATATCACTTATGAGTTATGAGGAGATTTTAAAATGCCAGTTTTTATATTATAAAAATATTATTGGATATATACACTTAATTTCTAGTTTGTACAAGTGGTACGTAGGTTGAAACTCACAAGAATGAAAAAGAAAAGGACAAGAGAAAAGTTTTACAACGTGTAGTATTAAAATCCTTACCTTCTCCTATTAGCAAGTGGGTATAATTCAAGCCTAGCCAAGTTTTACTTTTTTCTTTCTTCACAGCTTCAAAGACTCACATTAGAGACTAAACATGGCAGGAGTGGTAGTTTTAGTCTCGTCCAGCATTGTTCGACCCGTAAACAGCAACCAATCCGGTCTATTGGATATATAGACCTGGTTTGGGATTGAACCGGTTAACTAAGATCCCGGTTTAATTAATGCTTATATATATAATGTTAACCGTGTGTGATTAAGGTGAACGAGAACTCTGTAACAAACTTTGTGATTGAGAACAATTTACTCTTTTCTCTTCTTTCGTCTCTTTCATGGTTTCTCCGATTTACCAGAATCAACATGGTATCAGAGCAATTTTTCGCTGAAATCTTCCGCTGAATTCGTCTAAATTGAAGAGAAATGAGCTTGTCAAGTAGTTCTTGTTCTCAGATTTTACACATTGTTGCTTTTGCGATTCTTGAGCTTATCGCCGGAATCAATTTCATCTTTTCTGTTTTGTTTTCTTTCGTTTGACCTTTAATCGGCGAGTTCTTTGATTCATTTCGTCGATTATCTCTTCAATTTCACAATTTCGCTGAAATTTGTTCTAATTTCTACAATTTCTTGTTGCGATGTCTCAATCGAACAATTCGTCGGATAATTCTTCCCAGAATCAGGTTAATTCTTCGACGCAACCTCGTTTTCAGAATGATCAATACGAGAATCCCTACTATTTGCACCATAATGATCATCCTGGTTTGCTTTTAGTCTCTGATAAGTTGAATACAGCTTCGGATTTTAATTCTTGGTGTCGATCTGTTAGGATGCAGTTGAATGTGAGGAATAAGCTAGGTTTCATAGATGGAACAATGATAAAACCTTCTGAAGATTCTAGAGAGTATGGCGCTTGGTCTAGATGTAATGATACTGACATCACTTGGTTATTGAACTCAGTTTCCAAGACAATAGGCCAGAGTTTGCTGTTTATACCAACTGCAGAAGGAATCTGGAAGAATCTCATAACCAGATTCAAACAAGACGATGCTCCAAGAGTGTATGATATTGAACAGAGGCTGAGCAAGATTGAACAAGGTTCAATGGATGTTTCTGCATATTATAATGAATTGCAAACTTTATGGGAAGAACACAAAAACTTTGTTGAATTACCAGTGTGTTCTTGTGGTAAGTGTGAATGTGATGCAGCTGGAAAGTGGGAGAAGCTACAGCAAAGAAGTCATGTTACTAAGTTTCTGATGGGTTTGAATGGAAGTTATGAGCAGTCCAGGAGACATATTTTGATGTTAAAGCCAATACCAACTATTGAAGAGGCTTTTCACATAGTCACTCAAGATGAGAGACAGAAGACCATTCAACCTTCTTCTAATGCTGTTGCATTTCAAGCTACTGCTCCTCCCATGACTCAAGCTGAGATGTATGTAGCTGCTTACAATACAAACAGACCAATACAGAAGCCTATTTGTTCTCATTGTGGCAAGATTGGTCATACTGTTCAGAAGTGTTATAAGCTGCATGGCTTTCCACCCGGATATAAGACTGCTAACCAAGGCTATAGGCCTCAGTTTCAAAATCAGTTACAACCAAGGTTGCAAGGAACTCAATCTCAGCCCCGGATGCAACAACAACTGAATCCGTATGTTGCTTCTATGCAAAAGGCTAATGCTATTGCCAATGTTTACTCTGATGGTACTTATCCTTCTGAAGGTAACAGTCCTTATGCTCCTTCGATGATGCAGCAGTCTATACAGCCACAACATACACCTACTGTCACCAATGGTGGTGATACTTTTAATTTACAAGACTTGTCTCCACAACAGATACAACATCTTATTTCACAGTTTAATGCTCATGTTCAAGCACAAGAGCCTGCAGCTACTTCAACTGCCTCTAATACTGCTACAGTCACTGCTCACGGCTTAATGGCTCACACGTCTACTTCTGGTATTGTCTCATTACCTTCTAACAGTTTTTCGTTTTCTTCCATCAATCTGAAATATGAAAATGATAAACTCACCTATCAAAATCATGCTCTTTCTACTTTACAAAAATTTCTGCCTAGTGATGCTTGGATAATAGACAGTGGAGCTTCTAGTCATGTCTGTTCTGATTTAGCAATGTTTAGTGAATTAACACCTGTTTCTGGAATCACTGTTACATTACCTAATGGTACTAGAGTTTGCATTAAACACATAGGCACCATTCGCATTTCTGCATCACTAGTGTTATATAATGTTTTACATGTTCCTGATTTTCATTTTAATTTGATTAGTGTGAGTTGCTTGGTTAAAACTTTGAATTGTTCAGCTCATTTCTTTCCTACTTGTTGTATTATCCAGGGACTTACTCAGGACTTGATGATTGGGAGGGGTAGACCTTATCACAACTTATACATTCTTGAGATAGAGAATTCTTCCCTCTCACCATCACAACCTGCAGTCAGTTCTTTCTCTGGTTCTGTGCTGGATGATAAATCTCTATGGCATCACCGTTTGGGACATCCTTCACAAGCTGCTTTACAAAAATTAGTTCCTATTATACCATCTTTAACGTCTTCACAGTCTAATGTTTTTCATTGTCCTGTTTGTCCTTTAGCAAAACAAAAGAGATTAGCATATGTTTCTCATAATAATCTAGCTTTACATCCATTTGATTTGATTCATCTTGATGTTTGGGGTCCTTTTAGTGTTGAGTTATATGCTGAGAAATAAAAGAGAAGTTATTACTATTTTTCCAGATTTTCTCAAACTCATTGAAACACAATTTGATTGCAAAGTTAAAGCCATTCGATATGATAATGCACCTAAACTAGCTTTTACAGATTTGATAAAAGAAAGAGGCATGATGCATTACTTTTCTTGTGCATATACTCCACAGCAAAACTCTGTAGTTGAAAGAAAGCATCAGCATCTCTTGAATGTTGCTAGATCTTTGTTGTTTCAGTCAAATGTGCCTTTACAATATTGGAGTGATTGCATACTCACATCCGTGTTTCTCATTAACAGAATTTCATCACCTTTGCTAGATAATAAGTCCCCATATGAGTTACTCTTGAAGAAGTTGCCTGATTACTCTTTGTTAAAAACCTTTGGCTGTTTGTGTTATGTTTCTACTCACAATCATGAACGTAATAAGTTTTCTCCTAGGGCAAAACCGTGTGTCTTTTTAGGGTATCCATCAGGTTACAAGGGTTATAAGGTCCTCGATTTAGAATCTCACTCTGTTTCAATTTCAAGGAATGTTGTTTTTCATGAGAATCAATTTCCATTTAAGACTAGTGAGTTTCTATCTAAAGTTGTTGATATGTTCCCTAATACTATATTGCCATTGCCTGTTCCACATCATTTTGTTGAAACCATGCCATTACCTGTTCATGAAACACATGCATCATCATCTAGGGACACTGTTACACACTCTAGTACTGTGGGAAATCAATCTCCTATGATTTTGGATACAGAGGTTACTGCAGTTCCCATTGCTAAATCTAAGAGACAGACTAGACCTCCTGGTTATTTGTCTGACTATCATTGTGGTCTTGTTCCTTTCATTTCATCTTCTTCTTCATCTTCTTCTCTTCCTTTATCTCAGAATTCTTTACCATCACTTCCATTACCTGAAAATTTATCATCTGATCCTATTTTTCCTGAAATCACCTATACTCCACAACCTCATCATACTACTCCATATCCCATCTCATCAGTCATTTCTTATGATAAACTTTCACCACTCTTTCAATCCTACATATGTGCTTATAATCTAGAGACAGAACCAAAGACATTTTCACAAGCCATGAAGTCTGAGAAGTGGACTAAAGCTGCAGATGAAGAGCTTAATGCTCTTGAGCTGAATAAGACTTGGAATGTCGAATCCTTGCCTGAAGGTAAGAATGTTGTGGGATGTAAATGGGTTTTTATGATTAAATACAACCCTGATGGCACTGTGGAACGTTATAAGGCAAGATTAGCCGCACAGGGTTTTACACAACAAGAAGGCATTGATTATTTGGACACTTTCTCGCCTGTGGCAAAACTAACAAGTGTGAAGATGATGTTAGGTCTTGCTTCTGCTACATGATGGTCTTTAACACAAATGGACGTGTCCAATGCTTTCTTACATGGCGAACTTGAAGAGGAAATCTTTATGAGTCTACCACAGGGATATACTCCTCCTCCTGGTACAACATTACCTCCTAATCCGGTTTGTAGACTCTTGAAATCTCTTTATGGATTGAAACAGGCATCACGCCAATGGTATAAGAGAATTTCTTCAGTCATACTTGGAGCCAACTTTATACAGTCTCCTGCGGATAATACTCTTTTTGTTAGAGTTTAGGGCACATCATTTGTTGCTATCCTGGTTTATGTGGATGATATTATGATAGCTAGCAATGATAGTAAGGCTGTGGAGGATCTAAAAGCTTTGTTGAGGTCTGAATTCAAGATTAAAGACTTAGGACTAGCTAGATTCTTCCTTGGTTTGGAGATAGCAAGATCTTCTGAGGGTATCTCTGTTTGTCAGAGAAAATATGCACAAAACTTGTTGGAGGATGCAGGTTTATCTGGGTGCAAACCGAGTTCAATACCAATGGATCCAAACTTGCATCTTACAAAATACATGGGAGAACTCTTGCCTAATCCTTCAACATATAGAGAACTGATTGGCCGCCTCTTGTACCTTACAATCACGAGGCCAGATATTACTTTTGCTGTGCATCAGCTAAGTCAATTTCTCTCAGCACCTACAGATATTCACTTACAAGCTGCTCATAAGGTGCTTAGGTATCTCAAGAACAATCCAGGACAAGGACTGATGTATCCATCAGACTCAGAACTCTGCTTGAATGCTTTTTCTGATGCAGATTGGGGCACCTGCAAGGATACTCGAAGATCTGTGACAGGTTTTTGTGTGTATCTTGGAAAATCTTTGATTTCATGGAAATCTAAGAAACAGACGGTGGTAAGTCGTAGCAGTACCGAGTCAGAGTATAGAAGCATGGCACAAGCTACATGTGAACTGATTTGGTTGCAGCAATTGCTTAGAGATTTTCAGATCACAACAACCGGACCAGCTAAGCTCTTCTGCGATAATAAGTCAGCTCTTCATATAGCTATGAATCCGGTCTTTCATGAGCGGACCAAGCACATCGAGATTGACTGCCATACTGTAAGAGATCAGATCAAAGCTGGGAAGCTGAAGACATTTCATGTGCCGACTGGTAATCAACACGCTGACATCCTTACCAAACCACTTCATCCCGGACCATTTCATAGACTGCTACAGAAGATGTCACTTTCAAGTCTTTACCTTCCAAAAACAGACATTTTGAAGCTAAAGACTTGAGGGGGGTATATTGGATATATAGACCTGGTTTGGGATTGAACCGGTTAACTAAGATCCCGGTTTAATTAATGCTTTGTATATATAATGTTAACCGTGTGTGATTAAGGTGAACGAGAACTCTGTAACAAACTTTGTAATTGAGAACAATTTACTCTTTTCTCTTCTTTCGTCTCTTTCATGGTTTCTCCGATTTACCAGAATCAACACGGTCGAACTAAGATCCATCTTACTCCATTTGACTTCAGTCTTCTTCAATTCAGTAGTCCTCAAAGAGGTCTTCTCTTTCCCAAACCAGATCCCAGTTTCCATCTCATCTCTCGGCTAAAGGCCTCTCTCTCTCTCTTGCCTTAGATATCTACTTTTCCCTTTCGCGGGTCGTCTCGTGAAGACGGAGAATCTTGAAGACAATACAGTGTCGTTATTTGTAGACTGTGATGACTCTGGCGCTAGATTTCTCCACGCCGAAGCTAAATCAATCTCGGTGAGTGATATTCTTCAACCTGATGGTTCTGTTCCTTGTTTCCTAGATGATTTTTTCCCCCGCAACGGTTTAAAAAACTGTGATGAGCCCTTGCTTGTTGTACAAGTCACCGAGATGAAGGATGGAGTATTCATAACAGTTACAGCCACATGGTGGCAGACGGAGTTTCTATGTGGGATTTCTTTCATACTTGGTCCAAGATTTGCTCGAGTGGTTCATGTTTCAATCCTAAGCCTCTTGTTCTTAAAGGATGGTTCCTCGAGGGGATCGATTACCCGATCCATATTCCGGTTTCAATGACGGAGAGGCCGCCACCAACAAACCGTGAATCTTCTTCCGTGCACACTACGAAACATTGGATGCTTCACTTCACAAAGAAGAATGTTTCAGATCTCAAAGCTAAAGCCAACAGCGAGGTTGGATCTAGTGACCTGGTGATTTCATCACTTCAAGCGGTTTCGGCACATATGTGGCGAGCAATCATCAGATACAGTGGTTTTAGCCAAGAAAGAGAGACACGATGCAAACTAGTGGTGGACTTGAGGCAGAGGCTAAATCCTCCGCTTGAGAATGATTGCTTTGGGAATATGGTCTATCTTGCATCAGCCGTAACCACCGTGGAAGAGCTGCTGGATCGTGGTTTGGGTTGGGCTGCTATGGAAATAAAAAAACTAGTGAGCTCGCAAACGAATAAAAACTGTAGAAGTTTTGCTGAGGATTGGGTTAAAAATGTTAAGAACCTAAACTTAGGCATTGGCAGTAAAGTAGATGGTGACATTATAGCTATCGCAAGCTCTCCCCGGTTCTAATTGTATAACAAAGATTTTGGTTGGGGCAAACCTATTGCAGCTCGATCTGGACCGTCGAGTAGTTACAATGGAAAGCTTACACTTTTTCCATGTATCAATGAAGGAAGTATTGATGTTCAGGCTACCCTACGGTCGGATGTACTAATGAACCTACTAGCTGATGTTGAATTTTTAGAGCATGTAACTACTGCATGACTGATTGATTTACATTGGCTTCCCATATTTGTCTCTTTGATTGTCTAATGTATGGTTAATTAGCTAGCCCTTATTTGCTTCTTGAAATGCATTTTGTTGATCTCCAAATACAAATGAAACACAGATAACTCAAAAAGAAGCTTCACCTAGTGAACGCAGAGTTTGTGTGAACTGCCTATATAATTCCATAAGTCCATCCCAAGTTCCATCACCTTTAAAGGTAGTTAAAAGCTCGAACTTTTCGGTTACTTAAAAGATCAAAGCCATACCAATATACCATAAGTCTCGACATGTACTGCATCTCATTGGGAGGAGACGATTGCACGATCGCTCTGTTCACATGTTGTTCAATGAGACAACATAAATAAATTATTGAAGGGTACGTAGTAGTATTATTTAAGCAAGTGGAAACGTACAATCGCTTTAAATTATTGCATGACCAATGCTCACATGGTTACCGATTGAGCAGGATAGAAAAAGGACAGCTTTTTACTGTAAGAAAATTTTAAAGGAACATTATTCTTCTTTTCACAGTACAAATAATTGGTGTCAAAAACAAAAAAACAAAAACATGATAATATACGTTTTCAACTTGCTTCTCTTAATAATGATTTTAACAAAAGTCTACTCTTCCCCAAACCTTACCCGGAAACCCATTTCATCACTCACACCTCACTATTTCGTCTGAGAGCCCTTGCTTGGTTTACAAGTTACTGAGAGTAGGGATGGAGTTTTTATTGGTTTTGGTTAGGATTACATGGTCAGCGACGGTGCTTCGACCTGGAAATTTTTGGAACTTGGTCAAAGATTTGCTATGATCGGGATTTCGAATTGTATTAACAAATCGATTACACATAAAGAATACGGATAAGTATCATTGAACTTAGATCTTAACTAGGCGTGTGTTAAAAAAAACCTAGCCTTCAACTCTATTTCTATAACACTCCCGTCACTGGACGGTTACCCATTCCCCTTCAATATCGTCTTTAAACCAAAACATCTTAATCGTCCGGTGACGGGAGTGTAAACATCAGTGGCGACACTTAGCTTGCAAGTGGTACCTTAAATCTTGCTCCAAACTTTATATTTGGTGTAAAACCATGTCCATTAGTGTTCAATAACTTACATGACTCGATCCTTGGTGTGATGGTACCTGCTCGAAGTGAGCTTTTGCTTTGCCATTAAACTAAAGTCACTTCACATAGTAAATCTTTTTTATATACAAAGTATTCTTTCAATTTTAATATCTTATCATTTTATACCTAAACAAAATTATATAATGAAATTTTTATACTAATGATGGTGTTTAAATGAATATGTTTAAATCATTGTATCTTTTATTTATATTTTATAATGAAATTTTATTTTTGAAAATATCGTAACTTTATTAGATATGTATATTTAAAATAAATAAAGTGGGTTGAATTTGTAAATTAGAGAACTATAGTAAATGGTAAAATAAAATATTAACAAAAATATTCAAATTATTATTTTTTAAGTGACATAGAGCCAAATTATTGGGACAAACTTTTGCTCTATTTTTAGAGCAAAAAGTAAAGCAAACCATTGGATATATGGTTTTACACTATCTATTTCACTAATAGACAGCTGTCTAACATCATCATTATACAATGTCGGTTATGAGAAGGTAAAAAATCAAATTATTGTTGGGAGCATAGTCAAGCTTTAAAGATATGGCTTTGAGTTTGCTTTCGTGTGGCTATCAATGAATCATTTTGGTATTGCTAAAAAAAAATAATTGTATTCCTCTCTTAACGGAAACAATGGAAGATGTGACCGTGATTTCTTCGAGCATTGTTAAACCTAGAAAAATTAGCCATTCGGGTCAGGCAAAGATCCATCTTACTCCATCTGATCTTAGCCATCTCTATCTCGATTACCCTCAAAGAGGTCTCCTCTTCCCTAAACCCGACCCGCAAACCCGTTTCATCTCTCGGTTAAAGTCCTCTCTGTCTACTACTCTAGAGACTTACTTCCCCTTCGCTGGTCGTCTTGTCAAAGTGAACAACCATGAATATGATACGGTGTCGTTATATATAGACTGTGACAATGGCCGTGGTGCCAAATTTGTTCATGCCATAGCGGATTCTGTCTCAGTAAGTGATATCCTTCAACCTCGAGGCGCTGTTCCTGACTTTTTCAGGCTTTTCTTCCCTACGAACGGTGTTAGAAGCATAGACGGCATCTCGGAGCCCTTGCTTGCTTTACAAGTCACTGAGATAAAAGATGGAATCGTTATTAGTTTCGGTTACAACCACTTGGTTGCTGATGGTTCTTCGATGTGGGAATTTATCCACACCTGGTCAAAGATTTGCTTGAATGGTGGTGAATGGGAGAATCATCAGCAGCCTCTTGTCCTCAGAGGATGGCTCCCCGACAACATGGATTGCCCTATCCATATTCCGGCTACAGAGATAGAGATAGAGAGGGTGAAAAATTGTGAAGTTTCGACTAAAGAAAGAGTTTTTCACTTCAAAAGAGAGAAAATTTTAGATCTCAAAGCTAAAGCTAACGGTGAAATAGGCTCAAGTGACATAAAAATATCATCGCTTCAAGCGGTTTTGGCACATCTATGGCGAGAAATCGTTCGATGCAGTGGTCTAAACCGAGAAGAAGAGTGTCATTGTGGTTTAACAGCGGATTTTAGGCAGAGGCTAAACCCTCCACTTGAGGAAAAGTGTTTCGGGAATGTAATCAATTTCAGGATAGCTACAGCCACCGTGGGAGATCTGGTCGATCGTGGACTGGGATGGACTACTTTGCAGCTAAATAAAACTGTGAGGTCACAAACGAATGAAAACTTTATAGCTTTTGCAGAGGATTGGGTTAGAAATGGTAAGGTCGAAAGAATTGATGTTAGAAGTAGAATGGGTGATCATTTATTTGTTGTCAATAGCTCTCCTTGGTTCCAAGTATATGATAATGATTTTGGTTTCGGTAAACCAATCGCCGTTCGAGCTGGACCGACAAATGGTATTGGTGGCAAACTTGTTGTTTTTCGAGGGGTCGAAGAAGGAAGTATCGATGTTCATGTGATATTGACCTTATCCTTATGGTCTGATGATCTAGTGAACTTATTGGATGATGTTGAATCTATGGAAAATGTAACAATTACATGATGTGCTTGTGAATTTATTGGATATATACTTAAGATTTATTATTTAAAAGTCTTTCTTTGCGCTTCCCTTATGTATCCAACATTTTTAATCTTTAAACTGATTATGGTACTACGAGAGAAGTTTGTTTTACTTGAAGCAAAGTAAGTAAGCTGTCGTGTGGACACGATCCTTTGTCAAGGTTCTTTACTCCAACTCTTAAACACACCAATATGCTTCTTTTTTTCCTTTTTAACTTTTAAGTACACTTTTTGATGGATGGATTTTGATAAGATCTATAGTACCGTACAATCTATTGAAATAAAGAATTCAATAATCAAAAACCGTTTTCGAACATGAATACAAAATTAGAATATTTATTTTATAAGAAGTTTTTTTTTTCAATCAAAATAGGATTTTATTTATAAATTCATAGAGTTAAGATATATTTGTTCATATAAGCCAAAGAGGCGGGTGAATCTTTTAAGGAGTTAGTCACTGAATTTTGCATGTCTCGAAAATCTGAAGTTTTTGTCCAATTTCTGTAGAAGTTTATAACTTGTTTTCATTTTTTTTACAGCACACAAAAAAAGAAAGAAAAATTCGCCAAATTATATTAATATCAAAAAGTTTTTACAAAATATAAAAGCAATCCAATATAATCGTTATACACAAATACAAATACATATAATCTTACATGCAACAGATAAAATATGTTAAATCCCTCTTTCACATATTTTTTATTAACTATCAATTTGTTGCTAAAATTCCAAAATGTCATTGATAATCGCCGATGATCAGCATCCAACATCTAACACTAAGATCACGTCTTTGAAGCCATCTAATAATTAGTACTAGTCTTTTGATTGTTATTTGGATTCGAATTGCTAAAGCTTTGTTATCCCTTTTCGATTTGAGTTGGTTTTCTCAATTGATAACCTATTATATTATTGATTGGAATTTCTTAAACATAAATAAAGCAGGCTTATTGAAATCTTATATATTGATTGGATTTGAAATCTCTACATTTGTAAAACAGAAGTACAAATATCAAAACGACCCTTAGTTTTCTTAGCTTTTTACAATTTGTGCCACTAAAAAAACAGTCTCCTACAAAGGCACCTTGAAGAACAGAGTCACTTGAAGATCCTCTTTCTAGTTTCTTGCCCCACAACCGATGTCTTACTCCAGGCCATCTGACATGGATCTGCAAGGTATGTTCGTCTCCTTCTCCAGAATATAAACGCTTAGGCTTTTGGTTCGATGGAGTTTGATTTACAAATTAGGTTCTAGATTCGACAAGAGCTTGTGTGTTTCAGAGAATCTCTCTGTTCCAGTCTCTTAATTTCTATATAGTGATCGTTTGTTTAGTTGCTTCCAGATTAATAGATGTAATTTCTATACAGTGATCGTTTGTTTGCTTCCAGATTAATAGATGTGCTAATATCATTCATTTTCTGATATTTCTTTTTGTTTATTATACCGTTATTTGTTAAAGATAAACACATTTTTTTTGAATAAATGAAGTTAATCTCTTAAATATTTTATTTTCAGGGAATTTCGCTTTCAATTTCCTATGGGACGTTGGAAGCACACAAGTTGCAGATTCTAGAAAAGTTATGAAGGCACTTTATAACATTCAACAATCTGTGCGAACCGTGTACGGTACTATCTGAGTGAACACAATGCGGAAGTTGGAAATTAGAACCTTCCTTTTATATATATGAGCCATAATATAGAAAACTCATAGACAAAACTAATACAGTCAATTCTCAATATCTAAATATCAAAAAGAGGAAAGGTAAATTGAGTTGTAGATATGTTTAGTTTCATAAGAAATGTTGAAAGACATCTCTCAAATATTTGTAATTAAGAATATTAGACTTTATCTATTTTTACTATTAGTGTGCTTATAAGAAATGAATTTTTAAGGTGAAGTGATCTTGGTCTAGTGGCAAGTCCACAGTACGTAGACAGACACCATCACACCAGGGATCGAGTCCCCGACCCTACAATTTGTAGGAATTAGGCTAATGGGTCGGCCAGTTGTGGCCCAAATATTGACAAAAAAAAAAAAAATGAATTTTTAAGGTTGAGTTTAAACCTTACTCTTCCATAGATTTTTTTCGTTTCTCAGGAATATTCTAACAAAAAATTTGTTGTATTCTTTAGCAAACATAAACAATGGCCATCGAGAAGTTTTCATCTTTTTTTTTTTTTTTACTTTCGTTGATAGTATTTGCTCTCTTCCTTCCATCCATAATTTCAGGTAACACCTATATTTATTTAGAATTTAATTGTTTTAAATGCAAATATTTTTGTTTATTTGTCTATGATATCATGGTAAGAAACTTAGAAGATTTTTTTCTGAAACAATCTGGACATTTTTACCGGCAATATACACAAAATAAAATAGATTAGTCTTATATTTAAAGAAAATCATAATATTTAGAAATTAGGAGTAAACTGGATTTTGGTGTGTGAATGTAAATACACGTTAAAAATGCTTTTATTATGAGACGTTCTTCTGATTTTCAAATGAGATAAGTTACTTCAATGTGAACGGTGATATTTTTTTAAGTTAATAAAAACAAATCCTTGTAAATTTTGGGTAAAAAAAGCAAAACACCGTTAACTCCAATATGACGGAAGGTCATTTATGTGTTAATTAAAAGGTGGCAATTTAAATCGGAAAAATATGTTAACAATTAAAAAGATTATTTTGGCTATCGCTTAGAGTTTAGCTTTTAAGTATATAAAATTACCACGAGTAGCAGTACAAATTTATGAAACAATTAATTGATCAATTTTGTACTTATAGTCCTTTTAATGTCTTTGTTTATGCAGTCAAAGTCATACCATGTATACCAGGATCAAAATGTACAAACGATATGACATGCAATGAACTCTGCAGACTCAAAGGATTCAACAAAGGAGGCTTTTGTCAACGCTATGTTGGCAAAAAGACCGGCACTTGTTGCTGTCATCCTGGTTTTGAATCTCAAGATCAGTCTTCCATATCCGATGATACCAATGTCTCTCATTACTAATTAATTTTTCATTTTATATGTATTCTTCATTATCAGAATAAATAACGTATATTTAATTTAAATGGATTTATATATTCTCTTATATCAATTACGTAAAACTACTCCTGTTAGACAATCTTTTTTTTTTTTTGTCAACATTTGGGCCACAACTGGCCGGCCCATTAGCCTAATTCCTACAAATTGTAGGATCGGGGGCTCGATCCCTGGTGTGATGGTGTCTGTCTTCTGTGAATTTGCCACTAGACCAAGATCACTTCACTCCTGTTAGACAATCTACATTACATAATTTTTTTTTGATAATTACGTAACAAATTGTTACATAATTATCTCACACTTTTCATTCTTGTTTTACTATAAAGAGTCGAGTTTAACATTGGTATTTTTCACATAGTTCGTCATTCTCGTTCTCACTTTCACTATCAGCAAGAACTCAACAAGGTTGTTTATGTTCAACTAACTGGACTGAGTTCAAGGATATGCTATGTGAATTTTATAAAAAAAAAACATGATTTATTTGATTAATTGCTTGTTACTTTCATCATATAGAAAACAAATATAATTTTACATGTATTATTGTTCAAATCTTTTTAAATCCTATTTATCTTTTTAAGGTAACAATTAATCTTACATTAATAAAATATCAAGCGAGATAGATTCTAATTTATAAATATTTTGTCTACAACATGTAGTATGCGGCCTTGAACCCATATGACAACACCAAATTATTCTGACTTATTGATAGAAGTATTAATTAACTCTTTAGTATCTCTAATAGGATTATCAATCAAAAATTTATATCAAACTGAGGGTCTACGAGAGGGTGTTCAATTATCGCCATATTGTATGTCCATTTTATGTATTGAAGTGCTAACTGCTAATTATGCCACTATATGATGTTTAAGAAATTAAGGTTTATAATATAAACCACCAAGTAAGACTTAAAATATATAAAAAAATAAATTTTATATCACGAAATCTGCTAAAATTAGTGTATTTTAATATATTTATTTATTTATATATATATCACAAAGTAAGTTAAAATTAAATCTTTGACCAATTAGATGTATTGACTAAAAAATCCAATAAGAGTAAAAACAAATATTGTATTTTAGGACATCCATTATAATAACTTTGAATAGATCATATGATATTAATTTATGTACCTATTATGATCTTAGAATGTTTGACCAAGATTACGGTCTAAATGACCAATTAGAATTAAGAAAAGAGAAGAATCTACACATCATGAAAAACTGTAAATAGGATGAATGATGTCGTTGATAAGTGAAGCAACATGGCTTGCTCCGAATACCTTGTGGACCACTTCGTAGCTTTCTTTGTGTGTTCGTTGGGAAGTACGTAAGGCGCAAACACACAGTCTTATGTGCACTTTCTCCTCACGTACGTACTTGCACGCCGCACATGGTGGCGTTATAATGTTGTACATTTTGACGACAATATATATATAGTATTTTTAATTAAAATATTCGAGTGATCTCATTATAACCGTTTCCGACTTTCCCTAAACATACTAGGAAATATCCACTCATAATACGCCGAAATATCGCACATCCAAAAACAAAACAAAAAGCAAAAAAGATTTGCGATGATATGCGCGACCGCGACGGACAGTCTTTGAAAATTTCCATATATATTTGTGTGTATATATCTACGTACGTCGCCAACTTCTCTTCAAGTATATATATAGGGTTTGAATGGTATACCACTTATTCACGTTTTCACGTTTTCAAAACGTGATTCCGCTATTTTTTACCATTCAACATATTCATCAAGTTTTCACGTTTTCACGATTTCACGTTTTTTGAAAAAGTGATTCCGTTATATAGCACTAGCGTGTTAAAAATATAGGGCCTGACTGGTATGTCAGAAAAATAGCGGAATAACGGAATAGCTGAATAATT
Organism: Erysimum cheiranthoides; assembly: GCA_011420285.2. Lineage (NCBI taxonomy): Eukaryota > Viridiplantae > Streptophyta > Magnoliopsida > Brassicales > Brassicaceae > Erysimum > Erysimum cheiranthoides. The sequence goes on from CM022177.2 coordinate 9,478,113, forward strand.
GTTAGCGGGATGAACTGAACGAGAGAAAGTTTTGTAGATTAATTCTAAAACGCTAAAAAGCTAGTTTTAGTAGATTAATCACGTTTTGTTTTTTCTAGTTATATTTTTAACACGCTAGTGCTATATAGCGGAATCACTTTTTCAAAAAACGTGAAATCGTGAAAACGTGAAAACTTGATGAATATGATGAATGATAAAAAATAGCGGAATCACGTTTTGAAAACGTGAAAACGTGAATAAGTGGTATACCATTCAAACCCATAACTAGAAAAAACAAAACGTGATTAATCTACTAAAACTAGCTTTTTAGCGTTTTAGAATTAATCTACAAAACTTTCTCTCGTTCAGTTCATTCCGCTAACAATTATTCAGCTATTCCGTTATTCCGCTATTTTTCTGACATACCAGTCAGGCCCATAGTATTCATCATCTTCTTTAATTTGTGTCATCATCATAAACTTGTTGTGCTTTGTTTTCTTCATATTTTCCCTATCAAAAGTTCCCACCGTCTCCGGTCTCGTGGTTAGTTAATTTCTTATCTTTTTTTTTTTTTGTTTTTTGGTTCCTTGGTCTAACAATGACTTTTAAAATTTTGTACGTTATTAATTGATATGTGGTTGAGAAAAAAAAATACTATTATGGAAAATCAATTTTATATTATGAAATCTGCTAAAATTAGTGTATTTTGATATATTTATTAATTTCAATATATCACAAAAGTAAGTTAAAATTAAGTAAACAATTATATTTTTGACCAAAATTTATTGACTAAATAATCACATAAGAGTATAAACAAATCTCTTATTTTAGGAAACCCATTATAATGGCTTTGAATGGATGATATGGTGTTAATTTATGTACTTATTATCTATTATCTTAGAATGTTTGACCAAAATTAGGGTCTAAATGACCAATTAGAATTAAGAAAAGAAAAGAATCTACACACAATGAAAACCTGTAAAGACCATGGTCCATGATAAAAGATGTTTGAAACTTTGAATGGGTGACAATGACATGAAGTTAAATGTTTTGTGTTCTTTTAGGAAAAGCTAAAAATTTTAAAGTAAATATTGTATATATTTATATTTCCTAGATGAGAATACAAAAATGTAAGAATTGTGCTAAGAATATATTTTAATCTTGAAAGTTAAAATTGTATGTTAAGAGAATAGCTTTAAATATAGCTAGATTTCAAAAGTTCATTAAAGTGCATTATATATTTTTTAAATTTGGTTACTAATGTATGAATCAAATATATTTGGGAAGTTTTACCAAAAAAAATAAATTTATATTGGGGAAGTCTATAATAGGTATAATTGGTTTGATTTTTAAAATTAAAAGCAAATTCTCGAATTTCGTAAATTATGTTATAAATATGTCAAACTCTGTAAAAATTATTGAAAATTTTCTATTGAAAAAGACAACGACGTGTTATCAAACTGTGTAAGATACTAGGTGTTTTAATTTATCTAGATATCTATTCCTACAATCAATGTTTTACTTAAACATGGAACTTCTCTTAACGTAGATTTTGAACCTCACTTTTCTATAATTTTTTTGTCTTTAAATCTCATGAAATTGATTAAATTCTAACATATATTTATTGCATCCTCAGCAACACAACTAATGGAAACCAAGAAGTTGTTGATGGTGTTTGCTCTCGTCCTTCTACCCATGATTACAGGTAATTTATTAAATCTCTTTTTTTGTTGGTTAAATTATCTTGGATGCATTTTCATAACATGTCATAATATTATGTTGACTGTTTTTTTTAATAAATAATCTATAAAATTAGAGGTAAAATAATATTCTAGTTGAGATATTCTATACTTGAAGTTAATGTATTTTAATATAAAAATATTTTATTTTTGAAAAATTTATCAGTTTTTTCTCATTAATAGTAGTTGAGATATTCTATACTTGAAGTTAATGTATTTTAATATAAAAATATTTTATTTTTGAAAAATTTATCAGTTTTTTCTCATTAATAGTAGTTGAGATATTCCAGTGTGATCATTTACATTTTTTTGAAGTTAATAAAATGTATCATTTTATTTATGATCAGCAAGAGTCTTGTTAATGTGCTGTTTGTTGATGAACTATAAACAGAACAAGCAAGAGAATGTTATCTGCAACCATCATGTAAAAACACTATGACGTGCAATGAGTTTTGTAGATTTAAAGGATACAGATTAGGTGGGTTTTGTGAACACTATGGCCCAAAGATGCCCGGCCATTGTTGCTGCTATGTTGGTTCCGTCGAATCTAAAGAGTCTTTCATATCTGGTGATACCAATATATTCATTACTAACTAATCCATCATTTTATATGTATTCTCTATTGTCAGAATTTTAAATTATGTTTCTATATGGATTATATATTCTCTTATAATAGTTACATAATTGGTTAAGGAATAAAGTCCACTTATAAACAATCTACATTACTTGATTTCACACTTTTCCTTCTTTTGAAAAAAGTATAAAGAGTGGAGTATAACATTTGCAGTTTTTACATGGTTTCTTAATTTTCTTAAATTGTCTTCAAAGTGAGGCTTGAGCTCATGCATAAATCAAGGAAAATAAAAAGAAATTTCGGTTTTTTCAATATCAAATAGACAAATCACCAAAACCTATCTAAACGTTGGTCGAATATGATGTCGTTTCGACAAATTGAGTCTTCAGTTTTTTTCTTGTAAATTACTGGTTTGGTGATGTTGATAATTCTTATATATATGTTCAATTTAATTTATTCTTTGTATCTCATTAATTCCAGAGAAAATTTTTGTGAGCTACTTCTAAATGATAGAGATATTCTATGTGAACTATCGACAAGAACTCAACAAGATTGTTTATGTTCAACATATTGGACTTGAGTTCGAGGATACGCTATGTGAATTTTATATTAAAAAGTTGATTTATTTGATTAATTGCTTTGTTACTTTCAATATATAGAGAAAAATATAGTTTTGTATATATTTTTTTTTTTCAAATCTTTCTAAATCCTATTTATCCTTTTTAGGTAATAATTAATCTTATATTAATAAAATATCATATACATATTTTGTCTACAACATGTAATATGCGGCTTTGAACCCATATGACTACATCAGTTTATTCTGACTTATCACCGATTCACCCATATGACTTCATCAATTTATTCTGAATTTTTTTTTTTTTTTGATAACCGAGTGTCCGTGAGCCCAAGAGCCCACGACTAGCCCAGCGGGCCCTTAAGCCCAGTACGAATATCCCTTAAATCACCAGGCCGAAGCCCAGGAGGAGCATGTGTCGCAACTACCGGATCTCGATCGCTACCCCAACTCCGCAGGTAAATTAGGTAGTGGCCAAGACTCGAACCCGGGTGGCGGGCAGTACAGCTGTACCTCCTTTACCACCAAGCTACGAGCTTTATTCTGAATTATAGATATAAATATTAATTAACTCTTTAATATCATTAACTCTTTAATATCTCTAATAGGATTATCAATCAAAAAGTTACATCAAATCGCAAAAAGGTCTACGAGAGGGTGATCCATTATCACCATATTGTATGTTCATGGAAGTGCTAACCGCTAATGCTACCATATGGTGTTTAAGAAAGTTTGATAAGATAAACCACTAAATAAGACTTAAAACATATCGTATTATGGAAAATCAATTTTATATTATGAAGTCTGCTAAAATTAGAGTATTTTAATATAATTATTTATTTATATATCGCAAAAGTAAGTTAAAATTAAGTAAATAATTAATTCTTTGACCAAGAATTATTGACTAAATAATCACATAAGAGTGAAAAAACTCTTATTTTAGGAATTCCATTCTAATAAACTTTGACTAGATGATATGATGTTAATTTATGTACCTATTATGATCTTAGAATGTTTGACCAAGATTACAGTCTAAATGACCAATTAGAATTAAGAAAAGAAAAGAATCTACACACAATGGAAAACTGTAAATACCATGGTCCATCATAAAAGATGTTTGAATAGGTGACATGATGTTAAATGTCTTGTTTTCTCTTAGTTAAAGCCAAAAAGTTTAAATATATTTTATATATTTATATATTGCCTAGATGAGGATACACAAATTGTAAGAAATGTGCTAAGAAAATATCTTAATCTTAAAAGTTAAAAATGTATGTTATACTTAAACATGGAACTTCTCTTAACGTAGATTTTGAACCTCACTTTTTTTTTTTTTTTTGGTCTTTAATTCTCATGAAATGATTATATTCTAACATATATTTATTGCATCCTCAGCAACACAACTAATGGAAACCAAGAAGTCTTCATCTCTTGTATTGTTGATGGTGTTTGCTCTCGTCTTTCTACCCATGATTACAGGTAATTCAAGAAAATTGTCTCTTTTTTTTTTTTTTGTTGGTTAAATTGTCTTGGATGCAAACATTTATCCTTTTCTTGTCTATAATATCACGACAAAGGATTCAAACTGAGATTTTTCTTTTAAAGAAATGGGATTTTTTTTACAGGATTCAAACTGAGATTTGTTTGTATTTTCATAACATGTCATAATATCATGTCGAGAGTTTTTTTATAAATAATATATAAAATTAGATGTAATTTAATATTCTGGTTGAGATATTCTATAGTTAAAATTAATGTAATTTAATTAAAAAATATTTTATTTTTGAAAAATTTATCATTTTTTCTCATTAATAGTTGAGATATTCCAATGTGACCAGTTACATTTTGTAAAGTTAATAAAATGCATGTATCATTTTATTTATGTTTTTGTTGATGAACTAAACAGGACAACCAAGCGAATGTTATGTGCGACCATCGTGTAACGACACAGTGTACACAGGGACGTGCAATGACTTTTGCGGATTGAAAGGATACAAATCAGGAGGGTATTGTGCACGCTATGGCTATTGTTGCTGCTATGTTAGTTCCGTCGAATCTCAAGAGTCTTCCATATCCAGTGGTACCAATGTACTCATTACTAACTAATCCATCATTTTATATGTATTCTCTATTATCATAATAATGAACATTATTCAAATATGTTTCTATATGGATTATATATTCTCTTATCCCAATTACACAACTGGTTAAAGGAAAAAAGTCCATTTATAAACAATCTACATTACTTTATCCGTTTTGTTTTACCCCTGTCCAAGACTTAATAATTTCACACTTGTCCTTCTTTTTAAAACAAAAGTATATATAAAGTGGAGTGTTCGTTAACATTGACAGTCTTTACTAATTTTTTAAAATCGTCGTCTAAGTGAATCTTGAGCTCATGCGTAAATCAGTGGAAATAAAAAAAAAAAGAAATTTCTATATTTTTCAATATCAAATAGATCACAAATCACCAAAACCTATCTAAAGGTTTGTGATGTCGTTTTGACAAATCGAGTTTTCGGTTTTCTCTGTGAATAAAGCCAGAGTTCGAATTTAGTTAAGGACTAGCTGCAAAAGTTGAAGAAGACGATCGAAAAAGCTTTTTAAGTTGTGATTTTTTTTTTTTTTTGGTAGGATTTAAGTTGTGAAATTTTATCACGTTATTTTTTCACTAAGGCCCCGAATGGAAATGTAATCTTGGTGTGATTGAGATTTAAGTATGTATGATAGCGTTGTGGCTTGTGTTAGCATAGTTAATACTCTTTTTGACTTGTCTTTTGGTGTCTTTCAATACATTGAATAGTTACTTTCACCTTATAGAATAAAGTATAGATTTCGGATAAATTATTTTCAAATGTTCTAGATCCTGTTCATCTTTTTTTTGTTAAATAAATGATCTCATATTATTAAAAACGTAAAGCGGGATTGGTTTATATATATTGTCCATATGTGGGTTTGATTTCGTATGCTACCATGGGGTGTTTGAGCAAGATAAACTACCAAATAAGACTTAAAAGTCACTTATTACGGGAAATCAATTATATATTATGTAAGATCTTCTCAAATTAGAGTATTTTAATTTATTTTTAAATCTACCACAAAAGAAAATTAATATTAAGTAAACAATCAAGTATTTGCCCAAGATTTATTGTCTAAATAATCAAATAAGAAAAAGAAAACAGATCGATCTCATATTATGGAGAATCCATTATATATTATTGGAGATCCATTAAACTAAATTTGAAGAGATGATATGATGTCAAAAAAAAAAAAAAAAAAAAAAGATCTTGAAATGTAGGTGAAACAAGTGTTTGACCAAGATCACTGTCTAAATGACCAATTTAAACTAATAAGAAAATAATCTACACACAATGGAAAACTCCATTACCAAGATCCATCATAAAAGATTTTGAATGGGTAGCATGGTGTTAACTTTTTTGTTGTTTTTTACTTAAAGCCAGAAAAACTAATAAATATCATACATTTATATTTTCTAATCAGAACATAAAAATGTAAGTAATATGCTAAGAATATATTTTCATCTTAAAATGTATGTTAAGAGAATAGCCTTAGATCTAACTAGCTTTGTCAGGTTAATTATAGTACATTGTGAATATGGTTACTAATGTATGAATCAAATATATTTGGGAAGGTTTACCAAAAAAAAGAAAGAAATTTGGAAATCTATAATAGATATCAATGGTTTGATTTTTAAAAAGCAAAGTTTTTAATTTCCTAAATTAGGTTATAAACCTTTATAAATTTGGAAGAAGTACTGAAAATTTTCTATTGAAAAAAGAAAACAATTTGTTATCAAATAGTGTAAAACACAATTTCAAGATCAACATCACTTAAAAATGTTTGTAAGATACTACCTCTTTTTTTTTTGTGCAACAAGATACTACCTTTTATTTATATAATACTAGGTTGTATCCCACGCGTTGCGTGGGTTTAAGTTTAATGCAATGAATTATTTAATATTTTATAATTAAATATATATCAAAATATGTTTAGCTAGTTTTAAAATAAATTGATTGTTTTAATTTTACATTTTAGATATTTCTTATTTATTTTGAATTATTCATTTGCAGAAGTTATATATTGTCAAAGACTCTTTAATATTGTCCAAGACATTTTTATACTGTCCAAGACTTTTTAAAAAAATTTCTCCAAGACTTTTTACGTCCCTAAGAAGGTACAAAGAACTCTTTGTTTTTTTCTCCTCTTTTGATTTAGTCAAAGCTAAAAAAAATCTTAACAAATTCCTAATTTTTCAATTTCTATGGAAGTGAGAGAAATCTAATCTTAAATTCAAAATTAGTTTAATTATGGAGAAATTAGGAAAAAAGGGTTTTATAATTCGCAGCAAATGATTTAATTGAGGTAGAATTGAAGTAAGATTTTAGGGTCTTTAACACATAAAGCTAAATTTGGTTAAAGTCTGCTAATTTCTACCACCATTAATCTTTGTTTCTCTTTTCAATTTGATACACAGGTCAAACTCGCCGGTGGCCGTAGCTATTTATAAACTAAAAGCAGATGGGCTTATTAAATGTTTAATCTCACGGATAGGTTCGTTTTTATACGCCTACTACATTGTTCTTTGTATCTCGAAATCCTGATTCATTTTTTATAATTGATGTCTTACTTTGTTCACAGCATGTACCATTTTTGTGAAGGGGATTGCTAACTAAAGGCCTGAAAATACATCAAAGAAGAAAGGTGAATAATTCAGAGGAAATTGACGACTTCGTTATGGTCTACTTGAAGAAGGAGAGCTTAAGTGCTGCTGCTAAAGACCTTGAAGACCACCTTCACCAAAATCAGAGACCCGCAACAATGGTGGTAGCTTCAGTTCTATCGATTATCATAACGATCCTGACCTCACCAAGGCTGTTCTGAGCATCTGCAAGACTGCAAGTCTCTTCTCGCCTGTGGTGTAGCTGATGGGCGGGATGGGCGGGTTTTTAAAATTTTAAGAATATTTGAATTTAATAAATAGTTAAAGAAATAACAAAAAATAATTTTAGAACAGAACTAAATTTTGACGACTAAAAAAAAAGAACAGAACTAAATGTGAATTCTTAATTTCTCAAAAAATTATATTCAAAAATTTTTCATTAACAATATAATTTTATAGTTTTTTTCAGAATATTGATTTTGTAAATTTTTTTATTTTCCCACAATAAATCGAATATTACTTAATTTGAAGATTGATATATTTAGTCATTTGATCCATAAAATTAAATGGATTTTTTTTTTTTATAATGTTTAAATCCAACTCAAATTCCACCACCGCCTCCACCATCATCTCTGCCTCCACCTCCACTTTTGTTTATGCCTTCACTGCCACATTTGCCTCCGTTTTCGCATTCGTCTCTGCCTCCACGTCCACCTCCGCCTCCATCTCAACTTCCACTTCTGTCTTCGTTTCTGCCTCCGGCTCCATCTATGCATCCAGGTCTGACTCCACGTCGACATTCGCCTCCACCTCCATCGCTGTCTCCACCTCCACTTCCACCTCTGCCTCGACCTCCACTTTCGTTTCTTCCTCCATTGCCACCTCTGCCTCAAACTTCGCCTTCGTTTATGCCTCCAAATCCACCTTCGTGTCCACCTCCATCTCTGCCTACACGTCCACCTCCACCTTCATTTCTGCCTCCATTGCCACCACTCCCTCCGCCACCATCTTCGTTTCAGCCTCCAAATCTACCTCTGTCTCCATCTCAACCTCCACATCCACCTTCGCCTCCACCTCCGCCTCCATCTTTGCCTCCACCTCTCCCTTCGTTTCTGCCTCTAGTGTTACCTCTACCTCCGCCTCTGCCTTCATCTCTGCATTCACGTCTGCCTCCACGTCCACTTCCGCCTTCACCTCCACCTCCGCCTTATCGATAAATTGACACATATCACGATCTTGATTATAGCAATGGTCACATATCTTCATAAAAATGTTTAAAAAATAGTCAAACAATTGAAGAGGTTTAAAAAACATTTATAAAATAGAAAATCTAGAGAAAAAAGTATAAGAAAATAATAGAAATAGACAAAGCAACATAACATTCAAGAAAGTACATTCTCTCTAAGCATAGCTTCGCTTTGAAGGTGGCAAATCATATGGGTAATTTCTTGAAGCTTTTCTGAAGATGTCGATATCTGCTTATGTTCTTGTGATTCATCTGAAAACATGTATGTGTGTCTCTTGTCTTCTAGCTCTTTCTTAAGCTTTTTTGCTTTCCCTACGTAAAGGATCCTACCATCACTTTTACAAAAAAAAAACCATTAAAATTTGACACGGAGAACTCCTCTCCTCAATCCTCATATAAACAGTACCATTATGGTGGTATTATATGATAGAAGGCTGAGAAAAGATGACACCACTAGTGTTAAACCTTACCAATTAAAAGGTATTCAATAAAAGGTATAAGAAAAGATGCTCAGAGAGAAGTGATCAACAGCGCAGCCACGAGTGTTATGCCCAGGACAGAGGAGAACTTGAGGAGAACTTGCCGGACAAGAACAGTGAACTGATCAGCACGATGGCTTAGTTCTCTCATTTGTTGAAGCCTTTTCACAAGAATCTTCTTATCTTCCTAGATGGGAGGATTGAGTAAATGACATATTCTATAAAAAAAATCTGTCACCAATAGATAAGAGTAAATGCTTACCTTATACAACCAAAACAATGCATAGAATGAAATGAAACATGCAGAGGCAAGATAAATGCACCCACAACCTAGAAAATATATACATATATCAAGAAACACCACTCTAAGAGATGGTGGTGGACACAGTTACCAAGAAGCATATTCAAAAGTATGTGTATTTTTATTAGTAAAGATGAAAAATCTTGGGATTATGAGTTTGAATCCCAACAATATCTTCAGATAACTTCAAATCAATAGGTCAAGTGAACCTAACATAATAATTTTATAAGCATTACGTATTACTTAAAATATGAAGATAGTGAAATGTGTGTCTTGCTATTTATAGGAAAATATGTGTTTTGTATGTTACAAAATATAATCATAACTCTTAATGGTTTAAAAGGTTTTTAATGGCCAAGTAATTAATATTGTAACGCCTCAACTCATTAAAACTCACTTATTTCACCATAATTTTAAAATAAAATATTAACAAAAATTACTACAATATCTAATATATACTTAATTTATTCTAATATTTTTTTAGTATAATAGTTAGATTTTTATGTTTTAACTTTAAATATTTATAATATAATAGATTGATATTTTGGTGTAAAAGGCTTACTTGGATTATGTTTTTGACCATACATCATGTGGTAACATTCACATAATGAGAGAGAAAGTAAAACGGCAAAGTTCAATTAAATTTTTAATTATTACAAAATTATTTACACTTGGTATTAAAGTTAGACTATTGACATATCACAATTATTATGGAAAAATAATTAGGTATAGTAAATAACATGGGAGTTACAAAATTTGACATAAATTGTGATTAGATCTAAGAAAGTTACAACCATGATTATATGAGAGTTATAACATTTATTGAATTAATATGATAGAAATTAACATTTCAATAACCTTTCACTATGACTTTAATTTCTCTTCTTTTTGATCTAACCTTTGTCTCTCTTGTTGTAGATACATGACGTTATCACCAAACTGGCATGATGGTCACTTTTCTGGTCCCATTGTAGCTGATTACGCTCCTCTTCACTTTACTTATCATTAGCTGTTAGAAAATCGGTTCGTTAAAAATTGCAAAAGAAGAACCAGAAATAGAGAAGACGAACATGTATAACTATAAGAGAGGACATGTCAAATCAAGAGGGTGGAGGAAAAAATTGCATGGAGAACAACAAAGGAAGAACAACGGTGTTGCGCAGAGATGGCGTGTATGGCTACGAAGGAATGCTACGGTTTAGGACACGTAATAGGAAGCAGCGAAGAAGAGTAGAAGACAACCCCTTTTTTCACCTGTAGTTTTTTTTTTTTTTTTTTTATCTTTCTTTTTTATGGACTTGTTAGTGATGTAATAAAATTATAAGATTTAATACATTTTTCTTAATGAATGCTTTTTATGTTTTAATAATAAAAATTACAAACAAATATCTTTAGTGATAATGTTTGTGGGAAGTTTGGTTATTGGAAAGGTTAAAGATACAAAGAGGGAACCTCACTTATCACTAACCAGGGAATTTTGTGTCGGGAATCTTGGTCTCCTCTGTTGATCTCCATCGCCAAAAGAGTCTATTGAAACCTTTTTCGGTTTGTCATGCTTTTTGTGCTTCTCGTGACCTCTCATGATCACTACCTAAGCTCACACTTCTGAAACAAAAAAAAAGTATATATTAAACAAAAACGAAGAGTAAATTGTTCTGGGAAGTTTGGTTATTGAAAAGGTTAAAGATACAAATAGGGGATTTTTTAGCACTAACCAGAAGATTTTGTGTGGGGAAGTTTGATGTCTTCTGTTGGTGTATCTAGAATTTTCATCTACAGGGAACAAAAAAGTTCATAAGAAAATCCAGTTCGTGTGTATTCCAATATGTAAAGAGACATGAAACCACATAGAAGCTATTATCATTTTGTTCACCGTCTAAAAGGTTTTCTTATAGGTCGTTGATAAGCATGTTTTTTCTTATAAAAGGTTTTCTCTCAATTCATATGAACCAAAATTGAGAGGTTAAATGAAGCTATTACCAATCCTCAAGGCCAGTGATCTGGTTGTTTTCACAATCCCCATCCAGAGTTTTAATTAGCAGAGGGAGAACATGTGAAACAAAATCATAATGCTGAGGTTATCTGGTTGCATTAATAATTCAAATAGTACTAACCAAAAAGAGTCATAACGAACCTTTATCCCTGAAAGGGCACTTCAAGGCAAACCACTGGCTTCGACACGGCTCTGAAACTGAGTAAAAAATGAAGAGAAGAACAAAATGAGCGTATAACTAAATCAAACTTATGAGTGTATAAGTGTATAACTTAAGTATGTGTCTTTAGTTATACATGTATTCCCAAAACAAAAAGGGGAAAAAGATTACAAAGCAAAAATGAAAACAGAGAAGGAGAATAGTCTTACCCAAATCGAATGAAAACCCCTAACTTTGTTGCCACCGCCAGACATTTTCCTCAGCGGTTTGAGAATCCGTGATGTTTAACTCTTTGGATGTTTGTGTGTTGAGCAATGATGGGATCTGGCACTTCAAGGCGGATACCTTTCTTCTCATTTCCTTGAGATCGTGAGCGGATACCTGATTGAGTCCGTCGTCTTTAGTATTGCTCTTAACTTAGTTGAACGAAGATCACGCTCCAAGATGTGAAATCTGGCACTTACCCAAGAGGGTAGACATTCTCGGCGACAGGAAACACGACGGAGGAGCTAGGTCGACGATTCTGTAATTTGACTTGTTGACCCGAGGAGTCTTTCGTAGCTTCAGAGGATTGTAAGCGAACAGAGAGGAGGATCACATAGAAGAAGAAGAAGAAATAAAGGTTTCTGGTCTCCTTAAATCGATATGACTCGATCGATGGAAGGTGAAGGAAAATTGAAGATTCGTGAGAAAAAGCAAGAAGGAAAATTGGAATTGGAAATCAAAGGGTCGGCTGTGTTTAGGCCTTAGGGGAGTATCCCCGTATTTTTTTTTCCCTGGTTATGCAATTTTCTTTTTTTTTTTATACCACAAAAAAAAAAAAGAGGGTTGAAATACTAAGAGGGACAGGTGTTGAACTAAGGAAGGGTACACGTGTCAGCTTCTCATGCTGTTTCAGAAAACAACCTTCTCTTATTATATAAGATATGTATATATATTTCTACAATCGATGTTCTTATTAGACATGAACTTTACTTTTCTAAAGGCTTAAATTCTTTTTGTTTTTTTAAATCAAATGGAGTATATATACTTTAACAAATATTTGTTGCATCTGCTAGCAACAAAACTAATGGAAACCAAGAAATCTTCACCTCTTGTATTGTTGATGGTGCTTGCTCTCATCTTTTTACCAATGATTTCAGGTAAGAGATATTTATTTACGATTAAATTATTTTTTCATTTCAGTATAAATTATTTTCTTGTTTATATTGTTTTAAATGTAAACATTTAACTTTATTTTTCTATAATATCATGGTGCTAGATTCAAACTGATGATATTTTTTTAGAGAAATGAGACTCTACGTGCAACAAACTCAAGCAAAAACAAATTTGTTTTATTTGCATAACATGTTAAAATACTATGTTTACATTTTAAAAATCATAATATATAAAAATGAAAGGTAAATTTAATTTTGGTTGTGAATCTTAATAAACATCGAACTATCTTATTTCAAAATATTTATCAGCTTTTACTGATAGATAATATGTATATGAGAGGTGACAGTTTCAATGGAAAAATAATATATTTCAAAATTTGGCTAAAGATTAAAGTTTAATTTATTTCAAATAATTTCAAAAATTTGTATCTTTTTTTTCTATTAATAAGAACAACTGAACAGGAATTAGAAACATATAAGTTCACTATTTAAATAAATTTATAAAACAAATAATTGATCTTTTGTGTAGATTTAGTCTTGTTCATGTGTTTGTTTATGTACTAAACAGGACGAGCCCAACAATGTTTCTTAATAATAGCATGTAAAAGCACAGAAGCATGCAATGAGTATTGCAAATCGCAAAATTACAAATTAGGAGGGACTTGTGATCCTCGTGCCAAAAGTTGTTGCTGTTATATTAGTTCCCTCCAATCTCAAAAGCCTTCCATATCTGAGAATACCAATGTACTCATTACTAATTAATTCATTATTTTATATGTATTCTGTTCTCTATGATCAGAATAATGATTAATAATCTATTTATATATATAGATTTTGTATTGGTTAAGAAATACAATTATAAACGATTTGACATTACTTGATTTGTTACGCAATGGGTTTGACTGGTATATTAGATATTAGCTGAATAATAGAATAACTGAAAAGTTGTTAGGTGGAATGGAAGTCAAAAAAATTTCCGTAGAATAATTATAAAACGCTAAAAATGTTAAGTTTTATATATTATGTTTATATTTTTAAGAAGCTAATAGTATATAATGGAATCACCTTTTAAAAAAGAAAAAAACTTAATAAATGTTTTGAATTATAAAAAAATAACAAAATCATATTTAAAAAAAAAATCGTGGAAATGTGAACAAGTGATATAGCAAAGTTCAAATACATTTTCGTTTTACATGATTAGTTAATTTTCTTAAATCGTCTTCTACATAAACATTAGAAAGACTATAGTACTATACTATTCAATTTATTCCACAAATTCCACCACAAAAATTTGAGACAAAGGTTCTAGAAATCCAACGTTCTTAGACAGTTATACTTAATTTACGTTTCGATAGTTCCCATCTCCGGCATAGAAAAGTTGACAAAGACACTCTCAGTAGTGGCTTTCACAATCTATTCACCAAGGCTAAGAGTCCAAGAAATCCATGGAACAGAGCTGAGTACAAGACACTCACGAGTTTACATGAGAGTTGTTGTTTTCAGACCAAAGCAAGTCTCCTTGGATTACTCATTCACGTTGTAGGGAAGACACAATGTCAGCATGACGGTTTCTTGCAGTTTGCGAGCCTCTTCATCATAGCTATGAAGTGGATGCTCAGTGAATTCAAGTTTCCTGAGACCCAGTAGACATTTTTGTGTATGTCAACATTAGAATGCTCATTCAAATCCTGAAAACTCAGTGACCATGATTCATACACTCCTTTGCTCGGGTGCCCAAATTTTCAACCTTTTCACAGCTCTTTCACAATTCTCGTTTGCGCTGTCTGTTCCATTCTGCACAGTAGAGGTAACAACATCCTCTACAGCAGCTTCGGTTGGACATGGTGAAGGATCGATTTCCATTTCAGAACCGGAAACAATGTCTTCTGCATTTTCCGAGCAGACCCTTTCATTGTAAGACACTTCTTTCTGCAAGTTACCTTCGTTAACAAAACTCTTTTGCAGATTGCCGCGTGTGTTTATTTGCTTTTCCACAGAGACGGCTAAAGAAACTGCATAATCACGAAACAAGGAATCGCGAGGTGGGCAATGTAGCAGATCAATCAAGGTCTGATAATACTGTAGAAGGCTAGCAGATTGCTTAGCAGCCTGGTTTCCACGACAGAGTTGTGTAAGTTTGATCATGTGCTTACATATGTAACCCTTTTCTGCCCAGCTGCAACTGCAAACCCCAAACTGTGACCCTGGATTCCACACAACATGAACTTTGTTGCCGTCACACTCATCTGTTATTTTTGCAGACATACCAGAGATAACAACTTCAGAATCTGGTATTCTCAATGCTGTTCGGAAGGAAGTCAACCCACTCACCCATTCCTCTTTCCAGTACCTGGCAAAATCATCTTTTCCAGAATATTCATCAAGCCAGAAGTAAGAATGTACTTTTGTCTCTAACTTATCGACCAACCAATCAGCACGTTGATAAGCTTCAGAGTCCCTCTCATTCAAGAGCCTGCACTTCAGCTGATAGTGGTAAAGCTCCATTGCTGCACAGGTCTCTTGGCTTGCCAAAGGAAGAGATTGTAATGCACTTGTCCAAGCTCCTATTATATATTGGAGAAAAAAAGTCATTCTCAAGAGGGAATTTTCAGGTAGAGTTAGTCTACAAATGTTGGTAACCAATTACATGTAAACACTTGATACTTAGGGTCCAAGAACATCGTGACATATCAATTGAGGTAGATGACCATGCAGGTGGAGTGTAAATAGAAAAGAATAGAGAGATTCGGAATATAACCTATTCTTGGAGACCAAACAGCTCTAAAGTACTCCACAAAATCTGGACTACCAACGAAATCCTCCACAAAACCCTCAAACAATGCAGCTGTTCCTTGCCTTCTGCAGATTTTATCTACAGCCTGCCCAAGATGTCTTGAAATCTCAACACGTGTCTTTGTTTCTGGACATCTCTTGATTATGTTTTTATGCCATGCGTGGCGAACACGCCAAAACGAAAGCAAAACCGGACACTGAAATACATCCCTGAGAACATCACAGGACATTGCATTGAATAAACATAATATTAAGGGGTGACAATCTTGTTCCCCTGTCTAGAGAGTGCAGAAAAAGACATACACCAAATTCTTACTAACAAAGAGAACAATATGGTTCAGTATCCATTGATGTTCCCTAAAATCTAACTATATCTTCTGCACCTAGCTAGTCCAACCAAAGGATTCAAGACTTATGGTTGTATTGATCCAAGTCAACCAGTCTAAAAAGTGCTACACAGTGCTCCGCTTTTGAAATTACCAATGTCAAATTAATTTAATATGTCAGATATTTAGTTATATGTTTTAAATTAACTGCATTCTAAACTTATACCTTTGCTGTGATAAACTCTGCCAGTTTTCCTAAAGGAAGGAACATGCAAGATATGCTTTTAATGAAAAGTAGTCGTTGAAGCAACCAACCTGATCGTTATTATGTCAGCAAATGGATCATCAACTATGAACCCAGCCACCTTCCACGAGGGATCCTTGGCATGGACTCGGTTACAAAGAGCTCTCATCCATCGATATGCATCTCCACTGGAAAACCGCGGTGCAATTATCCAAGCAACTGGAATAGCCTTATTCTCGGAGTTGAATACAACAAGACTATGGATAGGAAACTGAAAATAAACGCAACATAGGCCTGAGAATCATCCTGATAATACACAAACCAAATTTAGCGACTGATACAAACAGTTTGAAACTGACCTTCAGTTTATTTGTCCCAAACCTTGAATCTGAAGCCAAAAGTCTACAGTTGCCGAATCGAATCATCTGTTGCAACTGCCACTCAGTCTGGATACCCAAGGAAAAAGGGTCTGTGTCAGAGAGACCCTCGAAGAAAAACACATGACTTTGATGACTTTCAACCCACATGCTGATGCTGACATCATCATCCTCATTGAGCTCATATTTTGAACGTCGAATACTCCTCTCAAGTCTTCGAACATATCTATGAGTTAACAAATCATCTCGGTTACTTGGACCACCTTGTTTTTCAACAGATTCATTATGCCTTTGCATTATAGTCTCCACAGAGACACCCACATAGAGCAAAGACAATACACGTAACCTAAGATCTTCTGATATATATGGAGCAAACATGGCTCTTGTTCCAGCCGCCTTTTTGTCTTGTGGGCCGTGGCATGGCAACCCTTTTTCATCTACATGCTTGTCATTGTTATAAATTATTAAAGCCACGGTTGGTTCTGCAATTAAGCGTTTCACAATGAAGTGACACCTGCAGCCTCTCTTGGAATTGGGTCGGCCTGCATTGTTCTTTTTCCGGACATATGTGCTCCTACTTGGCCGTACAGCTCCGCCTTTCCTATTGTCATCCGGTCCAAAGGAACACCAGTACCTACTCACACAAAACCACTAATTTATAAACAACGATTTTGTTCCACATTGACTAACAAAAAAAAGCAAAACAAATAGCCAACTTTATTTAGTATAAACAGTCTATATTCAGAAATAATGGAGCCAAGTACCACCTACAATGAGAATAATGTAGGATCATAATATTTAGACTATCCAGATAAGTTGCAACAAGAAAAATGGATACTAACCAGATAAAATGTTCTAACTTGTTGTGACCAATACAGAACAAATTTATAACTTACAGAATATACTCCAGGATGCCATCAACCTTTGGCTTATATTTTTTCCCTTTGGCTTTCCGTCTTCTAGCTTCAACATGGAAACTCGTAGGACAATCTTTATTCGA
Organism: Erysimum cheiranthoides; assembly: GCA_011420285.2. Taxonomy (NCBI): domain Eukaryota; kingdom Viridiplantae; phylum Streptophyta; class Magnoliopsida; order Brassicales; family Brassicaceae; genus Erysimum; species Erysimum cheiranthoides. Next base: position 9,495,739 of record CM022177.2, read on the forward strand.
GGACTCACCTCTAACAAAATCATCCACCCTCGCATACGGGATGAGGGCTAACCTATCTATATTGTCCCGGTAACCTTCAACCTTGGACCAAACGATATCCGCAGAAGAAAATTCTGGCAACGTGGGATTTTGCACAGGTAGAGCGAAAATCTGATCCCATCTAGCCATCTGCATTCATTATGTAGTTCAAACCACGAATAAGCTACACGAATTAAGAAATGTCATGAGTTGAAAACATTATGAGAGAATTCTGGAAACTCTATACTAGAACGAGACATTGCCAGATAGAGATTTTGATTGCAAATACGTTTGTTCCCACTTGACACGTTTGAGGTTTGGAACTCAGAGATGTCTGTGCTTAAAGGAAAACACCATTTTTTCATGAAAATGAACTCATTTAAATAAATAATGTATATTAGTTAAGAAAAGAAGACTAAATTCGAAAAAACAAACTCAGAGCTTATCGAATCCCTCTAGACCAAACATAAACAGATTAAAGGAACCAAAATTTAAGGAAATGGTGAATCTTTTACCATCAATGAAATCAAACCAAGGGGAATAACAATTACTTAAACTGAAACTTCAAATATATCGAAAGTCTCAAATACCCAAATTAGTTATGTATTGGAAAAGGTTAGAGCTTTATTGTAAATTCATTTGATAGAATGGAAAAATTGTCATAAACCCAGAAAAAATGAAACATGAAAAAGCTTCTGAAATTGAGTGAAACAACGGAGTAATCAAAATCAGAAGAGAATTCCTCGGTTCAGGGCATGTTCAACAGAGAGAAGAAGCACTAACTCTGAAACGGCGGTGTCGGAAACAGAGGTCGACTTCGGAAAAATACAGTACCGATTGAGCAAACGCTTTTAGGGTTCTTCAGTGTCTGAGAATCGAACCGGGAGAGTGATGAGAGAAGCAATCAACTACGAGTAAACGATGTCGTTTAGGGTAAAATAAGAAACGACGTCGGTTAAGGTAAAATAAGAAACAACGTCGTTTAAGGTAAAAATAAGAAACGACGTCGTTTAAGGCAAATAACGGCGAACCCTAATTCCAACAACGGTGGTGACGAGTGCCCGATCGGTGACAACAACAGTGAACCGTATTGCAAAACAATGTCGTGCTTTTTAGAGTTTTGAGATAAGAAGATGAGATAATTGGGCTCATGAGCTATTGGGCTTTAGATATGTCTAATAAATATAATTAAGCTTTTAAGATTTTTTTTTTTTTGGTGGAGTATTATGTTTTCGGATACTAGCCAAAGTTAAATTTAAGTTGGCGGTTCAAATTCATATAATATCTATAGTTCACTTTTTTCTTCTCCTTAAGCCACATCATCATCCTAATCATTGAGTTATTTAATTTTAAAAATGAAAAAAGGGTCTATTTCCCCTCGGAAGTTTCATATAACAACAGAATCACACAGACTTTCAACATCGATCTGTCTCCACACCAAATCAAAGTTTTGAACATATTTCCCCCTAATTCGAAAAATCGAAACCCGTTTCCACATAAATTACATAATCATGGTTTAAACTCGGTTTACTGTTATCTAGACGACCATAAACCACCTAATAACAAAATTAAACCATATTAAACCGTAATATAATCCCATTTCACCCTATAACCCGATTAATATCCCCAAAATCAAAAACCCCAAAAATAAAAAAAAACTCATCATATATACTACTAGTTTGAGATTAAGCTCGGAGGCTTTGCCTATTTGAATGGAGTATGCACTCTTTTTTTTCCCTTAAGTTAGGGTTATATATACAGGTTTGTTCACAGTTAAAACTCCTTCGTGCTCTGAAACTGGTTTTGCAGGCATCTTGAATCAAATCGATTTACAGGAAGCTTGCCTATCACTCTAGCTAGACTAGTAAACCTTGAGGAATTGTAAGTTGTTGCTATCCTTTGAAATTAAAACTTTCACAAGATTTTTTTTTAAAAATATGGATACTCTAATATTTGCTCTGTTTCTGCAGTTTCTTTCTCTTTCTCTCTTTGTCTTAAACTGTGTATTGGTTCCGTTTTTGAATCAAATAATTTCCAGTTTTCTGTTTTTAAGATTACTCCTTGGTCAGTGCAATTGTGCATTCTTGATTTTATTTTCACTTAGTCAGTCCAATTTCTTTCTCATTTTAAGAGTGGTTAAAAAATTAAACTTTTTTTTTGTGTAGTTAGGATGTTTGATTTTTTCACAACAGGGCTTGTTCATAGCTATTTATTAAATTTAGTTTTTCTCTTAGTTTTGAATTTGGTTTGTTACTAATCAGTTTCCTTTGAATTTGAAAGGTTAGAAAATGGATTTTAACAAGGGTAAGAGGAAAAAACAGCAAAAGCCTGATTTTAGTCGTGTTTTCACCCAAGAAGAGGAGGAATGTATATATAAAGGAATTCTTGGGTTTTCTAAAGAGTACACAAAAGATGCTTGTATTGATAAAGCATCATTTTGTAGATATTTGAGAAAAAAGGATACCAGATTGTAAAGCTAGCGATATCCTGATAAATAATAAGCTTTACAACTTAAGGAAAAAAATTAGATATGTTTCAAAATTTGTTAGAAAGTCAGAAGGGGGGAAAGACGAGGAAGTACTAGTATCAGATTTTGAATCTTGGAAAATGATTTGACACAAGGAAAAACAAGTAGAAAGTTCCAATATAAGCATTGGAACTGGAGAAATGGATGAAAATGCCCCTGACTCATTTGTAAGTTATTCCTTTATGTCAAATGATAACTTGCTTTATGTCAAATGATAACTTCAAAATTCTTGTGCAAATCATTATCTTGCTCTGAATTTCCTATCAGTGAAAGTCTATGTTAGTATCAATCACTTTAGTTAAAGAAAATATTTTATTTTGTTTTGTGAAGTAAATTGCATGAATATTTAAAAATACGTAAGTATAACAAACTAAAACTAAAACCTATTCAAACTAAAATTTATGTCACTGATAACCAAACATTACTGCACGAAATTTGGACATTGATATTATCTTGCAACCACTTCCATTGTGGATTTTTTTTTTGTCAACAACACACATTGTGGAATTGCGATGATGGAAAAGGAGTTTATTTTTAAATGGAATGAGGTAGAAGTTGATTCAATAAAGTTTTATCATATCATTGAGATGAAGCAAAAATTTGAAGGAAAAGACGTTTAAAAAAGAGGCTGAATGGATCAAGAAGGTCTTAGAATGAGGACACAAGAAGCGAGGACAAGAGTTGAGTAGGTTTAGTTTTAGTTTTAATTTAGTTAGGAGATAAAAATCAAAGAACGATTCTTTTATAATTGTTTGATTTTTTGTAATTGCTTGATTTTAAACCATATTGGCACATTTAATTGCTCCTAATTTTGTGTAAAAAAATTGATTTTGTATTATCTAACTGAGATATTTTGGAAACTGTTATTGTTCAATTTTTAAATGATCTTCCTTCAAAACCTCTTTCTTCAAAGCCTATTCCTTTAAATTTGGTTTCTTTATCTTAATGATGTGATACTAACTCTTTAAATCAACTTATACATCATCCCATTTAAATATAGACTCTTTTTCCATTATCACAATTTTATAAAACTAAAAGTAAAATTGCATGATAATGAAATATTTTTTACCGATGTAAAAACAAAAGATGATATCGATATAGAAGAAAATAATAAACTATTATAATTAAATTTAAATATTGTAAAAGAGTTTGACTATATGTCACAATTAAATTACAAAGACAAATTATATGATACTCCCTCTGTTGCTAATTAAACTATTTTTTAAATTTTTCACATAAATTAAGAAAACATATTAAATGATGATTATAAATGCATAATTTTTTGTAATTAACAATTTTCAAACCTGCTAAACTAATAGTTATTGGTTATTTTTCTTGAATTTTACAATTTATCATTAATAACTTATAGAAAACATATAAAAAATCTAAAATTTTATTTTTTTGAAACAATTTTTTTTCTAGAAAATGAATTAAAATGGAACAGAGAGAGTATAATTTAATGATATAAATAATTCCGCGTGAAGCGCAGTAACTAGTGTAGCCTTATTTTGGCAAAATATTTTGGTTTTTCGTTAATGAAAAATAAAATGATCATCATTCAACCATCATCTTCGTCCTAAGACTTCCGACTTTTCAAAACTTTAGCTATGGCCATCACTGTTTTTTTCTTCGTTAACCTATCATTTTCATCTCATTTTTTACTTGGATTTTCAGAAACCATAGAAGATTCAACATAAACATCATTTATTGCACATGAAATCAAGAATTATCAAGTTTCAATAACGTGATTTGGCCGTCGACACTTCCAATCTACACCACTGCGGTGGTGCTTCTAATTCTGAATCATAAGCTTCTATGGCGTTTTCAAACGCCTTATTTTGAGAATCGCAATTCCACGCGCGCTTCCGCTTCGGGAGCGAGAAACGCATCAGCATAGACGATTCCATGCTTCCTAGTTCCTAGTTTAATTCAACAAGTTGGCCAATAAAATTGTAAACAAAAAATAACTTTCGAGAACATACACTATATTATACGGAATACGCTATATATATATTCAAATTAATAGTTATGGGTCAGAAAGATAAGAAACACATTTCAGCGAATCTTACCATTTGTAGGTTAAGGTTTGGGGGAACGCTACATTTGGTTTTGACATTTAAGACAAAAAAATTCTTATTCAATTTAAATTTTATGCACTTAAATTTACACTCAAATTACAAGTGAAGAAAGAAAAACAGGTGAGAGATACAAGTGTTTTAATATTTCATTACTTACTCAGCCATACTTAAGACCAAAACCATACTCATTGATGTAACCTGAAAAAACAAATGTGTAAAACATTATACATTGGTGTAACCCGGATGAATGAGGACAACTTGTTGAGTTTTACTTAACAATGCCAAGCTTAAATTAGTAACATTTTGCTAATCAAATGTAGTTCCAAGCAGCAAAACGAAAATATAACAGATACTGCATGTCCATGCTCTGCTAACTAGAATTCGTCTGAACATGTCTACACAACAAAATTGTTGCCAATCATCATGCAAGGAACAAGAAAGCTAATATATCTACCACCAAGCAGTATAAGGAATCAAATAAATGAGTAGGTTTAAGGATATGTATTACCATTCAATTACTTTATAAGGTCAGCTGCTCGATATTCTTTGTATTATGAGACATCATATTCCCGTTTCTTCTCTCCTCTTGCTCCTCGTATGGGTTTCCTCTATAAGTCGAACTTGCCTCCTCATTATCTGAAGATCCCGGCCTTTCTGTTAGGAACTGTTCCCAGAATACATCATTCACTCTTGCTGGAGGAGCTGCATTTGCTTGGCTACCTCCAACTGCAACCTCTTGTCGACCCCGGTTTTTCTCACTTGCACTTGTTTCTATTGAGTTGAAGTTTAACTCGGTACATCTTCCAATCTCCTGACTTTTATGAGTTGTCTTGGCTATATGTGAAGCTGTCTTTTCCGGTAATGGAGCAGAAGCCAGGGTTAGGTTTAAATGACATGAAAAGCTACCATCAGTCTCCTCTGAAGAAGTTAGCCTCTGCTGCAAAGTCTCCGTTCTTGTGTTGTCATTTAACAGTAATCTCCTCGGGCACGTCCCGGTATCAGCAAGCTCTAGTGCTTCAGGTGCAAATGGTAAGCCTTCTCTTCCTATTTGTGTAGTTTTTGGATCACCTCCTGACAGTATTCCTTTGGAACTCGCTCCTTCTTCATTGGAACTTTGTATACTGTGTGAAACCATGTTCATATCTGAAACAGCTGGAGAAAGCTCTAATCGCAATTTATTTGAGAAATTTTGATGGAAAATGTTTCCAGACTCGGGTCTCGAGCTACCACTGCTATTATCCAGATGAGAATCTTCTGAAGGTGGCTTTGATTGCTCAACTTGAGGGAGCCTTCGTTTTTTGTTGTAAGCCGAAATATCCAGTTGTTCAACTATACGGCCAAAATTCTTAATAAAAGTAGGATTCCGAATTGCCGCTTCCAAGAAATTCAGCAGCTTCTTCTGCCTCTTCTCCATATCATCAACATGCTCAGTCATTTCGTCAAACTGATGCTTTGCTACAGACTTCTGTTGTTTAAACTTGAATAGCTTAGCTTCAATTGCAGCTTTTTCACGTGAAAGCTTGTCCATTTCCTCTTGCAACGCTGCTCTTTCTTGATCTGCCGACGAAGTAGGTGGGTGACTATGGCTGTGTATAGGCTTTCTTCTATGTATATTCTTTAGAAGATGCTTCTGATCCTTAATAAAATCCTCATTCAAAAATTCCCACCTCTCCGGATCAATCTTCCGAAATCCCTATCAACAACATTCACCATCAATAGAAAGCTAAATCAAGAACAAGTCGAAACCAACACAGTCCCTAAGTTCCGAATCAAGTGATGACATTGAAGCTGCCTCTTGCAGTCTATAACAAAGACTTCAATCTTTAGCTACATTTCATCTTCTTGTTGAATTAAAGCTTCTAAGATTCAATGTTAATTTCTACAAATTCACCCTATTTCCACAATTCAGCTCTATAATCACAATTCAGCCTAGATGCGTTCTAAAATCATATAATTTGAACAATTGCAAGATTCCAAACTTCGCAAAATTCCCAACAACAATCGAAAAAATCTTGAATCCCTAACTTCAATTAAACAACAGGGAGATCAAAATTAGGTCAAAATCAAAGTGGTTGAAATCGACGAAATTGAGAAAAAGGACTAACATAGGTATTAAGCTGACGGATGAAGGAAGAGAAGTTATTATGCTTGAAGTAGGTTGGGAGAAGAAGGCTTGAAAATTCCGCATGGTTCCAAACGATGAAGCTGTTGTTGTTAGAGCTCCACGATACAATATGGTCCGTAGACGAATCATCGACCATCTCGTAAGTCTTAACCAAGAAAGGAGCAGGTCCTCCAGTTCCTTCTCCGCCGCTCATGGAGACGGAAGAGTTACCTAATGCGCCGTTCATCTTTGAATCTCTAATCAGATGAAACTGCAATGAGAGAGATGGTGAGGTGAGAAGATGGTGGCCGAGGCCGAAAGAGAGAGATCCTTAGCCGTAAATAAATGAATAACTTTTTTTTTTTTTTCATTTTTCTAATAATAAAAGTAGATAAAACGTACTGTAATTCTGCAAAATCTGACCAGTGACCAACTTTGAATGGCAATTTTTACTTTTAGCAGAAAACTAACAGAGGAGGTGTTAAAACGAGACAATTTGTAAGGGCCAAGTCAACTTAGTCCGTTATGGAGTGGATTTGGGCTAAGCCCAAGATTATCAAACTGATCAGCCTGCGGCGGATGGTGAGTCTAATGAGTTTTTCTTTTTCTCGTAGGTTGGTGAACCAGTTTGCGGACTACTATTATTAATATATATGGTGTGATTGGTAACATGAGTTACCATGTGGTATCATTGAGTTATGAAGATAAATCAAAAAAGTTACCAATCATGATTTGTTTTAAAAATTTTGATTTTGATATTGATGTTTGTTGAGTTATGGTTGATGTACAAATTTGAGTTATCTCCTTTGTAAAATTGACTTAACTCAAAATCATGGAAATTTTCATGAGTTAACGATGTTGTAAGTTGAGTTATAATTTTTATTTATTAAAAAACGAAAATTAGTGTTTTTTAATTAGAAAAATATATTTCTTTGTCTTAATTCAATTTGAATAATGAGAAAAATTGTTATTATTACTTAAATTTCATGCAATAACATAAAATCTAGTTATTTAAATTTCTTAATTTTTTAACATATGTAAAATTTATTAATTTATGTTTTTAATTTCTTTTAAAATCAAAAAATATTTGTAGGCATATATTTTAGAAATATGAAAATTTAAATATACTATGAAAAAATGTCATTAGTTTTGTAATTATTATGTTACAAAACTATTATTAAAATTAACTATATTTACTTTAGTATTATTTTATTTTATGATTTAACTTAATTAATAAATTTTTGTAATAAATATTATTATTATTGATATTTTAATTTAAATTATTTTTAATAACATATACTGCAACTTTAAAACTCGAGTTACCAGTCAATGTTTTGATTAGACTGATAACTCATATTTTTTACAGCAAATTTACTACATCAATCTGCAGTTTATACCACATAATTTTTACTGCAAATCATATCAAATTATAACATCGACCTTAATAATACGTGTTACCCGTCGGAGCCATAATAATTTTACATAGTTGATCAAGTAGTATAATTTATTAAACAAGTGGTAATTTAAAGAGTTTTTAGTAGCTGAAATTCGCAAATTTAACGCTTTTAGTGAGCCCATCCATATACCACTTGATCTAGGTTTAGGCAATTTTGGTTTGGATCGGTTCAAAATTAAATGAGAGGTGAATGTCCGAGAAGCTTAACATAGGTTTTCAAGAAAATGAGAAGAAGAGAAGAGAGCTATACAGAGAAAGGTAGTAGCATCAAAGAGGAAAGCCAAAATTTTCCGAGTAACCAAGTGGCTTTGGTCCAGTGGTAAAGGGGCTCCAGCTGGAGCTTCCGCCCTGGGTTCGAATCCCCTTGGCCACCCGGAGACGCCTTAAGTGGTAAGACAACGTGGATTTCTCGTGGGCCTCGTGGGATTAGTTTTTGGGCCTAGAAAGCCTTTAGGATCCCCACGGTTATCAAAAAAAAAAAAAAAAAGAGGAGATTAGAAAATTAGCAACATTAGTCAATTATTAGCACTCACGTACTTTTCTTAGTTATATTCCAAACTACCTATAGTCAATTATTCAAACAGAGATTAGAAAATTTTCTGCTTCATTTCACATTGTTTTTTAGTTCAATTTTGTGTTTTCTACGAAAATTTTGGCTTTGATTTCGATTGTTTTCGACATCTTATCATATATCCGAATTTTGCATCCACAAAAACCATTACCAAATCAAGACTTTAGGAAAGTTAAACTTTTGTCGGTGGTCATATTATGACATTATGTTCATAATATTCGCCGAGATTAATGGTGGTTGAAGTCTAACTCCTACTTTGAATTTAATAAATGTCACTCAAAAGACTCAAAACTATAGACGTAATTGCCACTTTCCATATGATCGTATCACCAACCAATTTTAACGTTAAAGTATTGTTTCCTTTGTACGGAATTACGGATCTTGAATAAAATATAGAAATCGTAAATATGTTAAAAAAAAAAAAAAAAAAAAAGTGTCTATAGAAATATCACATTTAAACATGATAACGATTGACATCTCAGACATCAGTATATACAATTATAAACAATTCGACAGAAATTTGTACCAATTTAAGATCAGTTTTTTTTTTTCTTGCAAAACTTAGCTTTAAATATCATTAATTTATATCATTTCTCCTTTTATTATATTCCTTTTTACAGTATTCAGTGTACATACTGTTGACAAAAAAAAAAAGTATTCAATACTAATCAGTAATCACTATCATATATGTCAACTGGTTCACATAAAGTATTTGATAAAGAGTATGATTTCATTTGATGGAGAATGTACCCATTTAAGATCAGTTTCTTTTCCTTACAAAAAAAAGCTTTAAATTTCATCAACTTATTAATTTCTTTCTAGCTATCAAATACACTTAATTATAGGATAACAACCATATTTAATGTATAATTACCATTAATAGAGAGTACTATTATTAGGTGGAGCCGAGAGAAAAAAGAAAGGCTTTATTGACTGACCCACGTGAAACTGAATCTCTCTAATTTAATTTGCCGACAACGAAACGGTCACTTTAGTATCTCGACACATCCATGTGTCACTTTAACTCTATAGTTATACTCTTCCCCCCAAATTCATGGTCACTCACTTCCTTTAACCTCTCAACAAAACTCCTCATTTTTTATTTTCTATTTTTCGATTTTTTCTCTATGCGACCAAAGAATTATTCTCAGACGGAGAAACCCATCTCCGTCTCGACGGGGAAGTTCCGTAGCAGTAGCAACAACAACAATAACAACCATAACAATGTCTGGTTCGTTGTTCCACTCTTTTTTCTCCTCTGTTTCGTTTGTCTCTGTTTCGACTACTCCGCTCTCTTCACCGACACAGACGAAAGTCACGAAACCGCTTTCTCCATTTCCGACTCTACCCAGAAATCAATCTCCCCTGAAATCACTAAAGATGACAACTTTTCTCGATTACTCGACGACCCATCTCCTGATTCTTCTTCTTCTTGCTCCGGTCGGTATATCTATGTTCATGATCTTCCGTATAGATTCAATTCCGATTTGCTTGATAATTGCTTTATGATTACTAGAGGAACAGAGAAGGATATTTGTCCTTATATCGAAAACTATGGTTTTGGTCATCTAATTAAGAATTACGACCATGTTCTGTTGAAACAAAGTTGGTTTACGACCAATCAGTTTATGCTCGAGGTGATTTTTCATAACAAGATGATGAATTACAGATGCTTGACCAATGATTCTTCTCTAGCGTCTGCGGTTTTCGTGCCGTTTTACGCTGGTCTTGATATGAGTAGGTATCTTTGGGGCTTCAACATTTCGGTTAGAGATTCTTCGTCTCATGAGCTGATGAATTGGCTTGTGGAACGGAAAGAGTGGAGTCGAATGTCCGGTAGAGACCATTTCTTGGTTTCGGGAAGGATTGCTTGGGATTTTAGGAGACAGACTGATAACGAAACTGATTGGGGAAGCAAGCTTAGGTTCTTACCTGAATCGCGAAACATGTCGATGTTGTCTATCGAATCGAGTTCTTGGAACAATGATTACGCTATTCCTTATCCGACCTGCTTCCATCCAAGATCAGTGGATGAAATTGTGGAGTGGCAAGAGCTAATGAGGTCTCGAAAACGGGAGTATCTATTCGCCTTTGCGGGCGCTCCAAGGCCTGAATATAAAGACTCGGTTCGTGGGAAGATCATTGATGAGTGTTTGGAATCAAAGAAGCAATGTTACTTGCTAGACTGTAACTACGGGAAAACGAATTGTGATAACCCTGTAAATGTTATGAAGGTTTTCAGGAACTCGGTGTTTTGTCTTCAGCCACCGGGAGATTCTTACACGAGAAGATCCATGTTTGACTCGATATTGGCAGGCTGCATCCCGGTGTTCTTCCATCCGGGGACAGCGTATGCTCAATACAAGTGGCATTTACCGAAGAACCACACGAGTTACTCGGTTTATTTACCGGTAAAGGATGTGAAGGAGTGGGATATCAAAATCAAGGAGAGGTTGATTGAGATACCAGAGGAAAGAGTGGTGAGATTGAGAGAAGAGGTGATAAAGTTGATACCAAAGGTGGTCTACGCTGATCCAAAGTATGGATCGGATGGGAAAGAAGATGCATTTGAGTTGGCTGTGAAGGGAATGTTAGAGAGGATTGAAGAAGTGAGAGAGATGATGAGACAAGGGAAAGATGGTAGTGATGGGTTTGATGATAGAGATGACTATAAGTTTACTTTTTCTCCATATGAACCTCAAGTTTTGGCATAATGTGGAAAATATGTCATTTGTTGTGGCTTTTTAGTTTATATATACAGGTAGAAGCAATTTGCTCAAGCGTGAAAAAAATAATAAAAGAAAAGCTATTTTGGTACAAAAGAAAAAACAGAACAGATGATCTTTGTTATAGTCTTCAAGTAGTGAGCTGTCAACGCTAAGTGGCATGGAACTCGGTTACAAGAAATTTTTGCTAGCTCTAAAGAATCTTAAGTAGCCTTCCTCTCAGGCTCTCACCACTTCTAATTCGGCTAGCTTTTAACTGGTAGAGGTCAAAAGGAGTGGGAGAATGTGTTGCTTGAACTCAATGCAGAACAAGATTTTGACATAATGGAAGTGTTGTAGCTTATGGAGATCAACAAGATAAAACACTGTAGAAGTTTGTGGAATCACATGTACCATTCCCTTTAACCTTATTTGATTTCCTTGATAAATAAATGCTTCTACACTATGGTGTCCAGTAACTCCATAAGCTATTCTATTTCTTGAAACTGTGATGACAAGTTCTTATTGTTACTGGTTAGGTGGAGAACTATATAAGAATTACGAAAAGGAAATGTTAGCCGAACAAATAAAAGTCCCATTATATTCAGTGCACTACAGAAACATATATAGCTATGGAAATTATCGTTGGAAACCAAGAAAACCACAGATAATGGCAATTAATAAGTTTATATAAAAAAAGGGCGAAGGAACTTTGGGTAAGAAATGATCAATTTTGGGACACAAGGAAATGGCGTATTCCCACACAGAACTGGCGTAAATACACACAAAAAGGACGATGGTAGAGCAAGCAAAAGCCTTCAACAAGGGCTTTAGACGTTTAAAGAGGATTGATATGGGACTCAATGTCACTTGATTCGTACTCGGCCACTTAGTTTCCCGAAAGCAAGCACATACCGGTACCTATAAAAGGAAATAAATTAAGGAAGTTAGCTAACGCATAGAATAACTTGAGAGCAAAAGACTTTACCTCTTCACTACGTCTTCCAGCCGGAAACCGAGTGATTTGACTACAATCCTGCTTCCGCTTTAAGCAAGGACTAAGATCACGGTGAACAACATGATGGTCAACAGAAGCATCCAGGGACTCACAGCCATGCGCATATAGATACTTGAGGCTTAATGGAAGTACTTCTTTAAGAGATTTGAGTTTCTTGCAATAATTGAGGCAGAGAGTTACCAATGAGGAGAGATTCTTGATGCTTCTAGGCACTGTTTCAAAATCGTGTCTGCTGATATCCAAATATGTCAGATTTTCAAACCGAGTAAGCTGATCAGACAAAGATTGAACATTCTTGCAGTTGTCAAGCCAAAGCTCGATCAAACAGTATTTTCTCTGATCTTGTTGTGCATGAGAAAGGTTCACCAATGCGTGGAGACTTGTACAATCAGAAAGAGTGAGCGTCTCCAGCTGATATAGTTCTGGCAATGTCTCAAGTCGACGACAGTTACAAAGCGTCAGATGTTTCATATTGGTAAGAAGAATCATCGTCGTAGGTAACACTCTGAAGCCATTCCCACTGAGGTCTAATTTCTCTAAAACCAACATATGGTGAATGTCATCTGGAATTTCTTCAATGTTTAGGTTGATTAGACTTAACTCCATCAACCAGGGAAAACCTGAAAAGCTATAACACATAAAAGGATCGCTTCTCTCACTGCGGCTAAACCGCATGATGTCGAGTGATTTAAAATTGTAGGGGGGTGACATGAGCTTAGGTGTTTGATTTTCCAACATCATCTCTTTCTCAGAAATATAACAGAGATGCTCTGCATATCCTCCAAGAAGCTCCAACTCTATTTTTATTTTGCCATTGATTGATAGATCTTGAATGGAAATTCCCTGGAATTCATAAGATTTTGCATCAAAAATTTCCATGCAGATTAATCTAACGCAGGAGCTGCTGTTTTGAAAGACAGTAGATTCAGATTCCCTTATTATGATCCTTAGATTCTTAAGACCATCACAGTTGGACACATCAAGCTTCTTCAGTCTAGATAAGCCCCATATAGACTTTGGTATCTGTTTCAATGAAATACAACCTTCTAGTATCAACTCCTCGAGACAAACTGCTTCTTGAAGATCTGGAAGTTCTTTAAGATCTTTAGATCCTGTCAGATCTAGTCTCCTTAGAGGCAAAAATCTCTAAGAAGAATGCAACAAGAGAGAAGAGAAATGCTTAAAAAAAGGAACACCTATTTAGCAAAGAATTGAAGAGACAACAAAAGTAGCATACCTGGACTTCACCCCAAAGGCTTGTGAGCTTGCTATAACACAAATTTAGTTCAACTAAACAATCTGGACGAATATTGGAAGGCAAGGTTGTATAAGAATATGCATCCCAATGTAGTAATCTAAGCATACGAGGAACTAGCAAATTTTCCTCTAGATTGCGTCGTATCCTGGACTCTAAACCTTCAGAATGCTTGCACAACTTAAGAAATTTGAGATTATGCATCGGCTTGAAAACATTCCAGTCAATATGAAAACTATAGGGAATTACACAAACACTTAGTGCGACGCCTTCATTTTTGCTTGTACCCTGAAGATAGTAAACATATGTAACATTTAAAAAAAAAATCATGGTATAACCAAACAAACATTTAACATGAGCACAATGAGAGTTAACAAAATCTAAGAAGTTTGTGGATGCTTACTGCATTGTCTGCCAGCACTGCATATATGTCGTCATGATGCCACAAGATGCGTTGTTTGGCAGGTTTGAAGCCAGATTCTTGACGCACAATCTGTCTTCCCGTTTGCTCTACCAGACCATGCATAGCTATACACCCATCCGTTGATATGTCGATGAGAGACTTTTCCGCTAAATCTCTAATTCCAAATTGACCGCGATCAAGAAGGGTCATGACACGAAGGACAGGGTCTCCATTGAAAAGGCAAGCGATATGAAGAAATGCAGTTTTACCAAGTTCATTTAAGCTATCATAGCTAATTTTCAAGATACTCATAATGTTCTCGTAAGGAGCTTCCTCAAATGATATCAAACTATCTTTCCACTCCATTAGGGACTTGCCATGGAGATAAAAGCCAAAAGCCTCAAGGGCCAAAGGAAGACCTTGTGCAAGCCTTGAAGCACGAATTGAGAGATCTTTGTAGACATGAGAAGGAGGATGTCCTCCTTCAAAAGCAACCTGCTCAAAGAGTTTAAGTGCATTATCATTATCCATGCACTTAACATCGTACACAATTCTCACTCCACAGGAGTTAAGCAAGCTCTTGTCCCGTGTAGTTACAATGATTCGACTCCCTGGTCCAAACCATCTAGCCTCTTTTGCCAGTGCATACATCTGGTTCACATCATCCACATCATCAATGACAATAAAAGCTTTCAGGTTTCCAAGCCTTGACTTGATACAATGAGCACCCTGTTCCACACTCCACAATTTCACATGTTCTTCGCCCAGAATATTGGAAAGAAGCTGTTCTTGTAAGTATAAGAGACCATGTTTCGAAGACATCTTCCTAACGTTTTGTATGAAACAATAATGAGGTGAGAATCTACGTTTATATTCTTCATAAATGTACTTGGCTATGGTGGTTTTGCCAATGCCTCCCATTCCCCATATTCCTATCATACGAACCTCATCACTGGAGTCCATCTTCAAGAGAGGAATGAGACCTTCCACATGAGTTTTCATCCCCACAATATCACCAAAATCTACTGGCGACATAGATATCAATCTGCTTGAAATACGTCGGACAATGTCCTCAATCATCGTTGCCTCGTCCTCGCTACAAAAGGGAAAAATCAAATAAGAAAACTCTCTAAAGAAAGGATTCTGCTTTTGGTAAGTGACTTGTGATGGAAATATACCATTGTGTAGAATCTTTGCCCTTTCGGTTGGCTATACGCGTAAGTGCTTCTCTCCATACAAGAACCGTGTCCGCCATTTCTAAACCTTGGTACCTTTCTAAGGACAAATTTCCTCGCTGGTTTCTCACGTCAGAGGGATTTACTCCATAGAAGACAGGAACAACTTCAATTTCCTTATTGTCCTGAAGTTCCATAATTAACCGGAGCTCTTCCAAACACCACCTTGAAGTAACGTAGTTCTCGGAGATAACTACTGCAGCAAATCTTGAACTCCGTATGGCTCTGCAGAGTTCATCGGAAATGGAATCTCCAATCTCAAGCTTCCGATCGTCTTTGAAAGTAATGATTCCCCTGCTGACAAGGGCCTTATGCAGATGGCTAACGAAACTTTTACGAGTGTCTTGTCCTCGGAAGCTGAGAAAAACATCGTAGTTCCAGAGTCTATGTGAAGAGGACGAAGCCATTTGGTCTCCAACTGAAACTCTCGAACAACTTCGATTAAAATAATAAGCCGAGGTGAAGAGGACAAACCCATTTGTAAGACTTTTGGATCCAATCAAATTAAAGGAGAAGACTTTTTTATCCAATCAAATTGAAGGATGATGTCAATGATGCTTCTAATGGCGAAAGCCTACCAAACAATGAAATTACTCAGAATTTACATGGATCAGAGGATGAAGTTCGATGTTTTCGTCAGTTTCAGGGGAATTGACACTCGAAGAGGTTTTGTGAGCCATCTTTGCCATTCATTGTTTAAAAGGCGGATTAGAGTTTTCAAGAACGAAGAAGAGAGACCTGAGAACGAGCCAGCTTCTTCTCAAGTGCTTCAGTCAATTGAAGAGTCAAGAGCTGCGATTGTGGTCATATCAAAGAACTTTGCTTCCTCTGTTTCGTGCTTAGATGAATTAGTGAAGATAATTGAGTGTAGGGAGAAAAGATCCCAAGGATCCACCACAACTTCCTTGTTTTTGGTTGTGCCATTCTTTTACTACATAGATCCTTGTGATGTTTTAAGACAAGCAGAAAATCTCAGGGAACATGTCGGTGGAGATAACAACTTGGAGAAGTTAGACAAGTGGAGAGATGTACTAACAAAGTTTACTCGGACATTTGACCATTTCTTTGATTGGTACGATGATTTTCATCAGGTTTTTTTTTTTTTAGTATTCCAATTTCTGAGAGATTTTCTCACTTATTTTGTTTGGCATGTCAGGGAGCAAGACGACTCATACATAATCGAGAAAGCTACCAATTATATTTCTCAACATTTGTCGGCACGCAGACCAACGAGCAATCAGGAATCTGAAAGCTTAAGTACATCTAGGACTGAGAGTAATGAGTTAAGTGAGTCTGAAAGGTTAAGAACACCTAGGAGTGAGAGTAACGAGTTAAGTCTCATTGAACTGTCCACCTTGGCGGTTCAGGATCTTAAGGCTGCTATTGGAAAAATGGCTGAGAGATACATATATAGAGAAAAGCCTATTAGTATCAAACCTAGGCTTAGGAGCTCCTTAGACGTTACTAGGAACGAGTTGTCTGTGATTTCTAGTGATGATTTCACTAGTCTTGTTGGGATGGATCGGCACATAAAAGCAGTGGAAACATTACTGCTTGATTTAAATTCGAAAGACGGAGTTGGAGAAATTGGCATTTGGGGTGTGAGAGGAGTTGGAAAAACCACACTTGTGAGATGTGTCTACGAGCAGATATCACTACAGTTTCAAGATCACTGCTACGTCATGAATGATACCAGCGACTATTCACTAGGCCGTGATCATTCAAAGTGTTTACTAGAGGAAATAACAAGGACTGCTCTGAAGAAAACGTCACAGAGTGAAACTATAAACCCTAATGTTGTTAAGGCTAAGCTTGGACACAGAAAGGTTTTGCTTATCGTTGATGGTGTGGATCACATAGGCCAACTCAAAGATATCAGTTTGATTGCCAGTTGGTTTGGTCCGTTTAGTAGATTGATCTTTGTAACCCAAGACAAGAGTTTACTACTTGAATCTGGAATTAGGCATCTCTATGAAGTAGAGACTCTAAAATATGATGAAGCTCTTCAACTCTTTTCTCAGTTTGCCTTCAAACAGATACACGTTCCTAGAGGTTTCCATACATTCTCTGCTCGTGCTCTCTTTATAACAGGTCATATTCCACTTGCCCTTAAAGTATTTGGCTCCTTCTTATGCGGGAAAAATATTAGGGAATGGGAATATGAGTTGCTTAGACTCGAAGCATCACAAGAAAACTGTATTTCAGTAGCTTCTAGTTACATCGGAGGGGACTGCTATCGAAGACAGCCTACCAAATTAGATCGATACATTGGAGGAGAAGACGATGACGGAGAGGAGTTTCCTTCGTATTGCTTCGCTCTTGGATGATCAAAACGTGAATCACGTTCCATATTAAACTGATTACACCAAATATGTGTACTTATCGTACTTGTATGCAATCGTTTTGTAAAATGCAAATAAACAGCACTTATACGGTTTGGTTTGTGTAAATCTTTTAAACAGTTGTGTGATTTAATTGATTGGTTGACTTAAACCAAAAAATCGAAATAGCGTACCGACCGGTTCGATGGATTTGTATTTGCTCCTCTGTGCTCTGGCCTCAAGGCTTTGATTTGAAGAGAGCTGCCGACGAAGCTTTTGTCAATGGCGACGAACCCGACGTTTCAGCTGTTTTCGTCTTCACAAGGTTCTGGGCTAGGTTTAGAGTTCCTTGATTCACCAGAGCCAGCTCTTCCTCCACCGCCTCCTCCTATTGAAGTATTATCCTCCGAGGTATCGTCGCTACTACTTCCTCTGCAACCTCATCTCCAATTTCTTATGTAATTCTCCCTCTTTTGATTTCTGGAGATTTCGTCGCAGTAGGCATCTTCCTCCGTTGAAGTGGATAAAGTGAGTATCGGCGAGATCACTCTTTTGAAGGTTAGTTTCTGTTTTCACTTGCCGAGAAAATTTGAGAAATTGAAACTCTCAAATGCTAAAATACGTCAATTAATAGTGAGTGTAATCTCAAAAGATGTTCAATCAGCTCAAAGCTTATTCTGGTTGAGATGGTGATGTTCATGGAAATGATTAGTTTTAGTTTGTGCTTTGTTTTTAGGGTCGTGTGAGTACTAAAGAGGTTTTTGGTTTGCCTAATTCAGATTTGGTTCCTGGAGTGTATGAAGGTATTTGATTGTCCTAGTTATTGTTTATGTGATGTGTATTCCCTGCATTATGCATTTTTGGTTAATCTCGAATTCGATTGAATCTAGGTGGGCTTAAGCTTTGGGAAGGATCAATTGATCTTGTCAAAGCTCTTGAAAAAGAATCACAAACTGGAAACTTATCATTTTCTGGAAAGCGGGTTCTCGAGGTAGGCTGTGGGATTGTTCACACTTTGCTTCATTATCAAACTATAGACTGTTTCTCAATCCTTTTGTCATTGAATCTGTGGTTTCAGCTTGGATGTGGTCATGCACTTCCAGGAATCTATGCGTGTCTCAAGGTAAGTTGATGCTTGCTGAGCTCTGTTATACTCTCTGGCCAAGATCCATCTTCTTAGATCTTTGGTCTCTTTTGGTGTCCAGGGTTCAGATGCTGTTCATTTCCAGGACTTCAATGCTGAGGTTCTTCGGTGTCTCACCATTCCGAATCTGAATTCTAATCTGTCCGAGAAGTCTTCCTCTGTCTCAGTAGGTGAAACAGAAGTACGCTTCTTTGCCGGTGAGTGGAGTGAAGTTCATCAGATTCTTCCACTAGTTAATGATGGTGAGACTGATAATAAGAAGCGTGGTTATGACATCATTCTAATGGCTGAGACAATATATTCCATATCCGCTCAGAAAAGTCTCTATGAATTGATTAAAAGGGTACGTTCTCGTTTTCTCCTGGATAGCAGAAACTTTTACGATCATTCTTAAACATTAATTGGAGGTTCGAGACTTGACTCTTTGCAGTGCCTGGGGCATCCTGATGGAGCAGTGTACATGGCTGCAAAGAAGTACTATTTCGGGGTTGGTGGAGGGACAAGGCAATTCTTATCTATGATAGAGAAAGACGGTAAGATGGTGTATTCGATCATGTATATAAAGCAAGGGTTGCATTGTTCATCCTCTACAATTGGAATATACCCATGTACTAAGACTGCATTGCATCAATTTAACTTTATTGCAGGTGTTCTTGCTTCAACATTGGTGTCTGAAGTCACTGATGGTTCGTCCAATGTCAGAGAGGTATGGAAGCTTTCCTACAAGTAAGTCAAAGATCTACCGGGATTCAATATCGCTCCATTCTTGTCCAACGAGTCATCGAGTTTAGTGGATTTGTGTTGCTCCTCAAAATGAGTACAAACTCAAAATCTCATCTATGTTTAGCTTATAGATTCTGTTGACTAGTCACGCTTAGTTTTGTACTCATTACTAAACAAAAGGCTTATGTTGTGCCGTTGATCCACTAGACTAAAGTACCAAACTGTGCCTACTTGGTAATTGATCTGATGGAGATGACTCAAATGATTGTGTTTTGGTCTCCAATTGAATTTGAGATAAGAGGCGTAGCAGTTAGTGTCGACTGGGTCAAAAAGTCAAAACTTCCACATAAAAAGGTAAAATCTTTTTCAGAAATCCGTTTGGACCCAAAAACTTTTTTGATCTAACAAACAAAACCCAAATCCAGTGTTACAAAATATTCAAAAGAGATTATACACTTCAGACCAAAAACAATTCAAACCCACCAACAAAATAAAGAACACAACATAAAGATTCATGATGATGATGTATGGTGAATGGTCAAGAGTCACGCCGGCAACGGTAATGCTTAGAGCAGCCTCTACTGTAAGGATTTGACGGCGGAGGGAGACATTGTGTGGAGTAAGACTCGCCGCGGTTGCCACCATCACAAGCAGGCTGATTCCTTCTCAAAGCTCCATACGAAAGCTTATGCGTCTCCTCTTCCATCAACCTCTGGCTTGACCAAGACTCCATTATCACCGTCATTTCCTCTGTCTCCACCACGCTGCTACACTCTGCCACCGATCCATTACATAAAGATGATGATGCCTCAGAGGTGACGTGTGCAAGAAGGCAAACGAAGAAGATGGTGATGATGAAGAAGATCTTAGAGGCTTTTGTTTCCATTTTATTAATGTCTTTGAAGAGAGAGAGGCCAAGAGTGAATTGTGAAGACGAATCTTAGGTTATATAATAATAAATAAGGCATGGAATGCCACATTGAGACGATTAATTTCCTCATTGTAAAGATAATAATACTTAGTGGGAGCAGCACTAGGAGGGACCGCACTTCACCTAACACACTGCTTTACTTAATTGAGTACGAGTGTATATTTATTTATGCCGGACTCGGACCACTCTATGTTCATTTAAAACGTTAATTATAAGCCTCCGTTTTTGTTTTCCTATAATGTTTTTTTGGTAGAAAGTTTGAATACGGATTCTTATTGGAAAACTTTTATCAGTGGAGCCAAAACTAAAGGTATTTATAACAATGTATATCACCACGTTTAAAGTAATTTAATAACCATGCATGATCAATTTTTTTGTGAGATAGTATTTCTTATTTATTGAGATTCTCTAATTGCAAACTTGTATATTTTGAGTATAATTTTTTATGATATGATTGAGATTCTCTAATTGCATGGAGTATACATACTCACCAACCTTATTATACAATATAGCGTTATTAATTCGAAATTATTTTATCTTTGGAGAGTCATCTCAAGATTCTCAACCCCTGCATCTGTAGTACTTGGGGTGACCACGGTGGTACTTGTTCGACGGAAGAGGTAAGGCTCTTCCTCCACCACCAGAAGCTGCCGGAGCTGCCGTGTCATGTTTGAGAGCTCCATAGTTGAGATACCTCACCTTACTTGTCAACATAATCCTCTCAGTACCATTCGATGATGTCACCATATCTTTAGTTTCTTCATCTTCCTTTAGGATCAGTTTGTTCACCTGATCTCCATCTTCTTCATCGCTCTCGTAACGTTCTTTCACCCACGTGTTCTTCACGTGATGGTTTCCCGATACACGTTCTTCGTCGTTTTCGGTAAATGTGTAGTACTCCATGATTGATATATGTTCTTTATACTTTGATTTATGTAATTTATTGGTAGGGGCTACATCATTATTTATAGTGGAAGATTTGGTTTGTAACTTGTAGTGCTTAAGCGAATCTTTTTAGTTTTTACTTTAATTTCGTAGAAGGATACATTATTATATAGAAAACATTATAATTTTTCTCCTTTTCAAAAAGGGTATTCGAGCAAAGAAAATATTTAAAGTAGTACCGTACGTGACTACGTGTGACCCAAAAACAATGTAGAATAACAGTTTGTAATTAAAATATAGAAAGTCGGAATTGAATATTATACTTCGGCAAATTCGAATTGTTTTGATGATTCGAAGATGTTATCTCGTAGAATCTTATTCCAAAATATGAAGTGAGACGATGACTTACGATTCTAAGAATTTGCCGACACTTGCGCCTACTTAGCTGATGTCTTAAGCAACGGCCAACGTTACAACTGGTGAAAAGTATAACAATGACTAAAGTTATGAAAACTATTGTAAACAGTGGGAAAAACAAATAATAAATGCGGTTAACTATAAAAAATAACAAAATATATTAAAAGACAGATGCTTATACAAAAATTTGGGTTTTCTTTTTCATCCAGCATTTGCCTTTGGAAATCTTTATAGATCATTTTGTTCAGCTACACTATTTGGTTACTTTACATTACATGTGACTATGTGAGTGAGAACTCTTGAAATAAGTTGGTCTTTTAGAAAAACTTTAAGACTCATATTAAGTTGTTACAAAGGAGTAATCATTAATGAAAACATTTTATGTAATATTTTTTGTTGGAATTATAATTTTGATGAAGTGATTCAGGGTAATTTTCGGGTGAATCCGTTACCGCAATAACCAGATTTTGGATTTTTTGGTAAGAAAATCTATAAGATAGTGTAGTACTCAAACTTTTTATATACTTTGCTACTAATATCACCAAAGATATCTTCGGCTGAATTTGAAAAAAATTATGGCTTTGATTGGTAATGTTGTATATATCGCTATAGAACAACTTGTGACTTTGATTGATAACGTTGTATGGCTGTAATACAATCTAGTCCATCTTATGTGAAACCATCTCTTGTTTCTTATCGCTTCTAAATGTAAACGTCAGCTATCTTGTACTACTATTTATTTGCCTTGACACTTCTTTCAGAAATCAATAATTAATGGCTAAACATTTACATTTGCTTGGAGCCAACCTATTTTCAGAATCGGCTCTCCGGTCATGACACACTAACACTGAAACGTGAACATCAAGAACAGAGTGTTAACTCGAAATGTAGTAAGTTTAACAACAAAGCATGATAAGACACAAAGGAGTCTTAAGTGTACAAACAAGTGTTAATTGTTTGGATCATCTAATGACCTCTTATTACTCCCTTTTTATTCAACTCTACAAAACACACAACAACTAATAAAACTCATTTTAAAACATAACACATAAATCACTCCTTAAACAGGCCAAATTCAAATCCAGATATCGGAAGTGCAGTCTCCACCAGGATATCTCATCTCATGGGCAAGTGCAGGACCTTCTGGTTCATCACCAAAGTCCACAAAGAAGTCAGGGTTTATGGTGAGACCACCTTTGTTTGTATCAACATCAATCTGAATTATGTGTGAGCCTTTCTCCATAATTTCCGGGAAAAACTGACGATCCCATGCGCTAAACAGCGAGTTTGTTGCATACAATCGTTTCCCATCGAGGCTTAGCTGAATCATTTGCGGTCCACCGCGTAGAGATTTCCCCTGAAATCACCAAAACAGCTTCTATAGATAATAGAATGCAAAAATGTGAAACAAAGTTAAAACCCCAAAAGGTTGCATTTTGGTGCAAACCTTGATCTGAGGAACATTATATTGGAAAGTGTTGCCGTCTTCTCCAACCGCCTTAACAGGACTGCCCTTTGTTAGTAATCCTCCGACCCAAATTTGTCCGGTTAGGACCGGTTTTTTAGGGTCCTCGATGTTGTACTGACGAATATCTCCATGGAGCCAGTTCACAAAGTAGATGAATCGGTCATCGAGGGAGATCAAGAAGTCGGTGATAAGCCCCGGCATTTCTGGAAGTATCCAGTTTTCAACTTTCAGCGGTTTAACTGATATAACCACCTAAAAGAAGATTGTATTACAGGTTAATCACCTATTTGAAAGAACCAAAAAATAAGAGGTAAAGAAGAAAGATTCAGAAACTACACTTGCCTCATGGCTCCATGTTTCATCACTGTTCTTGAAGAATCTTATCATATTACTGGACAAAGCACTTCCAACATACCCTGTATCTTTAGATGGGTCGTGCAAGAATCGAATCTGCAACCACACATATGTTAACAAGACAACACAGATCACGTTTAAAAGAGATGTTTGATTATGTTACCTCCAAAGGTAAGAGACCAGTCTCTCCAAGGTCAATCAATTGTTTCATTTCACCTCCTGGCCAACTATAAACATGTAGATGACTTCCATACAAGCCATCCGCAACGTGTTGGAGATCGAAACCTTTGGAGAAAGCTTTAGGTGCTCCCCAAGATGTGCTGATCATTGTCTTGTGCCGCGGTTGGTACCAAAAATCATACCCAAACAAAGGGCTATGTCCTGGTTTTTCCCACCTTCATATGATAAATTTCATAGTTATTGTTTAACTATTAGAGTGACAATTATATATCACCAACAATGGTATATGACTAATAGTGATTATAAACTTAAACACAATGATAAGATACCTATTCTTGATGTTAAAATCAGAGTCAAGAAGAAGAAACCCATTCCCTTTAGCATTTCCCTCTTCATCCCCAAGACAAGAGACCAAGATCTCGCCGGTGGCAAGACAATGAGCCGTATGTGGATATGCCAATCCGGTCTTTTCAGCAATCTCTTTAGGATCAACATACTTATACAGAGACGGAGCCCTCGGGTTTTCCTTAGTGTCAATCGCATAGATGCGACCAGATCTTCATTCAAACAACAAGAAAAAAACATCTATTTGGTTCATCATCTAGACAAAAATCTTCAAAAGATGAGAGAAAAGGGAAAGGGTCAAAGGATCTTTACATAAGGGATGGTAACACAAGATAACGTCTATCAGCAGACGCATCGCCATGGCAAGAGCTACAAGAGTTCCAACCAGAGTGATGAAGCTCATCACCAACAAAAGGCATTGGTAATCTGTGAATTACAGTTGAATATGTGTCTGAGCTTGGATCCACATCCACTGTTGCCAAGTAGTCCGGTTTCTTTATTCCAGTTCCTTAAACCCCAAATCAAAAAAAAATATTCCATCAATTTATTTATTCAATTGAATAGACACATCACACAATCAACACAGTGATATTAATATATATATTCACTCAAAGACATAAACAGATCAGATTCAGAGATGAAAACAGAGCAATCTCAAGGTCTAAGTGATTATTCGATCGGGAATATTCGAAGATTCCATAGGACCTACTAATAAATCTTCAATTAACGTTTCAAAAGCAAAGATTCTTGACTGAAAACATTCGATCTTGATTCTTGATTCTTGATTCTTGAACAGTCTTACAAAAACAGATAGAAATCAAAATCAAAACGTGTACCGGAGTAGAGGGCAGTGACGTAAATGAGTTTTTCCGATGGTCCGGCCATGGCGGCGAGAGGCGACGCGTAACCAGGACCACCGTACTTGCAACATCCATTGCTTCCACCGTTGCTCACCGGAGCCACAACTTCTGTTTCCGTCGCCATCTCTCTCTCTCTCTGAAATCAAATATTGAATTTGTTTTATGTGTAGTTCTTAAGCTATACGTCTCTGACGCTTATTTTGAGTTTATCGCCAACTCACCGTGGGTCAGTAGGAAGCTATTTGGCTTTATGCCAGTGAACATATAGACTAATCGTTGTAGCTATCTAAGGCATGTGAAGGAAAAAAAAAAAAAGAATATTAAAAATTTTATTTGAACAAATCAGATTATTGCAAAATTAGTAAGTTTGTTGAAAAAAGATATGGTGACGGATGTATATTATATTAAAATACGTCTCCATGCAAAAAACGGATAAAAACAATTCAACAAATCGTGTCCATTTAACAAAATAACAAGAAGATGAAATTAGATCTGGTCAACTGTCCACGTACACTGTATCTGAAGTGTTTTTACTTTGAAACGAACAAGGTGTGATTTGTCATTAATTCGAGCCGATTTTGATCGGTTTATTTCGGTTTTGATCGGTTCAATTGATTAGTCAAAAGACAGAGACAACATAAATAGATAGCTTTATTATTATCACGGATTAAGACACATAGGAATAGAACAACTTTGAATGTATGGATCACGAATCTAGCCACATCTTATTTACTACACTCTATAAACACACAACAATGATTCACAAATCCAAATTCAAATCCAAATATCGGAAGTGCAGTCGCCACCGGGATATCTCATCTCATGAGCAAGTGCAGGACCGTCTGGTTCATCACCAAAGTCCACAAAGAGGTCAGGGTTTATGGTGAGCCCACCTTTGTCTGTATCAACATCAATCTGAATTATGTGTGAGCCTTTCTCCACGACTTCCGGGTAAAACTGACGATCCCATGCGCTAAACAGCGAGTTTGTTGCATACAATCGTTTCCCATCGAGGCTTAGCTGAATCATCTGAGGCCCACCTCGTAGAGTTTTCCCCTGAAATCACAAATACAGTTTCAATATAATGTAAATTGGTAAAGATCTCAGGCAAAGTCTAATAGCTCGCTGGTTCGGGTGACGTTTGGGAAGAAACCATATTAAATGTTTTGGTCTCCGGCTTAAGGGCATGTATGGGGAACCTCTTAATAATTCAAAAAAAAAAGATTACATTTTGGTACAAACCTTAATTTGAGGAACATCGAATTGGTAAGTGTTGCCATCTTCTCCAACAGCCTTATAAGGACTACCCTTTTGTAGTAATCCTCCGACCCAAATTTGTCCGGTTAAGACCGGGTTTTTAGGGTCTTCGATGTTGTACTGACGAATGTCTCCATGAAGCCAGTTCACAAAGTAGAAAAACCGATCATCGAGTGAGATCAAGAAGTCGGTGATAAGCCCCGGCATTTCTGGAAGTATCCAGTTTTCAACTTTCAGCGGTTTAACTGATATAACCACCTAAAAAACAAGACCAGTTCGAATCACGGGTTAATCAAATATTCGAATGAATAAAAACAGAGGTAAAGAAGATAATTCTGAAACTTCACTTGCCTCATGGCTCCATGTATCATCATTGTTCTTGAAAAATCTTATCATATTACTCGACAATGCACTTCCAACATACCCTATATCTTTAGACGGATCATGCAAGAATCTAATCTGTAATTACATAATAACATCTCAATTAGATTACATTTCTTAGTAACTAACACAGATCATTAACATTTATGTTGGACTAATGTTACCTCAAGAGGTAAAAGACCAGTATCACCAAGGTCAATAATTTGCTTCATTTCACCTTCTGGCCATTTATAAACATGTAAATGACTTCCATACAAGCCATCAGCGACATGTTGGAGATCAAAACCTTTGGAGAAGGCTTTAGGTGCTCCCCAAGAAGTGCTGATCATTGTCTTGAACCGAGGTTGGTACCAAAAATCATACCCAAACAATGGACTATGTCCTTTTTTGTCCCACCTACTTTTGACATTGAAGTCAGAGTCAAGCAAGAGAAACCCATTCCCTTCAGCATTTCCTTCTTTGTCCCCAAGACAAGACACCAACATATCGCCCGAGGCAAGGCAATGAGATGTGTGTGGAAATGCTAATCCAGTCTTTTCAACAATATCTTTAGGCTCTACAACCTTATACAAAGAGGGAGCTTTTGGGTTGGTCTTTGTGTCGATGGCGTATATGCGACCAGATCTTCATTCAAACAAGATTAGCAAAACATTAGTCATTTTCATCATCTAGATATGTACGAGGATCAATGCAAGGATCTTACATTAAGCCTGGTACGACAAGGTAACGTCTATCAGCAGAAGGATCACCATGGCAAGAGCTACAAGAGTTCCAACCAGTGTGATGGAGCTCATCACCTCCTATATAAGGCATTTTCAATCTGTGAATGACGCTTGAATAAGTAGGTGAGCTTGGATCCACATCCACCGTTGCCAAGTAGTCCGGTTTCTCTATCCCCGTTCCTAATTACACCAATCACACAAATCAAAAGGTCTCAGAATACATAGAGAAATCAAGATTTAATTTGCAAACATTCATTAGATAATCATATGATAAGAGGAATATTATTTTTGATCAATTCAGTTACTATTCAAGATTCCATGGGATCAAGCAAAAGATTCTTTAAACATTATTGAAAAGTAAGATTCAGTCCGAGTTGATTTATTTTCTTTTATCAGAAAAAAAAAATTAAGTCCGAAAATAGCAAACAAAATGTTGAAATATATTCCTTCTATTTCTAATTAATCTATTTTTTTTAATTTTTCACACATTAAAAAAATATATTAGTAAAAAGTGATTATAAATGCATTATTTTTTTGTGATTTAAGATTTTCAACAATTCTAAACCAATAGTGTTAATTTTAAAAAAATTTTATTCAATAATTCATCATTAATAATACATAGAAAATCTAGAAAATATATATACTCCCTCCGTTTGTATTTAAGTGACGTTTTAGTGAAATCTTTAAGTTTGTGATTAAATGTCGTTTTGGATTTTTTAGTTTGTATTGAAATAATTATACCCAAATTACCCTTACCCTTACCACACGATGCCTTCCGAGTTAACTCAAGCCGAGTTCACCGACCTCTTCCAATCAATCGCCGAGTTCCACACTTACCAACTCGGTCCAGGTCGTTGCTCATCTCTCTTAGCTCAACGGATCAACGCGTCGCCTGAAACCGTCTGGTCCGTCGTGAGACGCTTCGATCGTCCTTCGAGATGCGAGTGGGATGCACGCGCGACGTGAACGTGATTAGTGGACTTCCGGCGAATACATCGAGAGAGATTAGATCTACTCGACGATGATCGGAGAGTGACTGGGTTTAGTATCACCGGAAACTTGCGTCGATCACTGAACCCAATCGGCCAACGAAGAGAAGAGAAGAAGTTTTTTTTTTGGTTCGTCATTGTTTTTTGGGAGAAGAAGGTGAGATTGTAATTTGTCAATTATTGTGAGGATAAAAGTGTCATTATTCATGTTACCTTAATTTAAGGAAATACAGTTAAAACGTCACTTAAATACAAACGGAGGGAGTAAACAACAGAAGGAGTATATAAATAGAAGATAGTTGTCCGAAAAAAAAGAAATGAAAAAAAAAAAATGGAAATGTGTACCAGAGTAGAGGGCAGTGACATAGATGAGTTTTTCCGATGGTCCGGCCATGGCGGCGAGAGGTGACGCGTAACCAGGACCACCGTACTTGCAACATCCATTGCTTCCACCGTTGCTTACCGGAGCCACCACTTCTGTTTCCGTCGCCATCTCTCTCTCTCTGAGTATGTGGAAGTAGTGAAGCTACACGTCTCTGAGTAAATCTCAAACGCAAGTACACATGTGATATATGAGCCGGAAGCTTTTGGCTCGATACTGACTTGTGTCGTTCTTATCTACCGTATATGTTTCTATTTATATGTCTCTATATGTAGCATGTGACAAGAAACAATATTATTTTAACAATTCTAGTTTTGGTAAGAAGGTTTAGTTGTACATTAATGAATTAAAAAATGAAAAAAAAGGGAATTTAAACAGAGTTTTGTAAGTTGTAACCAAAGTATATGAATTTGTTTTGAATTGAAATTAGTATGCCCAGTAAATCTGAAGAACTCATAGACTCATACCCAAAAAAAAAAAAGTAAATCTGAAGTGGTTTTCCTTTGAAATTAAATCGACCCGGTTTTGGTTTGACTTTATTGGTTTGACTTTGCTCAATTTATTTAACACCATTAACTGTTTCGCTTTTGTGTCTTTTTTTTTTTTTTTTGGTCGAAAAAAAAAAAAATCATATTTATGTAAGATAAGAACGACACGTTCTTTATGTAAGATTCATCATTAATAACAAATAAAAATGCATAGAAAATCTAGAAAATGTATCTCTTTGTAACATATTTTTGTTTTAGAATTTGGATTTATAAGATGAACTAGATAATGACCCGCGGTAAACCGCGGGGTAATTATGCTTCATTTTTGGTTAGGTGTGGAGGCTTATTATATTTTGTTTTGAGTTAAGTATGTGATCAAAATAGTTTGTTTGAGTGATATAGTTTTGTAGGTATGTAATTTTTTTATAAATATTTACCCATCAGTTTTTTTTTTTTGACATCAAAAGGTTATTCTATTACTGAAACTTGAGGTGGTGAGGCAAGCCACACCGGAATAGAACAACCGAGGAAATATTTACCCATCAGTTGATGCATATAAAAATTAGGTTGATATAATTTTGTTAGTGTTGGTTTTGTTTAATATGGTTAATGAATTTGTTAAATTGGAAAGCAGCATGTTTTTTATGTAAAAGAAAAATATAAAAGACATACCTTATTATTACATTACAAAATATTAATTGTTGGATGTTTTGTTTGGGCCAATATTTTGGGCTCAGGTAAACAATAAAATAAATTATACCAAACAAATTGTAGGCCCATAACGAAACTAAACCACATAAATAATTGGTTCCGTTGTGCACCTCGTTTTTTTTTCTTTTTTTGTTCGGTGAACTCTTTGTCTTCTCGAAATCAGTAGACGAAAACCCTAGTGAAAAATCTACAGATCAATGAATACTTGCATCAATGAATTCTGAATGTTTGCGAACCGGGTGACATCGAGATGAATGTGTTTGTAAGTTCATCAACTCTAATTACTCATATTTTGTAAGAATTCGTTTGAGTTTCAGATTATAAACTTTTTCAATTTGACTCGAAGGGTTTTGGAGAAATCTCCGAAAGCTACACCAATCCAAAAAACACGGATTGTATTCAAGCACAAGAGCTGGATTTCCATGTATATGTAAGTCGATTTACTTAATTTTTCAATTTTATACAAAAAATAAGCAGTTATATCCTAAACCCGATCTGAATGAGTTTTCAATTTATTTTCGCAAATTGAGGATAAGGTATAGAGAAGATAAACGTATACAATGTTGAAAGAAATTATAAAGGTTAGTTATGTTGATAAATATGATTTCAATTTTTTGTTTTGTAAAGTTATGTTTCATGATGAGTTACTGAACCTAACTTGCTTTCTTTATGAGGAATTGTGGGTAAACTCTTAATCCTAGAAATCCATGAGGTGTGATTTAAAAGTTTGGAGGCTGGCTGAACTGGGTAAGCATGAAGCTTACAATAATGATCAAGGTAACAATATAATCTATTGATTTAAGTTTAGGAAATAACTGATTGAATTGCATAATTTGACTTCATTATTGTATGAAATAGATTAGTCTTCTGTTTGGCTCAGATGTTAGTGTTAAGGACAGTTTTTTAATTTAGTCTTTTCCTTCTAATCTTGTATTGCTCTGTTATCGATTACCACCCGTCATCATCCTTGTTGTATATTCACCTGGTTTTATAGTATCTATTTTATAGTTTACAGTTTACATTGTTTTGATTTTGATTATGATCTTTGAACTTTAATTCTTCACATGTTTGTTTCTTAATTTAATTTCAGTTAGGAGTGATGCTAATTTGCATCAAAGTAGGAATTTTTCATTGAATCTAGTTAAGATCTTATCCTTATTTGCATCAACTTAATGTGTGAACTTGTTATTATTAGGTTCCTATACGTTTATATAGTTTTTGGGGCCATAATATTACTTGTGCCTCTTTTGTTATCATTCTCAAATTTCAATGGTGGATAACTCTATTGGTGTGTGTCGAATATTGTTTTAAAAAAATTGCTGAAGCAAAGGTCATATTGGAGAAGCATAAAACTTGTCTGTGTTCTTTTTCTATTATGTAGCTTACCTGCAATTGATGCTTTCTTCGTTTTCTCTGAGATGATGCAAACGTTTGGTCTGATTAGGTTTGTTGTGGTGTTTCTTTTTTATATGTTCAGCTTAAATATTGTTTGTTTGAGAAGAGTTTTTGAGTTTGTCTCTTTTGTTTCACAGGAAGAAGAAATGAGAGAGAAGTTTGGGATCATCCCAGGTGTGACCAACACAGAAATGGTAACTTCATGTTCAGATTCTCTTATTGTTGGTTCTTTTGGTTAGTTACTTAGCAAGTGATTGTTAAAAATTTCTTGTCTCTCAAATTTTGAGTTTGCATCCGATTTGGATAATAATATTGTTAAGTTTTGATCGTAGTGATATTAAATTTTGATTCCTACACGTTTTATTAAATTTTCATGTAACAATGCAAGTTTTGAGTACCAATAATAACTGATTTGGTAACTACATTTGTTACATAGTTACTCATTTAGATATATTTTGATTCGTTTTTAACAACTTCAAAGTACTAAATCTTAATCATTAATCATAAAAACTCATTTTTGAGTTCGAAGTAGAGTAACCTTTAACATAAAAATTAAATGTAAACTCTATATATTAGTACTTTTCTATGTGATTTGTAGTATAAATGAGTTCATATTGTTCATTTTTCTAATGTGTACAACTATTTTTATTAATGTAATGAGATTGTCTTTAATGTATCTTGGTTTTGTAGGGAATATATTATTGAGCACATGGAAGTGTCATTCTAATTTCCAGATCATAAGGTATGTTAATAAACTTTATGAATTATAGATTTAGTGGTGATAGGCATAAAATAGGAAACAAATTATAAAGTAGAGCTAACGATAACAAACACTGTAGAAAATGGAGAAGCTGTATTCATTAAACAATCTCAAAATAGAGTTCATAAAACAGAGAAAGTGAGCTACTATATTAGAGAAAGAACTGACTCTGACATTGCCAGAGTAGCTAGTCTTATTATGATAACTAAAAAAAAAACCATCTGTCAAAGAAAGACAAAGCAACTTCTCCCAACTTTTCCTTAATCCTATTATATCTGAAACTAAATCCAGATTTAGTTTTAGAAGCCAGCAAACTTCGAACCACCTCCAGTGTTTTCTCCAGCCTTCTTTCCCTCATCAACTTTTTCAAGCTGATTCTTCTCAGGCTGCTTTTCAATCTTAACCAATTTGAAACAGACCTTAGTTATTGAACACTTCTCAACAACTACATCATCAGAACTTCTCTGAGGTATCACCAGCTTCAGATCCATTAGTCAGAAGCATAATTTCCTGTAGGAACAAAAATTGTTAAGTCATTGATAAATTCACATTATAACACTGAGAATATGACACTATATAGAAGAATTTATAGTTTTACAACCTGACCACCATAAATGATTTGAGATAGATTGGTCATCACATCGGAATCATCAATGTCATCAACATTGTCAACATCATCCATATCAACTCCTGACCAAATTTAAGCAACCCTAAATGTGTCACTGCCACCAAACAAATTATCTTTCTCGACACAAAAAAAGTAACTGGAATGTCTTCCCAACCAAATACTTGATTGCCAAATGCAAGTTTCCAGGATCTTGAAGCTGTGGTTTAGAAAAAGCAAAACATAATGAAAATTAATGATAGAGCTGGATTTGTGAAAGCATGAAAATTTGTTTATACTAACATCATCATCATAAACTCCACCAAGAAGTTCAGCGGCGGTCTGGCCAACAATCTCTGCTGCATTTAACTTAGTCTTCGTATTTTAAGCTCATGGAAACATAAGAGATATTCAAGTTGTATTTATACCTCTGAAAGTTGAGACTTTTGCAAACCTGATGAGACATATCACCATCTCACCACTTGCATTTTCACAAGCTCTGTGAAGCTGGTCAGCAAATTTTCCCCATAAAGTACAGGGAGGACATGAATCCCTACAATAGTTAAGTTGTTAGCAAAACACTAAGAAGATTATATACTCACGGATCTGTAAAGAAAACACTTACATAATGTCACGAAGCTTTCTTGTAGGTTTGTTATGTGCTTCCACATTTTCAATCTTCCCCACCTTGACAACTTGTCCAAGAACATCTAGTTTCAAAGAAAATTCATTAACATACATTATAAGACAGTAGTATAGTACACGATAAAAGTATATGGATTAAAAACTAACCAATCAAGATGAATGGATTTAGGTCCCCAACAATTATGGTCGGAAAATCTGTCAATTATAAGTACACATCATCTGAAACAGAGTTTGATGGAGACACAAAAGTGTTGTTGACAAATCTCATCCTGAACTGATGATTAGTCACACAATACTGTCCTCTAGCTTGAGTCAGTTCAAAGTTATCAATGATTTTCCAATCACCCTAAGTGTTTCTCAAACTTAGAAACCAGTGTCTTCTTAAAGGAAGCATGAATTTTGGCACCCTGTATAAATTGTGTAAAATAAATTAGTATCAGAGGATATTTATCAAAACAAACAGTCCCTACAATATATTATATAATACCTTCTGGTCAGCTAAATCCATTTCAAAAGTTTCCCCTCACTGGGCAGTGTACTGTTTTCTGGTATGCATGATTTTGACATGGACACGCCAGGTGGTCTTGAAAGGCTTAACGTTAGCAAGGTATGTTACTGCTTGTGCTCCATTCATTGTTGCTTGATGAGAGTAGACTGATTTGCTAGCTAAATGTTAAGTGGAAGATGGATGATTAGATGTTTTGTGACTGTATACTCGCATAGTATATATAGTATGGTGAATAGGTATGTATGAATGGTATCAACTACAGAATATGCTGTTTTTGGATAGAGCAAATCTCCATGGAAAATATTCTAGAAATATATCTTGAAACTGAATTTGTCGAATCAGGAACCTAAAATTCAGTAAATAGATTGTTATTCTAAGATATTGTCATAGATTTACGGTGAACAACCAAAAACACTCACAAAAGCTGTTTGTATATGATATTTCTGTTTATATTTGAGAGTATTTAATTCTAAGATATTAAGATTTAGTTTTGATTATGTATTGTTGGAAAAATATTCGTGAAGATCATGAAAGATGTGAAATCTTAATTGTGTATTGTGGATTGCAGGTTATAATGGGCCACGATATATTTCAGGTTAAACTGGGTCACGCTAGTAACACGAACTGGGCTTCGTTTAATGAAACCAAAAATTGAATATGAACGGGTCGGATCTTTAGATCCGCGTGTCTTGTATATGGGCGTATATATGATAATTACTTAAGTAGCCTCCTAATGATTTTAAATAATGCTTAAACTCTAATGGCATTTTGTGTAATATAACATATTATGGCATTTTGTGTAATATAACATATTATAACAGGTTAATACTAACGAGTTCATTTTTAATGCTGCTCAAATAATAGTATAGAGGATACCTTAAGAACGCGATTCCGCTAATTTTATTTTTATAACATTTCTCAAACTTTTACATTTTCAAAACGTAATTCCACTTTTCTTATTGTTCATAATATTCATAACTTTTTTTTTAAAAATAATATTCATAACTTTTCATGTGATTATGCTATATTACCATTTACCTATAGGTAATTTAGAAAATAATGAAAAGTCACTAATCTTGAAAACTTGTTCAACTCAAACATTTTCAATATTTTATCCCTAATCATTCTATTATTCACTTCTAAGCATACATATGATATATGTCCATGCACGAGTTGTTAAGTTGGTGAGTGAAATTTGAATAAACACGTTACTAAACCCGTGAGTTGGTGCGTGAGTGCGATTACAACAGTGACTCTTTTGTTGTTAACTATAAAGCATGTGAAGTAGGCCTAATGTGAAGTGAATATACCCATTTTATTATTTCTTTATTGTGGATACAATTCCAATACGCAATTTTAATAATCTCAGCAAATATTTAGAAACAAAATGTTACAACATAGAAGCTGGACTTACCAAAAGTCATTACAGGAACATTTTCCTCCCTTAAAATGATGATATCTAGTTGCATCTCTAACTATAATCTCTCTTTCTTCAATCTCACTTATATGTTTCAGAACAACATGACAATCTCCACAGACCCTTAGATTTTTCACAATCCGTATAGGAGTTCCCGGAACGGCCTTTAGTAATCCGTATGCAACAGCGGACCGTTCGCTATGCCAAAACAAAAGCTTTTCTTTCTCTTGCTCATCCATGTCGTGTAGGATCCAACTCGTATCAGGAACATAACCATTTCTTCTTCTCATTTCTTCCTCTAGCTTCTTAAGCAAATTAGAGATGTCTTCTTTTAGAGGATGAGATGTTTCTCCTGCGTAAAACACTTCGGTTTCTTTGCGTACCTCCACGCTACTGTACCCTGGATCTTTTCTAACTTCCATGTCTCCTAGTTTCCTTCTTGCTTCTGATACTTTACCCCATAAAGAAGCACTTGCATAGATGTTTGATAAGAGTATATAAGTAGATGGATCTTTCGGTTTAAAGCTGCTTACGAGATGATCGGCGATTCTTACGCCCATCTGACCTTGTCCCTGGCGCTTACAAGCGCTAAGTAAAGCAGCCCAAGTTGGTTCATCCGGGGGAAACGGCATTGTATGGATTAAGTTTTCAGCCTCATCAAGGAGTCCAGACCGACCAAGAAGATCCAATAAACATGTATAATGCTGCAAGGACGGGCGAATTCCATAGTCCTTTGTCATTGATTGGAAAAGCTCACGGCCTTTAGCTACAAAACCAACATGGCTACACGCGTATATCAACCCAACAAATGTGACCTCATTGGGCTTTACACCGTGAGAAACCATGTCATCATACAAGACCAAAGCCTTCTCAGCCTGCCCGTGCTGAGCCATTCCAACTATAAGTGAAGTCCATGAAACAACATCTCTGTGGCGCATTCTACTAAAAATATCCTTTGCAGCTATAACATCGCTGCATTTAGCGTACATATCGATAAGAGCATTACTAATAAAAACACAAGAATCAAATCCTAGAGCTATAACCAAACCATGAACCTGCCTCCCAGCTATCGAAGCTGCCAAATTAGCACAAGCGCCAACAATACTCGAAAGAACTAAAGGATCCAAAATATCAACTCTTTCTCTCCTCATTTCAGTAAACACAGAAAAAGCTTCAATCCCTTTCCCACTCTGTACAAAACCAGAGATCAATGCAGTCCAAGAATACAAATTCTTGACAGGTAAATCCCTAAAAAGCTCCAAAGCTTCTTCCTTTCTTCCACTTTTCGCATATCCAGACACCATAGCAGTCCAAGAAATGGTGTTTTTCACTCTTATAGAATCGAAAACCGCTTTAGCACTATCAAGCAACCCACATTTAGCATACATATCAACTAAAGAAGACTTAACAACATCATCATCAGAATACTCAGAGACTATAAAATGGCAATGAACTTGCTTCCCATGCTCAATAGATCCTAAGTTAGCACAAGCCTTAACAAGCGCTGAGAACACAAAATCATCCGGACGCAACCCACCCACTGAAGCAAACACTGAGAGCGTCTTACCAGAGAGATTTGATTGATTAAGAGCTGTGAGAACAGAGGCCCAAGCAATGTGGTCTCTCTGAGGCATTTCGTCGAATAACTGGAGAGCATGAGAAGCAGCGCCGCATTTGCCATAGACATTGACAAGTGTGTTGGCCAAAGGACAACATTGAACGATCCCGAGCTTAACGATATGGGCGTGGAGGGATTTAGCAGTGGTTAAGGTTCGATTCCTTGCACAGAGCTGGAGCTGATGAAGATAGTGAGGGATAAGCATTCATCAGCTGTTGTTGCTTATAAGTTTCAAGAAATTACAAAAATGATCGCTAATTTTTATTCATTCATTGGATGGTTCCTAAATATAAATTTTTTTACAAGATTTAATTATGTTTACCGTTAAAAAAAAAAAAATTATGGGCATGACCTATGTCACATGAATAAAAAAATAACGGAATAGTTGAATAATTATTAGATAAACGAATTGAATCAGAAAAAGTTTTGCAAATTAATTATAAAAAGCTAAAAAACTATTCTTAGTAAATTAATCACATTTTGTTTTTTCTATTTATATTTTTAACACGTTAGTGTATATAACAGAATTATTTTTTCTAAGAATGAAAAACGTGAAAACCTAATAAATATCCAGAATGATAAAAAGTAGCGAAATCACGTTTTGAAAACAGGAACAAGTTTTATACCATTCAAGTCAAGAAAACGGTCAAAATTAACCCGAACAATTTTTAGAATGCGCTTTTATACCCAAATAATGATACCATGCATTTTTAAATCCGAAGTAGTACAAAATTTAAATTGTCTATCTGAACTATATACCAATTAACCGTTTTCTACTTTGACCTAAACGGTGTTAGTCAAACGTTTAATTATGCTGGCTAGGATGATACTGTGGCATTGACGTGGATAATATAAACAGTCAAAATCAACCCAAATTTTTTGGCATATGCCTTGTTATACCTAAATTACAACAAAATGCATTTTTTAACCCGAAACCGTTAATTACTTACAACTGGTCCGTTGGAAATTTTGTGATTGCAAAATTTTTATGGTTGTGAAATCAAATTGAAGCATGGATTTGTTAGAAGCATGGAAGAAGAAGAAGAAGAAGAAGACAAAATATTGTGAGATTGGGAATTTTCTACGAGGAAGATTAGAAAATATGTGCATAAACATGTTTCTCCTCCGATGAAACATTTACTGTGAAGGGGAAGAAGACAAAATAAAGCTTTAAACATAAGTATTTATTAAAACTTTGTTCAATAAAACTCAAAACATTAGTATGTCCAAGTGGTTTGAGGAGACAGAATTGAAATCGGTTCGGCTTTGCCTTTGTAGGTTTGAATCTTACTCTCAGCTATTTATTTTATTTTAGGTATTACCACCGTTTAGGTCAAAGTAGAAAAAAGTAGAAAATAGCTAATTGGTATATAGTTCAGGCATTTAAAAATGCATAGTATCGTTATTCAGGAATGAAAGTGCATTCTGGAATGAAAGCGCCTTCTGAAAATTGTTCGGGTTAATTTTAGCCGTTCACCCACACGGTCATTCCTCACAAGCTGCTCATCAACCTCTTTTCCGTTGGTGGTCTTTTCCTTGTTCTCCAATTCTTGCTTCTCCTTTTTGGCCTTATCTTGTTCGTTTTCGATCTTTTTGACTTTCAAGAATTCAATCAGACCCTCGAGAATCTTATCAACAGTGTCATTCCTCATAAGTTGTTCAGCCACTTCTGCTGGAGTAACCTCTGTGGCCTCAATACCTTCCGCGATCTTGCTGAAAAGGTGGTGATGATCTTTGATCTCTAGATAGTTTGAAGCAAGAGCCTTGAAAGTAGTATGTGTGCAGTACGACATGTGAATGTGCATATCCATACGTCCTGGCCTCAACAACGCGGCGTCTAGTTTCTCTTTGTAATTGGTTGTGAATATTATGATCCTTTCGTCACCGCAGCTTGACCATAGGCCATCTATGAAATTTAACATTCCAGAGAGCGTCACCTTTTTATACCTTGGATCTTCTATTTGGTGAGATTCACGAGGAGGTCCATCAGTGCTAGTCCTATCTTTCAATTCTAGTGAACAATCGATATCTTCTACAATAAGAATCGAACGATTAGCAGTGGCAATCAATAATCGCCGGAGCTCAGAATTGTTGTTAACCGCAGTCAACTCTAGGTCGTAGATATCAAAATTGAGATGATTAGCCATGGCTGCAATTAAACTTGATTTCCCGGTACCGGGTGGACCGTACAACAAGTAACCTCTCTTCCAAGCTTTACCAACCCTCTTATAGTAGTCTCTCCGCTGCAAAAATTGGTCAAGATCGTCCATCACATTTCTCTTCACATCTGAATCCATTGCTAGAGTATTGAAGGTAGAAGGATGGTCAAGAGTAACAGAGGTCCACGCGTCAGAGTAATTCCCATACATGTTTTCTGGGGAGAGAGTGAAGATCTTGAGTGTTTTCTTCTCTTGCTTCAACAACGTTGCTCTTTTCACCATGAATGGTAAGTAAGATTCAAGAGCTATGTCTTTGAATTTCTTGTGGAAGTTGAGCTCGAATGATCGGACCTCAGATGTCGGTGTGGAATTTAGATCCCGCGGGTTGTGGAAGTGCTTGGAGTACTCGACATGGCGACAGTGGAGGATCCACTGGAATTTGACGCCATTGTAGGTGTCCACAACTTCTTCTTCACGCTCCACGGTGACATTGTAGTTGTTTTCTTTCTCGTGTTTACTCACTTTGATTCTTTTGTTAGAAGGAGAGATCTTGGTGGCTAGATAGGCCTCTGCAGCCTCGAAGACTTCATTGTGAGTAAACCCTTCAAATTCTTCGATGATTATGGTCATTTGGGAGGAGAAGTAACCAAAGATGGAGCGGAATCCATAGGAAATGTAGTGGTGCACCTCGTCAGGCAAATAATCTTGGACTAAAGACCGAGCCAGCATTGCGGTTGCAGCCACCGAAGCCGCGGTGGTGAGAACCGTCTTAGCCGTGGCCAGACGGGAAGAAGAGTCAGAGGAGCCCATCTTCTTGTTGAGTTTGTGTTTAACCCAAAAAACCCAGAATTTATAATTGGTGGGAAGTGGGAACCGTAGACTAATGGACGCAAGGAAGTAGCGAGGATCCTTCCATTGCAACAACTTGGAAGTTTCTAAGTAATAGAAAGAAGAGGAAAAGTAGAGTTTCAGTGGGATCCAATGACTTGTTCATGAGGTTTATTTGACTTATCGACAAGATAAACTAATCATGCGTCAAACCAAAATGAGTAAACAAAGACTGACTTAACGTGAGGATCACTCTTAGTTTAGGTTTGAAACTATAATACATTAATGAAATAATTAAGCCCAGTAAAGAAGGATTTAATTATGTTTAATTTATTAATTTATTTCTATATTCTAATAGGGTATGATTTTATTGTTTAATTAATATCAACAACATGAACAAGAGTCAAAGACTAATACAAATGTGCTTAACTGTAGAGTTGATTAATCTCGTCTTTGTATTTAGCCACGACCTTGTCCCGTCTAATCTTCATCGTTGGTGTCATTAAACCGTTGTCTATCTGCAAATGTTGTGTCATAAAACAGTTTTTTTAATAAGGTTTTCAATCTTTTGGGTTCTGAATAACTCATAAGAAAGGATTATTACCGTGAAGGGCTCGTCGACGATCAAGACCGGTCCGACTTGAAAAGAACATTCTGATGTCCTGCAACATTGTTTAAAAGATATTAAATATCTTAATACTTTTAGCTGAAGTTACAAAGTATTTAGTACCATTTCTTCAGTTCTTGGTAGACCAAGCTCTTTAGTTTTGCTTTCGATGTTTCAGGATCTACTCTTTGTGCTTCCTCTTTGTTTGGGATAATGATAGCTCCAAGGCGGCGTCGATCCTGTGAAGGAGTAATCAATTCGAATAACAAAAAGTACGCGAAATAGGCGATACTAAGATTTTTCATTTTTGTAATTGTCTTAAGAGAATCCAAGCACCTGTCCAATAACAAGAATTTGTTCAATCAAACTGCTTCTCATGGCGGCTTCTTCAATCTCCAATGGTTCCACATTTTCACCTATAGTGATGATGATGTTATCAATATATGGACCGATTTCTTTTGTTTCATCGATTTTGAGTTCAATTATGCATTTGAACATGTTTGTGACTTGGAATATACCTGTGGAAAGTACTATTGTGTCCTTGGCACGGCCTTCAAGAACGATGAGACCTCCACAGCGGCGACTCCGCCCTATTGAGTGATGAGGAGCGATCCAACCCGTATCTCCTGTATTGAACCATCCGCTCTCATTTAGAACTTGCTTTGTGGTTGATGGATTCTGAAGCAAATACCAACAGAAAGCTGAGTTAAACCCAATTTAATCATCAGTGCAAATACCCTTGCACAATTACATATATACAACATAGTGATGCTTGATGAGACAACAAACTTAAATCTGAGGAAGCCAATATATATATATGCTTAAGTAATATTATGATAAGTAAGCTATGAATACAACACTACCTTATAATAACCCTTCATAACCTGTGGGCCTCTGACTTTGATAATGCCCTTTGAACCAGAAGGGAGTACATTATTAGTCTCAGGATCTACAATTTTGAATTCTGTACCATCCATTGGATGCCCAGCTGAGCCAAGAACCTTCATTAGAAAAGAAAAAAGACGAAACAAAATACACTAATAAGACTACAGCTTTTTAGGTGTCAAACTTAATCAGAGATTA
The DNA here is from genome assembly GCA_011420285.2 of Erysimum cheiranthoides. Classification (NCBI taxonomy): domain Eukaryota; kingdom Viridiplantae; phylum Streptophyta; class Magnoliopsida; order Brassicales; family Brassicaceae; genus Erysimum; species Erysimum cheiranthoides. Next base: position 9,537,291 of record CM022177.2, read on the forward strand.
AGCTTTTTCGTTTGCTAAGACTCAAAAGAAAACTTCAAAGCCTTGTGAGTTCAAAACTCAATTAGAATATGGAAGCAAGAACGACTTACATTACAGCTAAGCGTCCGCGCACAGACAACCGGCGAGGTCTCTGTCAAACCATAACCATTTTGTAGAATCACACCGATTGCCTGCAAAATTATAGAACTAAGTTTTTTACGTATCGAAAAAGAAATTGATCTAAATTTTCCAAGGGAAATTGCAGACGGCTTAACCTCAAAAAACTTGTCAACATGAATGGGTAAACTACCACCTCCACTAATACCAGCCTGTAGAAACCAAAAACATATCAGTCTTCACTATGAATATAAATCTAAAAAAAACTAGAAAATAGAGTTTGTTTACTACCTTTGATATTCCAATAGACGCATGAATTTTCTTGTAGATAAGCCTTTTGGCCAACATATGTAATGGCCACAATAAGGCAGCAACTACTCTTGCCCACAACCAATCCACCAAAGCAACAATATACATTGGAGGCTTTTGCTCTTTTGTCAGACACATACCCTGTAAACCAGACCAAAACCATATCAAAACTTCAGGAACCACAAATAAGGGATAAGCAGAAAAACTCTTAAAACAAACTATAAGGTAAGAAAATATGTTAAAAGAGGGCATCATGTTCATGAACCTCATATATCCTTTTCATCTCCATATATGCCATACTGACTCTGATCAATGTAAGTGCTAGAAATTTACGGCCAGCAGAACTTGCAGATATTTGCCTTTGAATCCCACTGCAGAGCGCAAAGAGGAAACAAAGAAAAGAGTGAAAAAATTTTGTTTAACAACCAACACAAGTTGAGAATGCTGAGGAGTAGTTAATGATTGAAATGATGGACTATGTTTTAGAAATATGGACCGATTGAGCAGAAACACCCATTAGGAGTGTACTTCACCAGCAACCAGACTAACTAAAATTCCCTCAGCTGTGAGAGATGGATTTTAAGACTTATTGAAACAAATACATACAGTTCTGTATTTACAAAATATGAGTATTTTGCAAACTATGAACTTGAAAAATTACAAACCTGTAAAGTGTCTCATATACTAAAGGGACGGAAACGATATAGTTTGGTTGATACCGCTTTAGATCATCCTATGCCAAAAGAAAACAAAATAAAAACAGTCAGATCCAAGAGGAGAAATGCTAAATAAAGAATACTTGATACATTCTACAAATTTCACATTTTTCCCCGCTTTCAAGGGTATGACGCATGTTTCAAAACCTTTATGGCACAATAATATTTGATGAATTTTTATGCCATCATTAAGAAAAAAAGGTGATTGATCACAGGAAGTGAGTGAAGTTTCACACTTTCAGGGGACCAACACAACTCGATATAAATACAATGATTGCAAAGATACTGACTTAACAAAATCGGATGATGAGAATTACCTTTAAGTATCTTATAGACGTATACATTTGCTCAATTCCACAAGTGAATATGAAGTATTCACAAGCACGTTCATAGGCATGCCAGGATGGCAGCATGCTTAGAAATTTATCGCCAGCTTGAGCAGGTACATATTTAGATAAATGTTTTATCTGAAAGTGTTTAAGAAAACATTAGAGATTCTCAAACCTATTATTTTCAGAAAGTAATAAGAAAATTTGATATTTAAAAGGGACAGGATCACCAAATAAACACTTGCAAAAAAGTATTGGGCCTATTGGCTTGAACCTGGTGTAAAAGATTCCGATGTGTAAGCATAACGCCTTTCGGATTCCCCGTGGTACCACTAGTATACATAATTGCGGCTGTATCATCTGAATTGATGAAATCATAATTATAGTCCCCTGCAGTCATCGGTTTGTTAGCATCAGGAGTTTATTCTTTTAGGGCCTTGGAGAAAAACATAGAATCTCAACGTACCGGTATCATTAGTAGTTCTTGATAATTTTGCACGACTCTCCTGTCCTAGGTTTATAATTTCTGCATAACTGTAAACTGGAGTCTGCATCCCCTGTGTGACTGATTTCTCACCCCAGAGAAGTATCAAAAATCTCAGAGATGCCTTGGAAGTAAATGTCTCAGCAATGCGGTTGAAAAACTCAGCATTATCCACAACAAGGGCTACACTGCAATACAGATTGCTTGAAATTTTTGGTCTCTGTATTGCAAACAAATATGGCATAGATAACTGAAGAGACAACACAGTCTATTGAGGGACGAATGATCTGTCTTATCATCCAAGAATCTTTTTGAATAGTTATGATTTTACAGGAGAGCTGATGCAATAAGATAAATGAGATATCAAGAAGCTGTTTAATTAGAACTACACCTAATCAGAAAATTCATTCCTAAACAGACCAAAACTGTCAATCATTAAAATAACCAAATATACTGCTCTTAGAACTAAAACTGATTCATGAAAACAAAATAACAAGATGAGGAAACAACCGGTACAAAAATGAGGTCAGTATACTATACCATGATGAAATTCATATCTTGTTTATAATAAAGCCAAACTATTCACCTCTCAAGAATAGGTATCATAATTACGTCAAACAACAGGAAAATGAAAAGTGTTGGCATACCTTTCAGAATGACGGTATATCTTCAGTAACTCTTCAACAGAAGACCTAGATCCTCTGACTACATTGACTGCTCCTGTGGACATTATACCTGGCATAAAGTAATAAACAGAAAATAAAGATAGCAATACCTGCGTGAGAGAAGGAGAAATGAAAGAGCAATGTACATTAGAATTATTGCACCAAGAAAAGCAGTTAAAATAGCTAAGCAAAGCCAGCACCGTGACAAACCTATAAGGTGCTTGGATGCGTGACAAACTTTAAACTTATAGGGAAGAAAAGAAAAGAGCAGAAACATCTCAAACGTAGCTCAAAAGATTGTTGTTTGATAGTTAATATGTAAGGCAAGCACAGCTTGGTGATGAAAATTTTAATGAAATCAATCCCCCTAATGCTTCATGCTATTCCTACTGATTAATGAGTATCAGACTGACTTTCACACTTTATTCTAGTGTGTTGCATATCATCAACCGACCTTGATCCGAAACAAGCCATCTGCAGGAGTTATCAGCAAAAAGTCCAATCTTCTCATCTGCTTTCACTCCAACAACTCGTAAGCCCTCAGCAAAGTCCAAAATTTCTTGTTCCAACTGAAATTAAGTAAATAAGATGAAGGCTTCCCTTTCTCACAAATAATTAATATTTGAATCTCTGGAAATCTCAAATTATCCACCTCCCACAAAAAGACAGTGGGGAAGTTGCAATAACCAGGAGAAAAGTAATTGAAACAATGTTGGTTCTAGGATCCTAATATAGAATTACATATAACATACACCAATGGGAATGCCTGACTAAGAGCATTCAAAGAAAACATCAATTGATTCTTCAAAAGATCCAGAATCTGGATCATCATCTGAACAAGCATCAACTAGCTACTCTTCCCTCACCACCATCATCTTAACAAGCTATTAAAAATTGATTTCACTTAATAGCCAACATAGTTTGCTTAATAGTACCAAAAACCTGATTAATATCTAGGAACAGAGTATTACTAAAAAATTATGTTATTTGAAGTAACCATACCAGCTACAGACTATGAGGTTCCTGCTTGCCATAATACAGAGCTTCTAAATCATAGAACAAATGCTCTATGGAAAATTCAAGGACTGGTCTCTCCTTATTCTTCTTTGCAACAATGTCAATGAAAAGTACCATTAGTAAGAAATCTACCTGCTTGTACGTCAGTTTCAAAGGAGGATCGTGATAAGGATCCACCAATGCAACTCTATCACCATACTTTTCTGCAGATGATCTCCAAATATCAGGAACAGCCTTCCATTCCTTAGAGCGCAAAGCAGCATCTCCAGACAACGAGGAGCTTTCAACGAATGGCGAAGACGGCCTCACTTCTTTTACCTGAATCATACACACCGAAAATGATTGTTACCGGATTATAAATGAACCTTAGTGAGGATAAACTACACTAACAAAAGACTAATAAACATATCTGAATAGAATTAAGGATCAAACTCTTCGTTTTGGTGAGCAAGATCATTTCGGTTATACAGAACATCTATCAAAGATTCAAAATCTATGACCTTGTTTCATCCAAATTCATAAGACAGTTGAAAGTTGAAACACAAAGAATCAAGAAATAGCTACAAACTTAAGCATCATAAAGAGAAAAAAAAGATACAATTTTGAAAAGTTTTCTTAACCAATAGGAGAGATTCTCAATCGTGTCAATGGCTAATCTTGTACAGTTCGAAAAGTCAGTCATCAACAGATAAATGATTACATAAATAAAACAACTTTACTCAAAATTGACAACTTTCGAAAATTAAAGTGAACAATTTTACTATTCAATTTTCAAAAACCCAAAACAGAGAATTTAATTGTTAAAGATAACGCAGAAATTTGAACTCGCCTTGGATTCGCAGTGAATCCGAAACCGCCGGAAAGAGGGAATTCGAACATTCTGGTGACACAAAATCAATCTGAACCCAAAATCAGGAAACTGACGTGAAGAAGAAGCGTAAGAAAGTAAGGTCGAAGGTCCTAAAGAAGTCGAAGCCATGGGTTTAGGAAGAAGCGATGATGAAGAAGGTATGATCAGGTTTTCAGACGAAGTTGCATTTGCAGATAAGATGGAGCAGAGAGAGAGAGTGAGATCAAGAAGCAAGTAAGAACACAACCATGTCGTTTTCTTTGATTACGATCTTCACTGGTAAAGACCAATTCCTTAGCTCAGCTCCTAGAACCAATGCTTCCCAACGGAGGAGATTTATATCTTTTTTGTCGTCTTGCAAAATTAAGTTATTTTATATTTTTTGCTTTTACCTCGTATGAATTTTTTTAGTTAACACGCATGATGGTTGGAAACTTGGAATGATATTTGTTAATGTGATTATAAACAAAAAATAACCAATCAAAAAAATGTGTATAATATTTAACAAATACACTAAAACACATAATTTACGCCTAAAAATATAAATAAAAATTCAATATGCAAAAAAAGTGGGTATACTACAGTATTACAGTTGTTTATGACATAAAACTTATTTTGCTGTTATCAAAATGTATCTAACCAGTCCAAATTTTCATTTTGTAAATTTTGAGCAAAAAATTAATTCTCTAAGATTTTATTTTGCAATTTGTGCATGTCATTATACAATTATGCGTGTTACCAATCATATACGACATTATTTTTAATTTTTAACAAATTGTTTGGTATGAAATTGATGATCAATCCAACCATGTTCTTCATATTAATTCTTAACTAATTTGGATTTGTAATTATGCCTGAAAAACAAAAAAATCACGTCAACATTTGTAACACTTCTTTATGTAGTTGAAGTAAATCTTGAGCCGAAACATACATAATAATCTCTGAAAACTTGTGAATATTCAGGTATTTATGTTATTTAAAACATTCATACATAGTGGCCAAATTTCCTCATATGCAAACATAAAAAAATTTCTGTGTTGATTTGTATTTGGTAATTACATTTACAGAATTTTATTTAAGTTTTAGATTGAAGCTTTAGAGTAAATCTCCCACCCATTTATGATTTATAGCAAATAACTGATACAGATTGTGATAACAAAATATTGTTAATTAGAGAATGTAATCTTCACATTTTGCAAGGAAAAAAATTATTTATTAATTATTTGATTTTTTTTTTCAACATAACGAAACATGAAGCAGAAAAGGTATGATAATAAAGATGAAGAACAATATTAATAAATCCAGCCTTAGATCAATTTGTCTTCTTCTTCCTCAGTCCTCACAGAGTAACGCTCGGAAACTTGCAACGATCATTTCCTGTAAAAAAATCTTTGTTAGTTACAGCATTTTTTTGATAAGTTTGTTAGTTACAGCATATTCTATAAATATTCTGTCACGTGAACCGTGACTATACACATAAGGTTATTTTGGTCCAATCTTGGAGAAACAAAAACAAGAATGGCTCACCAGGGTTGGTCGTGGTCTCATGAGCCAGTCCATTGAAGTAACATCGAATGTTTTGGTTACGGAACTGAGCCCAGTACGAGCTCATTGCGTAGCTTGCGTGCCAATAAATAGAGACTGGTTCGTAACATTCTCTCCCAGGAGCTAAAGCCGCACAAGTTGTGTTGCTTTGGCCACAAGTAATACTTAAAGTTTCCTCAAGCTCAGCCTCGGTGGCTCCTTCGACCGGTACGCACCACACTGGACCTCTGTAAGGAACGTTGTTCGTCGGTTTAGGTAAGGGGTTGAAACCGGTTATGGGTTTTTGACCGGTGAAATCTATGTCGTAGATTGGTGAACCGTCTGGATTCAAGATTCCCCAATGTCTCTGTGTTCCCCAACCGGGTTTTTGGTTTTCGTTGAATAAGGAGAAAACAAATGTCGGTATTGATAAACCGGGTCTAGATGGCGTACCGATTGGCGGAACTGTGGTCATCTTCTTGATTAAATTCCGGTTATATGTAGCCGCGTTGAGAATGTTGGCTCCGGTTTCGTCGATGTCACCGGTATTAGGCCACCCGGTTTCGGAGATTGCCAGGCGGATGTGTGGGTAACCGAGTTTGGTCATGGCGAAGAGAACTGAATCCAACATTTGGTCTAGAAGATTGTGGTAAACCAAACGGGTTTGAGGGTCGGTATAGGTGTAATTTCCTTGGAACAGAGCAAAATCCAAACTAGTGTTCATGGGGTTTCTTGACCAACGGAAGTAAGGATGAACATTGAGGAAGAAGTACGAGTTTGTTCCGTTGAGAAACTTCAACAACGGTAATATCACTGGTCCGGCGATTTCTTCCCGGAATGTTCCATTCGACGGAGGAAACGACGACCGGAGAGAATCCATGGCTATAGGTGTCCCGACTTTGATGTTGTGAATCCCATGGAATCTGAGAGAGTTCACGATTTTACGCATCGCCGGTACAAGATTCGCCGAGATATTCCCGTTATTGTTGCTGAGGATTTCGTTTCCGACGAGGACAAAACGTATTTGTGTTTGTGGATAGTAAGGGAGGATATTGGTTCTGACCCATTCGTCAGCTGTGGTTTGGTTGGAGCTGAGTGAGGTGATTTGGTGGTTAGGGACGGTTATGGTGACGTAAAGATTGGTTTGAGAGAGGAGTGTGAGAGTCTCTGGATCAGCGTCATAGAGCTTGACATGACCAGCTTTGATGGATTTGATGAAGTTGATGGATTGGTAAGGAGATGGGAGGTTGTTACCTTGTCTCCCATAGTTGATACCAATCTTGCTAGCCAAATCTAGCATTACTTTCCTCTGTATGTACTTGTGAGGCCTTTGGAACCGAGTCGCGGAGCAACATGAACCTGTAAAACCAAGAAAATCATATTCAATATGTAAACATCATATGCATTTTTATGAAACTTTTAGAGTTCAAAACATTACTTGAAAAGACGAGGAGGGTGAAGAGGAAGAAAGCAAGAAGAGCCATGTCTTTGTGTTTGGTTTGCAATGTGTTAGTGATGATGAGATTTTGAGATGGAATGGTGTGGAATTAGAGATGAGGTATTTAAGTAGGAGTATGGTATAGGTTTATTGAGTCATGCAAGAAAAGCTTTTTTTGGCTTTTGATTTCTTTTGAAACTCTCATAGTTCTTTTGTGCTATGATTTTAAAAGATTGTTGGTTGGATGGTTCAAATTGAACCAAGTAACTCCTTTTCCCAAAATAGTGAAATTTGTACAAATACATTTCTGAAATGTAGATTGAGAATATACATCAATAATGATTTTGAGTTGATTTTGCACCAAAAAAAAAGAGTTGAGTAAGACTAATGAATTAAGTGTATATTTTGAAGACAAAAATGCATTTAAAATTTAAAGTATATAGTAATTTGAAAAATAAAATAAAAAAGGATTTATCTTCGGCGAATGAACCAAACCTCACAGTGACACACATGGCTTTTGGACGACCACTTAGAGTAATCGTCATCTTCATCGTATTAACCGCCGGCGTGAAAATCGCCACCGCGGATGAGCCGGTACCTGCGCCATGGCCACATCAGTTCCACGCGTTATTGTTCATGAATTACTCCGGCGACCTCTCGATGATCGATCTTTGGTACGATTGGGTCAACGGTCGTAATTTCAATATTATCCAGGAGCAGCTCGGTGGCATTACCTACGATCTTGAATGGAACAATGGCACTTCCTTCATCTACACGCTCGATGAGACAAAATCGTGTCGCTCTGCTCAGCTTGAGGTCGGTAGTTTCTGTTCACGACTCTTGGCATAGATCTCAGAATTCCTTTTAGTTGTAGAATAGGAACAAATTGGAATTGGGCGACGGATTTGGTCAATTTTGTGTTGGTTTGTGTGATTTCAAGGAGAAATGAGAGTAAGAAAAGCCAGAGATTGCTTCAATTTGAAGCAAGAATGGAGGAAGATTGTGAAGTTATAGTGTCTAATTAGTATTGAGACGTTTGAATTTTTCATTTTGAGTGGGGAATTGAAATCTCTTAGGAGAGAGTTCTAGGTTTAGCTAAAGTCAGGTGACTTCACAATACCTTCATTTGATAAAAATGGAGCTCTCTGCAGATTTAGTTTGAAGTTCTGTCCTTCACTTGGTCATTCTTGTTTCTTAATTTCAGTATTTGTGGCATTTCCTTGTTAACTGTAAGAGGCAGCTTGTAATTCTGATTGTTACCAATACTCATTGTGCTTTGCATCTCATATGGAGTTACCTAATCACTCTGGTGACTTTGATATACTCGTTAAACAATACTCCGCAAAATCCTTAACCAGGATCAGGAGATTAGGATTAGTAGGATACAGGACCTGGTATCTTGGATTACCTTTGCAGAGTAGAAACTTGTAGGATCAAGAGATGAGGACTCAAGGTTGCTGAGTGACTTTACATGTTTACTAAGGCTTGGTTGTTTGGTTTTGATGATAGTCAAGTTCAACTAGAATGGCCTTGTATGAACTTGTAGTACTTTTGTAAATAGTAATATTGCTGATCAGACTGAATTTTTATGTCATATAAGGTTGGAATCCTGCGACCAAACTGGCTAGATGGAGCCAAGTATCTAGGTCAACAAAATGTGAGTGGGTTTCTCTGCAATGTATGGGAGAAGGTAGACTTTATATGGTACTATGAGGATGTTGCAACCAAGAGACCCGTACAATGGATCTTCTATACAGGTGATCAATACAATGGCCATGCCATTTCTCTACTTAGCATGAAATCTTAGTTATATTTGTAGCGAAATGAGGGGAAATTTGTTGCAGGGAGGGAGGCTCATGTAATGACATACGAGGTTGGTGCAGTCCTAGAGGACGAAAAATGGCAAGCGCCGGTTTATTGTTTCAACAAAGAGAAGAAGGGTTTATCTACAAAGGGAGCTTTGAGAGAATTTAAAGGATACAAAGAAAAGGCTGCTTTGTAATGTTAACAAACGAGACCTTCTTCTATCAGGAGGAGCACAAGAGCAGGACGAGAAGAGTGAATAAATGGGATTATGGTCACATATGAAAAGTAGTCTAGTCTTTCTAGTCAATTTGTTTCTGGTTTGGCTTCTTACGTTTGTTTATTTGAAAAAAATTTGAAGCGGAACAAACAAAACAAAACAACTTTGATTAATTTTTGGGACAATACAAAACGACGTTGATAATAATGGCATTTTTGAAATGTTTTACCAAAAGTAAATGTTGGTTTAGTCATTGACTTTGTCAAGAAGCATGAGAGTGTGACATATCATTGATATCAGCAGATTTTGTAAAATCACTTCTCAAAAAATCATATAAAGTAAATTCTTTTTTTCTTTAGATATCAAATGTATTGTACAACAAAAAGGCTAAATAGAAAAAAACAAAAAGACAAAAAAAACACAAAATTACAAGTGTGAAAAATATTCAGACGTCTCAATTCAAATCATCTGAGGGGAAACCTTTAAATTTATGTAAAATGTTTCAAAGAGATTATTTTGTTCTACATTGCTTTAATCTAAAATACGGCTGAGTTGGGTCGGATTCATGCAATTTCATATTTTCATTGATGTCTTTTGAATTTATTTTCCATCACATATGGTTTGAATGAAGCGTGAGAGAGCGTCCGTAAATAGTTCTTATGTATATTGGTAAAACTTAATAAACATATACATGTAATACAAATTGAACATACAAGTTTTTTGTGATGAATCTTCTATTGTTGCTTTTCAAATTGCCTGGGTAATGAGTTTTATGAAATAATAAATTACTTCCTCATGTATGTGTTATATAACCCAATTATAATTCGTCATGACAGCAAAAATTTTGTAGTCTTCTTTCAACTAGAATTAAAACACATAAAAATTTGGTAAAAACTCAAATATCAAGCCCAATACATCTCATGAATTCCTACACGTATCTTACAACGTCTTACTCGAGAAGGCGTATAATTTTCGGATTGGAAGAAGGGTCGAAAGGGAAAAGGTGATTTTCATTTTGTTTTTCTTATTTTGTACTTCTGTATAGCTTATTTACTTATTCTCTTATATCTTCACTCTTTAGTGTCCAAAAACGCTGCTGATTACGTAATTCAGGAAAGAAAAAAAAAAACGCTTCCAACTAACGAAGGCTAAAGTTCCTCTTGTACTCATCGCCGGTGACGGTATTTATACTGACATCCTTATAGGATATGAGGGTACCATACAGAATTGAAGTTTGATTTGGTATGGATTTATCCAAGTGGAAGGACAAAATCTCTTGCAAGAGACACTTTGTCACCCATTGGTCCTCGCTGCTACGAAGACCTACTGTGGAACCGCCGGTGTACTAGCGTGGGTAGGATTCAAAGGGATAATACGAAACTATGGTACTAAACCATGGTACTCCATAAAGAAGTTAGTAGTTGGTGATAGAGTGATGAGAGTTTGTGATTGGAAGAATTAGTATTTACTCTCATAAGAATGAATGTACATGGTAGAGATCTTTATATAGGGAATGAATTAACCTAATTATCTAACTAATGAAATCATAAAGATATATACAAATCTCTAGAATATATTCACAATATCTTCATAGTAATTACATGATCTTCTAGATCCTTCTATACGCCCCCTCAAGCTCAAGGGGTGATGAAGAGAAGCGGAAGGACGACTTGAGATTGACAAATGGAAGTGTTGAGGAAGAAGATCCAGTTATGAATGGAGAAGTGAGTTGTCGACTTGAAGTGAAGAAGCGATCTCAAAGAGGAGGGCACCGGTGGTGGAGTGCACTGAGTGTTGTCGGTGGATTGTGTCAAAGCGGCGGTGATGGGAGAGATCCGGTGAAAGTCGTGGCTATGGAAGCCATTGGTGCTTCATGCTTGACCTAGTTTCGTGGTCGATGAAGCCAAAGGCTTTGAAAACAGATTAAAACCAAAAAAAAAAAAAACGACAGATCCATGGGTAAAGGAAAAACAATTTTTTTTTATATTTTTTTTTATTTTAGAAAAATAGATTTAGAAGCTTATAGCTTTAGATTCAGAGGTCTATGCTAGACTTGAATTATGGAAGCACTTTGGTTTAGATTCAGAGGTTCATGATGAACTTGAATGTGAGAAGCACTTGGCTTAAAAAAACCAAAAAAGAAGAAACACTTGGCTTAGAAACAGGAACGGAGCCGATCGTTAGATCATTGTGGCTCTGATACCATGATAGAGTGATGAGAGTTTGTGATTGGAAGAATTAGTATTTACTCTCATAAGAATGAATGTACATGGTAGAGATCTTTATATAGGGAATGAATTAACCTAATTATCTAACTAATGAAATCATAAAGATATATACAAATCTCTAGAATATATTCACAATATCTTCATAGTAATTACATGATCTTCTAGATCCTTCTATAGTTGGGTCATTGTGTTTCGAACGAAACTATGCAAGTTCACGATGTCACCACCCCATTCCACTATGTTTGCATGATATGCTAATCTTGTGAAATGCTCTACCGCCGATTGTCAACGAATGAATTGTTGGGCCTAAAACTCAACCATCAATTTTAATGTTTTTTTATCATACAATATACTTATTCATCTATCTATATAATTAAAATAAATAATAAAAGCAATGAAAAATAAACCTTCCATACGAAAATGGTAATCTCAAATTGGCTACCTATAAGTAGAAATGAGAGTGATAGTGCCTCCAATGACAACATTGTTTTTGGTTTGTAGAATACCTAGAACCTGGATATTATTTATATGTGTAGCTCCATAAAACATTTACATCATTGTTGTTAGAGTATCTATAACACATGGCCATAGAAGATTCAATAATTAAATCTCTTTCCTGGACACTATTTGATCGTTACTGTACATATGTAAAAGACAACATTATCCCATCTTCTTATCTCTTCTCTTTCTTCACTGTTTTTTTTCCGGAAAAACATCACATTGAGATGAGATTGACATTCATATAATAAAATCAAAACAATAAAAGCAATTTTGAATTTTCGATTATGTGAAGGCATCAAGGGTGGATGGTGGTGATGATTTTGAAGAAAAGAAGACATCTTCCGGCAATTTCATTGCGCTTCTTCAACAAATCGGAGACGACCACGAAAGAGAAAACAAACGGCGAAAATACATACCGTTGTTATTATCCCGAAAAAAATAGCAAAATCTTTTTGATTTTTTTTTGGCGAAGAAGTGAATAAAGGAAGCATTTGCTCTCTTCTTCCTCTAGCTCGTTGGTGAGCAGATCTAGAATAAAACTTATTAATTTCATTGTTACCATGTTAACCTCGTTATTGATTATTATTGGTGAATATTATGTATAAGTTATACGTTAATATAAATATTATCTATATATCGACTATCTTACCATTTTAATACAAATATTATTCGGATATTTAATATATTAGCATGTTATAAGTATCATATATTATTGTTAGCTGGTTATTATTCTATATAACGTTGGTATATTGTTATCATGTTAATTATATAAGAGAAAGACTAGTCCCTTTTTATTAAACTTATATATACATAAATACAAAATAATATGATACGTAACTGGTTTAACACCATAAACATGTATTTAACATATAATATATAAACTTATCGCAATATCAGATTATTTACCATGTTAAACAAATAGTTATACACTTAAATCATAGAAAATTATATAATATCTAATCATAAATAGTGTTTTTGAGATTGGATGAACAGTGTCATCGAGTGGTTGATGAACAGTATCACCGACATACTACATCGGAAAGGATTTTTTTACATCAATGGCATTTGTGTAATTAAATGAACTGAAAAGGATATTTGTGGCTAACTTTTTTCTTATCTTTCCTACTTACTTAATTTTCAGATTAATAATTCTATAAAACTAATAAACTAGTCTTTTGGGTTATTCAACTCGTTCACTCTTGTTGTTACTCATGTAAACTAATTTGAAATTTAAAAACATGAATGATAAGAATTAAAAAAAAAATTATGTCATCGACGACTCTTTCATAAAATATAATTTCAAAGTTTTAGAAACTAATTTAAAACCTAAGAACATGGCAAACAAGAGTTGTACAAATTTTGTTTTCTTATATTGTGCTTATATTGTACTTATGTTTTGCTTATATTTATATTTTATTTATCTTGTTACTTATTTTTTCAAATTGTTTTTTAGTTTTTAACTATACAAATCTTATTATATAAACAAAACATAAATTCATGACAAACTAGGATTTCGTGAAAAAATTCCGCCTAACATTGTGTTTTTGACTGGACATGGTGATGAAGTCTTTTGGTGAAGAGAGAAGAGGATTCTGGGAACTTCAGGAGTCAAACGGCATAAATTTTGGAGATGGAGGCATTGTCAAGATGGTCCGGCACCAATGCATAATCAAACAAGCTGTAGTACTGAAAGTCTGATCTCAGCGAGAAAATTAAGCTTTTGTGATTAGTGTTTATCTCTAAGTGAATATTTGATCTCACCTTTTAACATTTGGCATGAAATTGACGGACGTAGTCTAAGTTATTGTAACCAATAATTGTAGTTAGTGTAAAACCTGGTGTCAATAATTTAATCCAATTGTACATAATTAAATTTGGGTGGTGGCCATGGTGATAACGGATTAGAGATTAGATTGAATTTCCAAATTAGATTATACTATAAATTACTTTTGTTATTTTTTATAATAATGTTTTTACTATTCAACTGTTTGTAATAAGTAATTAGTAAACATTTCAAAGTAAGAATAGTCTGTGACATAATCTCAGTGAGTTAGGCTATCCTAACAAATGCATCATGATAGCTATTTTGGTCACTATATAGATGATCGGTTTCATAGTTATTCCAACTAAGTACTCCAAGCAAGCTGTCCAAGCACTTGTGGTCTGGTGGTAGGGGACTCTTGGGGAAAGGGTGAAACTCCCAAACCTGAGTTCGATCCTCCCCAGAAACAAAAAAATCACATTTGTTTGGGAAGTCTGTCAGTTGGGCCCCGGCCCAATTGGTTTACCTGGTAGTCAGAAATGCAGGCGGCCTGACTACCCCCTGGCATTAGTCGGAAGGCATTCCAAACCCGGAGCAGGCAGTGTGGTGGTCCTTCGGGGAGAAATCCACTCTGTAGCATTTCGGTGCGTTCCTACCGGGGCTGACCGGATCAGCCGATAGGGTTTATCAAAAAAAAAAAAAAAATACTCCAAGCTCTGTACATAAAACATTACATGTGAAAAACAAAAAGACAATAATAGAAAAGATAGACTCCTTAGGATCCTTGTGGAAACGGAGTCTCTGATCCTCTTCGCTATCATCCATATACCAAGCCTGAATCATTTCTTCTCTTCCATCCTAACCAAAAAAAAAACACACACACACACAACATGAGAAAACATAAACATGTGATGCTAAGCAAAAACACATCAAAATTGATCAAGTGATCGAAAACCACTTATTTAATTTGATTAGCTATAAAACTTCCAAAACTAATATTAGAGAAAATGTTCTTGAGCAATCAATTTTGATATGTTAAAGTAACCACCAAGATAAGGCAATTTAAATATGAGCAAAGAAGTACGAATCAGCAAAACATCAAATCTGACGCTAATGAATTAACAATCGACAGCGATTCTGATGAGCATCAAATCTTTTTTTAGTTAAATCTTTCATGCATCAATGTCATCACAAGCATCTCAAATCTGGTTCCTAGCTTTTGTACCTTCTCTGTTTTCTCTGCCAAACCATAGTGTGTCTGAATTAGTCATTGTTGGCTAGAACGAGAACAGACTTGAATCAACAGTGTAAACCCCTTTGAAACCCTGATACCATTTCGTAACACCCAAACAAAACCTAATTCAAAATGTCTGCGTCCCGCTAACCGGATATCCGAATTCTACATATTTAAATCAGCCAATCAGTGAATTAAATAATCAAAAATGCCAAGAAAAATTGTGGGAGTGACACATTAGCAAAAAAAAACTCTCTTTTAATATATTAGGGATTGACCAAGCTAGGGATATTAAATAGTTCATTTCCCATAACTTATTGTGTACATCTCAGTTGACCAATAAAAAGTGGATTTACTTGTAAAGAAAGCATCCGTTAGATATATTGTTTTGACACCATTTCTATACATATTAGTTAAGTCACGAGGCGGCCAATATAATCATTTAATGAGAAGGAATGGGAGTTCTTTTGCCAAATTTGAGAAAATGTCTACCAATTTACATTTTTACATTTAATATATATATATATAATTATTAATATATATATATATATATATATTATTTTTTTTTGTTTGGTTTATTGGGTAAACTTCCCAGACACCCCTCTTTCAAAAAACAAAAGTTCTTATACCCTCCCATAATCTAATACCCCTATTTTCATTTCCCCTAATGTTAAAAGACACTTATACCCACAACCATTTATCCCATTTAATTTAGGGACCTAATTACCTAATTTTCAATTTTAATTAAAAAAAAAAGAAAAAAAAAGGAGCTTCTCGTCGCTTCTCGTCTCCTCCGTTAACGAGCTCCGCCGCCGACGAGCTCCACCGTCGAGCTTCACCGTCGAGCTCCGCCGTCGAGCTCCGCCATCGAGTTCTCCATTGCCACCAACTGCATCGATCTTCAAAACCCAGATCTATTTTTCAATCTAAAACTAGTTGATTTTGGTTTCAAATTTGATTCAAATTGAGAAATTGAATTGGATTTCGTTATGCACAGTGGGTGTTTAATTATCGTTTTTGGGTCGATTATGACTTTAAATCGTTAACAAATGGATTTCAGTGATTGAATCGTCGTGAATTGTAGATTAGAACCCGGAACAGATTTTATGCTCATATTACGGGCCACTTTTGAAGCCCTTCCCGATATCCAAATTCATCGATTTTGGTGTCTATAGAAAGCTTGAAGAGACTAGTTTCACCTCCAACTGGAATTTCTCAATTCCGATCAGCAAATCTGAAGTTATGAAGAAAACACTGAATACATATCCCGCAGATGCGAGAAGAACTAAGCTGAAAAAATTGTCTCCTATCATCCGCGATTTACAAGCCCAAGTCCAACGGTTTATTCTCCTAATAAACAAGGTCTGAAGCTTACTAAATCATGAAGAGCTCATTGCCAAAGTCCAATAACAGCGATGAACAACTCAACGTAAGTAGAAACAACGACGGCGATGAACAACTCAACGTAAGTAGAAACAACGACAGCGATGAACAACACTTGAGAAATGAATGCGATGAACAAACGATATCTAGATAAAACTCATTCATTTTGGTTATGAAGAGATTCGTGTTTGTTTGTTCTCGAATATTTCTATAATACCGGTAAAACTAGATAAAACTAGTCGGATTTTATTTTGTAATTAAGACGTTTGTTGTAGAAACAAAAAAAAATTATACGTGCAACTGACAAAAAAAAAATTAGCTTGCCAAAAAATTAGCTTGACAAAAAATTATTTTGTAATTAAGGCGTACAGTTGATTAAAGTCTATTAACATATAATTATGAGTTTTTTATGCATTCATATGTGTAAAACTTATAATTCTACAACTTTGTCATCCTAACTTGGTTATTATTTACAAAGTAACCTTAAAAGTATATGGAAACACTTGTTTAGATGACAAAATTGTAGAATTGTTGGTTTTACACATATGAATGCATAAAAAACTCATAATTATATGTTAATATACTTTAATCAACTGTAAAACTAAAAAATATAATTTTAAGAGTGAGTAAAACTAATTAAATGGAAAAACGTCAAAAATATTTTTAAAATAAAACAAAAGAATGTATGTACTAGTAAACATCAAAAGTAATATTTAAATGTTTACTAAGAATGAAAATTTTAAAAATATATGAATAATTGTAAATAATATGAATTTTATTAAGCATTATGAAGAACATACCCTTACACTTTGTATATCACTTTACAAATTATATCATGTCTAGGATGAGAAAATTACATTTCTGTATTTTTTTAATATATGAATACATAAAAAGTCCATAAATGTATTTTGATATATCTTAGTAAAGAGTAAAACTAATAAAAATATATTTAAGATCATGTATAACTAAATAAATAGGAAAAATCTAAAAATAAAACTATGAGCAATTTTTGTATAACTGGTAACTGGGTAAAACTGTGTAGAAAAAAATGGGGCACATTTCAGAAAAAAAACGGCGCACATGTTTAAAAGGGATATAACTACGTGTGAACACTAAGTGGGGTCCCTAGTGTGAACTAGTGTGAACACACATATTGCACACGTGGCAATACAGTTTATATTTTTTTTTATTAATTTTGTTTTGTCTGCTCCACGTGTGTGGCAATACAATTCAGCTTTTTTTTTTTGTCAGATGCATATGTTGTTTTATTTTTGTCTCTCCAACAAACGGTTAATTACAAATAAAATACGGGTAGTTTTATCTAGTTTTACCAGCATTACAGAAATATACTAGTTATACCTATATATACCAGTATTACTTAAAACCCAGAAAATTTCAATTCTACAACAAATAAATCACGAATTTATTCATAAATAAAATAGAGTCACTCACGGTTGGCTTGTACTTCTTCCCGAGTTGGTTCTCGAGTTTTCTTACCTCATCATTATCTAAGAGACAAATCACGAATCTCTTCATAACAAAAAAGAATGAGTTTTTTCTTCATAACTTGAGCTTAGCTGATCGGAATTAACAAAATTCCAGTAGGAGGTGAAACTAGACTCTTCGAACTTTCCATAGACACCAAATTAGTTGAATTTGGATATCCGGAAGATCTTCAAAAGTGGCCCGTAATCTGTGTGAAAACTGGTTTTTTTTCTATTTGGTTTTTCCTAGTTATACTAGTTATCTCGCGTCTGCAGGATATGCATTCAGTGTTTTTTTCATAACTTGAAATTGGCTGATCGGAATTAAGAAATTCCAGTTGAAGGTGAAACTAGACTCTTCTAACTTTCCATAGACACCAAATTAGTTGAATTTGGATATCCGGAAGATCTTCAAAAGTGGCCCGTAATCTGTGTGAAAACTGGTTTTCTTTCTATTTGGTTTTTCCTAGTTATACTAGTTATCTCGCGTCTGCAGGATATGCATTCAGTGTTTTCTTCATAACTTGAGATTGGCTGATCGGAATCAAGAAATTCCAGTTGGAGCTGAAACTAGACTCTTCTAACTTTTCATAGACGCCAAATTAGTTGAATTTGGATATCGGAAAGATCTTCAAAATTGACCCGTAATCTGTGTGAAAACTGATTTTCTTTCTATTTGGTTTTTCCTAGTTATACTAGTTATCTCGCGTCTGCGGGATATGCCTTCAGTGTTTTCTTCATAACTTGGAATTGGCTGATCGGAATTAAGAAATTCCAGTTAGAAGTGAAACTAGACTATTTGGGCTTTCCACAGACACCAAAATAGTTAAATTTGGATATCAGGAAGATCTTCAAAAGTGGCCCGTAATCTGAGTATAGAATCTGGGGGATATGCCTTCAGTATTTTCTTTATAACTTAAGATTGGCTGATTTGAATTGAGAAATTCAAGTTGGAGGTGAAACTAGACTCTTTAAGCTTTCCATAGACACCAAACCCGTTGAATTTGGATATCAGGAAGGTTTTCAAAAATGGCCCGTAATCTGAGCATATAATCTATGCGAAAAATGGATTCCTTCTCTTCCTCTTCCTTCTCTCCGTGTTCCTTCTCTTCATCTTCCTTGTCTTCCTTTTCCTTCTCTTCCTCTTCGGGTTCACGTTCTCCGGCCCCGTCCATACCAATTTCAACGGGATCTGGGTTGACGGCTTCTTGACCGACCAAAAGAAAGCAGAGGCCCAAATAAAAAAGACTAAATTTTCTCCCCCTTTCCCCTTTCCCCTTTCCCCTTTCGAAGAAGAATTAAGAGAAAATCACAAAAAAAAAAATCGAAACCTAATTTCCGAGAGATGGGGCAGCCGCTCATGAATCTGATGTCCGTCGTCGCGCGCCGGTTTTCTTCTTCATCGAAGGAACGTGTTGTCGCCGCCGCCGGAGAGACGAAGGCTAAGCGTCTCATGAATCCGAGGTCCGTCGCTGCGCGCAGGTTTTCTTCTTCATCGGAGGAAGTCAAGGAGAAGGCTTCTGTTTTTATCACTGCTACAACATTTGGATGTTTCATATACGTTTGTTTTGGTAAGATATTATTCAGTTTTTTTTTTTATTAAAAGATAAGAAGAAACAAGACAAATTCGTAATTGCGTTTTGGTTTTTTCTTTTATACCTCAGAAGGTTGTAAGGTGTATGAACTGATGCGAAGGGCGGAGGAAAGAAGAGCCGGTGGATGAATGATGTGAGAGTCCAATTGCTATTTAGTTTCTATTTAGTTTATCTTATCGTTTCCTTTGTGTGTGATATGGGAATTGCGTTGTGTGCTTGATACTGATATGGTAACTCTTGTTCTCGCCTAAGCCTAACAAATAAGAACATATGTTTATGTCTATTGAGGAATGATTGTTTTAAGGCTTATATGAAGATAACCTGGAATTATATGATTCTTGGATCATTTCATATGACTCCAAGGCATGGATGTGTCAGGAAAACTGAATAGCACACAGCTCAAGAAGTGATATTCCTAGAGAGCATGCATGTGTGTTACTTTGTATAGGTTGATGCCATTGACTGGCATAGTAACTCTTATTGAATAAACGTCTCAAAGATTAGCTCACTCATCTCACATGACAAGTGAAGAAACAAAAGTTGGCCGGGATGAATCAATGTGTCAACTATTTATGGTATTAATCACCTGACCTAAACCACATTACCCAAAAAATAGTCAAGTCCACACCAAAACATAATCCCAAACCGAACCAAACTTTTGTTCAGTTAAATTCGGAATAATTTCACCTGAACCGAAAAAAACCCGAATCGACCAGGATTACCCAGGCATAATTCACAATACAACGATACATAATTCAGATTACAAGAGGACTCATTCCATTCAAAGTCTTTGTGCAATGGTCCAAGAATCAACACTATCATCTTAGTAGCTAATAATAATACTAATGGCATTTAGGAAAATTTTACCAGCTACTTTTACATCTGAATAGAGAAGAAGAAGAAGATAGAAAAGGTTTTTACTTATTACACCTTCTTCTTCTACTTCTTCTGCTTGTCAAGATACGAATATTTCTGGTACAATGAAATACTAGTCATCACAAGAGGAAGAGCTACGAGACAATACGGCGATGGCGGGTTTCCTTCAAACGCAAACTGAAGTAACGCGGTCACAAGTAATGCTGATACAATCACAAATCCCTGAGAATCACAAAAAAAAAAAAAAAAAAAAAAGACAATTCATATCTTAAGACCCCTTGAAACCACATCCTCTATCTTCTAAGGTTCAAACTAATATGAGATTCCTAGACATAGTAGGCATATGTATCTCACATGCATGGTAGTCCCATCTGGGTTCTTGAATCTCACGAAACCTATTCCTTTTACTTTTGCATAAGTGCCATTTGCCATCTTGACCTTCCCAAATGTGACCTCCTTCTAGTCCATGAAGGAACATTATGTATCCATGACTCATTCCTCTTGACTAGAACCTTCCTCTGTGAGATGAACTTCAGAAGCTATCAACCCTGCAAGATCCTGAGCATCGTCTCTGACCATAGCTAACTCTCCCTTCCCTTCCCTTGAGAGTTTTACTTTTCTTTGTTTCTTTCAATCCATATGTAGCACTGTTTCTTAAGATGACCTTCTTTAGCACATATCCAGCAGTTCTTCTTACCTTCTCTAGATTTGGATCTGAACCTAGAATTTCCTTTGTTGTACTGACCACCTTTAAACTCTCTTCTTCCTCTTGACTCTGTTCTCCTTCTTACAAAGTATCCTTCACCATCAGATTTGAGCCTGAATTGTCTTCTCGTGACTTAGCAACACATCTTCTACTGTGAATCTTTCCCTATTGTACTTAAGAGTGTGCTTTAGCTGTTCGTATCTTAGCAGTAGGGAGTTAAGAATAAGTATGGCTTGTATCTCATCTTGAATTTCGATGTGTTATTACCCAGGTCAATGCAGTCCAGCCCGAGAGCACATAAGCTACCAAAACCGAGATAATTCCGTAAAACAGCACTTGTTCTGGATTACTCCCACTCAAAAAACCTTCCCATGTTTGTGTCCATCAGTAACATTATAGGAATGTTATAAGTCACTAATCCCCGTAGTTCTCATTGTCTAAATTGAAGTATTTCATCAGTATTGCCTTCTTGACACCAGGTGAAGTTTGGAAGAGTTTTATATGGGTACTCCAACTTAAGGCCATTATCGCTTATCTTCACATAGTTTTCCTTATATGCTAACATATATGCGTAGATCATCATATATGTTTAGCATTGAAGCTACCTTGTTTTTTTTTTTAAAAAAATTCTGCTTAGCAATAAATATGATTAATTCTTCTTTTAGGATCTGTCCCTGTGGTTGTTGGAGCTTCAAATATAGAAGAATTTGCACCTTCCCCGGATTCATTCCTTCACATTAAGCAGATGGATGATGTCAAGTCAGTTGCAAAGAAAATGAAGTATCTTGCAGATAACCCTGACGCCTATAATCAAACGCTAAGGTGTGGTAATATGTAAAGTATTTGCCGGATTGAAAATGAAAGAAGACATGTTTAGACATATTGAAAAGCTTCAAAGCTCTGTTTTATAATCAGATGGAAACAAGAAGGCCCTTCAGATTCTTTTAAGGCACTTGCTGATATGGCTGCTGTACACTCTTCTTGTCGTCTCTGCATTTTTGTGGCTACAAGGATCCGTGAGCAAGAAGAGAAGAGCCCCGAGTTTAAGAGACGACCCTGCAAATGCACCAGAGGCTCAGAGACAGTTTATCATTTGTATGTTAGAGAAAGAGGGCGGTTTGATATGGAATCCATCTTCTTGAAGTAAGCCAGCATTAATTCGCTAAACCGGGAAAATTGCTTTATGGATACTTATGCACTTTGCTATGATGTGACAGGAATGGGAACCTGACTCCAGAAGCTCTGGAATCTGCGGTTCTTGCAAAGTTCAAGTCTTTGAGACATGAACCGATATGGAAGAAGGAGAGACCCGCGAGCTTAAGAGGAGATGGTGAGCTTAGAGTACACAGGATATACCCGCTTGGTCTGACTCAAAAACAAGCCCTTTACAACTTCAAATTCGAAGGAAATTCAAGTCTCAGTACTCACATACAGAGAAACCCTTGTGCCAAATTCGAAGTTGTCTTCATTTAAATTTTATAGTCATACCAGAAGAAAACCAAAGTTTATTTTGTGATGCTTGCTTTGAATGTAGTTTGTCTTAGGCAGGATTAGGGAATGTGTACACGTATAAAAATAAAAATAAACAGTTTTTTTTTGCTTGTCTTATTGGGCACACTACACATATGTTCAAGAGTAGTCTGATATAAAACACAAAACGACAGAGACATTTTCAGATCAGCTTTAAAAGATTTACGGCTACTGCATGTATCTTGTAACTGATTGACATGTTGTTTTCTGATTTTACAACATTTTGAAAGCAAAGAAATCTTTAATAATCGGTTACATGTCATGATGATATGGAATGGAAGTGGGAAAATATACAAATCAGATTCTCTTACATTGACAGAGAATCCACTGTCTGATTTGCCTCGAGCATGATCTTTGACTAAAGTCTTTTTTAGGATGCTGCTCCATCATCTCTTTTGTTTTGGGGTCTCATATTATTGTGTCACTTACGCTTATGTAATGTATCTTATCTTACAAATCAATCGACTTGTGTAGAGAATTATAAGCACTAGTCAATTTAGGTATTTTATTTTAAATGTAATTATGGATATCGAGTTGTACAACATTTAAGTTTAAAGATACCGAAACCAAATATTGTTTGTGATCTCATTAACACTTAATCCTAATATACGTGTTTTTGTATTTTGTTACTTAAAATTGCCCCAGTTTAATTATAGAAAAATTGAAAATACCACAACAAATTAAATATTTTACGAATTAAGGATTCCTGAATAGTTTTGTGACCCTTGCTCCGACTGATCTATGATCTCTTCTTAAAAGTTTTAAAACTTTTCTGAACTTTGTTTTTTGACATGTGATACGAATGTCCCAACTTATATAATTCATTAAGCACGTCGAAGAGAAAGTCGATCGGTATATGAAATGTTTATGGATAAGATAGAATATATTGAAGCATCTTTTATTCCGTTTTATATATATTTTTAACACATATATATTTTTCTTATTCGATTTTACTTGTAGTGAATCTATGTGAAAAAATGAAACACAAAGTTTGAAAGTGATAATGAACTAGACATGAGTGGAGTAGAGTGAAGAGAGTAACAAATTTGAAATTTTATTTTTCTTCTTTCTCTCCTTTTTGTTTCAAATCTAATCTTGTATTTTTCCTTCTTCATAGCTTTTTCTTAGTTTTTAATATTTTCTTTCCAAAAACACTTTAAGAAATTCCAATTCTTGCTTATACCAAAAGTGGCTAAAAACCGTTAAATCTCCATCTTGTTACTGTCCCGAATTTTCTAATAATTAATATGGATCCAACAATAAAAATATAAGGCCAATGATATACTTATTGAAACATGCTTCTGTCATGTTTCAACCAAAGCTTGTAGTATCTTTATCATAAGTGATATGGTTATATATTCACTTATATAGTACATTGGATTCACTTTCAGTTGTTCGACCCTTGTGAACCAAACACATGTCTTCAAACTATAGTTTTGGTGTGTTGAATCAGTGGGAATATTAGTGTTAACCTAATCACGTTATCTATCAAACATGTGCTTGTACCTTTTTTAACACCTACATCTTTTACAACGATCGATGTTTATCTGTCGAATTTGTAAGCTTTGCATATACATATATAAATATGTGTGTGTATGTGTGTGTGTGAATATATATATGGAAAGTAAAATTAAGATAATAGAGGAAGAGCCGTACAGAAATGGAAGAAATAAGTGAAAAAGAGAGAATAATTAAAAGGAGAAGATTCAATATCATTCTGCAAAGTCTCTAAACGATTTGGAGTGTCTATGAGTCATCCCTCTTTGTGCTCCATGTAAACCTCCCAATCATTACCCACACTCACTTTATCTCTCTATTTATATATATTCTCTCTATTTGTATATACATATGTATAACATTCTAAACACTGTATATATGGATCGATGTGTATCGTAAGAAAAAGGAAAGGGGGCATTATTGATCATATTAAAGGTATGGTGTATAAGAAGCAATGGAAACTTTTGTTTTCTCCATGCGTGATCTCAAGAAATATCTACGTCTTATTTGTTAACTGTGTTAAATATCTACCTTTGTCCCACACGATATATACTGCACCAAGAAAGAAAGAAAGAAAGTAAAACAGATAAAGAGGGTATATTTGTATAGTGAAATTCGGAGCAGTGAATTCGTACTTCAAAAATGGGTAAGATTTATAAAACCCTTAACCTAATAGAAAAAAATTTATAGAAAAGAAAAAGAGTTTACTCGTGTCACTGCCTTGCATGTCAAGTACTACGATTCTAACAAATTTAATTATTAACGACTTATTTGTCGTTGATTTAATAATTACAAAAATCTAAAAGGACTTGGGGAAAGAGAAAGAGCGCACTTATATATGTGGAGCCAAGTCAAGAAATGGATTTAGATTATAAAATTTATTGTTAATTGCATATTAATTCTAAGAGTTACCCAAAAACTGCATTCTATATATGGCTTTTTATTCATCAAATTAATATTCTCAATAGTTAAATTGTTTTAGTTTAGAGTTTTGTGCAAAAAAACCCTCCAAGTAAATCTTTTTTGTAATTTAACCCTCGATATCCAACTTATGCAAGTCAATACCATAAAGTCGAAAGTCACCCGCAAAATAACCCTTCCGCATATCAATGACGTGACACCGTTTAAAAACATATTGAGCAAAAGGGAAGTTTGAGGAGTTGTCTCATAACAAGTTCGGGGTAGGGCCCAAAAGAAAGCAGAGGCCCAAATAAAAAAGACTAAATTTTCTCCCCCTTTCCCCATTCCCCTTTCCCCTTTCCCCTTTCGAAGAAGAATTAAGAGAAAATCACAAAAAAAAAAATCGAAACCTAAGGAACGTGTTGTCGCCGCCGCCGCCGCTCATGAATCTGATGTCCGTCGTCGCGCGCCGGTTTTCTTCTTCATCGAAGGAACGTGTTGTCGCCGCCGCCGCCGCTGGAGAGACGAAGGCTAAGGCTCGTCCTCTCCTGTATGTTTCTTGTGTTATCCTGTTCGGGTTGGGGTTGGGATATGGCTTAGGAGGTATGGAGAGAGATTGAAAGAGTTTTTTATATATTCCCTCAATTTGTTCCTCGACGATTCGAATTAATCAGCTTGTGTTTTTTGTTTGTTTGTATGAAGCTCTTACGGTGGGAGATCAAGTCTCTGAAACGGAGAAGGTAAAAAAAAAAAAAACATTGCGTCCAATAGCATTTTTATATATTTCCCTCAATTTGTTTATCTTGATCGGGAAAGTTTCCTTGTGGGTTTCAGTTGTGGAAGGAGAGATGTAATGAGGACATCAGCGATTTGAGGCCCACGTTATCAGAAAGTCTTAACTGGGCAAATGCAAGGAAACTTGTTTGATATTGCGGAAGCAGAAATGCATAAGAAAGAAGCTAAGAAAACTCGGTATCATCTTTTATGTAATTGTGTTATGTTTCATCGTTGTGTAATAAATTCAAAACTTTATCGTGTTTGTGCAAACATATATAGATGGATATATTGTTTTTTAAAAGTCGATTTAACCCTATCCTCTCCTCACTGCTGATAGATTTGAGTAAGAAATGCTATTCGTTTGGTAAAAACGTTCCAAGTTGCTTACATTTCATTTTCTGGCAAAGGTGTGTTCACTTCCGACACAAACTACATAGCCCTTTTGATTGTGGATTCCGTATAAGCATTGATAGGTCTTGTGCATTGCAATTAAATAAAAAGGAAGCTTTTAGTCACTTGAGCTTCATTATGAACTCATATCCTAGCCGTCCCTCTCTTGATTTCCTATAAAACCTACTACATAAACGAATTTCACTTTTGAAGATGAGATGGCATCATCAGCAGCTTCACTCGTCATCCCTCTAAGAAGACATAATTATATTTGTTGAGGAAGTTTAGTATTCTCACTTCAAAGTTTTCTTGCAGAAGCTCTTGATTGTTGGTTTTCAGATGCTGTTTGGATCTCAACTGATTTTCCTTGGAATGTTTTTAACTCGACAAGAAAATCAGCCTCGGCTTTGGCAAGATAGATTTTGTGCAAATTGATATAGTGCCTGCAAAAATAAAACAATACAGCTTACATAAGCAACCTGCAAAATAGATTTGAGGATGTGTTTCATTCCCATAGAGGCAGTTGCATTAACTCTATTGAATAGAGTCATATCTGGAATAAAACCTTCAAGTAGTGCCTCCCGAGCCTATGTTTTGTTACAAGAAAAGCATTATTATAAGCAAACTTTAAAACATATCCTCTTCAACAAAACCCTTAAGATTCAAATCCGACGGTCCACCTTCCACCGCCGCATCAACGGCCACTTTCTTCCACTTCGCTGCATTCTCTCTCATCTCCTCCGCCTCCTCACCATCACTCATCACCTTCTCCAAACACCGTCTTATCTCATCTCCATCAACGTCTCCTTCCTCCCCAGCCTTCACCTTCACACCAATCCTCCACGTGTCCTCCACAAGCTTCGCCGTCGTACACTGATCAGCAAACTGCGGAAACGCAACCACCGGAACACCACTCTCTAAACTCTCCAACGTCGAATTCCAACCACAATGAGTCACAAAACATCCCACCGAACGATGCGATAAAACCGTCGTCTGAGAACACCAATCCACCACTAATCCTCGATCATCTCCTCTGATCAATTCCAGAAACCGATTCTTCTTCTTCTCTTCTGGATTTTTCTCCCTCACGATCCATAAAAACGGTCGTCCTGTGGCCAAAACACCATTCGTGAGCGCTTCCATGTGTTTCTCCTGTATATCATCAGCGTGTGTGCCTAAGGATATGTAAATCACAGAGTTTTCGTGCTTTGAGTCTAGCCATTTCGTGTAATCCTCTTCAGTAGATTTGAAAAGATCGGCTCGATTAGGACCGTCGGATGAAGAAGAAACCAACGGTCCGATTGGAATCATTCTGAGTTTCTCAACGGAGGTTAACGCATTATGTTCCAATGCAGAGAAAGTGTTCACAAGAATCTTTGGGTTCGATTCCGATTCGAGAGCTTCGATGTGTTCTCTTAATGTCACAAGAGCTGACGGTAATGCTTTCGACGGTTGAAGAAACGACGGGAGGTCTCCGATGGAGATCAGTGGCAGTTTCGGTAATTTAATAGGCTCAAGGTCGAAGTAGTGTTTGTAAGAAGCGTTGAAGTAGTAGTAGTAGATGTCTAGTACAGTCGCTGGTTCAATCCAGAGAAGTGTAGTAGGGAGGTGAAACTCACGCGCTACCGTACAAGCCCACGGGACGAGAACAGAGTATATCACGTTTGTGATTGGTTCAGTCGCGGCATCGAGATTGGCTCTGATGATGTCAGTTAAGGCTTTTGAGCCACAACGTTTGAGTTCGGACATGTAGATTTTTTGGTCCTCAAAGGTTTTGAGACCGTCGTCGAATCCATCGGTGAACCAAGCGAAGGATAAGCCTTTTGTGGAAGGTGGTTCGCCCATACGACGGTGAGCTGAGACAGCGGTGGCGTATGTGACGGTTGCGCCGTGGTGGATTAGGCGGTTAGCTAGTTGGAGGGCCGGGTTTATGTGACCTTGCGCCGGGAAAGTTACAAGCAAGTAGTGTGGACGACTGCGAGTGTTAACGGAAGTTGCCATTTTTAGTGTTGTGAGGAAGTTTAAGTTTTAAGTAAAGAAGGAACATGCTCGAGCTTTTATAGATAAGCTAAATATGTATACGCAAAATGTAACTCAAAATGTTAAGACAAAACATGAATTGTTTAGAGTTAATCATGGTTATTAAGTGATTAACTATAAACGGTATAAGATTGTCGCTAATTGATCATCTTTGCACTGTCTGTTTCTTGCAAGACCGGTGGATGAGAAAAGTGTTTGTAATGACCGATGAGTAACAACGACAAGTAGAAATATGCTAAAGACTATTTCTTCAGTCTCTTTCTCTATTCAAACTCTCAACCTCCACACCCAACCACCATGTGGTGTGTGTAATCACAGATCTGATGTGGTCTTTTTAGGAAAAGTTTATTTATTTATTTATTATCTACTATATGTGGCTTGCTTGAGTTCTATGCAACTGATGAAAAGAGTGTTTGATTTTTAAAAAGTCTGGTGAATCTGAGAAGTCAGAATGGTTCACAATAAAATTGAGATTTCCGAGTTCTTTGGTTGAAAGTATAAATATTTTCCTATCAAAAAAAAAAAAAAAAGACAAACACGAAAAATTCATGATTCGTTAGTCAATTATTATAGTTATAGATCAGTATACTAATAATTCTCAATAAGTTTCACATGCTAAGTTTCTTTTTAATTAGCTTGGACATGATTTCTATCTTTTCACATACTTCAAAAAATCAATTAGTTTGAGCTACCAATTGGTAAAACCAAATTCAGGTCCATCGACGTTGGATGATAACGAGCTCATGCACTGCCGTCAAGTTTGAGCTACACATTCTATTATATTCTATCATAAGTCAATTGATAACGAGCTCATGCACTGCCGTCGATTTTGGTTGAATTTGTGAAAGAAAAACTTTCCCTTCTTTTTTTTTTTGGTTGTGATATGTATATTTTTGCTTTCTATATTCTTAAAAAGAAATTGTTATTGTTAAATGTCTATATTATCTCTTTATCTTTTATTTTAATAAAAAAAATTTAGTCTTTTCGAGCTTCACTTAAAAAAATTTAATATATAACAAATGAACTTAAGCACGTAATTCCAACATTTATGTTAACATCATCTTTATTTTATTAAAAGAGAAGTGTAAATGAGTTTTTGCCTTAAATTTTGATAGTATTTACTAACAATGTCATTCTTTGTAAGTGATAATAACATGTGTCATTATATAGCTATTGAACAATGATAAACCACACCCGTTTAACATATAATTTCGGCCAACTAAGACAGGTGGCGTCAAAGAATTAACAATGGTCCCTAGCTAGTAAGCGGATTTCGTTAAGGGTAATTATTTTGGGGAGCAGGTAAACTTCTTTTTCTTTTTGGTAGTTACTTGAAAGGACTCGCTTAATTCAGCATCTTCACATTCGGAAATTTCTAGATTGAAGCAATCAAAAAGATCTCAAACTACACAATGGTCTTCGAAGGCAACAATACAAATGAAAACCATGTATTGAGATCGTGTTTTAAGACTTGAATTCAAGTTTTTAATTAAAAGCTTTATATTTTTCTGAATTTGTGTCTTTAAAACCATGCACGGAATTAAGTAATGTCTTTTGCAGGAATTTCGCATTTCGACCAGAGTCTTCTGAATTAGACTGGACATCTATAAGGTCACTTTCTGATTACTAAATATTCTTGATAGTCAAAATGTTGCTTAGCCTTACTCATTAATTCCGTTAAATCTCCCCCTTAGGATTTTGCAATTTTTTTTTTTTTTTTTTTTTTTAACTTATTTTTGACTTTTTCATTAGTTTAAAAACCTTAAATACACAAACAACAAGAAGCTTAAGTGGAGACGTAGCTCCTACAAACATGGGAAATGGGAAAATGGACGAGATGGTTTCCCACACGGCCACACATAAGGAAAACCAAATCTCTTCTTATTAACAACAAATAAAATAAAAAAAGTACATGCATGAACGAACGTTACTTCATGTACTTGCGATTTTAGTATCCTTGTCCGGTTTGATTCATATGACCGCTGGTTTAGTTCACTAGTTGCTGCTGCACTGTCATTATCCAAGGACACCACTTTGGACGGGAGCGCCGCCGGGTCCAGTCACTTCGATGGCCTTGGGACGGCCATTGTTGCCGATCTCGACCTTGAACTCAACTTCTTCTCCGTCACCGAGGCTCCATCCCCCGGATGTTACTTATGGAGGACTGCAGAACGAAGATATCGTCACCGCCGTCGGCGGGAGTGATGAAGCCGAACCCCTTCGAGGAGTTAAACCACTTCACGGTGCCGTTGCGTCTCACTCCACCGCCGTTGTCTCTGCTCATTCTGATCGAAATCTCTCTTAAGTCTCTTTCTTTCTAAATCTCAAGGATGTTTTAGATCAAGGACTTTGAGGAGATTGATCACTTATATAGTTGAGATTTCATTAATAAAATAATACATTTACTATTTTAGTGTGATATTGTAAGATTGATTTTTTAATTTCAGAGTAGTTGGGATGATTAATGATTTAGTGGATACATTAGGTAAGTAAGTAAGTACACATGTTTTTCATATTTGTTTAAAACCAAAATTGTGTTTAGTCGGAATGGTTATAATTTGAAATGACATTTGTGAAGATATAATCAAAGATATGCAGAACGAACGAAAATTTTCTAAACATTATTTGACAAGCTAAGTGACTAACGTACGAAGCCATCCATCTGCTTGGTGCGCACATCTAACAATTGTATCCAAAACAGAGTGGTTTGTTTCGGGACGATAGTACATAATAAGATTGAATCCAAATATACATATTTTTAGAGTAAACACACCATTTACATATTTTAGAGATTAGATGTTAACAGCCCCTTGATATTTTGGAAATTAACTCTAAGATTGATGTTGAAAAAAAAAATAAGAGAGTGGTTTTGAAGTGAAAGATTAGCTTTAAAAAGATCTGATTAAATATAGGGTTTTTAGTAATAAAACCCCCCAAGTAAAGATAAATCGTAAAAAAACCCCCCAATTAAAGATTTAATGATAAAACCCCTCAACTATAAGTCTGTTAATGAATATCCCCCTCCGTCTACAGTGTCAGTTAAATTGAAACGCAGAGTTTTGAAAAAACCAAAAAACGTCATGTTGTCTGAGACTTCATATCCTTGACATAAATGTCATACCCCTTGAAAGGTTGGAACACTTCTTGCCGGTGCATATGATCTGCTGGACTTTATGGTGTGCCGTCATGTTTTTTTTTAGTCGAGAACTTTGACAGAACAAAAGATTTTCATTAAAAATCTGAGTTACTTAAACCTATTGGAACATAAAAATCCTAAAAACAATATTGCAAGACTTAGAAAAGCATAAAAATCCTAAAAACAATATTAAAATCTGAGTGCAATATCAATATCAAACATATTGCAACATAAAGATCTAGAAAAGCAAGACCTAATACTATTAGCCGAGTTCATTAGGTGGTCTTTTGTCTCTTTGAAGGTCTTCCCGGAGGTAGATTGGGTGGCTTAGGTACTGGCTCGAGTTTACATTTGCGTTTGTTGTGTCCGGTTTGTTGACAATTGCTACATCTCTGCAAAAACAAATACATGAATTACAAGACAGTCTCCAAGCAATATTTGGTATACACAAATATAGAGAATTGTAACTTTACCACAATAACTTGCGCATGATAAGAAGGAAATTCTGGAGGCGGATTAGGTGGCTTAGGCACTGACTCTATTTGGCATGTGCGTTTGTTATGTCCTGTTTGTCCGCAGTTGCTACATGTCTGCATAATTAAAGAAGTGTTATCAAATGATTTATCAGTATATAAGAAAGTGATATGTAGCTGGATTACCACAATAGCTTTTTGAGTATTCTTAGAAGACTCTTCTTCGCTTGGATCTTTGATTCTTTCATTGTTTTTTGGTCTTCCTGGCATTATCCTGTCTGGAGGAGGCATAACAACAACATCACTATGTGTTTCCCACAGTTCCATCCCATTTACAGGAAACAAAAGCGAGCTGTAACAAAGCTTCCACTTCTCGACTGAATACCATTCTGAAACTACAGTTTCTGGCAGCTTTGTCTCCTTATATTCAGCCCACATCGCAGAGATAATATGACAACAAGGAATCCCACTCACATCATATTCCCTGCAGGTGCAAGAAGTCTTATCTCGAATATGAACCACATACTTATTTTTTCCATGATCCACCTCATAAATGCCTCTTCCATGTGTAAATGGTCGACACCACTTCAAACTTTTTTTCCGCTTCTCCATAATAGCAATCGCCTTGGGTGTGACCAAGGTTGTAACGTTCTCCATCTCCTTGATTTTAACCAGGTTACTAGCCATAATATGCCGCCTTATGTCCTCTAACAATGCAACCACTGGTTTCTCTCGAGCCTCTTTCAAAACAGCATTGTATGATTCACTGATGTTATTTTCTACTGCAGCCGACTTTATAATATCACTAAAAAATGCCCTGCAATAAGGCAATAATAAATCCACTAGATCAACCAAAACCAAAGACAAACCACTAGATCAACCAAAACCAAAGACAAACCACTAGATCAACCAAAACCAAAAACAAACTAATGACAATTGTAGAGACAAAACTAGAGTCAAACTAACCAAAAGCATATACAAATGTGAAGACAAAACCAGAAACAAATAAGAGACGAGAATTTTACATACCTAGACCAGTTAGAACCAACACTTCTTTTCACTTCCTCATAAGCTTCAAGTTTTATGTTCTTCATCTTCTCAAGTTGTTTCCAAAAGACTGTTTTATTGTATGCGCGTGCACACTTCCAAAACGACTTATGCAAAGGTCCCATCTGCTTGTATCTTTTCTGCAAGTTAGCAAAAATGTGTCTAGCACACATTCTATGCTCTGCGTGAGGTAAGACGTTTTTTATAGCATATATTAGTCCCTTCTGCTGATCTGAAGATAATGCAAGACCATTACCAAGCTCCAAGCCTAAGTCTTCTCCCAATAATTCCATAAACCATTGCCAATGAACCTTGTTCTCCACTGGTACAATAGCCCATGCGATGATATACATTGCATCATTAGGATCTCTTCCCACAGCAGTCAACAATTGCCCTTTCATGCGTCCTTTTAGAAATGTTCCATCCAAGTGAATTACACGTCGATATGCACTCTTCCAACCTGTTTTCTGAGCTTCAAAACAAGTATAAAACTTTTCAAAAACTCTATCTTTCGTACCCAAAATAACCGTTGAACCAGGATTAGTCTTTCTCAGCTCCTCAACATAATCATACATTCTTGTAAACTGTTCAGCATACTCATCACTAATGATGTGTTTCATAATCTGTCTTGCACTCTGACATTTTGTTTTTGAAACTCGGAGACCATTTAGACACAACCTTTGCATTATTTGGTCAGCAGAAAGTTTCACATTAGTCCTAAACTCATTCAAAAAATCAGCAGCTATCTTTGGTGCGCTATAGAGATCCACAACACCTATAGGATAACAACTATGGATTCCTTTGTAAGATCTAACAATCATTTTATCAGAACGACTGTTTATTGATGCATATATCCTCCACTTGCAACAATCTTGAAGACACACTGCTGCTATTTTCTTCCTTTCAGATTTTTGAAAATGTATATTCACCTTTTCTTTCACAGCATACTTCTCAATTGTATCCTTACACTTCTCTTTTGAAACAAACTCTTGTCCTACATAAAACTCTATTCTAGCACCATCATCATCCGAGTCATCACTCTCAACGTAATCATCACGGTAAAAATCAAATTGCTCACCATCACTCTCATGTTCCTCTTCTTCTTCCCTTTCTCCAATAAGAACATCATCTAGATAAGGATCATCTGCTCTAACAACATATAAATTCATGCTTTCCAATTCTTGTGTACATGTAATCATGTCAGCAACATCACTTTCACCACACAAATCCTTACGATTATCATCTACTACTCCAGATGGGAAGTAAGAAAACTTACTCATATTTTCTGCATAACCAGCACTCGAAACCATATTTGTCAACATTGCTAGACTCGGGTCTTCAAAATCAAGCCTTAAACATCTTGTCTCACCACCATTGTATGAACCATCTGCTGCCCAATATCCTCCAACATGTAATCGAAAGAAACGTGTCCTGTAGAAATCCAAAAACTCAACATAGCTATTGCTATTCAAATCAACACATAAAGAAATTAAACACACTTACCTCAACATATTACACGCTCCACCCGTATCGAATCTTCACAATTTTGAGAATCGATGTCGTTGGTCACTCTGAATCCTTTTCTCGATTCAATGGCTTATCTCTCAAATTTGGATGAATCAGTAGAAACAATCACTCCAAACCTCTTTTAATCGACTTCGACATCACAAAAACTTCAGAGAATCTCACTTTGATAAATTAGGTTTCTCACTTTGGTGATTTTAAGAGTTTGGGTGAATTTGGGGATTTCTGATCGGGTATAAAAACATCTTATTGTTTTTTTTGGAGAATTCGTGTTGTTTAAAGTGTATACATGTGGTTTTTTTCTCTGAAAATTTGAATCCGTCATTTTTCACGACACTGTAGACGGAAGGGAATATTCAATAGCAGAGTTTAAGTTGGGGGTTTTTCTCATTAAATCTTTAATTGGGGGGTTTTTTCACGATTTATCTTTACTTGGGGGGTTTTATTACTAAAAACCCTTAAATATATTATTTTATTTAATGGAATTCAAAATATCTTACAAAATCTTTTAGACTTGACATTCCCTGACACAACACTTAAAAGAACTGGCTGGCCCTAATAAGAAGTCACACTCTCTACTTCAACTCTTGCCTAGAAATACGATCGCCAAAACCCTAGTGATTGTGGTGTGGCCTCCCCTATGCTTTTATCTCCAAGTAAGTTTCAATATCGATCTTTTCCTCTTTTCATTTTGGGTTTCAAGCTAGCATGTTTGTTTGATTCTTAGCTTCTCTCTTAGCTTCTCGGTTATAAAGTTGAAATCTTTGGAATCCTTTTGTTTATCTTATTCAATCGAGCTAGTATCTTTGTTTGATTCTTAGCTTCTCGGTTATAAAGTTGAAATCTTTAGAATCCTTTTGTTTATCTTATTCAATCGAGCTAGTATCTTGGTTTGATTCTTAGCTTCTCGGTTGTAAAGTTGAAATCTTTGGAATAATCCTCTATTCAATCGAGCTCTGTCTTTGGTTTTTTCAGGTTGTTGAATAAAGATGGATCTTAGTGGTTGTAGAGATGTAATCAGTAGTTTACCAGACGCCATTAGTTGCCATATCTTGTCTTTCCTCCCCACTAAAGAAGCTGCTTCAACATCGATTCTTTCGAAAAGATGGCGTTATCTCTTTGCTTTTGTCCCTAATCTTGATTTAGATGACTCTGTTTATCTGAATCCTAGGAATAAGAATGACGTTTCCACAAGTTTTATGGATTTTGTGGATAGGGTGTTGGCATTACAAGGCAATTCTCCTGTACACAAGTTCTCTCTAAAGATCGAAGATGGTGTTGATCCAGGCCGTATCAATTCTTGGATAAACAATGTGTTGGAACGTGGTGTATCCGATCTTGATCTAAACCTGGATTTGGAGGAATCTGAATTCTTCCTTACTTCAAAGGTCTACCTGAGCAAGACACTTGTTAGGCTGAAGATTAAGTTTGGGCTATATCCCACCATTGATGTTGATCATGTTCATCTCCCAAAGCTTAAGTCGCTTTATATTGAGTCAAGTCATTTTGAAAAGCATGGTATTGGGCTTACCAAGCTTCTTTCTGGTTGTCACATGCTTGAGGATTTAGTTCTGGATGATATATCTTGGTGCATATGGGATTTCGCCGCCTCGGTGTCTGTCCCAACTCTCAAGAGACTAAGGTATTGCTGGGAACCGCGAGATGAGTTTTCAAATAGTGTGTCTATTGATACTCCGAATCTTGTCTACTTGAAGTTTACTGATACTGTTGCAGGCAAGTATCCAAAAGTGAACTTTGATTCGCTTGTTGAAGCCGATATTGATCTTCGCTTGTTGAAGCCCCTATTGGTAAATTACCATGGAGTCTCTTTATCTATGTCTGAAGGTTATGGGGAAAATGATATGCTTGGCAATGCAACAGATTTTATAATGCGACTATGCAATGTGAAGACTCTTTATCTATCTCCCAACACTCTTCAGGTTTGTTGTAATCTTTTTAACATTGCTCAAGGATTTGAGTTAATTAGTGATTGCAATTGAGTGATGATAATCTAGTTGTTATGGTTTTGTTTCAGGTACTTACTTACAGTTGTGATGCAATACCGGTATTCAACAACCTGAATCATTTAACCATCGAGAGTGATCCGGAAGTAGGATGGCAGTCATTGCCGGGCTTGCTCAAGAATTCTCCAAATCTTGAAACTCTTATCTTCCAAGTATGAAACAAACCCTTGAAAAGCATTTCTTGACTCATTTTTCAAAGTTTGAGAATATTTCACTATGTTTCAGGGCCTCATCCACAAAGCCACGGATAGTTGTGGAGATGTGTGCTTGTGCAAACGTCGTGAGGAGATTCTCAGTTCCTTATCATCAAGTCCGGTGAAGGTTGTAAAGATACTGAAATTTGGTGAAATTTGTGGTGCAATAGTGAAGCAGGGAATGCAGCTCAAGCATTTCTTGGAGACAATGCCGAATCTTGAGAAGATGACATTGTACTACAATACATCAAGTGTTGAAAAGGTACTTGCAGTTTCAAGCGGACTTCAGAGGGTAGTTTCTAAAGTAGCTTCATCCAAGTGCACTGTCCAAGTAATCTCTGATAACATCAGCTTGTCATCTACTGTATCAACAAATGGGCGTCTCTTCTTTAAGAGTACCTCTCCGGTTTGAAGATTATCCTCCTTTATCTCAGAGATGATTAGATTAACAAAGCTTTGGGAGTACCCTAGCTTGTAGTCACTAAAATGATCTTTTGCTTCTGCCTAATTTTGTACTAAAGACATGTTACTGTTATTTAGGCTTTGTTCTTCTCTTGTCTCTGCCTAATTTTGTACTAAAGACGTGTTATTTAGGCTTTGTACTTTTTGGCTTACAATGTTAACTTCGCTTTTTGTTTGTATCAGTTCGTCTATTGTGTAAGCTGGTGTTGTAGGAGTAATTGGTAGGAGTAATTCATCATATACTCAAGAGTCAAGAAATGTTGCCACTTAGAATCAGTCATGTGAAATCTCTCAAAAACAAATTTCATTCTTTGAATTCACTATCTTAATAGGAGATTGGTCCTTAGTTTTCAATGTTCAAGGTGGAACACATACTCCGTCAAGCGTTGCAGCTTCGATGAATCCACCTTTTGCTCTCTTTTAACAGCTTGTTTCTTCACAGTCACCATTTGAGAAGTTGCATCCACTGTCCATCCATGCTCTACAACATCTGTGTATATCCAGCCAAAAAGAAAACAAGTATATTGTTAGTTCTGATTCTGCAACATATATGGTTGTCATTAGATTCATGCCTACAAAAACACTAAGCTAAGACATTGCCACAAACTCTTTTGAGATTCTTCAAAAGTAAAGACGTTCCCATATAACTTTTTGTGATTAGTATCATCAATATAAGAAAGAATTCAATAGAAATCTGAGAATTAATGCGGGATGAGGTAGTTAATCTTTTGAAAGCAAAGGAAATTGCAGAAAGAAGCTTACAAGTTGTGGCATCATCCTCCGTCATCCCTAGGAAAAGAGCTAAATCATGGATGGTGATTGTGGAGTAGGCAGACAACAAAAGCTGAAACATCCTTTTTGTGTAAAGATCTGCAACAAAACCAATTCAGAAATAAAATTGGAGACTGATGGAATCTAAAGTTAAACAAATGAGAAGAGGCAATTAAGGCCAGATGTTGAAGTGCTCAATCAGATGATTTTGGTTGGAAAAGTCTATCAACTGTTTTTTTTCCTCTTGTGTGAGTCTACCTACCTCTCTCTCAGTTTTATCACAGAAGCAGCTACTTTTTAATCAAGAAGTGATAAGGCACATACATTGATGAAATTTGATTCAAATTCGTGTACCAATAGTTCAATGATAAGATGAAAGGTGGTTCTGTGCATAACAAAAATCCTAAAGTAGGCCTCACAAGTTAAAACGAAAACACAGCTATTCAATCTCAATATGTAGATCAAAGCTCGAAACCTAGAGAATATGAAGCAATAAAGTACACAACTACATAAGCAATCAGCAAGCTTAGTTCAAGAAACCATTTTCATACTAGCTAAAAAGTCTTAAAAACACAGAAAAATTACCTGAGAAGGCAGCAACCATCTCTTTAGCTTCTTGACTCCAATCATAACCCCGAATAGCTCCATATACACCAGCATAGTCACGTGTCCACAGCTTCTGACCAATCCTCCAAGCTGCAACAACCTCAGGCTTGCTCTCCTTGATAGCTGTAGGTATTGTTTTCCAGAGGAAACGAGCGCTGTCACTGCAGTATCTCCAAACAAACACAACAAACAGTAAAAAAAAAAAATCCAACTCCAAACGGTCACATATCCATAGTCAAGAACAGCACAAACGTTACTCTCTAGTTTCACAAACTACACTCACTGTCAACACACAAAAGAATAGGTGTTAAAGGGGAGCCAACAACTAGTGACTTGTTTTAATTGGTAATTTCTCAAGTCACTGTATACAAATGTAAAGCTTAACGATGCAAATTGTCCTCTTCTAAGAGGATCTATATCCTAAATTGAAGCAGAAAAAACAATTCTGAAGCCTAAATCCGCACGAATTCAAAGAAACCA
Source organism: Erysimum cheiranthoides (assembly GCA_011420285.2). Classification (NCBI taxonomy): domain Eukaryota; kingdom Viridiplantae; phylum Streptophyta; class Magnoliopsida; order Brassicales; family Brassicaceae; genus Erysimum; species Erysimum cheiranthoides. The sequence continues at coordinate 9,576,362 of CM022177.2, forward strand.
TCACTAATTTCATCAGAGAACTAATATAGATGCACGACGTAAACAGTTACATCAAAGAAGAAATTTAACTCACCAATCATCGATGTAAAAGTAACCCAGGAGATGGATTGCGTAAGGCCAATCATCATGGAAAGAAACTCCTTCCGCAGCAACCTATTAATTAACAAGCGATAAATCGAACGATTATCTCCGCAAAATCCACTTCACAAAACCCTAGTGAACACAAGAAACAACGACAGCGAGAGAAATTTTAACCTGAAGCATTAGATTATCGCATATATCTGCGATTTTGTCAAAGGATTTTACGGCTAAAGCTTCCTTAACAGGAGAGAGATCCATGGCTTGTTCCGTTGTACTACTCTCGGAGCTTTGAGAAGATGACGATCGTTTCTTCCAAAAGGCACTGAAGGAAAATAAATTCTCACAGATTTACAGGTTTTTAAAAACCTTCTCAATACGGTTTACTCTAACCGACTCTAATTAAACTTAAACCGTACCAAAAAGGTTGAAGCAAATATCGACCACAAAAAAAACATATACAGTGAAATGGGCCGAGCCCATAAAGCTTCGGTGGATCCAGTTTTCCCGCCAAACATCATAAAGCCATACGGTCTGTTCCCGCCACATTAACAAACAATCAATCTCTCTCTCTCTGTCTCTCTCTCTAGCTCTTGGCGCGAGTTCTACAATGGCGGAATCAGATTATACCTTGAAGAAGAAGAGGATGAGCTTTTTGTCTTCTTCAGTTCGTGATACCACCTTCCGGAACCTTCTTATGGAAAGCAAATCACAGAATCAGAGCAATCGCTCAGTTCGAGTTGTACCCGCCGTGTCTCACATCGGAAACAAATTTCTCACGGAGCTTCGTCGCCATAATGCGTTATCGTCGCTCAGCGGGAAAATTGATACTAAACAGCCTCGGGTGTTTCCTCGTGTCATGATGAAGAATCTGCGTCTCAGACGCGTTTTCTCTCCGAGTTTGATTTCTAGCGATTGGGACTTAAACGCGAAAGGGAAAAATCAAATCAATGAGCTAGATGAAGAATCTCTTTGCGATCTTCCAAATTCTGACGGTAATTCTGATTTTAAAGCTCTGTTTCTAAAATCTAAAAAATTAGGCGAATGTATAGATGTAGGATGAGAAAAAAAAGTGAATGAATCAGAAAATTTTCATTATTTAGTTTAGATAACTATCTGATTCCACAATGGTTTTAATGGTGAAATAGTTACGAGAGTAGGAAGCAAAGATCTTCTTGTTGGTGGAGTAGTAGCTCCAAGGGATGATATAGAAGCAGTTGAACTGTCACAAACGACGCCACAGGGTTCAGAAATGTTCGCCGGGGAGCTTTCTTTGGTGAAAAACGAAGCAGGTTCTATCAATCAAGAGATCAATGGAATTAATGGGAAGAAGATTGGTACCAAACTCAGCAGCAAAGTGGTGTGTTTTCCTCATGGCTTTATAAAGAATGATGCGTTTACACTGCAGTATTGGCTTGGCTTTTCATTGGTCGCGTAATTTGCTTCTTGTGTCATGTACTCGTACAGATTCTTCATCGGGAAAAGATTTTCAAGAACCCTGGCTCTGTGAGCTATAGAAGACTGCTTCCTTACTTGATGGAAGCTGCAGATGGTATCAGAGATGCTGATGTAAAAGTTCCAAAGAATGAAAGAGGTGAATCAATGGCGGCAAAGGACCGACTTCCTGAAACCGAGCCTGTTTCGCAATCTCCCAATAGCGTTGTTAAACCACATGGAAACATTACCCCTTTGAAGAAGATGACTTCATCCAGTGCGACCAAAATTTCTGTATGACTTTTTAAGTTGTCTTGTTGCTTGTTTTAAGAGTGAGTCCTTCCATTTGAAAATTTTGTTTTTCCATCTGTCTAACATTCTTTTGTTTTAAAATGAAACAGTTGTGCTCACGGCCCAAGTTATTTAAGGTGCCAGGTTCTGTAAATTACAGAAGAATGCTTTCATATCTCAAAGAGAACTCAGAGTATAATCCTGGTAAGTCTCTTTAATATTCATGTTTAGTGCTAGGTATATTCAATGTCAGTACTAGTTGTTACATCGGTATAGTTAGTCCCTACTGTCTTCTGTGGCTAGGTGAACTGTATAATAGTTGATCTGCATGATATTATTAGCTTTGTATTGAATTGAATGGTTCTTTGTCTTTAATCGTTCTTCTAGGCATGCTTGAAGCCAGTAAACATACTGATCCTCTGAAGAATATAGAGGAGAATGCTCCAGCCACTGAGAATATAGGGGCATCAAATGAAGCTAGTGATTCAAATTCATGCCCTAACAACTTTGAAGCGCCACTCTCTGACCCAGAGAATGATTCTCAACTTAAGTGTGCTGAGTTTGTTAGCTCAGTAGCTGTTAGTGTTATTTAGTTACAAATAACAAAGTCTTGTATATAAGTTTAAGCGTGTTTGACTTGTTTACACATAGAGCTTGATCATCTAGGCACTCTAGGTTGAAGAATCCAAACGACCCTAGATCATATGAAGTTATGAACCTAACAATTGAGCTCCAAAGCACAAACATTAGAGGTAACTAGGATCGTAATTCGTAAGCATTAGACTTGTTGATTTTTATGTCTTCACATTTTTCTATTTGGACTTTGTTTAAGTGAAAGACAGTTGTAGTCTCTTAGCAAGTTAAATGGTTTGATTCAGTTTCTATTTTGAAAGCAGGAAAGAACTTTATTGACCTTGAGAATGTACAATGGAATAACAGAGAAGAACCCAATCTAAGAATTGCATCAAACAAGCAGAGAATCATATGGGATTAATATGTTTTCATCAGACTTTGGACCTCTTGCACTCAGGAGGGAATCCACGAGGGAACCTTTTGAGATCAGAGCAATAATTATAGATCATGTAGTATTTCTGAACCCATCTGAGTCTCCTCCTTCCATAAGCATTGAGCTCGCTTGCCACTTGCAATTGACCATCACCAAAAGAACTCTTGAATTTAGGGTCACATCCTGAAGATACGGTGCAAGCTGCAGCGTTGAATCCTCTGTAGTAAGCTGTGAAAGGAGCCTTAGACCAGTCAGTCTTGACTAAACCGCCTCTCGTGGCCCAATCGTCTGCGTTCCACAGACTCGAGTAGATTCTCATGGGTTGCCTTTTTGGGAAAGGAACACCAAGCTGCTCTGCATTGTTGAACACTCTAATGGGTAAATTGTCCACCAAGAATCTGCAGAGAGAAGAACAAAGTCAAGACAAGATCTACGTTTTTCATTTTAAGTGTTAAAGAGAGATCAAATCAATGTATCTTTACATGATGTGTTGAGGTCTCCAGACAATGGAGTAAGTGTGGAAGTTCTTGGTTGGGTCGAACCAGAGATAAAACTGTTGCTCTCTGTTTCCTTTCCCTTGAGCAAAGACATTGGTGTGAAGAACATAAGGCTTCCCTGTCTCATTCCCAAGAAACTCAAAGTCTATCTCATCATGTGTTGCTCCTTGTGACGACAACTGCAAAAGTTTTAGACAAATTTAGAAAGTGTCTCTTAGTTTTAGTAATAGTGTGAGTGAGTGAGTGAGTGAGTGAGTGAGAGTTTAAGAACGTTACGTAGTAAGCAGTTACGGTGCCGGCTGAGTTTCCGGCTACGAGTTTGAGTTGCATATCGATCCGACCAAACAAATACTCTTTCTTGGATTTGAAACCCGACCCGGAAACCCGGTCTAGTGACAAAGACAACATATTTCCTCCATTGAAGATTTTGCCTCTGTGGTCACCCCACGTGAGGTCAAACTCATCGAAGAAGTTGCCTGCGTAAGCCGAACCGACCAATGTCACGAGCAGAATAGCTGCCATGAAGGTGGTGAGGCTCAAACTTCGACCCATTTGGGTTTGGATGATAGAAATAAAAGTTGTGGGGTGTGTGTTTGATAAGATTGGAAAAGTTGTTGATGTGTGTTTGTGTTTTGGTGTGAGATGGGTTTAAGCAGGGGATATGTGTATGTATTTATAGCTGGAGAAGCCTTGGGAAGCTAACTTGACTACAGTTGTTTTTAAAATTTAAATACTCTTATATAGTATATGATTTTATTTTTGCTCTTTTTCAATTGTATATGTTCACAACCACAAAATGGTTTATACTTTATACAATTCCATAACTCGTTTATGGGAACTTATGAATTGGATTCTAAGTTGATGAAAAATATTTGAATCTCATTAAGGATTTGAATCTTCAGTAGTAATACCAACCAAATAGACCAATATCATTTAATCTATCGCATTTCGAGTTTATATATCATCAATCTGTGCAGCAATTTATGTAATCAATTGATATAGTTTCTCATATTTCTAAAAAAATTAGGCTTCCTTCATCAACACTAAATATATTTTAGTAAAACTTTTGAAGAGAGCCTACAAAAATGACAAACCATATATTTTGTAAATCATTTACATGGTTTAAATATTAGATGGCCATGTTTAAAACTGAAGATGGCGTATCGTATATGTTTCTTACATACAAGATTTACATGGATGCCTCATTTTATTATTGAGAATAGAAACTATTTAGTTTAAACACTAATTTGCCATAATGTTGGACAATTCAGTAGATATGAATAAATTGATCTAAAATAAAATAATTTTATTGCATTATTGAGAAACCCATCATTCGTTTTACCTTTTTATTCTCATCAGTCCATTTAATATGAGTGGAATTATAAAAAAAAAAACATAAAAAAAAAAAATAAAAAATGAAAGCTGTCGAAAAGAAAGACAACAAAAAGAGTGTGAGAGTAGTGAGTACGTAGTCACTCAGTCGAAAGCTGTTGCCAGCTCGCTCTGCTTCACCCATCATTCATCAAACCTCGCGTCTTTCTTTTCTTTCTTTTTTGGTTATAGGTTTGTAGTTTTTATTTTATTTTGCATTTCATGAAATTTTTAATTTTCTGTTTTAGGCGGCGTTGAAATGAATAAATGATTGCTCACTAAAATAATCCATCATTCCATGAATCCATGTCCTTCCTAGTGATTAAACAAAGAAAAAAATTGCAAAAGCTAAATCTTTTTCTTACTTTGATTAAAGGAACATTCATTTGGGAAATTTGGTGGGATCTAGAGAAATATTTTATGTAAGAAAAGGGGTTGTAAACTGAAAGTAATGAAACCCATTATTCTGTATGTAAAAATACAGTCCATGGACAAATGTTAATGGAGAATCATAATTAAAGACATAAAGGATTACGAATGATAGAGCTTCCCCATGCATGCTTTTATCAAATTTATCATCGTTTTTACTTTAACATAACATACTTATTCAAAACTTAGAGAGTGCATGATTGTATGCTAAAAAGTAATTCATAGATTGTTTAGCCCGTACTATTAGAACTCGCAATTGTTTTAGTTTGGTTTGTAAATTTGGGCATAACTGAATATTATTATCGGAAAAAATAAAAGAAAATGATAAACCATCTGTTTTTTTTTTTAAACAATTTTTAGAAGAAAACACCCTCCCTTTCTTGTTTTTGTTTAAATCTTGGAAATGAGAAAGTGGACAAAAGAGAAAAAAATAAAATAAAATAAAAAGGAAGAGTGGGAGTAACAAGCTGGCATGGAAATGGCCATTCTTCTCAATTTGTAGTTTGTAGTTTGGATTGTCTCCTATCTCAGATTTGCCACGTGTGACTTCCCTCGTACCTCCATCACGTGTGACTGACTGTGACCTAACGGACTCGTCGTCGATCTCTATCTGACTATCTGTTCCAGCCGGCATGGCAATGTCATGCCCATGCAATGATATCCAATTTCCGGTTACATAATTGGTTTTTGGTTTTAATTACGGCTACATAATTGTTCTTAATTATATAATCTCTCGAAATTATGTATATGTATACGACTAATAGACAATTCATAAACAAGGTGTAGTTTCAGTAAATCCTATTAGCTAGTCACACTTTATGAAGACAATATCTTCTTATTAGTATTATGATCATCAATGATGATATTGCCAAATAAAACACTATTATTTTCACATTAATTATTATGTAGTGTTTGATAGGTTTGTTATTTGAATATCATGCACACATACAATCAGCACATTACTACTATATAAAGATGAAAAATCCTGTGCTCTCGAGTTGTGAGGCCATTAGATAAAGCCATAAAGGAATTATAAACTGAATTTTCGGAGTATTAATTAGAGCATATAAAATTCGATGCATGACCGGTGCGTTTTGTTTGAATGTGGTCATTTAAAGAGGCAAACACATTTTGGTCATAAAAAAATCTTTAAAGAAATTTATAAAGTATGGTTCCTGACTGATATAATAAATGAGGAATAGATAGTTGACAAAATAAGTACTGTAAATAAGAGAAATGGATAAGGTGGTGGTCGACCAAACCTCAAGTCATAGTCATAATAAAATATTAAACTAACGAGTTCATTGTCCTGTACTCCTGTCTTTACATTACTCGAAATGCATGCAGATTCATGGAATTCGGAATTGACACGGCATTCGTATATATATATATATTATATATAGATTCATGATTACATAAAATATAAAAATATTTTAAATCTTGGATGGATCAAGTCTGGATACAAAGAGTTTTAACTGGTTATAAGAATTCTTTTAGTTCTTATAAGTTATCAACAATTGGGTTAGAAGTGTTCCTCTTGATTCTTTATTGTTCTTGTTTAGGAAAGACAAAACTTACTATAGAATTTACTTTATTTAAACTGAAACACATCTAAAGAAAACAAAATTCTGATACATAGCTTAATTCTTAAAAGACTTCACTTAAGTCGACTTGCTTTCGTTTAGCTTTGGAATTTTCTTGTACTCGTATGTGTTTATGTCCACCTTCTCTTGCATAGCCTGTGGTATACAAAACCCAGTCATGATTTTAGTGTTTCATCTAAAGCTTTTATGTTCGGTCTGATCTTTAGATATTGTAGTCTGAAAAATTGAGGATATATCTCTATATATATATATATACCTTGAGCTCTTCTTCGATAGAAGTGTTTTTAGGTTTATAAGCATCAACAGGTCCTGTTCTCGAAAGCGCCTTTCTTGTCTCTATAATCTCCCATTCCTGGTCATCTTTTACCTTTGCGATATCCTTACTAAACTAACCAAAAAAATTACATGTCGTGAAGTTGAGAATTCAAAACAGATTCATTGATACATCTCCAGCATTTATAGATTCAGAGCTTAATTGAAATAAGAAAGAACTGAAGAACTGACCTGCCTTGAAGGAGTTGGCCGAGCCCGAGGGCTCCAAATACTGTGAGAGATATCATCGGAATTCCATATCTTACAAATGGGTGTCTCCTTCCCCACCTTTTAAACGATGCTGATGGCTGCTTGGGAGTAGCAGTAGCAGCAGCAGCAGCAGAACCAGAAGGAGAAGACTTTTGAGTTTTCTGACCGGTTTCGATTGTTGTCATCGTTATATAGCCACAAAGCAAATGACTGCAAGGAAAATCAATAGTTAAAAGCTACCACAAGAAAAAGCTACAATCATTACATAATGTAGTTTGTTGCAGTATGAGAAACTGTCCATTGAGGTATCCATTAACCAAGCCAATCCTCCTTAGCAAGGTGAATCGGGCATGAACAGAAAACATAAAGCGAAAGCCCAAACGATCTCACATATATAGTCTTACCCTATGTTCTTGATACCCAACTTTGCATGATCCAAAGTTTTTTTAAAATGATCTTCTCAATTCTTGATCATATTAACCATTCAAGCAAGGAAAAATGCACTGAGAGGAGATATAACCACAACAACAACTGCATAAAGTTACTGAGAGATGAAAAAGCAATGATGAAAAATAAATTTCTATTAATTTTTTTCTGAAATCCAAGGACTTCACAATAGTGTGAGATGAAAAGAATCCAGAAAAATCGTCAATTTTCTTGTTTTGCTGGGCAAAGAAATTATAACTGAAAAAGAGAAGATACAAGCAAATAACAGATGATGATCCCAATCTAATTCAGCTAAAAGCTTCAAAATATACACCCAAACATCTAATCAAACAAAACCAAATGATCTGTAACATCTTCTATGTGTTATGTTCCTTGTCGTCTACAAACAAGAGAATCGAATTACTTAAATATCGTTTCCTGTAAACCCTAGAAATCAATTCAATTCAATTCAAGGCACCACACACCGATTCATGTACTTTTTTGTTGTTTGACTTAAATCAAAACTAACCTGGAGCTGCGTGATTGCCGGAATCAGAAGTAACTCACAAGGTCGAAGCAGAACGAAATTAGTCACACAGACGAAGAAGAAGAAGAAGAAGAAGAAGACGGTGATGGAGACGCCGGGATAATAAACGCCGACGTTTAGAGCTTCTCTTCAGGAGGCTGTGTAATACGGCATCGTTCTTTTGAGAAATAATCAAATAAATCAATTTATCCTCCAATTATTAGTTTTATGATTGGGCCCAGCCCGCTAACTCCTATTTTGGGTTATGATCAGAAGAAAAAACGACGACGTTTGGGTTTCTCCTAAGGTATCTTGGTTCATGTGTTGGTGATTGTGAATGCATTGAGAACTTTCTATTGATAACAATTTGTTGATTCTTTGTGGTAAATAAAATAAAATTTGGTTTCTGGGATTGTAGTTCGAGCATCTACGATCAACAGACCATATTTTATAAGTATCGCACTGCATACTCTACAATTACCGCGCCGATGGTTCGGTACTTTGGTTGTGTAAGAAGAACAGAGGAAGTACCAAAAAGAAGAGAATGTCAAACTGTAGATGAATTTTGACCAAATAATGAGTGATTTGATACAATGAGAGGCTTACATTATAAATACCTCAAGTGCTTTACATGAACTGTTTTAGAAACTCTGTCGCAACCAGTTTTCCTCTGGTGTTCACTGACTCCTTCAAGTCCCTTATTTCTTTCTCTATATCCTGCACTTTCCATAGTAAACATTACTCACACTTCAAGTTTTAAATCTGATTAAGAATATATCAGCATCTTGAAGGAGATCATCAGAGTAACTAATCTCTTTTGAGTCTAGTGGGAGCAACTCAAATTTAGAGGCGGGATATATTGACCGTGGTTAGGCACCCTATTCAGAATACTACTTCTCAAGTTTTTACTATGAGAAAACGCAACGATGTAAGTCTACTCAAGACATATTTCATTATTCGGATGCTCCTATTATTTCATGCAATCAATGTCATAGAATAAAAAAAAATATAACATTAGGTTTGGAGAAAGACTTGCCTCCATAAACTGAACAATGAAATCGATTAGCTTCTGTTTCTGCATCTCTTCGCAGTGGTAGTTTGTTATAAGAAAGCTAATGTCATAGCCCTGTTCAAAAGACCGACAAAGAAACCAATTGAAGGGGATCAGGGGATGAATCGTTCACACAATGCAGAGAATAAACAGTAAATCACTGATGTACTAGTGAAACTATTGACCAATCAAATACAGAATTGAATGTGCCACGTCAGCACCTAGGGCGACATCGAGTGCGACTAGGTCTTCGAAGCTTCCTCCTCACGTTTTCGGCTCTCTGGTGGCTGCCGCCGCTCTTTCTTCATGGCGGAGCCGGCGTTTCCGGCCTCCCCAAAGGAAACTGCAGTCTCCTCTCCTGAAGCATCTCAACAAAAGTCTTACGCTTCCATTGTTTCTAAGCGTCCTTCTCTGAAACAACATGAATATGAAGTTTCAGTAGTCGATGGGATTCCAACCATCGAAGTTCCAGAAGAAGTGGTCAATGATTCGGTCCCTCTATGGGAAGATTTCTTGATTGGGCGTTTTCCCAATACGGCTCCTCATGTTGCCAAAATTCATGTTATTGTCAATAAGATCTGGCCCCTTGGAGACAAGTCCATCCGTGTTGATGTGTTTGAAAACAACTCAAAGTCAGTAAAGTTTAGAATTCGCGACGAGGCAACAAGATCTAGGATTCTAAGAAGGGGTATGTGGAATATTTCAGGGCAGCCAATGATTGTCTCCAAGTGGTCGCCAATCCCGGAGGAAACTCTACCAGAAATCAAATCAATGCCACTATGGGTGACAGTGAAGAATGTCCCTCACTCGATGTTCTCGGGGGTGGGACTAGGTTTTCTTACAAGTCCTGTAGGGCATCCTATCCGCCTACATCCGGAAACAGAACAATGCTCAGATTTCGACGTTGCAAAAGTTTTTGTGGAAGTTAATCTTGGTCAGGAACTTCCCAAATCATTTCATTTTAAACTCGGTCAAGAATTTGAAACAGTGGAGTTTGTATATCCGTGGTTACCTCCAAGATGTTCTCGTTGTGGCAAATGGGGGCATTTAGAGGATGTGTGTATGATGAAGTCGAGCTCTCCAGTCAAGCCGCCAACTGTGGAACTTGAAGAGGGTGAAGTGGATGTAACAGCCGTAAGTGAGAGCCAAGAGAAACCTGTAACAGCCGTAAGTGACTCCATTCTTGTCCCGGTTTCTGAACAGTCTCCGGTGGAAAAAATTAAGACAGTGCCTACAAATTCCGATGTAGTGGAAAAAATCTCAAACGACCAAGAAGGTTGGTATGTTGTATCTCCAGGTAAAGGTTGCAAAAGTAGAGAAAAGAGTCCTCTCTTAGAGTATGGTGCAGTAACTATCATGTCTCCCTCACGGTTCTCAGTTCTCCAGGATGCAGAGGATCCTGGAAACTCCAAGGATCAAGATGCTGAAACAAATCTTTTGCCGACTGGCCAGGAGAACAATATGAATACAGTACCAAAAGATAAGCAAAACATAGCGGTACCTGAGAAGCAGAACCCTCTGAGACCAACACTCCCACGTTCATCAAAGAGTGCTCACAAAGTTCTTTCTGAGACAGCCACACAAAAGCCAAGAGATCTACCTCAAAACACCTCCAACACATCAAACAGACGAAACTCTAAAAAAACTCATTAATGTCGGGTTTTTTTTGGAATGTTCGCGGCTTCAACAAATCAAAAAAGCATATTGTGGTTCGTGACTGGATACAAAGGGATTCTTTATCTTTTGGATGCATACTGGAAACTAGAGTAAAAGAGAATAGAGCCAATCGGATTATCTCTTCCGTTTTCCGAGACTGGTCCTCTATGACCAACTATGAATTTAATATTTTGGGAAGAATATGGGTTGTCTGGAAAGATGGTGTACGAGTGACTCCAGTATTCAAAAGCGGGCAAATGTACAAGTGTACAACCAAAAGTACATGGTTTTATTCGTTATGAAAAAAATGTATATTCGTATTTTTTTTTTGCTTTAGAAAATTTACCTTATGTGTATAACCTGAAAAAAATGTATATTCATAGTATAAAAAGATATATTTTTGTTTAAAGTAAGAAACTTACCCGTAAATGTGCAGGAAACATTTTGTCAGAAGGAAGAACGAAGGCACCAGGTGCAACAGGGCATGTTATATATTCACAAAGGTCGTACGTTTTCTTTAAGATTTTGATCATACCTAATTTAACAGTCACATGCATGTTTCCTCCTCTAATACTTTTACCTGCTCACACAAAAGATTTTACCATGAAAAAAATATCGGAAACCAAACTAGCAGTGAAAACTTCAATAAAAATAAAGAAGATTGGTGAAGAGAATTAATTAGGTACTTGTAGAACCGGATATCTGAAAGCTTGTCATGGTTTTATCCTGTATTAACTCCACACTAGTTACTTCAACAGGAAAACTTTCATCACCTAATCAAAACAGCCACACAGATTAAGGCCACATAAAATTTCGAGTGAAGAGTACAAGTTATGCTTATATTATTATAGACAAATATATAGAGTCAAAAAATACATAAATATGAGGGATTGTGATAGATTCAGATTCAGTTTTTGGCTTTATTTATGAAGTCAACTTTAGCTAGCTAGGGATTAATTCTAGAGAATCCCAAAACCAACCAATTATTGTCCTGTCCGATCCTATACATTTGATGCATCCACGGATATATGTTTATATTGTTCATAGTCCTCACTAACTTACGTAACCAATCTTCAACAGTAGCTAGCAATAAATAGCCAATTTTTTGGCAAGTTACTATTCTAAAACAAAGTCAAAATGAGATTTAAAAAAAAAAGTTGTATGAAGCTTTCAATTCCTAATATTATTACTTTGATCTAAAAAAGCAACTACAAGAACAAAGTAACAAGACAAAGAACAGAGTTAAGTAGCAAACCGCAATCTTCAAAAGGGATGGCCAGCAAAGTAGGCAACCAGAAGAATGATAAGAGGAGGAGAAGAGTAAGATGGGCGTGAGAGATCGCCATGGTGTACTCAAAAGATTTTCAAAATTGGAAAAGATTTTCTTGTTTTGGTTTGACAAACAAGTTTGTAATACTTATTATCATGTTAACATTCATAGTTTTATACTACGGTTTTGAATTTGTCTGCCTCTCTGTCCACATGTCCTGGCAAATATTATATATCTCCTATATTAGTGGATCAGATCAAATTAATATCCTTATTTATTTCTTTCCCACGTTATTCACGAGAACTTTGATATATGCATCAAGTGTCATTGGTACTAGAGAAATCAAGCGAAAAACTAAATCTGGATCTATCACACAATATCCGATGTGTTCAAGACTCAATTAGTATACATTACACAAGACTTGTAAAGAAAGAAAAAAAAGAGCAAAAGAGTAACTTTCAGTCCAGAGTTGATGCAAGGACTAAGCAGGAGTAAATCATAGAGTTAGTTCAGAGTGAAAGTTCTAGTTTAGGTACAGTCCGAGGAAGAATCAAAAACTCAAGGTCAACAAAGAGGACAACAAGAACTCATTTGAACCATCTATCAGATATTCTGATTTTAACTTAGAAATTTTGAGAATCACATCCTCATATCGGACAAATCTAGATCTGGACATAAATCTAAGATCCGTATATCCCAAAATTCCAAAATATGTGATAGTTTTCGACTTCTATGGTGAATTTAGGTGTAGGGAACTTTCTAAAGATAATAATTTGTTGGTCCTTTTGTGGTAAATAAACAACTTGTTCGACTTCGTTTGGTAAAGAAAACATTTTTTCTGGTTTTTGAGATTGTACGAACGAGACCATATTTTATAAGTATCGCACTGCATACTCTACAATTACCACGCCGATGGTTCGGTACTTTGGTTGTGTAAGAACAGAGGAAGTACCAAAAAGAAGAGAATGTCAAACTGTAGATGAATTTTGACCAAATAATGAGTGATTTGATACAATGAGAGGCTTACATTATAAATACCTCAAGTGCTTTACATGAACTGTTTTAGAAACTCTGTCGCAACCAGTTTTCCTCTGGTGTTCACTGACTCCTTCAAGTCCCTTATTTCTTTCTCTATATCCTGCACTTTCCATAGTAAACATTACTCACACTTCAAGTTTTAAATCTGATTAAGAATATATCAGCATCTTGAAGGAGATCATCAGAGTAACTAATCTCTTTTGAGTCTAGTGGGAGCAACTCAAATTTAGAGGCGGGATATATTGACCGTGGTTAGGCACCCTATTCAGAATACTACTTCTCAAGTTTTTACTATGAGAAAACGCAACGATGTAAGTCTACTCAAGACATATTTCATTATTCGGATGCTCCTATTATTTCATGCAATCAATGTCATAGAATAAAAAAAAATATAACATTAGGTTTGGAGAAAGACTTGCCTCCATAAACTGAACAATGAAATCGATTAGCTTCTGTTTCTGCATCTCTTCGCAGTGGTAGTTTGTTATAAGAAAGCTAATGTCATAGCCCTGTTCAAAAGACCAACAAAGAAACCAATTGAAGGGGATCAGGGGATGAATCGTTCACACAATGCAGAGAATAAACAGTAAATCATCTAAAGCCAAGGCATGTATTTCCGCACAGTGAGATGATTCATGGTTCATAAAGGGGGAAAAGACATGAAAGGATTGTGCCATGATTTAATTTTTCAAAAGTATTCACAAGTGTGGCACATATAAACCATCTATCATCCTAAGCCTCGAAAGTGAAGTTATCAAGAGTCTGTGAAAATGAAGGAAACGTTATGAGTACTGTGTACATTATAGTGATGCGTTTACCATAATAAATAGAACTTCTAAAAAAAGAGGGAATGTATTACAAGTGCCAGATAAAACATAGTAGCACTCACAAGTAGCTAAGTATTGAATCAAGAAGAAGGTCTACCTGCACTGGCTTCCTCCTCAGTACTTGAAAAGCTTCTGCCCTCATGGACAAAAATCTCAGGAACTTTTTGGTTAATATATTTTCAAGTTCATCTGCTTGTTTGACCTGCAAATTAACGATAACAAATATTTGTAACAGCAGGACAAGACAGATGTTTAAGTCACGACTCGTTAAAGCAAAATCTCTGGAGAAAGAAAGAAAGGAAACAATGAGAAACAGGAAAGGAAAACAACACTAAGCATTTGTTGAACAGTGTATCACCAGGGTGATTAAAGAAAAGCTAAGGAAGATTAAGAATCACCTTGAGGCTTATCCGGAGTGAATTTATAGATGTTTCTATTAAACACTTTTCAGCCTCATTACGGCATATTAAAACCTACAAGTCGCAAAAACTTAGCCGTCAACTACGAAACCTATGTAAAAAGATAGCGCAATATCAACGCTAAACTGGGAGGGAAACAAATAAACTTCTTACAGGATTTAGCAAAAGTTCTGGGCTCGTCCTACAAAAAAAAAAAAGCCAAAACATGGTGATATTAAGATTCTACTACTTAAAATGAAAATGGTACAAGAGCATCCCATTCTCACATGCATCTTCTTGTGACAAGCTTACATACTTTAGTTCAACCTCTGGTTTATTATGCCTTTCAACTTCTTGACAAGGAAAGTTCTGCCAGTAGAGAAATATAGAAGCTTTCAGGGATATATATCATGTAAAGCTGAATGTTACAAGGACTTTACATAGCCCCTTTCACCTACTTTTACAAAACGCATAGTTTTCAACATTCGACACCAAATATTACCAGACAAAATGCCAAAACTAATAGTGAATGATAGTACATTATCCCTAATTAAGAAGTAAACAACTAATACGTGAGAGTAATAGACCAGAGGTGGAAGTGGAACATGGATGAGGGAGAACGCAAACATGAAGCTTTGATTTCCTTAAGCAAACTAAACAATAAAGATGGAGACTTTGAGACCTATGCCATGATATCTTGAACCAAAATAATGTGTACCTGTAAGCACATGGCTGCCTCCAGTGTATTTTTTATGCATGCTAGATACAGCCGTAATGAGTTTGCCTGGAACATCAAAAGCAAATTATTGCAATAACTCAGCATACATTAGAAGTTGTTTCGAAATATTGTTTCTAAACAGGACATGTTTGAATGAAATACAATCTTCGCCAAGAATGAGAAGAATAAAAATTAATGCAAAAGAGTAACTACTTATTTCAAATAAAAGATGAGAAGAGTTCAAAACTTCCTCCTTAATGTAGCTAGATAGTACAGAGATATAGAGAGTTACATTCAAAATACTTACCATGTCTTAGAAATGATGTTTTTATACTCAAGACTTGCACCAAAATTAGGATTTCGTCTTTCTTTTCGATGAATCCTTATGCTCTGAAAAAGTACTCCGAACACAAACAAGAAAGCATCTTTAGTATCATACAATTTTGGATACCCACATTTTTTTACACTAAACATCAACAAGAAAGCATCTTTAAGATCAAATGTTCTACAAGTAAACTAAACCTGCTCAAAATGTTTAAGGATCAAGCAGCTACAAGATCACTGAGGCTAAAGTTTCTCTGTAATCAACTTGAAACAACAACTTAGATCCTGATTAGATATCATTAAATCCAGACTAATCTATGTGAAGTATCAAACAAGAACAAGTAAATCAGATTGCACTAATTAAAAAGTAACAAAAAGCCAAACTAAACTTAACCAAAGAAGTGGGAAAGGTGGGGGAGAAGCTTACCGAAAAAGTAAACACGGCGGAGGCTCGCTAATTTTGGAAATTGAGAGACCCAAATCACAAATCAGCCAATGTACTGAAACTTTTGGAAAGTGAGAAAGGGGAATCGATCAAATCACAGCCTAGGAATCAATCGGACAAAGCAAAATCCCTAATAGCATGATCGTAAGCGTAATTGCACACCTTTGGACGACTAGG
Organism: Erysimum cheiranthoides; assembly: GCA_011420285.2. NCBI lineage: Eukaryota > Viridiplantae > Streptophyta > Magnoliopsida > Brassicales > Brassicaceae > Erysimum > Erysimum cheiranthoides. The sequence goes on from CM022177.2 coordinate 9,592,450, forward strand.
AGACTCGTGAGACCAGAGAGATTAGAGATCGGAGAAGAAGCTACAGCTCAGAAAATTCAATCACAAATTCACAACAAACATATCAAACCGACCGGAGAAGTGAAACGAAATGGTTATCTTGCGTTGTTTCAGTGTTGTCAAAACCAAACCGGAATGTTCAATTAACCAACCAAAACCAGCAAAATCCGCGGATAGAATCGGTGAACCGGAGTGTTCAGAGCTATGGTGGAAAGCTTTGGGTAAAGTATATTTAAATTCGTTCCAATTCAAATTAATACAAACCCTACCAAAAAAAAAAAAAAAAAATTAATACAAAAATAAATATTTTTTTTTTTAGTTTTTAATACAAATTATTTAGAATCAGTTTTTACGTAATAAATCCTCTTTTCAGAAAGAGTGTTTCTCATACAGAGTCTTTTTTTGGTCGAATTCTCATACAGAGTCTTTTATAAGTGGTTAATATTATTTGTAATAAATCAAAATTTTGTTAGTTTAAAATATTAATTAAATAATTTATAAGTACATTATTATTTAAAATTTCTAATTTTATTTATAAATCATGTATCTACCTTATATAATCAATTCTAATTTCTAATTTTGGTTACATATCTCACGTTATTTGTCTAATCTGATATATAAAAAGATGATTCATGTTCCATGAATCTATAAATAGAACAGACAACTTTCACAAAAATAATCAAGTCTCTTGAAATAACCGGTGCCATTTTTTCCAAAGAATTTTCAAACGAAGTTCCAAAAGAAGTTACGGGGTTTATATTTACGCATAGAATGGAAGGTTTGAAGGATCTCTAACTACATAGAAAGTTGAAGGGTATATGCCTTTAACCTCACAGCAATATAGGCCGAAAAACTTGTCCACTGCCGAATCATCTTTTCTCATCCATTTCTTGAGAGCTTTGAAATAACCGGTGCCATTTTTTCAAAGAATTTTCAAACAAAGTTCCAAAGAAAGTTATGAAGTTTATATTTACGCATATCATGGAAGGTCTGAAAGATTTTTAACTGCATAGAAAGCTGAAAGATACAAGAATTTAACCTCATATCAATATAGGCCGAAAAAATAGATGGATTCCAACTTGACACATAAATTTTTTCCACACTTCTCACATGTAAGATTAGATGTAGCAGTCGCAACTCCTAAAACTGAAATAGCAAGACAAGACAAAAATAAAAAAAAATTATTTGATGTGGGTTGCCCATACTAATTGTTCCAGAAAGCTCACAGATCAATTTCAATTGATCCTTCTGCAAAAGAAAAACACATTAGTTTAGTTCATAGAATTCAAACAACTAGGAAGAAATTCAATAAAAATAACACTTTTACCGCATCCTTGACAGGAAAGATTGCATTAGGTAATTCATGTGTATTGCATAATAGACTAGCAAACACACAACCTGCTGACCAAATGTCCACTTCAGGACCATAATGACTAGAACCAAGAATTAACTCTGGAGGCCTATACTAATTGATTTAAATTATTATGGATAATAATTACAAATGCAAAACCTGTACATGTGTACATGTATTTACGTAATTTCATATATATAAAATGAAGGAGATCTCTCCATGGATGATACATCATCATCTCTTAATTAATTATTTCATTTATTTGTTATTATTTTAATATTACTTACACGCTTAATGAAAAAAAAATAATAAAAATGCCTTATAACTCTCCATGAGGATCATACTCTTGCTATTTAATAAAATTTGCAGATGTTAAAAAAAAAAAATCTCTAACTGTTTTTAATGGTTTATTTTTTTATTCAATTGACTATTCTTATCAAAGAGACTAATATATTCATAAAATCATCGTAATAGTGAATAATCAATTTTTCAAAAACCATAATAAAACATCATTTTGCAAAGTTATATGATCTATATAACATATATTGAATGCGCACTTGTGTCAAACTTTTGTAAAATACATTTTTAAAAATATAAATCACAAAAAATAGTTTATTGCCATCAAACTGGAATTACATTTAACTGGAAAAATCTAAATACAATTGTTCCAGCTAAAATGGTGGATTAGTTACATCACTCTAAAAATTAAAAGTGAAACAACCAAATTTAGCTAACTTATGAGAACTTCACTACAACAGTTATTCATATAAACAAATCACAAAAAGTAGTTAAAACAAAGTAACACATGAAAATTTCCCATCATTTTTGTAAAATATTCTTTTTTTTTTCTTAACACATAATTTTAAGTAAATGTGATAATTATTTTTCATTGTTTAAAGGCTAAAACAATAAGCGTAAAGAAGAAAAATTCAGGAGACACATTTCAATGATTAATTTGAATTTTGGTATAAGATTATATGCTTAAAATAAAAAATATAACAAATAATTATAAAGTACAATTACATAAAAAAATATATTTATAAAAAATAACAAAAGAAATAGTTATATTAATTTAAATAAAAAGTTAACCAAATATTAATTTTCTTATTAAAACATAAAATAAAAATATGTTATATTTTAAAAAATGTATTTTACAAAAGTTTGACACAAGTGCGCATTCAATATATGTTATATAAATCATATAACTTTGCCAAATGATGTTTTATTATGGTTTTTGAAAAATTGATTATTCACTATTACGATGTTTTTATGAATATATTTGTCTCTTTGATAAGAATAGTCAATTCAATAAAAAAATAAACCATTAAAAACAGTTAGAGTTATATGTTCTTTAAACATGGAGCTGTTTATTTTTCTTATTGCTGAAAATCTTTACTTTCTCCAGTTCTTATCTATGAAGTTGGCAACTATAAATCCACAATGGAGTTCAATGCTAATGCTATACTATCCACAGAGGTACATCAGCGTTTTAGCATATCTGTTTCTGTTATTGTATTCATTTATAGCAAAGACTGGCAATGCCTCTTGTAGAATGTTCTGTATCTGATGAGCAGATTATATATATATATGCGTAGATGTTGCAGCTGGGAGAGTCCTTAACGCAGTCGATATCTTGCTCAGAGGCAGGACTTCCGTCAGGGTATTTTACTCTTGGCAAGAGCACTCCCAGAGTCTCAGAGATTCAAACTCAGTTCCAACTGAACTCGTCGAGTACTTCACTACCTTCAAGTGATGGATTTGTTCAAGCTGAGGTACTTAAACGTTGAAGATACTTTGGGTTACGTACATTGTAAAACTTCTCACTGTCTTGCTTCCTCTGAAGTTAATTTCGCTATGCGTTGTGTTCTTTTAGGTGTCGGCCTTCTGGGAAAACGATCTTCAGAGTATTGTTCAGATGGGTTTCAGTGATCGTCAGCAACATAGCATCAACTGTGAGCAAAAAATGAAATTTTACATTGCATAATATCAAAATGTGAATTCTTGTTTTAAGATGTCTAATGTCTCTATTATATTGTCATTTGGTTGTATGTGACAGGTTCTGAACCAACGTTTCAGATGAAACTTGAGCCAGAGAGATGATGATCAAAGTTATTTGTACATTCAGAAAACAAAATGATGAACGAAGAACGGTACTGAGTTATTTATAATCTCTGGAATTAATATCGTTTCTTCTTGTATCTTATTTTATTGAGAAGAAAAATTCGTTGTCTGTAAAAAGAATGGTAGAACAAGAACTTGTGATCATATTTGTATTATTATTACAGAAGAGGTAGATTCAAACAAATTATTGTATCTTATAGAAATCTGAATTTGATTAGCTCGATTGGTTAGTTACTCTATTATCCAAATTTGAGTTTGCGTAATCTGTACTAAATGGGTATATAAGGTGTAGGATGAGTTTGTAAGTTACGAGTGAAAGCAAGTGCAACCTCTTTTGGACTTATATCACAGAATCAGACATCCATTTTATACACATTACACAAAAAAAATATAGTGGAGAATTAGAATTATATGTTGCATCGATCGTAACCTGAAAACCAAGAGGGCTCATCAAGATTTGAAAACTCGGTTTCTTTTTTGTAAAGCGACTCAAACTCATCTCTACATTGTTGCTCACTTGCATTTGCTGATGGTTCCACGGCTTGATCACATTTGGTAGAGCATTCATTGTGAATATTAGATTGTGGGACGAGTTGGTTAAGAGTGTTGATTTCATTTTCATGTTTCGCCTTCAGCTTGTCAATCTGTCTATATGCTTCTGCAGCTTCATACTCTGCATCCATCGCTCGTTTCTGTTGATACAAGTCAGAAAAGATTATATGCTATAGAATCAATCAAGAGTAATGTGATCTGAAAGGTTTGAGTATCAGACTTAAAAATGTACCTGTGCAATTGTCAATCCTTCTTCAGCTTCTTTAAGCCGAACAAGTAACTCTCCAGCTGCTTGTACGGCTTCAGCTGTATCTCGTAGTTGTGTCTGTAGACTTTTGTTCTCATCCCTCAAGTATTGTCTCTCCTTCTCTCTTTCTACCTTCAAGGCCGAAATTTCTGCGGCAAGTGCATTTATGAATCTAGACTCTGCTCCTCTGACTCCTGCTCTCGCAGCTGCTTTTTTAACATCATCTATACCTTCTTGAATATTTCTATGTCTTGCAAGCAATTGCATATGCTTCTCTTCCAGGTCGGCGTATTGTTCAAGCATCCGTGCATGCCCTTGCATTGCCATCTGCATTGCTTGTTTCAACTCTTCCGCACATCTTTTCTCAATTTCAAGTTCATGTTTCTGCTTATTCATCAGCACCTTACTGGCTTCAAGCTCAGTTCTTAATTCCTCGGCAAGAGAAATCCATTTGGTCTCTGCCTCAGTCCAACGAAGTCTTTCCTGTTCTAATGTCTTCTCAAGACTCTCGTTCTGTGACTCAGGAATAGCGTTAACTGGGGGAGCTTGGCATGAAAGCTTAAGCAGGGAACATGTTTTCCGAGCTGATTTAAGGGAAGGGTCAATGTAACATTGTAACTGCATCTTTAGATCCTGAATCTCTTCCAATAACACTTCCCTTTCTCCCATGTCACCATAGAAGTTCCTGAAACTCTCAACTTCTTCTTGCACTCTTTCCAACTCAATATTCGTCTGCAGCACTTCAGGGTGATTCTGATACATGTCCTTTAGAAGCTGCAACATTATATGTCAGATACAGCTTTCGGAGTGTAGTCAAATTACCTTCCAGAAAACGAAACCCACAATTACCTTATGTTCATGCAGGAGAGCTGCAAATTCTTCATCCAGGAAATCCTCCTTAGATAATACGCCATCCATAAGGCTTTCAAGGCGAATAATTTTATCCTCCCTTGTTTGTCCTATGATGGCATTGCACTCTCTCTCATGTTTGTATTGTTGTACCTGTTACACGATTGGGACCAAATTTTGTATGAGGATACAGTTATAAAGCTTTTCTTGGTATGTAGAGCATAAGGAGATAAAAAAAGGAAAAAGATGCAAGTATCATACCAGTCGGTTAAGTTGGGTTATCTCAGAGGCTTGCTTAGTGCAGAACTCTTCTAAAGCCATTTCCCTCCTGATAGATCCTGCTAGAACTTTTTCCACAGCCTGTAAAGTGAAAATAACATTTGGAGGCATACATGATATGAATGTGGAAAAGGAAAAAAAAAACCCACGAATATCTAAATCTATTTCAGATAAAAAGCCACCGTTTGTACCTTTGGAACTTGGTTCTTGGGTTTTTCTGTCACTCTCAAGTTGTCAACAGGTACTAACTGCAGATTTGGCATGTCACCCATTTGCTGGGCATCAAATTCTTCTCTACATTTGCATTTGCTGCACAGAAATTCTTTTGTATTCTCCTCTGATATTGCATTAGGATCGAGAAAGGTCTGTACACCTACATCAGCCTTATTTGTAATTGTGGAAGGCTTACTATCTGGAGCTTTGAAGGAAAACCTGAATGTCGATCGTCTTTGAGCTGTACTCTGACAATACGACTCAAGAAGTTCAATTCCTTTGTGGAGGCTAGCTGCCAAACGCTCTGTCCGTACAGGAAAAGCTTTGCTCTTCTGTGTAGACAAAGCACTAGAACAGTTATTCATCTTTTTGGATGTAGCCGGAGATGGGTCCGCAGCTTCTGTAACTAACATTTCTCCTTCAATATCCTTCTGAGATGCTGTTGACATTTCCGATGTCTTCAAGCTTTTCCTGCTATTTCTAATCGTAGGAGACACGCTCAGTGTGGGAGATTTTAATACAGGAGGCGCACCAACTGGTTCTATACAAAGACTAGGAGATGCAGAATTTTCTAAGTGCTCTGGATCATCTAATCCATCAGCTATCAATGCATTTGCAGAAGCAACGTCTTCTTGAACCAAGTCAGGGAATGATGGCACATCCTCCGTCTCGTTCAGTGAAGAATGAAGAGCATCCTTGACTGAAAGAGGCTGCAAATTGGAGTCATGATCCAAAGCTTGCATGGGTGTCTTGATCTGATCTGCTGTAAGGCCGGTATCTGTCTCAGTTCTCACATTATCCACTGTTTTTGGTTCATGGTTCTCAGAATGGCAACAAGCATCCTCCATGGCAACATCTGTGTCCTCAGGAAGTCGCTTTTCTATGGATTGGCCATCAGATGAATGTATACTCTTTACTCTGTTCATATCATGATTGATCCTCTCAGAAGCTGGAGATGATTGCAAACCCACTTGAACACAAAGCCTTTCAACAGCAGCTTCATCAATTTCCATCTCAATATCTCCATCATTATCTTCATGAGGTAAGGACCTTGGATGACCCAGACCAAAGCTTCTTAATAAATTCAAGCTTCTACGTGCATTCCATGCAGTGGAATAAGCTACATTTGGATTGGTTGGATTATTTCCATTGTCCTTCATCCGTTGTAGTTCATCCTGTTCAATTTATCCATCAAAAGTCTATTCACATATATATTTATATATTATCAAATATGTAAAAGAATGCGTACCTTCAGCTGGCATATCACTCCACGCAAGAAATTTACATCATCCTGCATCACTTCATTGACAACAGCCTTATTCTGTATTGCCTTTGCACGCTGAGCAAATCTCAATGTGCTTAAGGTTTCGCTCCTGCAACTGCAATTTTTCCGTACATACTTTATATTGCAGAAGATGAAGGATAAAATAATTGCTAAAGTGGAAATAGGGGGTCATGCATTACCTTTGTAAAGGAGAAATTGCACAAACCATTGCCAACTTTGCATTCCCACCAAGAGACTCTTGCAATAAGAATGTTAATCTAGAATCCCTATAAGGTATATGCCTTGGCCTCCCTGTTTGAGAAATCTCTGCGAGGATGTTAATCAAGTTCCTGCACGTAACAAGTTGTATGGTAAACACGTAGTTGAGAATTTCAGCTTCTATAAAACGTCCCACAAATGACAGGACTGGTGAACACACCAAATAAAACTTTGTATGCCTATCCCTACAATTTTCATTTCAAACTTACAATAAATATGAACTCATCTGCAAAAGGGTGAAGGATATACAATATATCCACTTTGATAAGACAATAAGCTTGCTCTTCTTATACTGTTACCATTTCGTGGACGAATAGTTGTTTTTGTATTAAATATCAAATAGCACTACTTAAAAGACACAAGAACCTCAGAAGCTACGCTACTACCATCACGTTTCAAATTATTTTCCATTATCCCAAAATATCAGTTCTTTATAATCAAAAGCTAAATTTCTAGTGCCTGCTGCAGTGCCAAAAACTAGAAGACACAAGAACAGCAGAAGCTAAGTGTCAGTTCTTTAGTGCATGCTGCAGTATCAAAAAAAGAGAATTCCATGCTAAATGAGATCCAAAAATAACCAGAAAGGTAATACATCTGGAGACTACTCTGAGTCTCTGAATCATACCCAAGCTGAGAGAGCGATCGATTAATATTTCCAGCTTCCTTCAGGCGTTCTCCTGCTGCACCAGTTGATTTTTGTCTTTCAGAACCAGCCAGATCAACAAGGTTTATTCGGCTTGTCTTAAAGCTGCTTAACCCATCTGCAACATTCTGCAAGAAGTGCATTCAAACAAAATCAGACATATGTTCCATCATACATTCATACTAATCTATAAATTAAAAAAATAATCTATAAATTAAAAAAGATGATAGCATCTCAAATTCACAGGTTACTCTCAAAAAGCCAATACTATGAACAATTTAATGTAGAAGAATAGCGAACCTTGCAACGGGATTCTACAACACAAGTAAATACGCAATGTGACCTTGAACTCTCTGCATTTACACTTGTTGCACCGGTCCTTCTATTTCCCAAACCCTATTTCAGACACAAGTATAACTATCAAAGATTTCTGGGCAGAAATTATCTTGATCGTTTAATATATTTTGCCAAATAAAGAATACTAATCTCTGTAAACTATCTTTCTAAAAGCTTTTTGTGCAATTGATCTACGCAGCATCAGTCAGTAACAGAACATTAACATTAAACACAGTAACAGTTCTGTATAATCTGTGTTAATCTCTTCTGTCTAACAAAGACAAGGTTTCACATTGCTTTTTTAAAATTTCAGAGAATTACAAAGATATGATACCTGGAAACTGGTGTTCTTGTGACTTTTAGAGCAGCAATTTTTATCAAGTACTTCAGGAATATTGCAAATCAAAAGGACTTAGTGCGCAAAGAGAAACCAAAAAGTATAACAAACCTTAATCAGAAGATGTGACACGTCTGTCACGTTGTTTACGTATTCTTCAGTCAGATTTTCGACATAAACACCTGACTTGACATCTTCTCGAATCTGGTGACACATTAATGAAAAACGATGAGCCCCATTTTTTCCTTAAGAATATAGATCAAGTTTAATTTGAAAGTTCCTTTTACCATAAGGTTTTTCTGGCTCGGATCCAGTAGGTCTGTTATTTGCTCGTTGTAAATCTAAAACAAGAGAAAATGACATTATATATCAAACTCTACAAAATTAAACCTTCAAATACCATCCAAACTAAAGTACTGCATCCAGTCACTGAACCTCAAGTAATGAACAGCGGCACTGGTAATTAAGTTGCCTTTCAGCATGCTTAACTTGTTCCTGAAACCAAAAAGAAACAAAGGAATCTACTTGTGAATGCGCTAATCATTTCACAAGTTCAAAACCGCAAATTTAACAAAACCAGGCATCACCTCTTTGATTCGGGCAAACAAACGTTCAAAGACACGTGGGGTCAAACCTCTTTGATCACCGCTGAGGTGCTCTTCCAACAATCCATTTGCAGGACCCCACATAGTATATGTTTTCCCACTACCAGTCTGATGGAAATAATTTCATGATCAGTTGAATTTCGAAGATCCAATCATATTACAATCTGAGAAATGGAACTCTGTCTCAAAGGAAGACTTTAGAAAATCAAAGCTACCTGTCCATAGGCAAAGACAGAACTATTAAATCCAGATAGACAATTTTCAACAAGAGGGGCTCCCACAAGCTGAAACATTTGTTCCTGAGAAAGAAACATAAGAAAAAGTTAGAAAATTCGGAATCATACGAATTGCATAGCATAATGGCACCAATAATCATGCAAACAGATATCTTGCCTGTGTCGACTCTGGAACAGCAATTGAGTCGAATGTGAAAGTATTCCCACTAATTGTAAGGGAATCTTTGGAGATCTCTTGTACTATCATATCACCTTCCTCACCCTTTTTTAGAGGCTTCATTCTGACTATAACCTGAAAGTTGGCTCCAACTGATCACCTTATCTTCACCATTATAAATGTTGAGATATGCAACAACAAAGAATTCACACTTAGCTATGCTCTACAACAAGTTGTATCCCATTTCTTAGAGAAGAATATCACCTTCACCAAGTTTCTCTACCATTCTCCTATTAGAAACGTAATCAAATCTAGAAAGTACACAGCCCCTCTCCTATTAGAAACTTAGCCAAATCTAGAAAGTACACAATCTTCAATTAGGCGAAATTATAGAGATTTGCCTCGAAATTGCCTAACAATCAAAAAAGTGTCAAATTACCTTGACACCGGAGTCTGAAAACCCAGTTTCCGCCGCAGCCTCCGCATTGAGTTTCCGTTTGAGAGGATTAGACGACGGCGGGCGTGGAGGCAACGGACTCTTCATTTTCATCGACCTATGATCAGGCGTCAACGAGTTCTGATCCGGAGGTGGAGCATTTTCTTTGGCGGATCTTAATTTGCGAGGGGTCTTCGATTTCGACATACTAGGGTTTGGCGAGTGAGATTCTCCGCCGTCGCGTAAGATAGTGTTTCTTGGTAACATAAAGTGCTTCTTCATCTCCGCCGTAAAAATCTACAATTAGAATCCCTAAAGTAGCAAAAGAGGGAGAAGAAAAGCGAATCTACGCTCCTGCAAGAGCGTTCAGTGAAACCCTAGTGTTGGGGCAAAGAAACGAGGAAGAAGGAAGAGAGAGAGAGCCGTTAAGAGCCGAGAATTTGAATTTTCTTTTCAGATCTTGTGAGTGTTGTTGACGCATCAAATCACATGGTATTATTAATTTATTTTATTTATAAAAAAATGAATTTTATGTGATCGTGACTTTATGGCCGTAGGATGAATCCAACGGAGGGGAGGCACAATTAAAGACCCACGTTTTGTTTGACAATTGGCGTTTCTTTTCTTTTCGCATATTTGCTTTTTTTTTTTTAATTGATAAATATGTGATGAATTGTTTCGATTGGTGTTACTTTTATTCTTGGGATTAGACACGTTCTAATGTAATACCCACACGGGTTTTTAAAGATCCACCGCACGCAAATGTGTCTCAAAACGGACCAAAATCCGACGACCGAGGCCAATCCATCGAGCCTGTGGATCACTCACATGTCCATAAATAATTGGTCCAGTCTAGATGACGTAATATAAGTATGGAAATGCCACCACAATTATTCTAGAGTCTGCGCACAGCCAGTAAAAAGTTTTACAAGGTTTGCTGAATATCTGCAAATTCCGCAGCAGACTAGCATGTCAAATCCAAGTATACAATAAATGCTCTAAAATCTCCACAACCTCCCCCAAACTTTGGTAAAGCCAGTATAATGTCTTTGTACCCTAATTTTATCGGAAACATGATACACAAAAATGCATAATCTAATTTTGCTAATTGCTAGTAATCTTCTAAAATCTGCACAACTGTTTTCATATTTTCATAAAATCTGGTTCTACATGTTCATTTTGTTTACAAATAAAAACGTAAAATCTGCTGGAAACGTTTAGAAAGGAGAATCTAAGTTTTCTAGTAGTTTCTGGTCAACAACTCGCATACTTTCATAAAATATGTTAAATATCAGTAATATTTACCAATAAAATTTCAAAGTCTTTCAAAAACATGGAAGACTAGCAAACTTTTTTTTTATTTTTTTATTATTATAGTAATTCCCTAAAGTGTACATAATTACTTACAACCATTAATAAATTATGCAATATTTGCTAAATAAACTCTATAGTGTTCCAGAAACATGCGAGACTAACAAAAAATATTTTAAGACTATCAATAATTCTCTAATGTCTACATAACTTTTCGATGACTTTTTAAAGTCTGTCTAATGTTTGCACACTTTACAAAATTCTAAAGGATTACGAGACTAAATATCAGTGTATCAAAAAAACGTTACACGGGGTGGTGATCCAATGCAATCTACCTAAAACACCAAGTCGACCCCTAGATGATTTAATGCGAGTTAAATACTTACAACATAAAACATTATAAATATAATATCATAGATGAAAATTATATTAAAACATCCAATAAAAAAACAAAAATGTTAAATCATAAATAAAGATTAGAACAAAATGCCATTTATTTAATTTAAACAATATATGAAGTATGAACATTTATATCTTATAAATTTAAATTAATGTAGTTAAAAAATTAAAAAACTACACTGTACAAACAATTTTTTTTTAATTAAATCAAGACAAAACAGAAATAAAGGCAGTGATATGAATTTTTTTTATAAATCTACAAAACGTAATTGACTATAAGTTTTAATAAATTCCAAAACAGAAAAGAACACAAAATAACATATAGTATTCAAACTTAATGATATTATACATGTTAAATTTGTGAGAATTTTAAGAGCGTTGATAATTTTCTCTTTTTAGAAGATTATTTCTTAGATAGAGTATGAAATTGAGGAAATTTTTCTATGAAGAAGACCATGATTTTCTTTTTCTTCCTTTTTTATATAATTATTTTTACCACTTTACTCTGTATAAAATAGATTTAATTTATAAAGCAAACCTGATTTACTTTTTGTTTTAAAGAAAATTTGTTTCATAAATTTTGTTTTTAATTAATTAGTGAGTATTTTTTTTTTTGGAACTTTAATTTTAATATTTCAGAATCTTTATTTATAAAATAAATAAATTATGCGACGGAAGATAAAAAAGAATATAGTATTTAGATATATATTAATTTTAGTGAAATAATTTTGCTATTTCTAATATTTTTGTTAATTAATTTACAAAATCTCCTTTAATTAAATTTGTAAGGTCGAATTAATAAAAAAAAAAAAAAAATCAGAAATTCAGTAAAGCGTTAAAGATCATGACCAATACGACCTAAGTAGATCCATCATCCATCCAATCAAAATTGAGTCTCGCGTTGTGACCTGCGAGTGATTAAGCCTTAGCCGTGAAATCTCCCCTAACTCCTAATCTCTCACGGCTCTGAGAATTCTGAGTTTCATCGAGGAGACTCTCTCACAATTCGATTCCCGATCTGATCCGTTTCTGCTTAGATCAAGAGCAAGCAATGGCGGAGATGGCGAACATGGATCCAGAAGGTGTGGATGGAGTTCGTATGACTTGGAATGTTTGGCCTCGCACTAAGGTTGAAGCTAGCAAGTGCGTGATTCCACTCGCTGCTTCAATTTCTCCGATCCGTCGTCACCCTGAGATCCCTAGTCTCCCTTATGCTCCTCTTCAATGCCGGACCTGTAACGCTATTCTCAACCCCTTCGCTCGCGTTGATTACTCCGTCAAGATCTGGATCTGTCCTTTCTGTTACCAGAGGAGTACTTTTCCGCAGCATTACCAGATGATCTCTGAGACTAACATCCCTGGTGAGCTTTATCCTCAGTACACTACTGTTGAATACATGGTACCGCCTTCTTTTGCTGCTGGTGGTGGTCAATTCGATCAGAGAACCGGTGCTGCTGGTCCGCCTCAGGTGCCTCCGCCTGTGTTTGTGTTTGTTCTTGATACGTGTATGATTGAGGAAGAATTGGGATATGCCAAATCGGGACTTAAGCAGGCGATCGGATTGCTTCCGGAGAATGCTTTGGTTGGATTTGTGTCGTTTGGTACTCAGGCTCATGTGCATGAATTGGGATTCTCCGAGATGTCTAAGGTTTTTGTCTTTAAAGGCAACAAAGAAGTCACCAAGGATCAGATTTTGGATCAGTTGGGGCTTGGGTCTTCCTCGAGGAGAGGTCCTACTTCTGGGTTCCCTAAAGGAGCTCAGAATGGATTCCCGAGTTCCGGTGTGAACAGATTCCTTCTGCCAGCTTCGGAGTGCGAATACACACTTGACTCGGTGGGTAGTGGTCACAGTTTGTATAGATTTGTGCTATTTTCGTTTTCGTGTTGGTTGTCATTTCATTGAAATTCTTCTGCTTGTAAATGATTGATCAAATGTAACATGGCTTTTAAACTCTGGTGTGGTTGATGTTTGGTATGCAGCTTTTGGATGAACTCCAAACAGACCAATGGCCTGTTCAGCCAGGTCATCGTCCCCAGCGATGCACAGGTGTGGCATTGAGTGTAGCTGCTGGATTGCTAGGAGCTTGCTTGCCTGGAACTGGGGCTAGAATTGTAGCTTTGGTCGGAGGTCCATGCACAGAGGGCCCTGGAACGGTTAGTGCTTGTTGATTCCTTGGTTGATGGTACTGTCAAGTTTCATCGCACCATATATGTAAAACATATTTGTTATAGTCTGAATCAAATTTTCTTTCTTTTGTCTTTTCAGATTATCTCAAAGGATTTGTCAGATCCTGTGCGCTCCCACAAAGATCTAGACAAAGATGCTGCTCCTTATTACAAAAAAGCTGTCAAGTTTTATGATAGTATTGCAAAGCAGCTGGTCGCTCAGGGTCATGTGTTAGACCTTTTCGCTTCTGCACTTGATCAGGTATTAATGTGTCATGATTATATTTTGCTTGACGCCCAAACTCTGGTTTTGTTCTTCAGGTATAAATGTGTAGTTTTTTACGACCCCTGATTTCTCAATTTCGCCGGTGCTACTGTTACAGTTTTGCTATAATGAATGCCATCTCTCATTAACTCCCTGAAAGTGTTGTTTTATGTGTCATTTTCTTGAATATTTATTCCGAGCTACTAAATTGTTAGGGGAAGTTGACATTATTGATGCACACCAATTGTGAAAGCTCTTACTTGTAATCTGAGTTGTTTAACTAACCTGTGAATCACCAGTTTCTATTCTTTTTCATCTGATTAATTTCGCAGATGTTAGTGGTTGTGCGTGAAAGAGCGCCCATTTGTAAATATAACCTTTGCATATATTTTGAAGAGTGACAACTTATGTGTTTGTTGTAGAACATCCCTTTCGTCTAGAAATCAGAAATGTTTCTTGAAACTCTCTAGACAATATGCTTGCCTGGGTCATCTCAATCTGAAACCCCCGTTTTTCTATTCGATTTGATGTCCTTTGCTTCTTGAAAGACTGAGTATATACTTTCAATACCATTTTTTCTTTTAGCTTCAGTGTTTGAGGGCTTTGCTTTTGTCCCTATCAAATCATATTTTTTTGCTATCGTTTTTTATCACATGATTCGATATCTAACTATAATTGTCTCTGCTGTTGCATTTTGGGTATAGTTAGGTTGGGGTTGCTGAAATGAAAGTTGCAGTTGAAAGTACCGGTGGCCTCGTTGTTCTGTCTGAAAGTTTTGGCCATTCCGTATTTAAAGATTCCTTCAAGCGGGTGTTTGAAGGTGGCGAGCAGTCTCTCGGCCTCTGCTTTAAGTATGTTTCTGCTCTGCGTCTTTGTCAATACTTGCTATTATATCTTCTGTTGCGTTGGGGTTGCAAGATAAGAATATTTTGGCAATTCAAATGCTCCACGTAATAGTGCTTGTATGCTAGGATAATATATATTTTGCATCCTTTAGTCCAAACTGACTGTGAACCTTTCATTCTCAGTGGCGAGCTTGAGATTCATTGTTCAAAAGACATCAAAATTCAAGGGGTCATCGGGCCTTGCTCATCATTAGAAAAGGTTATACCTGCAGTAGAATCCATTTTCTTTCAAGATGTTTTTCTTGTGCTTTGTGAATAAATAAAGCTATCTGCTCTTAATTGATTTTAATTTATATTCATTTGGAGCCTTGCAGAAAGGTCCCAGTGTTGCCGACACAGTCATTGGAGAGGGGAATACCAGTGCTTGGAAGTTATGTGGCCTCGACAAGAGTACCTGCTTGACTGTATTCTTTGATTTATCCTCAACGGGGTCAAATGCTCCTGGGGCTGCAAATCCTCAGTTTTATTTGCAGTTTGTCACAAGGTATTCTGGCAGCTTTTGTTTCTCTTTGTTTTCCTTCATTATTTTTTTTTTTTGTTAAACATTTTTATCTTTCTGCACTAAGTTATCACTTTATCTTTAGAAGCATTGGATTTACTGTTGTTGACTCGATTGCAGTTACCAAAACCCTGAAGGTCAAACATTGAAACGGGTTACAACTGTAACCAGACAGTGGGTAGATACTGCTGTGAGCACAGAGGTTCGTCTTAATTTTGTTTTCTGAGATACTTACCACTTTATACTCAATATCTAAAGTTATACACAATTAGATTTATATGTTAGCTACTAGCTCTTTTCCAGTAGCACTGATTCTTACTTTTTGGTAGAATTATTCATGTTAGTATTCGAACATGTTTTTAGTCTTGCCATGGTAGACCTACAAATCTGCTAGCAAGTTTTATTCTTTGCCTCCACACTGCAAATGTGGTTAACAGTAGTATTGTTAGGCGTGGTATCATTTTGTGGTTGTAATATTTTTGGTTCTCATTTTGGTCAAACCAGCAAATAATTCCCATTTTCTCACTGATGTAATTTGTAAAAGCTAATTTATTATGAATATAAGGAAAAAGCTCAATGGGACTTCACATTTTCTTTCTTGGAGAAAGTTAGGATATACTTGGATCCTTTGGATACCATTACAGTATAACGTACTCTGATTCCTAATTCATTATTTTATATGATTTCCAATCCTTAACCTCCCATGTGTTATGGTGTGGTTGCATGGTTTTGACATTTTATCTGAGTGTTGATGCAAGTACCAGCTTGATAGCCATTTCATTATAGTCATGTAATTAATAATAATCTTGGTGTAGAGTTACATGCCATTCTTTTAAATGTGCTTTGGTGTTTTAATAGCTAAAAGCTTTCTGGCAAGGAAATATTTTCTTCTCACAACGGTTGCTGTATACATTCTCAGGAACTTGTGCAAGGCTTTGATCAAGAAACTGCTGCTGTGGTTATGGCAAGATATGCTTCCTTAAAAATGGAAACAGAGGTACCTTATATCATCTTATCATTTCTTTCAATAAGTGGGTTAATTTGACTGTGACTTAAATGTTTTGATACTGTTGGGGTAATGGTTTAAAGCTCATAGTGCTGTTGGTGTTTAATTATGTGTTTTCTTCTTCTGGCCAACTTTATATACCAGCCAGGGGTTCAGGATCTTTGGTCAAAATGTTCATCTATATGTCCGATTGGCCTAAGGAAGTCAAACTTTTTTTCTTTTCATACAACTGAACAGTTATAAATAAGAAAAACCAATAGTGGTGGATGACAATTGTTCGTTGAGAGAATGTCTAAGACTTCTTCCTTGTAGCATTATCGGGGAACTATGGTGGCTGTATTATACGCAGCTTTCATCTCTTTGTACTAAGAATTTGTAGTCTGTGCAAGGATCATAGTGAAACTACTAAGTAATAGTTGCTATGCGATCCTGTCTTATTGCAGTACGTTGTTTAGTTTTTCTGCTTGTATTTTTGTTATACTGTTGCTCCCTTATACAGTGTATCATGTATTACCTCAGGAGGGATTTGATGCTACTCGGTGGCTAGATCGGACTCTTATTCGTCTGTGTTCAAAATTTGGTGACTATAGAAAGGATGATCCAACCTCATTTACGCTGAATCCATATTTTTCATTGTTTCCTCAATTCATGTTTAACCTGCGGCGATCACAGTTTGTTCAGGTAGACTAATGTTTTAGATTTCACCATTATATGCCTTTATGTGATTGGCCTACATAGTAGAATCATGTTATATTTTGCGGTGTTGGAATGGTGGCAGGTCTTTAACAATAGTCCTGATGAAACGGCATACTTCCGCATGTTGCTAAACCGGGAGAACATTTCAAATGCAACAGTCATGATCCAACCATCACTGACGTCATATTCATTCAATTCACCACCTCAGCCAGCTTTGCTGGATGTGGCTTCCATTGCAGCTGACAAAATTCTTCTCTTAGATGCATATTTTAGTGTTGTTGTCTTCCATGGAATGACTATAGCACAATGGCGAAATATGGGTTATCATCATCAGGATGAACACAAGGTAATGCACGCTTTGAACTAGTAATTGTCTGTTTATTTGTGTAATTGTCTGCTTTGAACACAAGGTATACACTTGCGTAGCTATAAACGATATGTTCCTTTTGAGTTCGGTATTGAGACATCTAGTCTAGGACAAATACTCGTAAGTCGTAAGAGTTGGTTCCTTTTAAATGCAAGTGATATAAGTTGGGTTGTAGCAAGGTCAATAATCTGTACGATGGTGTCTCATTTTGTGACATCTTTATACCATCAATAATTCTATGATATACTGAATCTCCTATGTCTCGTGTCAGGCCTTTGCTGAGCTATTGCAAGCTCCTCAAGAGGATTCACAGATGTTAGTCCGGGAGCGTTTCCCAGTCCCAAGATTAGTTGTGTGTGATCAACATGGATCACAGGTTAGCATTCACATATGGTCCATCTTTTGTCAGTTCGATTTTGATGCTTGGTTTTATAACTGGTGGTTTCATGAGTATACACCACCGTATCCTTTAACTCCACACCCTTTCACATATAAACTGCAGGCAAGGTTTTTATTGGCTAAGCTGAATCCATCAGCGACTTACAACAATGCAAACGAGATGTCGGCTGGGTCAGACATAATCTTCACTGACGACGTGAGCCTGCAAGTCTTTTTTGAGCATCTTCAGAAACTGGCTGTGCAATCCTGAGGAACGTAGTCACAATCCCAGTTTTTTATTTTTTCTTTTTCCGCATAAATTATCCATATTTTCCTTATTACCCGCCTGCCCCCGTGTGTACCATTTTAGAGCTCTTTGTTATTTTGGTCTCACATAAAAGACATCTTGGAACGTACTCTCATAGCTGAAGTCTTTTATCCTGCACTTTCCGTTGGGATTAAATCTTGTATGATCAATTATATGGTTTGGGTCAATGGCTTAATACTTTTGGACGTCGTTTCTACTTTTGGAGTTGCTTTTTTTTCAAAACCATTTTAGTTAAGCTGTAACCGTTGCAAATTCATATATATGTTAAACCTAATAGCTACTTATCTATGTATTTTATTAGCATGTATTCGCAAAAATACATAGATAAGTGTTCATTATCTTCTGTGTGCTTAGAATAAGTGTCATGAACATGCCACTACTTCTCCATGAATCCTGTTAGCTATGTCTGAGACGTTAGCTATGTCTGAGACTCCTTACCAAAATCTAGTTGTAGTTTCAACAGCTTTTGGTGCGGTCTGATCATACCATTCTTCATAAATACAGTTACACTTTTGCTATATATGCAAACCTCTTCTGGTAATCTTTCACATCCACTACCAGAAGAAAACTTAGAAATCTGCTTACCATGATCCATCTTTCATATTGAGCTACACCCAGGAACCTTAGAGATATGCTTCTCCTTCATCCACTGCCTCAGACTCTCAGCTTCGTCAAACCGACCTGCAGCTGAATATAGACCGGCCAATGTTACATAGTAGCTAGCTTTTCCAGGCTCAAGTTGAATCAGCTTCCTCGCCACTCTTTCCCCTACTTCTACATTCCCATACACCTTGCACCCACTCAACACCGCACCCAGAACAGCCTCATCAGGTTCCACGGGCATATCTTCCAGAAACTTCTCTGCTTCTTCCAAAAGACCTGCTCGAGACATACAATCCGCCACACTCGCATAATGTTTCAACTCGGGAACTATTTTATATTCCTGCATTTGTCTAAGATACAGCCAAGAGTTCTCCACAAGACCGCCATGTGCGCAAGCTGATAAGACACCAAGAAAAGTAACAGCATTGGGTTCAATTCCTTCCTGGAGCATCTCATCAAAGAGTTTTACCGACATTGCCACGTCTCCGTCCAAGCCATAACCCAAAATAAGAGAGCTCCAAGAGATCACATCTCGTTTCGGCATATATACAAATACTTTATGCCCATAGGCCAGTTTCGAGCACTTAACATACATATCTGTTATCGCATTGCCGAGATTCAAGCCGAAACAAGAACATCTCCGGATACACCATCCATGGACACTCTTCCCGTGCTTCAACACCCCAAGTTGCCCACAAGCCATGAGTAAACTCACCATTACCACTGAATCCAGCGAAAATCCCGAATACATCATTTCTCTGAACACAGCCAAACCCAAGATAGCTTCTCCTTGCTGAACGTATCCACCAAACATAGCTGTATAAAGAACAGAGTCTCTCACAGGCATATCGTCGAACAGCTTACGTGCATGTGAAATTTTCCCTGTATCTACATACTTTAACACTAACGCCGAACTAACAAATAAACTTGCGCTAAACCCAAGTTTCAAACACAGAACATGAATCAAATCTCCGAGTTTCGCTTCCCGTGAAGCAGAACAAGCTCGTAGAACAAGAGGAAGCGTGAAATCATCTGGTCTAACGCTAGAATCTCGCCACATTTGAAGAAACAAACCGATTGAAATCGAAGCAAAACCTGATCTAGAGAACTCCCCAATGATTATATTCCATGAGAAAATGTTGCGACAAGGCATGTGCCAGAAAACAGAAAGCGAAGTGGGAAATAGATGATTTAGCTTTGAGTAAGCGAGAACGAGCTTGGAGCTGAGCACAACGTTGGAATAGAGAGAAGTACGAAGAAGATGAGCGTGGAGATGGCGTAGATGCTTAGAGTTTGGGGAATGATGTAGGAGTGAGAAGAGATCAGGAGAATTCTGTGTGGTTACTGAAGAAGCTTGGGCTGTGAAGAACATTGCTAAGAGATTCTTCGCTGGACGAGAGTGCATCGCATCACAAAGTTTATTTATTTTTGTTTAATTATCATCAAAAAGTGAAAACCCTAACCGCTCATAGGTGGGCTAGTGGTAGGAAGGATTTCGGGTTGAGGGTGAAATTCTCAATAATCCCGGGTTCGAATCCCCGCGGCTGCAAACACCTTAAGTGGCCACCGCAGACAATTTAAAATCGGGCTATGCGGCCTCCAGGAACTACTCTTCCCGCCTTCGGGACGCACGCAGTGGGCTAGTCTGGCCCATTGGGTTTGGGATACCTGGGTTATCCAAAAATAAAAAAAGTGAAAACCCTATCAATGTGCTTCCCAGCGATGTTTTGGGAAACAGCTTCTGCGAATCTAGAAGCGGAGAACGGACGGCGAATCTAGAGAGACTGATTTCAAAATTACGTAGCTTCTGCTTCTGAGGAAGATCCGAAATGAAATTTCTGTGCTATTTGAAGTTCTCTCGAGGTGGATAAGTGAAGAAAGAACATTGTATCTAGTTGCAAATAACTATTAATTTTTTAAGTGACCAAATCATCTATTGATGAAGACAGAACATGCATCGTCGTGTATTTGCATTGCAATCGACGTGCGTGACAGTGTTTGCAATTTTATCCCAAACAAAATAACTCTTTATGTGATTATCCAAAGGTCTTACATTTTGTTACATTTTCTAATAATCAATTTAGAAAAGAAAATGAATATACTGACATGATTATGTGATTCTTTCTGCGATTGGAATATCCAACTCAACCATCACAAGTAACGATCTCATCGATCCTAAAATGTTCAATGCTTTCTATCAATAAAACACTCAATGATTAATTAAAGATGAATTTACCTTCTTTTTTTTTTTTTTGTATATTTACAGCATTTCTCTAAATCTTCTCCATTCTATCTTTTTAGGCTACTAGCTAATAAAAAAAGTGAACTTTATCACTCTGTATGGGTTGCATGGATAAGTTGTCGATAGTTTTGTCCGAGCAAAGGTCATTCATACATATATATTGTACATTCTAATAAGCTACCCACATCCTACACATTCATCTATATATATTGTACACACATATATCCTACACATTCATCTATATTGTACACACCTCCTACACAGTACACATTCATCTATATTGTTCACACATTCATCTATATACCATATACATCCTACACATTCATCTCATCTATACAAGCATACATCGTACCACACCTGTACATCTTTTACCAGCCGTCATATGTTAGTCACACTCCACACATATATACATACGTCACACACCTACACATAATTTACAAGCAATATTCGTCACACAAAGTATAATCAATTAATATGACACGTTCCAGGGTTGCACTTTAGATTTCTCTGTTAATGTAACATTCTCTCTCCATCAGGACTCTCTCACCTTCAAAGGATATGAACGTGACGGGGTAGATCACTTGTCCATAAATAGAACTATAACCAATTGCGATACATACCAAACTAAAATCGAATCAAACCAAAACCAAACCGATTTAATTTTTGGTTATAGTTCAAACTTCAAACAAGAATAATTCTACTAGAACGGGATGAACCGAACCCATACCAAACGTTTAAAAAGGAAATCTCCACTCCTAATTATGCTTCCTAGAAAAACCATAGAGAACAGATTAAAACCCTAGAAGCCATGGCCAACGAAGCTTCGATGAACGTGGAAGATTTCATGAACGTCGACAAGAAAGATTTCTCCAAGCAAGATTTCAAATGTAAGCTCCTCTCTTAGTATCTCTTTTTGATTGATAAGAAATTTTTTTGTTAGTTTGTTTAAGATTTGTTCTTAGCGATCTGTAACCAGTTTACTATCAGATCTAATTCGATCAGGATTGCAATCTAATATTTTGTTTAACTCTTGTTTTATGAAGTTGCTTACACAAGCGTCTTCTGGGACGTGGACGATTACCCAATCCCTCAAGATGTGGAGCCTAGATGTATTTCTCGCAGTATCATATTAGCTTTAGCGAAAATGGGTTATCATGGTTGCTTTAGGGAAATCAATGCTTATGGTGAGAAAGAGATCTCCGAAGACGAAGACGATGAATTGATCGATGAGGGATCTATCAATTACAATCCCGGTCCCGGAGGTGTGTATTCGGTCCCTTATAAACTCAAGAACCTCTTGACACACTATTTTTTCTACTTATATATGTCTGATGTGTATGTCACCTAATATATAGGTTCTGCTTGTCCCATGATATTGGACATGCTTCTCCGACTATGGATCCGTGCTCTTGAGCCACAAAATCTGATGGTAATCTCAAAAAAGTTCCTTCAAGACAAGGAGTCCCACAGGGTTCTTTGTGCGTTGAAATCTAGAGGTTGCAATGTTCTCTTGGTACAGCCTGATGAAGCCGCTTCAGGAAGTCTATTTCATACTCCAGACTCAATATCTGATTGCACAAGATTTTTAAATGGAGAAAATCCTGTGGACCAAACTGTTGACAATGGAGGAGAGCCTATGGACCAAATTGTTAACGATACTTATTCTTCTACCAGTTGGGAAACTGATACTAATCCTTATACTGATGCTGAAACTGATGATGATCCTGATGCTGATCTTGATGCTGATCCTGCTGCTGATCCTGATGCTGATCCTGCTGCTTATCCTGCTGCTGATACTGATGCTTATTCTGATCATCCTGCTGTTCTTGCTGCTGCTGATCCTGATGCTGATCCTGCTGCTTATCCTGATGCTTATTCTGATCATCCTGCTGTTCTTGCTGCTGCTGATCTTGCTTATGGTGGTTGTAAGACTGGCGTCTTCTGGGACTTCGATGATTCACCGTTCCCTACTGGTCTTGATCCTCCATCAATCTATCAGACTTTCGAATCAGCTCTTGAGGCAAGACGTTATTTTGGTGAGATGTCAATATGGGCTTATGCCGAGAAGATTCCGAATGGTTTACTGGATGAGTATCGGAAAGCCAGGATTTACTTCATTACCGGAGGTGAATTCTTTTATCTTTATCCCTTTATTACTGTATATATGTAATCTATAATCTCTGATGATGTATATTTTTTTTTCCAGGGGATAAGAATACGAGATTTAATAGGATGATTCATGACATTCTTTTATGGGAAATGGCAACACCTTTGGAGCTTCGTCGGGAATCAAATGTGATTGTCATCTCCAAGAACGTCGGCTTCATCCAATGTCTTGATATCTCGGATTCGAGAGGTTACAACAGTCTCTTTGTAGAGCCTAATGACTGCGAAAAGCCCAAAACCTCAGCATGGCCAGTAGTCCTATTAGATGGAGCAAAGCCTGTAAGTAGTTTCCATGGAGGGGGAAGAAGAAACACAAGGCAGTAGAAGAGCAGGAGTGCCAGTGCATATGCCCCTTTTTGCTGTCTGTATGAGTCACAGAAATCATCATGACTGTTGTAACAACATTACTGTGTCAACAAGTACAGATGGCATGGTTGCAGCGGATTATATCAAACTCAGTTTTATTTTAGTTCTACTTACTTGTTTTTGTCCTAGAGTTGATCTCTTGTTTCGTCGTTGAAAGAATCTATTTCTTGTCACCTTGTCCGTTTTGAAAAGCATTTCTTCTCTTAGTTTGTTGGAATTGTCCCTCCGTGTTAAGTTTGATTATTGGCCACCTCGTCAATGATCTAGGATCTGTTTATCTTAGGTTTTGTGATGTGGCATGCACATACCTCTTGATCACTATCTATTTATAGCTCAACCATGGAAATATATGCTTTCAAATTACAACAATGAACATTTTTAAGTGGGAAATCAAAGTAGAGCATTTGTGAAAATCTTAGTCATTGTTGTGCCCACTCAAAAATGAATCTTTGTCACTTCCGAGGAGGAAATCATTAGAATCCTCTTCTACCGTTTTAAACCAACAATTAGGAAACATGTTTTCTCATTCGTGCTCAATTTCCAAAGCTTTACAACTCAGCAAAACTATCCACTTAATTACAATCTCATTTGTGTGTATGTAGAAAACTTAAGGTGGTGACATGTTATGACTTATGATAAAGTAAATGGGTCAAATATTGTTTCTATAGCAAGCTTTTAAGTTCAGGACCTTTAGGTCATTCATTTTTGAAAAGTGAAACGTCAAACTGTTTAGAAGCTCACAACTAGGTATCAAACTGAATTGGTCTTTTGATTTTATATAATCAATGAGTTACGTCTTGGTGGGGGTTTTTTTTTGGGGTCAAGGGTAACATTAATTAAGGTCAGTGCACTGTGTCACACTATAAGGTCAGTGCACTGTGTAAGACAAATTTGAAGATAACATTAACAGGTCAGTGCACTGAGATATAATGTTTTGTAGCTATTTTTCATATATTGGCCTTGGAGATTTAATAGAGTTGTTAACTGATTGTTTTCTCTTTTGATCCTAATATGCAGAGGTTCCACATAACGATGGAGCAAACACAGGAGATGTTTGTATACGCAAGTATGTTCTTTATAAGATGTTTGTATACATAGGATTTCACTGAACCGCTTTCTCTAAAGGAGGAAGAGGGTCTTCTTATAGCTCCAAGTGACGCAGCATCCGGTTGTGCCATCTGTAATGCTCGTCCTTCTCCCTCTTCTTGTCGTGTGAAACCCCCATAGCTCTCAGGGTTATCCTTACCTTTTACCAAAAGACATGAAAATCAAACCAAACATCAATCGTACATTTCCAGAAGACATATGTGTTAGTAGAAGACACAGAAAAGGGCATACACGTCCGCTGAGGGAAGGACTGACAACAACCCCAAATATAAGATTGGCAGTTGGATAGACAAGATATATAACCTCCGCAGCAGTATTTACCTACAAAGACCAAAATGTATAGAGCATGCTAAGGGGCATGATAGGCTTTTGCTCGTAGTTGTCTAAGGAAGGAAGAAATCAAATAATTTCCACGCCCTGTCAATGCGTGTCGAGATCCAATTATTGTTTACGGATCTATTGACCCTGAGAGAACAAAACTGAAGAGAGAGCAAAACCTTAAACAAGGTAAAGTCACTTCCACCGGTTTTGTTCCAAACAATTCCCATGGCTCTCTAGATGACAATTTCTAAGGTGATTGGATGGCATTTAGTGTAGCATATATATGTTGCCCGACTAGTTACTGTTTGATTACCAGTGTTACTCAACTATTGTGCATCTATGTCAGGGTGTTAACAAACTGCCCCAGTCTCACTTTGAGGCGCACAACAAGGTATCAAACTTGTTGTGTTCTTTTTGGTTTTATAACAATCAGCAAGATTGGGACAGTTTGTTAACGCCCTGACATGGATGCACAATAGTTGAGTAACCATATCATATTCACTATTACAGTGTTGATATAGTTATATACAAAAGTCAATCCAAACAAAGTAACAAATACCTCGGTGGGTTCAAGCTTGCTAGTCAGACCAGATCACTCCCGTACTTGACCTGCATACTTATCTTGCAACTCCTCAAGTAGAAGGTCACAAAAATATGTAAATAACTGTGTGCACATGTTCTGACAATAACGTTAATAAAAATGATTGACAGAGTAAGAGGAAACTAAGTTTCTGATAATTCTCTATCTTACCAGTGTATTTGCAAAAATACATAGATAAGTAGCTATTGTATACAGTATGAAACAGCTAGATTTTGGGAAATAAGCATAAAAAACCTAGTGTTACAAAAATAAAGGATTTGTGAGGTTTCCAAGCATAATCTGTACCAAAAACCCTTCTTAACTACGACATCCAATCTCTAAGATTGAAACTTTAGCTTGTATAAGTTAGTCTTGCTATTATCTTTTGTGTGCTTAGAATAAGTGTCATGAACATGCCACTACTTCTCCATGAATCCTGTTAGCTATGTCTGAGACAGTGAGACTCCTTACCAAAATCTAGCTGTAGTTTCAACAGCTTTTGGTGCGGTCTGATCATACCATTCTCCATAAATACAGTTACACTTTTGCTATATATGCAAACCTCTTCTGGTAATCTTTCACATCCACTACCAGAAGAAAACTTAGAAATCTGCTTCCCATGATCCATCTTTCATATTGAGCTACATCCAGGAACCTTAGAGATATGCTTCTCCTTCATCCACTGCCTCAGACTCTCAGCTTCGTCAAACCGACCTGCAGCTGAATATAGACCGGCCAATGTTACATAGTAGCTAGCTTTTCCAGGCTCAAGTTGATTCAGCTTCCTCGCCACTCTTTCCCCTACTTCTACATTCCCATACACCTTGCACCCACTCAACACCGCACCCAGAACAGCCTCATCAGGTTCCACGGGCATATCTTCCAGAAACTTCTCTGCTTCTTCCAAAAGACCTGCTCGAGACATACAATCCGCCACACTTGCATAATGTTTCAACTCGGGAACTATTTTATATTCCTGCATTTGTCTAAGATACAGCCAAGAGTTTTCCACAAGACCGCCATGTGCGCAAGCTGATAAGACACCAAGAAAAGTAACAGCATTGGGTTCAATTCCTTCCTGGAGCATCTCATCAAAGAGTTTTACCGACATTGCCACGTCTCCGTCCAAGCCATAGCCCAAAATAAGAGAGCTCCAAGAAATCACATCTCGTTTCGGCATATTGACAAATACTTTATGCCCATAGGCCAGTTTCGAGCACTTAACATACATATCTGTTATAGCATTTCCAAGATTCAATCCCAAGCAAGAGCATCTCCGGATACACCATCCATGGACGCTCTTCCCGTGCTTCAACGTCCCAAGTTGTCCACAAGCCATGAGTAAACTCACCATTACCACTGAATCCAGCGAAAATCCAGAACACATCATTTCTCTGAAGACAGCCAAACCCAAGATAGCTTCTCCTTTCTGAACATACCCACCAAACATAGCTGTATAAAGAACAGAGTCTCTCACAGGCATATCGTCGAACAACTTACGTGCATGTGAAATTTTCCCCGTTTCCACATACATTATCACTAAAGCCGAACTAACAAACAAACTTGCGCTAAACCCAAGTTTCAAACACAGAACATGAATCAAATCTCCGAGATTCGCTTCCCGTGAAGCAGAGCAAGCTCGTAGAACAAGAGGAAGCGTGAAATCATCTGGTCTAACGCTAGACTCTCGCCACATTTGAAGAAACAAACCGATTGAAATCGAAGCAAAACCTGATCTAGAAAACTCTCCAATGATTATATTCCATGAGAAAATGTTGCGATAAGGCATATGCCAGAAAACAGAAAGCGAAGTGGGAAAGAGATGATTTAGCTTTGAGTAAGCGAGAACGAGCTTGGAGCTGAGCACAACGTTGGAATAGAGAGAAGTACGGAGAAGATGAGCGTGGATATGACGTAGATGCTTAGCGTTTGGAGAATGATGTAGAAGTGAGAAGAGATCAGGAGGATTCTGTGTGGTTACTGAAAAAGCTCGAGTTGTGAAGAACGTTGCTAAGAGATTCTTCGCTGGACGAGAGTAGTAGGAAGAAGCAGACGCTAAGTGCATCGCATTACAAAATTGAAAGAACAATGGAAGATGATTTGAGTAAAGAGGTAGAGAGAGGAAGAAGTGCCTTGAATTTGATCATCTCTTGTTAAACTAATTATGCAAAACAATTATTTATGATTTTATAACAAAATTTAAAATAGTGTATACTTTAAAAATTGAATAAAATAATAAAAATGTGACAAAAAATAAGAAAAAAACTGTTATAAATATAAATAATAGAATAATAATTATACCGCAGAAAAATTGAAATACTGAATATGAAAGGAACAAGAGAGAGGGATTACTTCTTTATAATTGAAGTTGAAAGTTATGAATTGTAAAGTTTACAACGATTGAATCGATCGTTGTATATAGAGGTTACCGGAACATTATCTTTGAAGGGGATAACAAAACCGTTTGTGACTTAGTACAAGCACACAAATCCAATTTTGGATTACACAATTGGTGTCGGGATATTAAACATTGGCAATCACTTTTTGATGATGCAAGATTCCTATGGACTCCACGTCTGAGTAATCAGGCTGCTGATTGCCTTGCAAAAGCTCCTCTTCCTACAAACTGTTTGCTTTAACTATGTACCTGCTTGTATCACTAACTCCCTTCATGTTGACCATACATTATAATATATGAAAGTTCAGTGTTAAAAAAAAAAAAAAAAAAAATTACTATGTTGCATAGTGACTGTATGTTCCACATAAAATATATTAAAATGTAACGAATGAAAAACGTGTCCATTCAATTGTTGATATTTGCCACAACCTCTTTTATTTCCTTTTGTAACAAAAACTAAATTATAAATTCGAATAACTGTATTTTTTTTTTTTTGTCAACAATAACTTTATTATTTTAAGATAACGTATTTTTCAATTTCATTTTAATGATTTTCTATATTATCCCAAGGATATTGGTTGAGAAAAAAGGATAAATCGAAAAATAAAAATAATGTTTGAATAATTTTGTGAGAGAAATTGAGACGCCATTTCTATAATAGATAATGGATCTAACGGCAACATTCGAATTTCTCAGTCTCTCTTTCGCGCTCCCACAATGTTCTTCCTAGACTCACAGGAGCCAGACTCCGATCATCTCCTCCACGAATCCATGGAGGATCCAAACCATCAATCTCCATCGCCGCCATGCGCAAACGGCCACCGATCCACAATTTCTCTGCGCACCGACCAAGGCGGTACATTCTGCTTCATCTGTTTCTCCAATCTCGTCTCCAATCCACGCATCCCCACCGTCCACGTTTCCTACGCGCTTCACCAGCTCTCGATCGCTCTCTCTGAACCTATCTTCCTCCGAACCTTACTCTCCTCTCATATCCACTTTCTCGTATCGCCTCTCGTTCACGCTCTCTCTTCGATTGATGATGCTCCCATCGCTATCCAGATCATGGATACAATCTCTCTTCTCTGTTCCGCTAAAGATTCTTCAATCGGCGAGGATTTTGTGGAGAGAATCTCCGATCAGCTCTCTTCTGGTGCTTTGGGTTGGAGCCGAAGACAGCTTCATATGGTATTGTTGCTTTTCTAGGGTTTATTTCACTTCGATTGGGGATTTTCGTTGAGATTTTCATGGAAGAAGTATCTCTAATTAGATTTAGATCTGCAATTGCCACTACTTGAGCATGGTGAAGCTTGTTGTAGCTGATAATACTTCTCTTATACATTGCTTAATGTATGTGTTTGCAGCTTCACTGCTTTGGCGTTCTGATGAGCTGTGAGAATATAGACATCAATTCCCATATCAAAGATAAAGAATCTCTTGTTTGTCAACTCGTTGAAGGTCTTCAATTACCCAGGTAATGTGTATAAGCCACTTGAAAACAATTCTTCTTTCTATTTTGTATGGGGCCTGTTGTGATTTATCCTGTTTGTTATCTTTTTTTTTTCTTCATACTAGTGAGGAGATTCGCGGTGAAATCCTTTTCGTTCTGTACAAATTTTCTGCTCTACAATTCACAGAACAAAATGTTGATGGAATTGAAGTTCTTTCTTCATTGTGTCCTAAGCTCTTATGCCTATCATTGGAAGCTCTTGCAAAGACACAGAGAGATGATGTTCGCTTGAATTGTGTAGGTTCGTATGAGCTTTTCACAATCTGTATCGTTATTATGCGGTAAACATATTTTTCACCTTTAAGTTAGCGATGGATAGATTCCATAGTCATCTCACAAAGTCCCAGTTCTCTTCCTGGTAGTCTTGTCACGCTTAGGTGATATGTTTGGTGATATGCTTACAATAGACTGGAAGACCATGACAACATGGTTAATGCCTTTTCATATAGCAGTAGTACATTCTCAGTTTGATCCCCCAATTGTTGTTGTTTTTATTAACTCGTGATTTCGGCTAACAGAGAAATTTGAACTTTGTAGCCCTTTTGACCATCCTGGCCCAGCAAGGTATTTTAGAGAATTCACAGACTAATCATGTCAGCAGCATGAACTTGGATGAATTGGATGATGATCCTATGCAGACGGCTGATACTGTAGTTGCCAGGCCTTGTTTAAATGTCTTATTTGCTGAGGCCATCAAAGGTCCGTTGCTTTCCACTGACAGCGAGGTGCAAATAAGAACAGTTGATCTTATCTTCCATTACGTGTCCCAAGAGAGTATTCCAAGCAAACAGATTCAAGCTCTGGTAGAAGAAAATGTTGCTGATTATATATTTGAGATACTGCGGTTAACAGGTAATGGTAGTCTCCTTGAATAAGTGAATAATATAATGCTATTGGGTATTCCTTTGTACTGGAAGGACTAGAAACTCTTCCAGACACTAGGGAAGGTTGAGAAGCTAAGAAATGAAGTTATCATTTACCTCTTTCTGATGTCAAATGGATGCTTCATTGTTTCCTCCACAAATTTAACAACTTGTTCAATTAGTCGTTTTACAGTTAGCCATTTACATTTTCCGTCTGACTCCTATCTTTCTCTCGCTTGCTGTTTGGAAGCTCACATCTGCACGAGCAAAGATAGGTATCTGTTTTTATGTATCTAACTGACGAATTCCTTTTCTTGAACAGAATGTAAAGATCAGGTCATCAACTCATGCCTCAGAGTTCTTGATCTATTTTCCTTAGCCGAGCATTCCTTTCGGAAGAGACTTGTTATTGGGTTTCCATCAGTCATCCAAGTGCTTCACTATGTAGGCGGAGTTCCTTGCCATCCTTTCCAAATCCAGACACTGAAGCTTATTTCGAGCTGTATTTCTGATTTCCCTGGGATTGCTTCTAGTTCTCAAGTCCAGGAAATTGCTCTGGTTCTGAAAAGTATGCTTGAAAGATATTATACTCAGGAGATGGGATTATTTCCGGATACATTTGCGATTATCTGCTCAGTCTTTGTTTCTCTTATGAAAACTCCATCTTTTGCTGAGACTCCAGATGTGCTAACATCATTGCAAGAATCCCTGAGACATGCCATTTTGGCCTGTCTTAGTCTCCCTGAGAAAGATTCAACCCAGATATTGCATGCAGTCTACTTACTCAATGAAGTATATGTATATTGTACTGCACCAACATCCATAAACAAGACCAGTTGCATTGAGTTAAGGCACTGTGTTATAGATGTGTGTGCATCACATCTATTGCCATGGTTTCTCGCTGATGTCAACGAGGTCAATGAGGAAGCAACCCTTGGAATAATGGAAACTTTTCATTCTATTCTGCTGCAGAATTCAGATATTCAAGCCAAGGAGTTTGCAGAGATACTTATTTCAAGAAATTGGTTCAGCTTTTCATTTGGATGCCTAGGAAACTTTTCTACGGCTAATATGAAACAGAGGGTATATTTGATGATCAGTTCCCTTGTTGATGTTCTTCTCGAACAGAAAATGGGGTCGCATATCAGAGATGCTCTTCTTTGTCTTCCCTCTGATCCACAAGATTTGCTCTTTTTGCTTCGGCAAGATAGTTCCAATAATCAAGAGTTAGCTTCTTGCCAGTCAGCAGCTCTGCTAATTTTCCATACCAGTTGGATATATAATGACAGGTGACTTAGGCATTTCATTTCTAATTATGCTTTTGATGGACGAACTAAGGAGCTGCAATTTATTTCTCTTACTTATGTTCGTTTGCATCTTTCGCAGGCTTGCAGATGATAAACTGGTTTTAGCGTCTTTGGAGCAATACATTCTTGTTAACAGGACAAGTTTAATATCTGGGATAGCTATGCTCCACCTAGTGAATCTATATAGTCTTTGTAGGAGTCTTCAAAACGAGAGATACCAGATATCCTACAGCCTAGAAGCTGAGAGAATACTCTTCCATCTACTAAACGAATATGAGTGGGACTTGGGTTCCAGTAATATTCATCTAGAATCTCTGAAGTGGCTTTTTCAACAAGAAAGTATCAGCAAAAGTTTAACTTACCAGATCCAAAAGATTTCTCGGAACAACTTAATTGGTAATGAAGTTCACAATGTATATGGAGATGGAAGACAGAGATCACTCACATATTGGTTTGCAAAGTTGGTATCAGAAGGAGACAACTATGCTGCAACTCTTTTGGTTAACTTGTTGACACAGCTCGCAGAGAAGGAAGAGCAGGAGACTGATGTTATCTCAATTTTAAATCTGATGACCAAGATTGTTTGTGTATCCCCAACTGCTTCCAAACATTTAATCATGAATGACATTGGAAATGCAATCCATAGACTCGTTTGTGGCTTTACTAACTCATCGTTGGGAACATCTTTCACAACACTCCTTCTGCTAATATTCAACATTTTAGCTTCTGTGCAACCTGGAGTGCTTATAAATGATGAATCATGGGATGCTGTGATTGTAAAGGTATAACCGTTTGGACTTATTCTCCACCAACATTATCATTTTATCAAATAGCTCACTGAATCCTATTTGTTTCGTAGTTGTTAAATTATTTGAGGTTGCGAGATACTGCCATAACACAGAACCATGAAGGTAAGATGGTGATTGGCATTCTTTCTTTGGTTCTGTACCACTCGTCAGATGGAGCACTTGTTGAAACTTCAAGAAGTATTGTGTTGAATTCGTACTTGGTATCAGCAATCAACACTGTGGTTGCTGTAGCTTGCTCAAAGGGTCCAGCATTGACTCAGTATCAGGATGACACTGACATCGGGGAGGCTCTAGCATTCTCGTTACCTCTCTATTTTTTCTCATTAAGAAGGTAGCGTCTGAAATCGTTCACACTGTTAAAACTACTTCTAACTGTTCTCTAACTCCCTTTTGGCCTTTAGCTTGCAGATTGTTCTACCTGGAGCAGTGGACTGGCAAACTTTCTTTGGCCCATCAGGCAACCTGAATACACTACCCGAAATCTGCATCCATTGCCATAATTTTTGCAGATTGCTGCACTTTGGAACGCCCCAAATCAAGCTCATCGCCTCTTATTGTCTTTTGGAATTGTTCACTGGATTATCAGAACAGATTGACATAAAAAAAGAGCAACTACGGTGTTCTTCGAGTTACCTGAAATCAGTGAAGGCTGTTTTAGGTGGTCTTGTATTCTATGATGACATAAGAGTAGCGACAAACTCTGCGCTTTGCCTGTCCATGATTATAGGATGGGAAGACATGGAAGGAAGAACAGAGATCCTTAAGACCAGCTCATGGTACAGGTTTATTGCAGAAGAAATGTCAGTGTCCTTGGCCATGCCTTGTTCGCCATCAAACACCTTTGTGAACCACCACAAGCCAGCTGTCTATTTAACCGTTGCCATGCTAAGACTCAAGAACAAGCCAGTGTGGCTGCGAACTGTTTTTGATGAGTCTTGCATCTCTAGCATGATTCAAAATCTGAATGGGATGAACATCAGCAGAGAGATTGTAATATTGTTTCGAGAACTTATGCAGGCTGAGCTATTGAATTCCGAGCAAGTGACCAAGTTGAATCGTGCATTCCAGGTTAGTAAGGCAGATAAAGTTACTCGATACAGGTTTGAATACATCAAATCAATCTCATAACAATCTCACTGTGATCCTGCAGGAAAGTATAAAACAAATACACAGGAATGGAACTCGAGATGAGATCATTGAAGAACAAGTGCAACCGACAATTTCCTCAATTCATGATCATGGTGAAGTCTGCAACTATCTTGTTCATTTGATGGTATTTAATTCACTTGGACACACAACTGGAAGCGAAACATACACCCAGAAGAAAAAACAGGTTCTCGATGAAATGGAACAATTCTCCAAGCTATTATCAACAAGAGGGAATGGTGTAACTGATACAACACCATGCAAGGTCTATACAAGGAGAAACAAAACAAATGCAAACAGAGAGATTCGTGAAGAGTAGACTTATGAGAAGGTTACAACTTACAACTGTTAGTCTCTACATACAGTTACAAGTCTATATAGTGTTTGTATAGGTTGAAATTTACATACTAAGGTACAGTTTTCTGATTCTTAACCACAAGTTCCATTAGATACTGGTAAGTCCATGACTTTGCTTCTTCGCCTCTCATAACAAGAGACTGGTTCTTCACTTCTTCACATCTCCGAAGAAACTGCCCTTTCCCAAAAGCAGCATGAACCAAAGGGTCAGTATTCATTTCCACAGGCTTATCAAGAAACCCAATCTTTTTCCAAGTCATAAAAACTCCAGTACCATCGAACCCAGCTTCACTCAAGTCGAAGATGATTCCGAGAGTTACAAGATCAAGCTTCACACATTTTGTCCGTAGCTCATTAAGGAACAGTTCAATGCTCTTGAAATGCCCCATCTTTGTGTAAGCTAATAGTACGATATTGGCAAAAGTTGTATTCCAAGGAACTCTAGCTTCTTCCATCTCTTTAATAACATAATCCACACCTTTTCGACTCACAAGACGGGCATGACACAAAAGCCTAAGACACCAAGCCAGATCGGTCCTACGAGTTCTAGAAGAAGAAATGGCACGACCCAAATCATCGAGTCTCGAGAACATGAGGTTATCGATATAAACATTAGCTAATTTCCTAACTAAACCTTCATCCAGAGAAATCCCAAACCGTATAATCTTGTTACACGTTTCCTCCATCTTTTCAATTACTCCAAACTCAGCATAAGCTTCAAGCATAGACAACAACGTAGAAGGCTCAAGAGTCATCTTCCTCGACATCAAACTCTGATACATCTGCTCCATCCTCTTAAGCAACCCTCCTCGGGAAAACTCGCGTATGAGTAGATTATAAGTAACATGATCACGCACACAACCATCAGATTCCATTTTCTTGAGACACAAAACAATCTCATCATACATTTTCCATTTACCGTAAGCTTCAATCAATCCATCGTATGTCTCGGTTATCGGTAACAGACCATTCTCTTTCATTTTATTCAAGTACAACATAGCTTCCTCAAAGTTCCCATCATTAGCATAACAATGAATGATTGAATTATAGATTTCTAAAGACGGACTTAGCTTATGATCATGAATCATACAACGAAAAGCTCGAATTGCTTCGTTAATCGATTTTTCCTCACATAAAAACCTTATAATCCTCTCGTAATTCGCCTCGCTTATTCGTGAAGGCTCAAGATTCTTCCACGCATCAAAAATCTGCAATTGAGAAAGTTATTTCTGATTCATTTTTTTCACATTTCATGAAAGAGATTAGATGTATAAAGAGAGGAAGTTACAGGAAGAATCTCGTGAAGTCTTGAGGAGTGACGGAGAAAACGAATTACAGTCCAGAAATGGTCTTTGCTCCAATCTCCATCTTCCTGAAGCAGCCGTAGAGGACACGAAGCGTTACGGCCGAGCCGCCGTGGCAATGAATTGAGAAACCGGTGGTGGTGGTGGAGAAGAGAGGTAGGCTGCGTCGTAGCGTCGCCATTGATAGACAACGGCAAACAGCGACGGAGAGAAGAAGGTTTAGGTATAGAATAGAAGGTGGAAGTGAGAAAGCTGGAGTTCCAATTCCATGGTGGAGGAAGTGGCTTGTGTAGCGTCGTGCTGTGGAGAAATCGCGCCGTCAGATTCTCCATTACACACTTTTCTCGAAGCTCTCTGCAAACGTTTGAACTTTTTCCGGTTCTGGTGCGGTTTAGTTTGATTTCGGTTTTAAGGCGTACAAACCGGTTCACAAAAATAACATTTATTCGGTTTGATCAATTCGAAGCAAACCGAACCAAACACAACTCTAATTAACCATGAGTTTAGCATCTAACGCAAACAGAAATGAAAAAAAAAAAAAAAAAGTCAAATTCAAAAGCTGTCTCTGCATAAAAGTATTTAAAGGCCTAAGAAACAGAAGCTCCTACAAGAACCAAACTACTTAACAAGTCCTTAGAATCATTCATCATCTCCTACCATTATACAATAGAGAGGGTTTATTTAACATTGGAGCAGCAAACAAATGGAACCCAAAAGGGTCTTCCTTTCACTTTCCTCTCCTCTCTCTTTAAGTCCACTGGATACTTTGCTGGCGAATGCCACTCTTGGCTCACTTCTCTTCTCTCTGGCCAGTGACCGTCTTCAGGGGATGTCTCCTGTCCCAGTATTGAACTCACTCTCGGTATGTTGTTACTCTCTTGATGAGCCTTGGCTTCTTGTTGTAGCCTTGGTGATCTTGCTTCACTTAGAAGGTTCTTTAGTGGGACGTGTTGCTCCTTTGCTGTGCCCCAGCTTGTTGTCTTCTCCAAGGTGATTTCTTGGTTTTGGGAGGCGTTTTCCGGATTGTTAACTCCACCGCTTAGTCCTGTTCCATCAAAATTGACTTTGGCTATTACAAAGATGTACAGTATTCATTTTAATGAGTGCTATATATTTAAAGAGGGTTTTGGGGTTTTGCTCATACGAGATGGGATATGTACCTGAAACCGATCCCAAGTTGGATTCAAACGCATTAGATGTATTATTTCTAGTGACTAGCGGACTTGAAACCAGAGATCGAATGTGAGCTTCTGAAAGATTCTGCAATCTCCCAAAATCCCGATGGTCATTTGATTCTATTGTCACTGGTACCTCAGCATAATAGTTGTGTGCTTTGACATTACTGTCAAACTCATTTGCTTGAATTACCCCCAAGCCACCAACAACTCTATTGAATTCTGTCCTTCCGCTTTCTAGTGACTTCTGATTAGCTGTTTTAACAGTGTCATCAGGTGCAGTGCCTGTGGATCCAAAATGGCTTGTAGGATATTCCATTGTATTTGTTTCGTTTATGAAACTGCTTTCCTCCACAAGCCTCCCGTTGTTAATCTCTCTGCAAACTTCATCTTTACTTTCACAAACTTCAGCACCAATTTGGAGGGCAGAGTCTTTAGATGTGTCTGTTGAACTTTTTATCTGATCATTTGCATCATCTCCCTCAAATACAACAGACACTGGAGAAACATAACAAGAAGATTCAGAACTCAGCGTGTCTTTTGGGTTGTTCCCCTCCTCAGCTACAACAGAACTTTTTATCTGATCATTTGCATCATCTCCCTCAAATACAACAGACACCAGAGAAACATAACAAGAGGATTCAGAACTCAGCGTGTCTTTTGGGTTATTCCCCTCCTCAGCTACAACATTTGCTTGAATAAGTTCACTCTCATGACCAACAAGATCAACTAAACCAGTTTTGTTAGCTGCACTGCTCACATCAGCATTCGAGTCAACAACTATAGAATCTACAGCAGGTGGAGAAACTCTCAAAGTTTCTGATTCAACAGTTTGTGCATTCCCTAATGATGATTCACGCTCTTCAGCTTTCATTTCGATATCTTCAGAGTCAATCTTAGATATCATTATGTTCTCTGCACTGGGTAATTCCTTGACCACAACCAAATCAGTTTGGCCTTGAGGTTCAGTTTTGTCTCCAACGAGAAGCTTTTCTGATGAAGGAACCTCTGAGCCAATACTTAAGCCTTCAGGCTGAATTCCCAAATTCTCTGCCTCAGTAAGAGTATCTGTTTCACATTCTTCTCCCTTAGATGTCTCAGGAAGATAAGGGTTCACAGAATGACTCGCTTCAAATTCCTCAAGGCCTTTGATTCCATGCAAAGAGACATCAGCATTCTCAACAAAAGGCATATCATCAGGAACAGATTGACTGGCACTGATAACCTGAGTTGCATCAGCCTTTACTGGAGAAGTATGGACTGGAACCTCACTGACTATACAGCTAGCTTCACCAGGATGAGTCATACTCGTTGCTTCTGATAAAAATCCATAGGGACCTTCCACGTCTGAGTAAATCACTTCATCGTTCCATGACGAATCTGAAGTGTCCTCTGTCTTTCTTAATGCTAACTTAGATTCAGATTCTTCCATTAACTTTCCTTTGCATTCTGACTCTACTCTATCATTTGATATGACCTGAACTTCCTGTGATGACTCAATCACAGTTTCAGATGCCAAAGAGTGTCCTTCAGTCAAACACTCTGCACCTAGTCGATTATCGGAAACTGCTTCAACTGAACTTGGGGCATCCTGGTTCTCAAATACTTCCACGGGTGGAACTTCACAGCTCTCTTGAACCACTTCAGAGCTTTTCATCACACAGGCCGTTGATGAAGTGTTGCACTGCTGAGTTTCACCTGAGCAGTTCCCATATTCATCAGCTATATAGTCGAAATAAAGCAGGCACATCACACAAAACATGAAAAGCAAATGCGAACAAAACCAAGAAATGTTATAAACAGATGAGACAGTGAACTAAATAGTATCCCTTTGAACTATAGTCTACAAAGTTTGAGATTTCGTATAAACGTCAAAAGAAACTAAACTAAGCATCGGAAGACATCATCTCTGAGTTAATTATCAAAGGGAGTAACTCACCGGGATTCTCAGTACTCTTTGCTGCACATTTTGTAGCTGTCTCTTCCTTAAAAGAATCAGATCTCGAAAATTCACAAACAGCATCAGTAAACACATCCTCTTCAGAAACATCCACAATTCTCTCATCAGCTTTTTCCACAACTCTTGGACCTTACCTCATCATTAAGCATACATTATATACATTAGCATCAAGGGAAAGAAACAACAACACAGGCTAAAATGTATTCACATTTCACTACAAGTCTTATTAATACTATTTACATCCAAAGCCAAAAAAAAGTTCTTACTTGGGGGTTTTGGCTCATCATTTTCCTGCAAATCAAGATTCTCTTTTGCCGGCTTTTCGGAATCAAAGATCTCAAATCCTTTGATGGTTCCACAGATTTTCTTATGTGCACGACGGTTTTTAGCACTAGGATGTGGATTTGGATAACTCCAACCACATTTAGTACAGACATGACTCTTACCTCCTCCTATATATAATAAGGGTTTACAAAAATCTTCAGTGTCCATGTTCTCTCAAATTGATAATTTTTCTACAAAGACTTTTTTTAATAAAAAAAAACTTTTCAAAAATTAAAAAAAAAATCAGAAAGCGAAACCAGTCATAATCCAAGAAAGCATTAATCAAATAGACATTAAAAGACAAAAGGAACAAACCATTATTGCAAAAAAAAAAAGCAAACAACACAAAAAATTTGCTAGAAAAGTTACAAAATTTGATAGACATTAACACACAGTAAAACAAAATGAGAATTAAAATCTGAGAAGCAAGAAGAAACGAAACTAAATCGGAAAATGTGACAACATTAGAGGAAGAAAGATGAAAAATTGAGACCTAAAAGAAGAAAACCCTAAAGACATTTGTAATGATTAAGGAGAAACCTGGAGAGTTACAGTGGTCCTGAGAATCCATGTGTTTTTTTTTTTTTTTTAGGTTTTTGGGAGAAAGAAGGAGAGAAGTAGTAACAGTTAAGAGTTTTGGGAGTTTCAATTTAAAAGCAATGAATGTGTTTGGAGAGTTTGGGGGAAACGAAGAAGCGAAGCAAAAGCCCACTTACTCTCACTTAAACCAAACCAAACCAAACAACGATCGGGTGGGTGGGGCCCAATAGTTACATCGTATAAAAGTACGGAGTTTTTAGTAAAGTGTGTCAATGATGCGATCATTGGCTCATTGCTAATTCTCATAACCAACAAATTTCTTTCTTTAATCATTTCATTTGGTGACACTTTTGTTTGTTACCAATTGATTTGTTAACATTATTATCACTAAACAAAATCTATAATTTGATGAAATAGAAAAAAATATAAATAAAACAGCTGTTTTTGGGATTCTATCTGAGATCTTGAGTGTATATATGTACGGATACCCATTGAATAAATGGAATATTTTGAGGTAGGATACTATTTGTTTTTAATTTCATTAATATGCTATCGGTTTATTTTTATTTTTTTGTTATCATGATTTTTATTAGAATACAAATCCAGATATAAGAGTAAATTGGTATTCATTTGTTATTGGATATGATATTTATAAATTATTTTTAAGATTTTGAATTTTAGTGTTATTCAATTTTTTTTTTTTTGTCAATTAGTGTTATTCAATTTAAGATTTTAAATATTTCATTAAAATGTGGTGTTTTTTTAGAACTAAAATATTTTTGATGAAAGTTTATACTATATTAAAATGATTATAATGGATCTTCATGAGAATATTATTAAAAAAAATTACAAGATTCAAGAATTCACACACATATTATTCAAGAAAGATAATATGTTTAGCAAAAGTTGTATACATTTATCTTTGAATGGTGGACAATATGTAAAATGAAATTTGTATATCTTGATAGATCTAGGGAGTAATCACAATTTCTTGACTTGAAAATGCCTAAGCTAAAGAGCTCAACTGTATGTTAGAACTAATTAAACCTTGTTGTGGCTAATAAAATTAGTATGTTGTTTAGTTATATGATTTCTTATGAAAGTTACATGGATACATATTTTGTACAAAAATCAAGAGTACTATATATATGTGTGTATTTTTACACTGGAAAACGATTTTTGTTTTGACGATAGATTAACTTATGACTTATCCACTATCTTCGTTACTTAGATAATTTGGATTTATCAACTATTTTTGTTCTAATTAACGAAAATCGTAGATAAGTCATATGTTAATCTACAGTCAACAAAAATCGTTTTCCAGCGTAAAAATACACAAACATATTTATGTATATATATATATATATATATAGCTCATTAAAACACATCAACTCAATCCGACATTGTTTTCTACATAAATATATCCAAAATTATAAAATTTTATCTTTTTAATTTATAAAACAAAGAAAAAATCATCAACAACAAAAAGTATCGAGAATCATGTCATGAATTTGAATGATTAATGAAATGGTAGAATTAAATCTTAAAATATGTTCACGTTCTTATATCTGTTTTTGTTTTCTCATCTCGATAACCTACCTAGCCCATCGTAATTATCAAATTAATTAAGATATTAAATAAACTAATCTAAAAATCGTATGTTATTGTTCCATTAAATCTACTATAAACTAGCTCATCTCAAACCCTTCAAAGCAAAATCATTCACAACACTAAACTGTGAAAATGGATACATTGCACTTGTCTTTACATGATCCTAATCGAATTCCTCTGGATATTGTAAAAACTCTTACAGATGAAGGTGTAGAGTTTTCAGATTGCAAGAAGGATGAAAATGGAAAAGGTAAATTTCCAGTTTGTTTTTTTATGTCTCTGTATATCTTATTTAATTTCTCATTATTCTCTTCTATTTTCAGTTAATTGACGTGAATTCAGAGTTCTTTTGTAGGTATGAAGTCAACGAATCAGAGTTGAGAATGTTGTAGGACTATGGTGAGGATGTTCTAACGTGAGTTTTGTTTTAAGGAATCCTCCGGACATCGTTTTGGATTCAGTTTAGATTTGAAAACATTGAATTTATTTTTATTATTGTTTTATGAATTTTTAAATGGATTAAAGGAAAGAAACTGCTTATTTACAATGAGAACCAATGAAAACATTGAATTTTAGCTAAATCTAAAGTATTTATAATTTCTTTTCTATGTCAAAAACTAAAATAAAAAAATCAAATTGTTACACTTTTTTTTTTCCCATCAAATCAAATTGTTACACATCTCTCTGTATTTACAAACAAACAAAAGATTTTTGATGTCTTGTAGCTTGTACTGTGTGATGTATCATCTGTCTCCACTACTAAAACCAAAAGCAATTTCGGTTCGCCGCTCACGTGACTTGCAAGAGACTTTTTAGACCCTACCTGCCCAGCCTTAGTAAGAGATAATTGTGTGGTTGGAAAAATTATTGTCTTATTTTTCTTACATTAGTAATGTATATGTATAATTCATTTTTCTTTTGCGATCAATCAAAGATGCACCTTTTGTAATCTGTACCGATAATACAGTAGAAAAGGTTACAAAAGACAAGACATAATGATAAATTACTTATGATTACAAAAGGTCGACAGTAATTACTTTTTAAAATTATAAAAGATTGACAGAAAAGCAGAGATGTCAAATCTCTTAGATTCATTTACTGAAGAGAGTAGGGTCAATTTTGGATTGCAATGAGATTTATACACACAAAAGGTTATACAAATAATTATGCTTACAAGCAATCATCTTTAAGCTTTTCTTCTCTCATGATGTTACTGTTGCCTCCGACAACTTTCTCGGTCCTGATGCAGCCAGTAGCTCGTAATCCTGTAGAAACAGTATAACCAAATTGAATATTCGGACTAGTCAATCAACCTCTCTATATAACCGGAACAGTTCAATGGTAAGACAAAACCGAGTAAACCAACTGGTTATTGGTTAAATATTCCAATAATAAATAGATAACCGGAATCACTGGTTAACTGCTTTTGACTTTTTGTTTACCTGTACAATAGACTGTGAGCAGAATTTGCCAGAGAGAACGGCACCTTCCATGGAAGCTAAGTACTTTTGTTTAGTGTAATCTCCAGCTAAGTAGAATCCTTGAATAGGAGATCTTTGTAGAGGACGACATGGTTCGCAGTTTGGGATGGTCTTGTACACAGACCTGATC
The DNA here is from genome assembly GCA_011420285.2 of Erysimum cheiranthoides. Classification (NCBI taxonomy): domain Eukaryota; kingdom Viridiplantae; phylum Streptophyta; class Magnoliopsida; order Brassicales; family Brassicaceae; genus Erysimum; species Erysimum cheiranthoides. The sequence goes on from CM022177.2 coordinate 9,634,993, forward strand.
ATGCAACAAAAGAGAAAGAGAATGAGTGATGGTTGTATCCATCATCATAAGCCTGGTCTCATTTGAAGCTAAATTATTTCAATGCTGGGTTTGGTATAACTTCTCTAACCTTGGACTTTTGACGACATGGTACTTCAAGATTTTAGCTTTGCTTTGGTCAACTGCGATTTCATCGGGGAAGAGTTTCTCAAGTTCTTTCATTGTTGCATCTATGATGTCAGAGTCGCTCCGTGATATCCATTCCTCTGCTGGTGCAAATACTAGCTCCAGCATCGACCGGTTAGGATCGTAATACTCCTACAGTTAATAAAGAAAGAATACCCTTTGTTTACTATAGGAGAATCTAGGTTGAATCAGATTCAAAATAAAGATAATCCAACAAAATTTATGAGAAGATACTTGTGACTGATATACATGAGAAGTACGGTGCACCAAGTTTTGATCTCTAATGATAGTTATATAGTAGAGGAACAGGTTTAGAAAGACAAGACTGTGTTCTTACCTTACAAGTTAAGGACATGTCAGCATATACACTCAGAAGGTTACTTCTGCAAAAACACCAAAACAAGATTGTTGAAGATACAGCAAATGTTTAACCAAGAACAAGCCTTAACTGCTGCTGATTCAAGACTACACATTTCTTATTTTTGATGGAAAGTCAGGTATTAATAGAAAACTCTTTTTCCAACACCGTGTCCAACTAAGTGTTCTATAAGACTTAATGCCTCAAAACTGCTTAAATAAGAAATTTACCTGCTAAAGAGTAGGTGATCATATGTGTTCTTCAGTTTTCGATCAAACCTGAAATATTAGTTCACAGCACTTAAGACCTGCATGTGATCTCAATTCTCACACAATGGCCAAAAATAAAAAATGAGAGGTATCGGTCTCACTAACCATATATGAACATTAATAACTGGCACTCCCACTAATTTATCCAATTTCTTGAAGTACGGTATTTCTTTCCAGGGATCTGGTAAAAGGAGCTTCAGGATATCGACTACAAGAAAAACATAAAGCATATTAATAAGGGTACCAGATGTAATGTAAACCCACAAGACAGCATAGTAGTCAACCTGGAGCGGCAAACACATAAGCGTCTCCTTCGACAGTGCTTCCATTAGTGAGTAAGAAACTCTTAACTGTGCCATCATTATTGAGCTCAATTTTCTTTATTCTAGAATTGAGTTGCACATCCCCACCTAGTGACCGGATATGATCCACTACTGGCATACAAAGCCTTTCTGGAGGATTACCATCCAAGAATGCCATCTTGGAACCATGTTTTTCCTGTCAATGTAGTTTATATCATTTAGCATTTGCAAATTCTCAAATCCTAACGAAGTGTTGCAGCTTATGACACACAATAAGTTTTAAGGTAGAGATGAGAAACATCTGATGATTGGAATTAGGTACCAACTGATAAACTCAAGAAAGAAGCTGCTCGTTATATCAATCTCATTCAAAACAGCCACATTGATGAAACTGACTTTTTGTTAGCAAAACCATTCGCTGACAAGAAACTAAGGTACATCATGTTTATCCAGAGCAAATACTTAATCCTTCCTACCACTATGGTAGAAAAAACAACACGAGAACATTAGGAAGAATTGTTTGGGTCCAAAATCATCCTAGAATAGTTTCCATGTCGACCATGTGAATGATAACTATGATTGCCAGTACCATAAAGTTTCACAAAAAGACAGGCGAAAGAAAGAACAGAAGTAAATAAAGGGCTGGAATGTCAAACCTGAAGAAACCGGTTCAAAGCTATCAAAATGCATTGCATTGACAGTTCATCAGGGTTTATAAAGTTTAGCGCCTTTGACATGGCAATAAACACCTCATCGGTCACGCGCTCAGGAACTCCCTAGATGAGTATACAATTCATCATAATCTATTATTATCTGATGAGCAAAAGCACATGCACGAGAATGAAACAGAAACAACCACATGGACTAGAAAAGTCAGAGCTAACCACAAGAAAGCTGACAAATAAACACTACATGATTCAGCATGCTAACTACTCTAGCAAGTTAAGTTCATCAGCATGCTTACAAAAATCTCACAGGAAATGTGAACTCAAATAGTACTTGCCTGCTTTTGCATCCATTCTTTGACTGATAAACCATCTTGGGCCTCAACATAAGCCTGGCCGCCGACCATGGCTGGCAAAAGTCCTATAGCAAACTTTATTTTCTCTGGCCATGTCAGCATTTCGTTGTTCCGCAAAATAGCCCAAATACCTACAAAGTAAATCCAACAGCAACAACTTCAATTATCTGTCAGAAACAAATTAATTCCATTATAGAACATTTCAGCACTAATGCTAAAACGGAGTTCCGTTATATCATCTTGCCTTGACCAGTAACAAAACTTTGCAGTTTGATTTCACATTCTACTAGATTCCTTTGAAAAGAAAAATAACCATGTTCTTTCTGACATCTACATTAGATAGATATACTCCATATCCTCTAACATTTCACGAGTTCTTTGACTATAATTAGATCTCAAAATCTATAATTAGAAAAAATTATCAATACAAATAAATATATGCGACGTAGTTACTAACCTAGCTTTTTTACTCAATCACATCATAATTTGTTTTACCTTCAATATTATCCTACAAGTGTCTGCATACTGACACAATTTTATCGATGGTGCTACTAACTATAAATTTAACCATTGTTTTAATCAGATATTTTTTGTTTAAAAATTTACTCAAAGCAGTAAAATTATATTAGCTGGTTCGTAGATAAGAATATACTAAATGTTTATCCTCTCACCGTTCAAGGGTGCTGGTAGGACATCTGGGAAATCAAATCTACTAAATTCTCCAGGTTTACTTGGCATAGCGAAAATCATGGAGTGTTCTTTCCACTGCAATCGATCATTGATCCCAAGTTCTCCAAATAAGTTCTGCACATTCGGATAAGCACCGACTTCCAGCAAAAATATGACGAGAGTAAGACAAAAAGTAAAGGACTTCACTAAAGAAAAGTAATATCAGGGAAAACAGAATAGAATATGAAAGGTAAAGGTAAAGCTGATAATATGAAAGGATCTTTCTTGGTGATCTCATGAACACGTTCCAAAAGAGGTACAATATAATAAGGGAAAAGCTTCAAGAAAACGTGTTACTATCAGAATGAATTCTAAAATCTAAATGCTTATTCTCTCATTTACATCAGCTTCACGTCTGTGTGTGTCGCTACACTTTGCAAACAGATATATCTATGCTGCTAGCTATCAATTATCAGAGCCTGAGGCATTAATTGATAAATCCCATGTAAATTGAACTCCAAGTTGTCAAATATCAACCATCAGAGAGGATATGAATTTGGACTTACAAAATATATGCAAACCGGTTTCATACCAGTCCCCATCTTCATCTTTCCATGCAGCTATCTGGAGGAACACAAATTTCACATTGTTAATAGATGCTCTCAAATAAGATAGGTAAACTACCTAACTCAAGAGCCAGAGAACACAACAACAATGTGTTATATAATCATAAAATATTTTCCAGTAAACTACTCTATACTGTTTCACATAAAGCCTAGAGATTGGATTATTGGAAGGGGTTGTGCGGTGTGTAGCATAAGACAAAAGGGATAAGAACATTAAAAAAAAGGGAAGTAAAAGACTAAAACAACAAACAAGAGAGATACATGTACCCAAAATTTTGTACCTAAAAGTTGTAACACTCTAAACACTAGTTATATCTTGTAGTCTCACAAACATAATTGGTACGATCTTTGGAAACTAACAAGTCTTATAAGAATGATGAATGTAAACAAACATGAGTTGCTCGGCGAGTGAGAACCAATCAAAGTACCTTTCCACCAAGCACATCTCTTGCTTCAAGCAACAGAGGTTTATGGCCTGCATCAGCCAGGTACTTTGCAGTTGACAATCCAGCCAATCCTGCAATTATATGAGAGGCAAAAGAGCTACATCACATGAAAAATGCACAAACTTTCATCAAATCTCAAATTGAGCAAGTAGAAATGAAGTTTTGACATACCAGCACCAGCAATTACAACTTTTAAAGGCTTAGCAGGACGAGGAGCACTACGGAAAGATGCAGATAAACTTGCAGCTTCCAAGAAATTGACAGTATTATCCAGCTCTGGCCTTGGAATATCCACACAAACTACCTGTAAATTTCCTCTCTTTAATCAAAATAACACATACACAGTATATAAAATTTCGAGAATTCCAACTAAAAAGACCAGAGAGACACCTGCAAAGGACCAACACCACTCCTCCTCCTTGTTCTCGCCTTAAGTGCTTGAGAAGTCGGAACCCTAAAGCTATGTCCCATCAATTCACAACCTCCAGATGAAAGTGCCTCCAAAAACCCCTTTTGATAAGGCAAATTCGCCGCAGAAACATTCCCAAACACAACCATTTTTTCCACCTTAAGTTCACAATTCCTTCAAGGAATCTCAACTCTGAAGCCATAAAACAATCTCAATTATAAAACACAAATAAGGAAGAAAATTGTATCTTAGGGGAAACAGATGGAAGCAAATCAGAAAAAAGTTTGAGTCTTTAACACATAATTGAAGAAGAAGAACAAAAAAAGCGAACTTGATTTAAAGGGCTATAGTAGTTCTTCAGTATCTTATCTTACCTAGCGAGCAATCGTAAAGTAGAGAACCAGGAGGAGACGCAGAGAAGAAGAAGGAAGCTACTAGTGGAAGTAGCTGATAACAAAAATGGAGGCTTTGAATGCCCCCAATATGGTCTTGGTTGGTTTTGAGACACCATTACAAATTATTAAAGTATGTAGATATAGATTAACCACATATATTAATTAAATTGTTTTTAAGAATTAATATATGATTCTATTCCTTATTGGTTAATTGAATAGACTAGGTAGAGACAATGCATCTTATGTAATTTGGTTTCCGGAACAAGAAACTGACCATCACCTAATACTTTTTTTTCCATCCATGCTAATGTAATTACGGGAAAAAAAAAAACATAAACACGTGAAAAGTTGATATCAAAGTTTTAAACCTTGGCCAAATGTTTTATTACTTTTTTTTTTTTAATATATTATATAGGTCGACAAGGCTCGACCCATAGCCAAATCTCTTGTATACAAGAAGATAATGCGACTACTTAGAATCGAACTCTAGTAGAAAATGGCTTATAGAGATGAACCTTTAGCCACTCGATCGACTAAAGATATTTTTGGTTTTATTACTTTATTGTAAAACTCTTACTATATGTTTTATTGTTAATAATTTGGTGGCGGCATTAGTAATTAGTTAGGGAGGCAAAACACTAGGCCATACACCACAACAAGTGCATAGAGAAGGGTTTGTTCCTTGGCGAGTATACCCTTTGCATACACCATTTATACCTTGACCTTCAGCCATTTTTTTACACATAGAGCGACACCTATCGTCAACACAAAATCCTTTTGATGTGTCAAGTGGAAAATTGATACATTTATAGTATGGACCTCCAAATGGACCTTGCGCAACATTCTCCACCACTCCTGTTATCAGTATAATATAAAATCTCAATTTCGGTAATAAAAATACAAAAATAACAAAATTTTTATGAGGAGTTTTTTCTTATATTAACAAAAGATCTATGATAAATATATTCTAGTTTTTTGAGAAAGGCTTAATTTTTTTAAAAATAGGAACAGATTAAAGAAAGGTAATTTAAAATTTTCAAATAGATTTTATACTAAAAATTATGGAGCATCAATATTTATGAAACAAAAAATGTAACTTGACATTTATATTTATGCATGAAGGGAAACGAATTGATGATGAAAAAAAAGATGTTGAATCGATGTATATTTAAACAATTCTTCATAATATATTTTAGAAATGAAAGATTTAACCAAAATAAATAGGTGAAGAATTCTAATAAATATTTTGGGATTGGTTTTCTAGGCTAGCAACTCAATCTTTTTAGATCTGAAATGAATTTGAGAATTAAAAAAAAGGCAAACTCGATATTATGGAATTCTATAGAGAAAACTAACTTTGAAATTATATTTTTTAAACTTACAGAACTGGTATTTTTAAAGAAATAGTATGAAATTCAAAATTAATTTCTTTTAAAACGACTACATGTAATATATCAAGATGATTCTAAATATGTATACAAACCTTGCACAAGAATAATGACGATAGTAAGAACGATAAACGACAATGGAAATGGTTTCTTCATACTCATTGTAGAATTGAATTGATGCATTCTACATGAAACGGTATAGAGACAGATACACAACAGCTTTCTGTTTGGAACGCGCCAAACAAACGCTTGAATACTTTATTAATCAAATGAAACTTTCTGTTCTTCGTTACAAATGATCAAACCAAACAACCTAAGCTACCCACTTAGACTACCCAGCAACAAAGTATCCTCTCCCTTTTCTATCATACGCTCCCCCGCTCAAGAACAATGAATAGAAAAGTAATCACACACAACTCTCACCACCTAAGCTATTTTTCTTTTGCTCAAGCGATGTTTCTCTTTCCCCCAAAACTCTCAGATCTTGTGTCAGGCGGCTTGTGGCCTTAAGATCGATATTTAACCCCTTTGCCAAAACCCTTGTTTCTCTAGATCTCGCAATCTTCACAAACGGAATTATCTTGCTCCACAAGCTAATTCCTTTCCTTATCTTGGTGGAGTGAATCTTCTTCAAATCTTCGCTCCAACCGCTTGCACAAGTAACGTGTATTTCTTTTGCCACGTCATCTCTGATTCCTCACTTATGGATGCAGCTCACTGTTCTTTATTCGCAAGCTGTCTTCTGCCACGTCATCTCTGATTCCTCACACACGAATGCAGCTCACTGTTCTTTGTTCGTAAGCTGTGCTCCGCAGCTTGTTGTTCTGCTGCATCATCAATCTCCCCCTTTTTGACTTAATGTGGCACTCAAGCACTGGACAGTACCTGCAAGTAATCACAACCAAAAAACGCATACCAAGCACACATATTTCATGCTCACTCTCAAGGTGAGAAGCCTGAACAACCGAAAGTTCACATAAGGATAAATCAGTTTTGGAAATATTATTACAGACCCAAATTAGTTTAGTTCTCAGCCTGAACCAGAGCAAGCAATAGCAAAAAAAAAATATAGCAAAGACAGCTAAAGCAAAACAGACTTAAACAGACTTCTCCCCCATACTCTATGCTTGGTTATCAGCAGGTTTACTCATCAGATTCAGAAATTTCTCCCCCTGCTTGAGAGCACCAGTAAGTCAAAAACACAACAGAGAATAGAATTCATAAGTTACGAGAAGACATACCTGCATTCAGAGCCCCTTGTAGAATTTCCACTGCATTTTCTATTGCAGCTCGTAGCACCTTGGTGTGACCTGTAGACGATGAGCGCTTCTTCCCAGTCTTCTGATGTTTCTCGTCAGCCACAGTCTCCGACACCTGATGTTGAGCATCCAACAGTTTTTGAATCATACTCGGGTATGGTAACTTGAACTTGGCTTGAGTACTCCATGCCAGCTGGCTGATATGTTCATACACCAGACTCCCAAAGTTGAAAGGAATCTTGTGAGCAATCATGTAAATTAGCTTGGCCCGAACCAGCTTCGCATATCCGTCATTTGTGGTTGGCAGCCAGTTACTACAGCAAATCTTGTACAGATGCTTGTACTCTGATTTGAAGGTGGAGAACGAAACTGAGTCCCAATCCTTAACCTTACCACCAGTCATGAAGCTTGCCACTTCATCATCGAGTACCCCGGCGAAGTTCACCTTGTGAGTTCGTTCATCCACATCTTTCAGCCCAAAAAGCTTGTTAACCCGAGATGCTGAGAATTCATACATCCAATCTCTAACCAGTATCTCCTTGATGCCGTTTTCTGATTTTCCTTGAGGGAAATTTGCCCAAAACTCTAAGACCACATCAGAATCAAAAGGTTTGATCCCAGTTATAGTGGTCAGCATCTTCATTCCGTCAATCAGCTTCCTGATTGGATCACTCTTTCCTAGTACAATTTCTCTCTCTTCTATGAATCGCTCTTTGTCCTGAGAGAAAGTAACATACCTTGCCCACGCATCCTGAGAGATAAACCGTGTTGAGTCGAACTTCTGATTCTGATTATTCTCTCCCTCTTTCCCTTTACCAGCCCTTTGTCTCTTGGATCTTCTGTGGACTGATTCGCAACTCTTTGTTCGCTTATTGCTCTTTCGTATACCGGTGATCTGAATTTCTTCCGATTGATACTCTGGACTTTTGAATTCAGATGATAACTTTGCTTGTTGCATGTCTTCCTTTTCAGCTTCCAGTTGTGAGTCAGGTTCTTTGAAAACCACCAAAGCCGTCTCAGGGTTCCACACCTCCGCTTCACTTGTCTGTGCTTGAGCTGACGGGTTCGACATTGAATATATCTTGACAATTTCTTTGTAAGCTTGACGCCTAATCAGAGAACTTCACCCTTCTGAAACAACAACCAACCCTAGATTCACCCACAACCTTATCTACTCCACCTTTTTAACTGAGTTACTACGTCTTGGGCCTGAGTGAATGGGCCATTCTGTCCATATTTTTTACCTGTTGTATCCTGTTCAGCACTCAAGTAAAAATATCACAACTGTTTCAAAGTACAGCACACCTTTGATTAACAACTCAGCATTCTGATGAGCACACACATTATTACAAACACTATTTTGAATTCTCATGACATGAAGCTGTGTGCCCAAATTGGTAGTTGACCAGTCAACATCTAATAAAAATTTTAAATCACAAAAAAAAACAAACGACAGACTTGTTACCTCAGAGAACCGAGACGTGTTCAGTGCCACTCATTTACTGTCTGTGACTTTCACCAGAGACTATCACAACCTTGAAGATCTTTGATCAAACCAGCTCGGGATCAGTGGCTAGTCTTTCACACTGTCATGCCTTAAGTTCTAGAACAACCAACATGCCCAGGCAGCTGGAATTTCCTTTGAAGGATACACATACAGGGATGTGTTGAAACTTCCCCGTTTTTATTTTTTATTTTTTTTTTCTTTCCTTTTTTTTGTTTTTTTTTTTTTTTGTCTCAACACCCTCATATTAGATTTTTTCCTTTAAATACATACCAGGCACATCACTTGACTTCTCAGCGACTGGTATTTGTTTAGCACATACTTGTGTTCCTCCTCAGCTCTTTGACCTCCTAGGACAAGACACCGTTTTACGATTGGGAAGAACTTGGCATGACAGGTAGCTCTTTTCCACACACCTTAGAATTCAGACAGCTGATTTGTCTATTCATCCTTTGGAATTTACGTTACCTGCTCCAGTTTCTGTCTTCTTTTCTTTTGAGCGGCACGTCCCACAAACTTCTCATAGTTCTATTAAGCCAACAGCCTGTCTTAGAAAAGTTAGTTGTTCATAGAGTAAAGGTCTAGATAGCAAATCAGATAGTTGTAAAACATTGCTTACTGGTCTAACTACCACTTTGTTCGCCACAATTTGAGCATGCACATATTCATCAAACACATTGATATGTTCTGTCAAATTAACTTCAGGAACACTCACATTTACAGCACTTCTATCATCACAATGAATTGAGGGGGTGCTAGAAAATATACCACATTCGTTGATTAATTGATTGAGTCTCACCAGATGTGATGCGCACACGCCCACTGCAGCACTGTTGTTTTCAGTTGATGACGCCAGCGCCGATCTTGTCTTACTGTACCAGGACACCAGGTTGTCCCCAAGAAAGAAACATCCTCCACACACATTCCTGTGTTCATTCAGAATTCTGGTTTGATACGCAGAAGCGTAACCAGACAAGTTACCATCAGTGTGCTTCTTGAAGTATAGTCCCCAGTCCACGGTTCCTTTGAGGTACTTTAGAACCCGCTTAATTGCCTTGAAATGATACACATTTGGTGCATCTTGATGCTTCGAACACATATCAACGGCAAACACAACATCAGGTCTGGTTGCTGTCACGAAGTTCAGGCTTCCTATCATCTCCAGGTAGACAGTTGAATCCACAGTCTCCTCATTTGGTACGTAGTTCCACCGTCTGCTGATAGGAGTTCTTACTGAACTGTCCGTTTCTACGCTAAAACGCATTACCAGTTGCCTGATGTACTCACTTTGAGTTACGATGATTCCTTCTTCCAGCTGTTGATTTTGTAACCCGAAAATCTCATTCAACTCTCCATGGTACGCCACGTCCGCCTGTTGACTCAGAACGGTGAACAGCAGCTCAATCTTAGCTTGACAAGTGGCGAGACCAACCAGATGAGACCCATTGAGGTAGATAATGGTAATGTTTCGCTCATCCAGTTGTGTGAATAAAGACTTGTTTATGGATCCTCTTGTGTACCCATGATCTAGAACAGTGATCATCATCTTGCGATAAGCGCCCGGTTCACTTGTAGCAGCATCCAGTCGATACAGCTTGACATTCAAAACACATGCAGCTCCAACCAAGAATTTTATGGTATCCAAGAAACTCATGGGTGGAAACAACTCATCCAGAAAGACGCCTTCAACTTCTTCATATCCTTGAGCCATCAGATATGTTTTGCGAATAACATCGTCTTGCATCACGGTTAACCTTGGTGAGTTTCTCCAATGAACATCATCTGCATCGCTGCCATGAGTTCGCAGCTGTCGTATTTCATCTTGCATGATATCTTGCCAGTTTGTCCTGACGGTTTCATGTTTGGCAAATTGCTGTGGTCCAGTTACGACCGGCTGTCTTGAAGTCGATACATCAGCTGTCGGTGGGACACTGCTCTCCCCCTGAATTTCTCCCGTAAGCACCTGAGAGGAGAGATTCACACCCTGCGGCTGGACCACCGAGACTTCATGATCCCCTTGCGATGCACCCCTAGGGTTGTCTCCCCATACGTCTCTGCAAGTAGCTGTTTCCACAACGATCTTATCAACATCTTGAACCCTTTGCTCTTCTTTATTAGATATCCATTCGTAACAATAGTTATCAGTTCATAGCCCTGTGAACTTCACTTTCCCTTGAGCATCTATAACTTTACAGACTGAGTTAGTAAAGACTACCTCACACCCATCATTACACAGACGGCTGATGCTGATCAGGTTCGCCTTTAATCCTTCAACCAACTGAACGTTTTCCAACGCTGGTTGATCAATGTCTATTATTTTTCCTTGGCCTCTGATTGTACAGTGAGATCTATCCCCCAACATCACCCTGCGGCTTGAGCTGAACTCAAGACTTCGTAGCAGTTCTTCGTTTCCAGTCATGTGTTGAGAACAACCGCTATCAAAGTACCACTTTATTTCAGCATTGCTGGTGATCGATTCTTCTGAAATCATTGCCATGTTGCAGTACAGATCTTCCTTCTTGATCCAGATTTGTGATGGTTGCTTACCATTTCAGTAGTACCGGTTTTGAATGATCGCTTGCTTGATTTTATTGAGATATCGATAACAAGTTGCTTTGTAGTGACTCTGCTTTCCGCAGTACCAGCAGCCAGTTATCCTCCCTCCTCCGTACATGTGCACAGGTTGTTGAACATGTGTTCGCTGCTTTGAGTGTTTTACAGTTGTGTGCACAGATCGTGGATTTGGATTTACCGGATGTGATGAGTTTCTGATATCATCTTGTGAAGACCCTTTAACAAATTTAGTAGTGGATCCACTACCACTTCCTTGATATCCCAGCCCCCAGTTTACATTACTGGTTCGTCCAACAGTAAGCACTTTTTCCAGGTCTTTGGTACCACAGCTCAGCATCTTGATGTTTTTCAGTTGATCTTCTAATTTGTGGGACAGCTCAGAGTTCTTCTTCCTTTCTTCTAACAGTTTCTGCTTTTCCTCAGACAGTTCCTTTTCTAGACTCAAAACTTTCTCATTTAGATGCTTGTTCTCAGATGTCAGTGTCTGAATCTCCCCTTTCTTAACCATCGAATCTTCAATCAACACCATGAGTTGTTCATCGAGATTTAGGTTCATCTCTTCATCCTCTGACTCAGCGTCCTGATTGTCAATCCCTTCTTCAATGATTCCCAGATGTGCCATGAAGTTATTTAATATATCAGTGCCACCTTCTTCTTCAGAGTCACTTTCGCTCCATGTGACATAGGATTTGTTTCTTGAGTTGTTCAGTCCCAAGCAGTCTGTCTTAGTATGGCCATACCCTTTGCACTCGTAGCATTGTAACGTACTTCTTCTTTTGATTGTAGGACAATCGGTTTTGAAGTGGTCATATCCTTCGCACTCAACACACTGTTTTTCACTCTTCTTCTTCTCTTTATCCTTCTGAAACCGATTATTGTTTGATGGGAACGTATTCCTCTGTCCCTTCTCAAACTTCTTGAAGAACTTTCTTGCAATTAATCCGACCGTATCCTCCAGACTCTCTTTCTGATGCTCAGCTGTAAGAGCTACTCCCTTATCCACTGGTGGATCCTTTTTCTTCATCTTCAGCTCATAAGCCTTCATCATACCTACCACCTGGTCAAATTTCATCTCATCAGAGTTCAGTGATACCTCTATCGCAGAGATGTGAGACTGAAACTTAGTTGGGAGACTTCTGAGGAACTTCTTCACCATTTTCTTGTCCTTGTACGTTTTTCCGAGCACTACTGCTTCCTGTTGTATAGCACTCAGTTTGCTGCTGAAGTCATCCACTGAGTCATCTTCTCCCATGTTTAGGTTTTCAAATTCCGAGGCTAGCATATCCAACCTGGTTCGTTTCGCAGTTGAGGTTCCTTCAAATGTAACTTGGAGTATGTCCCAAGCTTCTTTAGCTGACGTACATCCCTGAACACGTGTGAACTGATTCATTGGTAGAGACCCGAAGATGGCCGATAGCGCTTTGGCGTTGAACTTCGCTTCATTCTTTTCTTCAGTCGTCCACTCCTTCTTTGGTTTCGGGTTCTTGACCCCACCATCTCCTGTCACAGTCGGATGTGTCCATCCTTCTTCCACTGCAATCCATGCCTCCAGATCAATTCCTTGAATCATCTGTTTCATCTGCACCTTCCAGTACCCATAGTGCTCCGGGTCGAGCTTCAGATGCTTTGTGATCGCAACGATTTGCTGTGTGTTCTCCATACCTTGTCGCAAGATCTAACCTGATAAGAATCAACAGCACAATTCTTTGTAGCAGGTAACTGCTCTGATACCAATTGAAACGGTATAGAGACAGATATACAACAGCTTTCTGTTTGGAACGCGCCAAACAAACGCTTGAATACTTTATTAATCAAATGAAACTTTCTGTTCTTCGTTACAAATGATCAAACCAAACAACCTAAGCTACCCACTTAGACTACCCAGCAACAAAGTATCCTCTCCCTTTTCTATCCTACGCTCCCCCGCTCAAGAACAATGAATAGAAAAGTAATCACACACAACTCTCACCACCTAAGCTATTTTTCTTTTGCTCAAGCGATGTTTCTCTTTCCCCCAAAACTCTCAGATCTTGTGTCAGGCGGCTTGTGGCCTTAAGATCGATATTTAACCCCTTTGCCAAAACCCTTGTTTCTCTAGATCTCGCAATCTTCACAAACGGAATTATCTTGCTCCACAAACTAATTCCTTTCCTTATCTTGGTGGAGTGAATCTTCTTCAAATCTTCGCTCCAACCGCTTGCACAAGTAACGTGTATTTCTTTTGCCACGTCATCTCTGATTCCTCACTTATGGATGCAGCTCACTGTTCTTTATTCGCAAGCTGTCTTCTGCCACGTCATCTCTGATTCCTCACACACGAATGCAGCTCACTGTTCTTTGTTCGTAAGCTGTGCTCCGCAGCTTGTTGTTCTGCTGCATCATCACTACACATAAACAAATCTATGTTAAGCTAACTTATATATAGAACAAGTTAGATGCATTCCACAAATAAACAAATCTACTTTAAGCTAACTCTTCATGAAACTCCATTCATAAGAATCTTGATTTAGCTAGATCTTTTAGAACCTTTCTTTGGAAAAAAACTTTTTTTTAGACACATACCTTCTTTATTTGGTTACCAATCAAAGAGTACCTTTCTAATTCAAGTGTGGTAGTGGGAAAAATAAAACTTTAAGACTCGTTCAACTTTTTACGTTTTCACGTTTAAAAAAAAAAAATGAATTCCGCTATATACTGGAAAAAACTGATTAATCTACTACAAAAATCTTTTTAGTGTTTTGCTCAAAAAAAAAAAAAAGCTTTTAGTGTTTTATAATTAATCTACAAACAAATTTCTGATTCAATTAGTTCCGTTAACAATTATTCAACTATTTTTTTATTCTGCTACATTTATACATACCAAGTCATGGCTGATTTAAAATTTTTCGTTATGCGAATGTGAAACAAATGTTATTAAGCAAGTAAATGTTAAAATTCGACCTTTTTTTTTTCTCTTTTTCGTCTGCATCTTCGTTTTGGATTACTTGTTAATATGTTTTTTTAACTTTGGGAATTGGGTCCATTATCTGATGACGAAATACGTTTAGAATCAAACTAGTGGACCAGCAAAGCCCAATAGTCACTATATAAAAACCTTTTTTTTTTTTTTTTTGAACACAAAAAAACTTTAAAATATTAAAAAAAATAAGAAAGAAAAGGTAAAAGTGTGAACAGACGCATCGAACTTTACTCCTCCTCCTCACATTTTCTTTTGACTTTTCCTTTTCTTTGACTTGTCAGTCTTCTCTTCTCTTCTCTTTTGATCATCCCTCTTCCTTCTTCTTCTTCAACCTCTTAAATCTCAATCCTCAGCTTCTTCTTCTTCAACAATGTCTAATTTCACTTATACTTCTGCTTTCAACTTATCTGAATCTCCTTTTAACTCCGCTATTGGTTCTTCTTCATCTTCTTCATCTGCGTTCGTCGTAGCCTCCGATGATGATAATACCGATGACGCTTGTAGCATCTGTCTCGAGCCTTTCACTCTCCAGGATCCTTCTACTGTCAGATTCTTAAATCCTCTCTCTCTCTCTCTTTTTGTTATTCTACAAACATTCGTCTTATTAGATACGGTTCAGCTCTTTCATTGATTCAACGATCTCCTTCTCGTTTTTTTCCTTCTTTTTGACTGAAATCTGGGAATATTTGGATTGTGACTTTAGATTTTTGCCTTGGATTATTACGAGATCGTTTGATTACTCGATCATTTGTTCTTTAATCATCGTTGAACATGTTTGATTGATCGTCTCGCTTTTGGCACTATTGAATCTAAATCTGTTGATGGATTTATTCAATTTCAGGTTACTAGTTGCAAACATGAATATCACCTTCAATGCATCATTGAATGGTATGTCAATAAACAATTTGTGACCTTATTCACCTTTGTTTAGAGTTTGAAATCTTGTTCTTCAGTGATTTGATTTGTAATTGGGGTTATTACATAGGTCACAGAGAAGCAAAGAGTGTCCTATTTGCTGGCAATTGTTTGTTTTGAGAGATCCTGCTAGGTACTCACTCATTCATCTATGAAGAAAGATTTACTTCTCATGATTTAAGTACTATACAAAGAGCTTTTGTCTTAGTAGTATTGTGGTCTTAGTAGTATTGATTCTCCTTTCTTTGTAGCCAAGAGCTTTTGTCTGCTGTTGAAAAGGAAAGATTGTTGAAAACCAGGAACATATCTTCATCATCTCCAATATCTATTCATCACCCTCGTGAAGATTTTCACTCAGATGAGGTTCTATAACTATCCAGTGTGATTAATAAATTAAGGAGTTTTTGGTTCATGTAGTTGACTAGATAGTGATATGTTTTTCCAGGAGGAATCGCAGTTTAGCAGCTTTGATGAACAATTCTTGAAGCATCTCACTGAGGCTGCACATAGACGGTGTTTGCTTCGCAGAAGGGAGGGTCAAATATCCTCGAGTCTTGTTTCGTCCAATGATCATCCCAGTACGGTTCATGCTACTGATATGGCAAATCTTGATCACATCTCTGCTATTTCCCATGTTGATCATCAAAACACAAACCCTTGTCCGAGTCCTGGCTCAATGACCCCATCTCCTGTCTCCGGTGGCTCTTCTGTTCCTGCAGATACCAACAACTCATCCAGGTATTGACATACACAATGAACACAATGAATTTTTTTCTGCCTGATTATAGATATATAACTACTTTCATGATCTATGTGGTTTCTATTTGCTTTGGTTGTCTTGAAAAAGTCAAGCCTGCACAATGGATATCCTCTTATATATCCTATTTCGCTATGAGTTACTGGTTGGATGGATTTTTTTCGACTGATGAATAATTTTGATGGCGATAGAATTCGATACCATATGTCTTTATATGTAGCTTCTTCATTGGAGAAGGCTCAAGCCTTAAAATTGGTTATAACTTACCTAAACTGTATTTAACATAACTTCATCTTTTGTGTACCTGTTATCAGAATCTCCCCTGGCCTTTCTCCATCTCGTTCATCTCAAAGTCCAGATACACCTGAAGCATCCTCTCTTCCGGAAGCCATTAAAACCAAACTAGCTGCTGCTTCCGCAAAGTATGTCAATCTCGATCCCTCTTCATTTGTTCATATGTATAATAAAAACTGATCGGGACATGCCTCCAGGTACAAAGAATCGATCTCTAAAAGTAAACAAGGTCTTAAAGAGAAGCTACTTGCTCGCAATAACTCAGTGAAAGAACTGAGCAAAGGAGTGCAACGTGAGATGAACGCAGGACTAGCTGGGGTTGCACGGATGATAGAACGCTTTGATCTCGCTTCAAAACGTTTTGGAGGGTCAGCTAATGTATCAACCTCCACTACTTCTACTTCTGGATTCAATTTCTCATTCAAAGAGAAGCGTGTTGAAGTCAATTCCAAGTCTAGCAACAATGGGGACAAAACCGAATCACATAAGCTGCAGGTTTCAGACATCTCCACTGCTCCCAATTTCTCGTCTTCTTCATTTGTTTCTTTAAAACATAAAAGCTATTGATGGTTTTGCTAATGAGAATCGTTGAATTCAATCTCAGGGAGGAGAAACATGCTAAAGAGATCAGATAAATGGAGAGAGGCCTTTAATGCAAGCGATGTACGTTTCCATTAAATCAACTTACCCGTTGGTCTTCGCATCCTGCATTGTTCAGAGCTCAAGGTCTCGTCTCTGTTATTTTTGCTATGAGTACTTCTAGAAACCTAAAATAAGCAACTGAGTAATCTTATTATTACTCGATTTTTTGCGGAGTCAGAACTATAATATTTATTTTATTTCAAAGGATAATGTTCTATGTTTTATCATTAAGAATTGGATTAGTCCGTTGTAATCATTATTGGACTTGTGATTGAAGTCAACAAAAATATAAAATTTGAAAACAAAACCCTAATTTGCTTAGGACATAAAACACCTCAATACTAGCAGAGAAAGGCTTATGACAGCTCTATAAAAACTCAAGACATACAAAGTTTCAGACATAAGATTAGATTGTGGAAGAGCCAAAACAAAGAAGGCAAAACTTAATACATAAAGATTAGATTGTGGAGAGCCAAATTAGACAAGAAGGCAAATACGGAGACATACAAAGTTGAAGACAAAAGATTAAGCTAAGAGATAATGACAGGAGAACCTTCTCTATGCATAAGAGGTTGTGGCTTCTTCGGCACGCCACAGAAAAAGAACCTCTGTTCTAAGTGCTACAACGATTTCTTGAAGGACGAGTCTGCCAGATACTTTGCTAATTTGAACATTAACGAAGAAACAGCGGCCGATGCGGCTGTAGAGGCGGTTGTGGAGAAGAAGAAGTACAATAGATGCAATGCGTGCAAGAAGAAGGTAGGGTTGCTAGGGTTTCATTGTAGATGTGGCCACGTGTTTTGCGGATCACACCGTTACCCGGAGGAGCATTCTTGTCCATCGGATTATAAATCTGCCGCCATTCACAAGTTAACCAAACAAAACCCTATCGTTAAGGGTGATAAACTCCATAGACTTTAAGCTAACCTTTCCACCAATTGTGTTTTGGTTTTTATTTTTCCTTTGTGTAAATAAAATTGGGGCAGTTTACAATTCTTTTTTCTGCAACTTTTTTTCGCAAAAATAATAATAAATATATTTTTGTGATAATTAATATATATATATACATATATATATATTTTTTTTTTTCTGATAGTTATGATTTTCTTTTTTCTTTGATAATTATGATAATTATGAAAGCTCTAGACATAAAAGACTTGTCCAACGTTCAAAAGGGACTCATGAGGAACATTGAAGATGACATTGTTCCCTCTACAAATCTTCTTAAGAAACGCATAAACAAAATCAATGGCAATCTTCTTTGGATACGATGAACCTCTTCTTGCTTTGACGACAGTGTTTCCTAGAATATGAACAACTCCTGAGGCTCTACATTGTTTCAGAAACTCCAGCTCATCTGTCTCCTCCTCCACCGTGTTTTCCTGGCTAAAAGTCATCGCATTGCTTGGCGAATATTCTAGTGGGATGATCATGTCCATTGTTGATGCCGTGTAGTCCACGATTGAAGATAACATGTCCATGTTGTTGTTGTTGATCAGTTCTTCTCTGGACTGATGCGTCTGGCTGTAGATGTAAGTGCAGCTTCTGTTGCTTGAGCTTGAAACTGGCTCCATCATTCTTTCGATATGGATGAAAGACAACAGCTTGTTAAAGAGCTTGTTCTCGAAATCATCGTCTTTCTTGTGTAGATCTTTGTAACCGTACCTATACAATGGTTGAGAATGATATAAGGGTCTTACAAGCTTTGGACATAGGAAATACGGAAGACATGAAAGTACCTGGCGACACAACGGAACATTCGGAATGTCTTGGATCCAATTCTCTTCACAAGAAACCTCTCTTCTTCGGGGACCGTATAGACAGGGAGGTACTTAACACAGACAAAGACTACAACTGAGTGAATCGCTGGGACATTGGTGATGAAATGAGAGAAGATGTGAGGAACACCGCTCGCTAATTCTGAATAGACTAGCCCAACCCCTGGGACCCGGACAAGTCCAAGGCTGGGGCCTAGGCCGAGGATCCAGCTCATTGACACTTTGCTGTGCACCTGGAACTCGTATCTCTTGATTTTTACATAATGCCATACCAACATTACAAGAAGAAAGACCGCGGCTACAACAAGAGGAACCCATCCTCCTTGATTGATCTTTAAAAGCACGGCCGAGAAGTATGCGCCTTCCACCACGAGGGAGAGCACGGTGAATATGAAGACAAGGATCCAGTGGCACCGCCACACGAGTAACATAACCAACACCATAAGGAATGTGGTCACAAGCATCACAATCGCAACCGCGGTCCCTATTTCGCACCAAGATACAAAAACAGTCAGCCAACGGTTATATCAAGATTGTTTAAAAATGGACATCTTACCGTATGCATTCCCTATTTGGTTCTGATTCTTGAATCTAGCAGTGACGGCTATGCAACCGATCATGAGTATCCAGTTGATATCAGGGCTATAGATCTGACCAAGGAACTTCTTTGAAGTATGAACAACTTTGACTTGTGGAAAACACCCATGAGCTACTGCCTGCTTGATGATCGAATATGTCCCTGATATCGTAGCTTGGCTTCCAACAATCGCGGCTCCTGTCGCGACTATAAACATTGGCCAATATATACTATCTGTGAAGTCAAAGCAAAACAGAGTTGAGTGTTTTGCACCATCACTAACACTTCAGATTAGTAATAGGCTTAAGCGGTTTAGGACAAACTCGGGATAGATTCATAGAACGCTTGTGCATAGTGTTCCTTGTTCTTCACAAGGTACGCAGCTTGACCACAATATGCTAGAAGAAGACAAGGGAACACGAAAAACGCAAATGCAAGCTGTATAGCTAATAGTGGGAAGTAAGCAATGTCGTCGTATAGTGCCTCAGTCCCTGCATTTTTTTCAGGATAAACAACAAAGAAGAAGCATTAAGACATTGTAAAAACCTCGGCGATTACTTTATCGAGTCTGCGGAGAAAAGAAGGTAAAACCTGTTATGCTGAGAAGAATTCCACCAAGTGAAACCCAACCTTCTCTCCCTCTCCTTTTAAAGTACATGTATACATATGTGGGTGAGAATGCTTTTAGAACGCTTGTATCGTATGTGCATATGTTGTATAGCCCGGTGCCTCCGATTAAGAGTAACCAAATACACACAATAGGTGCAAATAGCCATGCAACTTTGTCTGTACCATAGTGTTGCATACTAAATAGACCCACCAAAATAAGAACAGAGACGATCACAACGGTCTCTGTAACAAAAGAAACTTAGCAATGATTAATTGACTGATGAAACAACAACAAAACCAGAATACCGCAAATTTTACCGCTGGTCATCTCTGGATTGTTGACTTTGATCCCACCAGTAGCTGAAAGAACTGAAGCAGAATAATGTTCTTAACCAAATCTGTTATCCTTGTAATCCAAGAAACACAAAGGACAGAGAGACCTACCCGAGATGGCCGGGGTAAAAATGCCATCACCAATTGTCATACAAGTCCCAACAAGAACAATGATCAGAAGCGCTCTCTTCCTAGAATCTTTCTTCTCCAACCAATTCATTGTTTTCGCAGCCAATGACCCCTCAGGCAAGAAACTACGACTATATGTCGTGAGTTCCTCATCGCTGCTTTGCTTGTCCGGGATTAGTTTCAATTTACCTTGTCTGCAAAGCAATGAGTAAATAGCTAGAGTCCCACCTGCACACATTGATGTCAGGACCAGCTAAACCAAAGAGCTTTACTCATTTTAAACATATCTATGAGAGCGCGGTTTTACCTTGACCGTTGTCATTCGCTTTACAGACAATGAAGACATACTTGATGAGAGGGATAAGCAAGAGAGAATAAATGATTAAAGAAAGTGCTCCGATCACATCTTCGGTGTCATTTATTCCATCAGGGAATATATTGTAGAAGACGTACAAGGGAGAGGTCCCTAAGTCACCATAAACTATCCCTAGACTCTGGAAGGCCAGCCTTAGAAGCATCAACGTTGACAAACCCTGAAGACAACACACACACACAAAAAAAAAAAGACTCAGCTTTCTTTTTTCTCAAACCTATATGATTGAATCAGTTTTCGAACTTATGTCTGAAAGAATCTATATCACACCCATATTGTCCCATATATATTACTCTAGATCTCACCGCACTTGCGATGTGAGATTTCTAATACTAAGCATACGATTACATTGATCTCATCTTATACTCATTTACTATTTAAAATTCTAAGTCAAATGAGAAGTAGCTCAAAGGAAGAGATCCCTTGGAAACTAAAGAAGAAGGAAAAAAAAAAAACCCAGAAATTAAGTCAAAGGATAAACCATAAATTAAACTTTAGAAGAAAAAAATGTGATGAGTAATATATACTAGCTACTAACCTTATCTCTGTGCATGTTCTTGAGTTTATGAGCTTCTTCATCCATGGGCTGATCAAGTTTTTGCTCTAGATCCCACATAGCTCCTATGTGTCTCCCTTCAATCGTTTCCTCTCCTTCTCCTATTTCCGCCATTTTCTTTTATATAAAGAAACAACAACAAAACTCAAAAATTCCGGTCCCAAATTTTTTAGAAAAATTTCAAAATTTTTTCACCTTGTATCAACTCTAGTACTGACTTGTGTGATCTAAAGGAAAAAAAAATACCTAACTTTTGAAATAGAACGCTAAAATATATATAAGTAAAACTCAGAACTAGTCAATAATATAATAACCAAATCTCAAGTAATGATGAAGATTACGCGAAGAGAACACGGATTGGAGAAACAATTTATTTTCTGGCAGTACGTAAACCATGTTCTCATCTTCTTTGTTTCAAATATTTTTTTGGTATAGTTATATTTGTTTTAAATATTGACAAAATATAAACGAGAGACAGAGACAGTTGGCAGAAAAAAACATAAAATAAAGAGGATGCACAAATTTTTATGGATACGAGGTTTTGATGACGCTGACATAAAACTCACTAACTGAGAAGTAGAGAGAGACGAGCTTTTTATTTGGTAAAATAAGTCTAATTATAACCAATTGTGTGTAAGATTACAAGTTTGCTATAAAATTGGTAAGAACGGATATTAATTGTTCATATGTGGATTTAAGAAAATAGCATTCATATGATATTGTTCAGAACGGATTTTGGTGTGACGTGAAGCTAAATTGCAATTCCCTAAACTCTTGTATCGACTATCGAGCGGAACATGTCAAGATAAGTGAAAGATGCTTATATGTTATTCCAAGTCAATTCCTTTCCGTACACCTTTTTTTTTTTTAATGTAAGTAGAAATTCTAGCTAGGCATACTATATACGTGATATTAAAAGATTCGTACTTTTGTTTCGTTTTAATAAACTTAATTGTACCATTTGTAATACATTAATATCCGATAGAGGTGATGCTCAATCTTTATTTCAAATCTTAAAATTTCGTTCCATTACTTTATTTTTAGTTTAATCTTTTTACATCTACAAATGATTTTACATTTTCTAAGAAATTGTAAGCACCCCGTTTTAAAAGATTCTCTTTTATATACTATTTGAGGTCAATTTATAGGAATGAAAGACAATCAAACTTTCATTGTACAATGGAGATTCATAATAACAAGTAAGAAATATACTATAAACAAGAAGAACTAAAAATATAGAGGACAAAAAAAGAACCAAAATTATAGACGAAAAGCAAAAGACAATAGAATACACTAAAGAAAACAAAAGAGAAGCGTGTCATTGTCATTGTATAGATTATCTAACAGCAACACAAAAGCGTCTGATGCTTATTCTGAAGACATTAATTGGTCACTTTGGTTTCGTAGAGCAACCAACTACTAATGCAACAAGCCAACAAGTATCTCTTTTGTAGTCTTTACTCTTTAGCGATAGTGACATGTTTAAATGACTGATCATTAATTTGAAATTTAGATCTTTTTTTGCTAGTTGTTACTCATTGAATTTTGTGGTTAGATCAACAACCATAAAACAAACAAGAGTCCACGCATGTATTTATCGTCATGTCATCGCTGATCGTTGTCACTAGTATTAACTGCAAAACAAACATGATCAACTTGGAAAATTTGTTTGAGTAGTAGGAGCATTGAGCCTAGAGAGTTGTTCAGCCAGGCCTTCCACTTCCCACATGTCGTTCGGGCTGTGTCTGAAGATACTTCAAGGTTCTCAGCTTTTGGGTTTTTACACATAATGAAGTTCATGGACAACGTTGACCCGATTCTAGTGCATGGATTCAGCGCTGCAATATACATAAAACGTCACGTTAATCTATAATGCCTTCTTAAATAAAAGATCTTCGCAAACGTTTGCGTTTATATGTTAAAATACTGTCTCTCTTACGTTGAGCGGGAGAGTAAGGAGAGTAAAGTAGGAAAGAAGAGGCGAGATGAGAAGAGAAAATAGGAAGTCTTCCTAGGCGAGCATAGCATCTAAGAGTAATATCTATAACATTTTTTACTGTTTCATCTTCCTTGACAACAAAACGGATTGGTCCAGTACTCCCTACCACCTTGATGCTTACAAGCAACTTATTTTCCGTCAAATTCGGCATCTTCTTCTTCCTCTTCTTCATCATCGCTTTCTCTATCCTTTTCACTTTTATATCCATCTTTATGTGTTTTCTTCTTTAATTTGGTGTGGGATGAATGTTTCTCTCCTCTATTTAAACCTTGTCACACAAGCTGTAAGATTTAGTGGTAATTAGGTTAAGTGGAGAGTGTTAGCTAATGGGTTTTGTGGGATAAACGCATTAAACCACGTTGATTATTGGTTTAACGAGTTTCCAACACGGAATCTGGTGATTGGTGTCTTACGTTATTTATATATATATAAATAACTTCCAGCCATCTCAATGTTATAGTTTTAGAACACACTTAGTTTAAAAGAATAACTCTCTTTTTATTGATACTAGGTTGAGTCCCGCGCTACGCTGCAGGTGTTTTTTTTATAATTTTATTTTTTTTATTTATAATTTTAATTTATTTTTCTGGGATTTATGTTAAATAATCACATACAATATTTTTAAAGTTATGCCAAAATATTTATTTATAGATATAATATATTTATTTTTAATAAATATTTGTTCTCCGTGGACCGATTTGCCAATCCGTGGGCATAATTCGATAAAACCAGTAATCTGCATGGACTTGTCCGCGAGACCCGCTATTCTATGGACATATAAAACGATGTATTAACCCGGTCCGCCGTTGTACTATTTGGGTTAAATCCAAACTATGTCAAAATATTTATTTTTAATAAATATTTGTGGTCCGTGGGTCGACTCGCCAATCCGCGGACATAATCCGCTAAAATCCGCATTCCGTATTGGTTTCCCGCGAAGCCCACTATTCTATTGACCTAAAAAACGATATCTAAGTTCGTTCCGCCGTGATACTATTTGGGCCAAATCCGCGGATCTTGAGCTTGACATCTCTTAAAAAATAAAATAAATTAGACTTAGATTAGGTGGACGATGACATGTAGAAATGAAATGTTTTTATTGGTTACGGAAGTTTTTTCATTAATTGACGTGTCAACTCCACAATGCTTCTCAAATCCTACGTGTCACTCACATGGAGAGAGTTGTTCTCATTTCATATATATGATTAGAATATCTCTCTCTCAAAACAAACCACACGAACTCTCAATCTTTTAATCTCAAACTCTCTTAGAAAACTCACACCTTATGTCATAATTAACTCGACATAGTTGACAAAAAAAAAAAAAAAAATTAACTCGACATAGCTTTTTATATGAAAAACCTCAATCCTAATCCTATTTGACAATACCTACTTTAGATAACTCCTAAGTGTATTTGATCTTTGTTTCTTCTTAATCATAATTCGAGTAGGATTAGGAAGTCTTCTTCTTCAAGCTTAATCCAACAAATGTTACTGCAATACACAAGAGAATATCGTGAGAATCTTGAAACAGTAACATTCACTTTATCCTATGAATTCTCAAGGCGGTTTAATCAAGATTTTGGTTCGGTTTCGGTTCGGGTTATTTGGTTTTCCAAACATCAAAAGCTAAATCTATTTAAACCATATTAAACTATGATTTGTTTTTTTTTTTAACACTTTATTGCAGACTGGTTCAAAACCCATTACATCATAGAATAAATTCAACAATAAAATACAAAGAGAAAAAAAAACTAATGGTTTTTCCACACCGGAAATAGTGATAGGAAGCATCCTTTGATGACACATTAGCAATACCACAATGCTCATTCGAAATATAAGGTAAACAATTAGACGTTCCCGTATCGACAGTAGCCGGCGGACTTCTAATACCTTAACGAATGTGTGGAAATGATTCTCATAACTTAGATAGATTTTCATCTTTAAAAGCACCAGATATAGAAACTTAAGACACGAAAAACCAAATAAACCTCAAAAATACTCGATAAAGAGATAAGAAACTAAGAACTGAAAAACGAAATGCCGGAACCCGTTGCGATTATTGCCGGAAACCGTTGCTGCAGCATACCATCAATGAATCGATGACACAACCCCATAAGAGGAACCCCCTCCAACAAGCACCACCGCCCATGGACCAGATCTGGATCTTCAAGGGGAGGGCAAGACTTCGACAAGCCGGCAAGTAAAGATAATCACTGGCAATACAGAGACAGGCCGATGGGTAGAACGAGTGAGACGACTGAGCCTTCGAAATCATCAGTAGATCTACGCCTGGAAACCAGAGGATCTCCGCTTCTGATCTCGTTGAAGGAAGCCAATCCCATTTTAAAGCTACACGACCGAGAGAAAACCTACAAAAGAAGGAGAGACGAACACCTAAATACACAAAAGAGGCACAACGCCGGGGCTAAAAAGCCACCAGACATTGGCCAAAAGCAATCGGCGGCTGTTTTTGAGTTAGAGCGAGGAGAGAGGCGAGAGAGAAATTAGGTTTGATGAACTATGATTTGTTTTTTGGATCATTTTGTTTAGATCGGATTGGCTTATCAAAATTAAATACTCCTAAATCTGTCATACAACACTCTCGTAACCGCCGGTAACCTCTATTATCTCTTCACCATGTTCCTTTTAGCCGCCTTTTATGGTCCCCAAAGGCCTTTAGAACTGATTTTGTCAATTAATTTACGAAGGCTTTAAAGTATAAAGCACGTCATTTTATTAATAAAAAAACAACAACAAAGTGCTTAATGGGGTCCTACTACGTCTGCTAGTTCTGGTACCATCTTTTTCCCCAAAAAATTGCACATGAGCAATATAAGAGTTCAGCCCAAAAAAAAAAAAAAAAAAAAAAATATAAGAGTATATATATATTTTAGTTTAATAGCATGAGCAATATTTTAGTATGACAGTGTATAGGATCTAACAAAGAATATACAAAAAGAATAAATTCGGAGTAATACACATGTTATCAGTGGAAGAGAATATGCTCAAAGTTGATCTAAGTTTCAAAAACCTTATTTATTTCTCACATCTTAAGCAAAAACACAAACCGGGTCTTAGGCGTTTTTGGTCAGTTTATATCCGATTTGGGTGTAGAAGATGCCTTTGGCGTTTTTGGTCCTCCCTGCAAAGAAAACACAAACCGGTTCTTAGCTCTACGGATATTATCAACTTAACAATTTGGTTTACAAGAGAGTGTTGTTACTTACAGTTCCCTTTTGGCCAAGTAACCTTCGGCCGGAAGGTGCTCTTGCTAATGATGAGATGGCCACGGCTGCTACAGTCGCCACCCGAATCCTTTTATGCACGTCTATGTACTCATCTGTTTCATCAACAATCTCCTCTTGCAAAAGTTCTTCAAACACATCTTCAAGTGTGATGACACCGATTACGTCTCCCTCCTCAATCTCCGCTGAAGTATGCGAGAACCCTTGTCTGTTGGCCTCGCTTATGTATGATTGTCCATTAGCCTTGTCGATGCGGACAATGACATTGTCGTGGTTTCCTTCTCGCTTTAGTAACAGAGGTGCAGTCAACTCGGAGTTATTACTTGAGGCGTTGCTTTCACCGCTATTTTCTTCAACCAAAGTTGAAGGAAGACCTTTGCTTTTCCCTTCAACCTTCACAACTGCGGCCATGTGACTGCTCCCTTTTTGAAACTCATTCAGTATATCATACAGAGGCATATCAGCCGGAACCCTGTTTAATCATTTATCACAATAAGAACTTCGTTGTTCACAGAGATGCTTAACGAAAGCAAATGGAAAAGACAGCTAGCAAAATAATAATGGCAATACCTTGGAATTCGGCGTATACTAACTGCGCCGACAAGGGTCCCTGCTTCAGGGCGAACTGTAAGGAGACTCTTCACCTAACAAACAGAAGAATTTCTTGATTAAAGTTTTGCATAAGCTACCATTGAAACATGCAAGTCATACCATCGGAAAAGGGTCAATAACACATACCAAGAGAAGTCCAATAACATTTTTTGGATTCTCAGAGTAGACAGGAATGCGGCTGTGACCTCGTGCTTGAATCTTATCCATAGCTTCCCTATGAGATATTCAAGCACAGCAGTAAAGGATACAAGAGTCAAAATATGTTCTAGGGAGATAGTTACATAACTGACTTCCATGCTCCAGTTTCAGAATCAAAAATACATATAACCATTTACATTAACCTACATGACTGGTGCAATAATAGATGAACATTGAGATAACAAGAAAAAATTTTCATCATACTATTAACAGTTGAGAACCAGACTCACCTATCCAACTTTGAATTTACATCCAAGGAAAACGTTGATTCAATCGGTGTCATGGCTTCTTGCGCAGTCTTCTCAGTCAAATCAAGTGCTCCACTAATGATTGTGGTCTCATCATGTGTAAGTTCACCTCCCTTGCCAGCCGCTTCGCCATGAATAGATACAAGAGCTTTTAACTGAGCTCGCCTAAATAAAGGGTCATTGTGTCCCAATACCCAATCCAACATCTTTGCAATAGGAAAAGATAGCGGATAGGAGAGAACCATTAAGATACGGACAAGCCAAACCAAATTAGCTCCCACTGCAAGTCCATATCTAGTGCATATAGCTTGAGGAATAACCTGAAAAAAACAATGTTCAAATCAGTGGAAGCCTTGATTAAACCTAGCAAAACTTTAGATATAGAAGCAAATCATACCTCTCCGACAAATAGAACGAAAGTGACTGATAGTATAATAGCAACATACTCATTGAATATCTTATCCAAGTATATAGGAAGCCCCTGCAAATTTCAACAATTGAGTCCTCTTAAGAATCCTTGTTTCATCATCAAAACGAGAAAAGACTTGAAATTAAGATAATTACCTCCATTGCAAGAGCATTGAACAAGAGAAGTGTCACTAATAGCTGATGCTGTTTCTGAACAACCGGAAAAATCGCAGCTGTAGAAAAATCATTCACAAGCAATTTCACCATCCCAGCAAATTTCAAGAGTTTCAAACAAAATTCAAAATTAGGTACAGACTCAATCAAGCAATTCCTAATAATCAATTCATCGGAGACGAAATACCAAAGAGAAAGGATCAATTACCAGATTGTTTCTTCTCCTTCGGAGTACCACTACGTTGGAGAATCTCAAGCTCGACGAGACCAAGAGACATAAGCCCTAAAGTGAGACCTGACATAATTCCGGCGAAGAGGACGAGGAAACAAGAAATTCCGGCGTAAGTGATCCACTCCAGCGATCCGAACGGGATTGCCTCGCTTTGTAAGGCGTTAGATTGTCCGACTCCGGCCAACATCCTCGCCGCAACCACCGCATTAATCGGATGCATCTTTGAAGAGAATCTTCTTCGTTCGTATCTGCAACTTCCTACGCCTTTTTTAGATATTTTTCCTTCTCTGATTTGTTGTTTATATCTCTCATCGTCGACCTAATGGGGTCGGCTTCTGTACAATTTTGAATTCTTTGGATAAACAGCAAAAATTGGTTTTTAATTTTTTTTATCATCGATCCTCAATATTTCTTGTAGTTTCAAATTTGACCCCTTTACTTCTTTGCGGTGACAGGATCTCACACAAACCGACAAACACCCTTTAGCGAATATCCGCGAGATTCATGTGACAGAGACATAATAAACGTTTTTTTGTATATTTAATTTTTAATCGGTATTGTATACTTTTTAATTTTTATAAAAAAAAATATTGTATCGGTAGTGTGTGTGGTTGTGCTTTTCATTTACAAGCCATGTCTTCTTTTTTGTCGGCTGAATTCATTTTCAAGCATATAATATGAGACGTGAACTTTGACATAGCTGTCGATGGGTCTTTCCTTTGTCAAAAGACTTTGTTAAGAGCCACCGGCAAATCAAAGATTAGTGATGGATGGAGAAAAAAGTTGATCCATTGTTTCAAAACTATTGCTATTACAAAAGAGCGGCCACAAAAGTATGTGACCATATAGCTAATTATTGCATTCTACGAAAAATAGAGAAAAGAATTAAGTTAGGGAGTAAATTACAAACTGGACGTGTTTGTAGAATACACATATCCGTAAGGAAACAAAACATCTTCAAAAATTTGGGACGAACCATTGCTTCTGCTGACTTTTGGTTTATTCTATGTTCCTTTCTTTATACCGCAACAGATTTCTTATGGCTTCTCAAGCAAGAACATGCCACATCAGTTGTTTCTTCGATTCGGCTCGGTAATAGTTCCAAGAAATTTATCTTGTTCCTGACCAGAACCTTTTATATTCTGCGCTTGCTTATTTTGTCCTCCCTGCAAATACAAGTTACAACAGTTTTAAACTTTCTCTTCAGCATAAGAACAAAGAACAAACGAGTGTGTAACTCACAGTTCCCTTTTGTGCAAGCAATTTCCGGCTTGAAGGAGCTCTCGCTATTGATGAGGCAGCCGCTGCTGCTGCTACTCGAATCCTGTAAAAAAGGAAATTATTCTCAGTGGCTCGAACATCACTACATGTGATATTATGCCATAGAGAGTTTTAGCACGAACCTTTTATGTACATCAACATATTCATCTGTTTCATCCACAATCTCTTCTTGCAAAAGTTCTTCAAACACATCTTCTAAAGTGATGATACCGATTACCTCACCATCTTCGATAGCCTCTGAAGTATGCGAGAAACCGTGTTGTCCAGTCTCGTTGTTTTGAAAGAACGATTGTCCATTAGCCTTGTCGATGGTGACAATGACATTGTCGTGGTTTCCCTCTCGTTTTAGTAACAGAGGTGCAGTTAAGTCAGGGTCATTGCTTTCATAAGTGTTTTCTTCAAGCAAAGTTGAAGGAGGAACTCTGCCTTTCCCCTTAACCTTCACAACTGCAGCCATGTGACTGCTTCCCTTTTGAAACTCATTAAGTATATCATACAGAGGCATATCAGCTGGAACCCTATTCAAACATTATAACATCAACAATATGAAAATTTCATTCTACACAGAGATGCTCATGGAAACAAAATGGAGATGATTGAAGGAAAAGATTTGAGGTCAAAATAGTAATGGCAAAACCTTGGAATCCGGCGTATACAAACTGCGCTGACAAGGGTCTCTGTTTCAGGGCGAACTGTAAGTAGACTCTTCACCTAGAAAACAGAAGAAATTCTTGATTAGAGTTTACAACAACATGATAAACCACCATTCAAACTTGCAAAATAAGAGTCATCAACATTACCAAGAGTAGTCCAATAACGTTTTTTGGATTCCCGGAATAGACAGGAACTCGGCTATGGCCTCGTGCCAGAATCTTACCCATAGCTTCCCTAAGTGTTGATTACACAAACAGATGTATAAGTTACAGAGTCAGAAAATAGTTGCAGAAACGACTGCCATGCAAGCCTTTTCAGAGTTAATAATAGAGGAAGGTAAAATAGTTTATACAACTAAGACAGTTGAGAACCAAACTCACCAATCCAATTTTGAATTTACATCTAAGGAGAAGGTCGATTCAATTGGAGTCATGGCTTCTTGTGCAGTCTGTCAAACCAAATACCACTTTTCCATGAATAACTTTCACCATATTTTTACACAGATCAAGCCATGGTTCAGGAATTCTAGAGAGTCAAGCACAAACCTTCTCAGTCAAATCAAGAGCTCCACTAATGATTGTGGTCTCATCATGCGTAAGTTCACCTCCCTTGCCAGCCTAAAACCATAGTCAGAGCAACAAAGTAGCCAAATTAGTAATCCAAAATTCAAAAACTTGTGAGGATGTATCTTCAAAGTCTCTAATTACCTCTTGGCTGTGAATGGATACAAGAGCTTTCAACTGAGCCCGTCTAAATAAAGCGTCATTGTGTCCCAGCACCAAATCCAAGATCTAAACCAAAGCACAAAAAAGGTTAAAGGAAATATAAAGCGAGAAGAGAAACTTGAAATATGAACTAACTCACTCTTTACAACAAGAATAAGTATATAGAGACAGTTTCAACAATTAGGAAGAGAATAGTCACACTCATTCAACACGATATTCGAAAACAACAATGACATTCTTGACCAAACACTCTAAAATTTACCTTTCCAATGGGAAAGGCAATAGGGTAGCAGAGGATCATTAAAATACGGACAAGCCAGACAAAGTTCGCTCCTACCGCGAGTCCATACCTGGTGCATATCGCTTGAGGAATAACCTTAAAAGGCAAAAACAAATCTTTAACTCATTCCAATCCTTGATAGATAAACCATCAACTTAAATTAAGCAAAACTAGATACACGTCCGAGTCCAAAAACACATACCTCACCGAAAGCAAGAACGAAAGTAACCGAAAGAATAATCGCAACGTATTCATTGAATAACTTATCCAAATATATAGGTAGCCCCTGCCAAAAAATTCCACAAATCAAACTAAGTATAGATCTTCCTCAAGTAAATTATATAAACACTAGTCCATCAAAATTCATAAAAGAACTTATTTCAAAGTTGTAAAATCAAAACAAAGAGACTTAAATATAAGATTACCTCCATTGCCATAGCATTACACAGAAGCAGTGTCACTAATAACTGATGCTGTTTCTGAACAACCGGAAAAATCGCAGCTGAATCATTCAATCCAAACAGAGTCACAATCAGAAATCAAATTCAATAATGAAGAATTGATTGAATTGAGAAAGAAGGATCAAATCATCATCACCGGCTTGTTTCTTCTCGTTAGGAGTACCACTACGTTGGAGAATCTCAAGCTCAACGAGACCAAGAGACATAAGTCCCAAAGTGAGACCAGACATAATTCCGGCGAAAAGAACGAGAAAACAAGAGATTCCGGCGTAAGTGATCCACTCAAACGATCCAAACGGAATCGCTTCGCCTCCGTTACCGTTAGATTGTCCGATTCCGGCTATCATCCTCGCCGCCGCCACCGCATTAATCAGATGCATCTTTCAGATCCTCTCTCTCGATATCAGAGCTGATGATTGATTACTTTATTAGAACCGGTGACGATGAATCTCTGTGATTCTGAACACACGACCTTTTTTTTTTTTTTTTTTTTTTGCCTCTTTTTGATAATTTTATAATTCGTTGGATCTCACCAACATGTCGGATTCAGTTAAGTACAAATTTTTTCAGGACAAAACAGCTAAAAGTTTTAAGGAAATTGAATTTAAGACCCCAAATTAAATAATTATGTTAAGAAAACCCCTTTAATTTTGTTTATTGTAGAGAAGACCCTTTAATTTTGTTTTTGTCGTGAAGCTCCATATCCCTCCACAACAACCACAAACGTTAAAATCGTACCGTGTCCATAGAGATTTATGATATCATAGAACACTCTATAGAAGCAACAAATTTATATTTTTTTGTTATTTCCTTTTCGTGATCGATATGTTTGTAATATGATTTTAAAGTGTTCTAATCAAATTCATCCAAGTGATGATCAATTTTATTATTAAGCAAACATGGAATCGGAGTGTTATTTAGGTTTGTCAATTGTATATGTAAGAATTAAGATGACTCAGATAATTCTCATTTGGCTCTGAAGTTTATTTGAGCTATATTTAATTCCCATTATTTTTTTTATAAAGATTTTTTTTCTTAGAAAGACACAATCCTAAGCAACAATACTTTGTTCTCGGTAGAATTGTAAAAGTAATAACTTTTAATTTCTTTAGATAACAAACTAAGTGATAGTTATCAGATTTGAGTCCAAAACAACTTACCACAAATTAAACATTTTACAAAAGCTTTACAATCCATATTTGTAGAAAAGACATATTCAAAACACTTTTAGTTTATATATATGGTGTGTTTTCAATTAATTATGATGAACAACTGTTATGTTTTTAACACACATCCACACAAGTATAGCAGATGATTTGTATGGCTCACAATTAATCGAACCATACCTAAGGGAGTCTGACTTCTCCTTTTATATATATACACAATTCCATATTTTCTCATAGTCTTGAAAATTTAGATAAGCCCTATTCGTTTCTTTTATCTGGATGAGATTTCTAGACGCAGTTCTGGACGCAGTTATTGAACACTGTAATCAGATGATGTTCATTTGCGATTTTGGTACATGCATCCAAAAATTGTATCTGAATGCAGTTATGTTCGTTTGGTATTTCTGTATTTGTATATGAACGCATATTATGTCAAACGACCAAAAAGTTCTTATTTATTTTTTTGGTCTAAACATAAATATAATGATATCTAAAAGTGATATTAACTTGTCAAAAATTATATTTATCTTCAAATAAAACAAACATTGAGGAAAGTAAAAACATACTCAATGTTTTAACGCTTAAAGTACATTATATAACTTTTAATCTCTTTAGATAACCAAATACTCAATGTTTTAACGCTTAATATGTAAAGGTATAATTTTTAGTTCAATTTTTGAGAGATTAGCATTACCAACTACCAAAAGAATAAATTCTCTTGAAAATGTACTCACGTTTAATATGTATCCGTACATTACATTACATCAATCAAAAGATGACATTTTCTAGGATTACAAAGTTAAATATCAATCAGCATTAGTTAAACCACTAACATAGGAGCTACACATTGAAGATGCAGCTAAGCCAATACCATACAATAATTTTCAAGGAATATTTGTCTGATTCAACAACCAAATCAACTCTATCTCCCAAATCCAATGAAAAATACATGTAAATAACTCATTGTCTAGTTCCTAAAGTGATCTGAGATTGAATAAACTAAAATCACATCTGAAATGAGAAGCAAATCTAAACTAGAAAAAGGAAAAGAGAGCCTAAATATCGTTTATTCAGTTGTTTTAATAATGAGTGTACTAGTCTTGTACTATAAGTGACAGTTCCACTTCGATCTACGGACCAAAGAAAAGATGTGAAACCAACCTCAAAAACATGCTGCTTGATATTATAAACAAACAAGTTGCCATGAAAAGAAAAAAAAAACAACATTTTGAGCTAGAACACGAAACTCATTTTACATAGAACATTAAAACCATGAGCTACAAAACAACATTTTGAGCTATGGAACACAAAATTCAAACAGAATTTTACAAACCCTTTTTTAAATATATATATTTTTCTATGATGTAATGGAAGAGCTTTAATTTTTGGTAAGCCTACAATTTTGTTAATCTTTTCAAAAAATCAGATTTATTTATGTTAAATATTCACTACAGAAATGGGCTTTAAATATAATGAAGTATTAATAATTTCTCTAACACTACTCATTGCCCCATACATTTGTATATAGTGGGTCCAAGCCCTTTAATGTGTCTAATAAGCAAGATTCATTCACATGTTTCATAAGTTCTTAAATCAAATAAACTTAAATATCAATTTACTACGAAGCTGTTAGTTAATGTTTTCTCACTTATATGACCCAACCAACAATACAACAAAAAAATTTAGATTTGAGTCATTTTAACTTTAATATTTTGGTACGTACTAATGTTATAGTCAAATTCATTGTGGTTTATACCATAAAACCCATTCTATAATGAAATTCACTACCTTAAAAATATACTTATTAAATATAAAACACTAGACTTTAATAAAATGAAATCCTTCTAAATCTAAACATGAAATAGACGTATTGTGGGGACTTTTCTTACTATAAAATTGATATTTTGCTTTACAACAGAATGTGAAGAAGCACACTAGCTAACGTGAGTTAGCAATTGATAATTCGCATCAAAAATGACAGATTTCTGATCTATTTTGCAATTTCGTGGCCAAGATATATGATGCGTTGATCAAATTGGATCTAAAGAATGTACGTAATACTAGAAAGGTATATATATCTTAATTCATCAAGTCAATTGACCCACACAAAACAATGTATATAATAGAAAGGTAATTGTTTATTTCACAATGAACTCAAAAAGAATAAAATAGGAACAACTCACGATCACCATGTCCGGTAAACTCAACTCCATAGGTTGAACTTTGAAGTTATAAACCTTGAAAGCTTTCACTCCCAGGTAAGCGAGATCATCGAATTAGCGAGCCCGGATTGGTCGAACGTGACGTTAGCTTCATAATCTAGAGTCTTTGAAGCACCGGGAATCGCCTGCACTAGCTTGAAGACCCTTTTCTCAGATTCATCCATGTGAGAATAACAGAAAGACCAAAGAAGCTGAATCGGTTCGCTCTTGAGAAACTTCCTCTGCCTTCTCCTCCCATCTGGAAATCGAACGCCGATACTGCACACAAGACTTCGATCGCAGTCGCCCTTTGGCTCTTCTGTCAAAACAGGGAACACTAAACAAGTCTTCTCCTCCATTACTTCATCAGGGTCTTCATATTCTTCTCCAATAAAAGGAGCCACAAAGTGATCAGTGTCACTGCTTGATGACCAAGTCTCCTCCTCGTCTTCATCTTCATATTCTCCCCCCCAAGAAGGAGCATAAACATCCTCGTTTTCAAACTCTTCACCCCATGAAGGATGAGAGATTTGATAAAAGTTGTTGCTTGGTAAACGAGTCTCATTCGTTTCTGGGACTCTGTTCCTTGTCAAAGAAGCAATGTATTCGTGAGGACCACGGTCCTTAAACTTCATCAAATCCGCAACAAAACTGTCAGCTTCAATCACGCCGCTCCACATATCCATCTTCTGGCCAGTGATGGGATCGATCAAAAGCACCACAGGAGGAATAAATTTTTCGATCTTGTAAAAAGTAGAGATTTTCTGACCTTCGATTGTATCATTATACACCTGCCATAAGATGAATTTGGACTGAACTGTTCGCGAAACCTCGTCGTTTGTCCATACATCTCGATTAAGTGTACGAGAAGCTAACTCCGTTCTGGACTGAAGATTCACTATCAACCATAGATTGTTTTCAGTTGAAATAGACTTCGCATGTTCAAACGAATTCTCGTGAAGTTTATATGAAGGAGGACAAAACGAAGAAGACAATCTCGAATCTGAAACATCAGACGATCCTGATGTTGTCGAGTCGTCCGCGACCTGATTGTGGTGATACATCGCAGAATGATCATAGTTGTTGGTGAGAAAAAGGTTGATGGCTTGATCAATGTTCCAATCTGTTGCCTGTAAGAATCTCTTTGCGGTTTCTACGGTATGACCGACAGCGATCTCGAGGAAAGACGAAATTAGTTGATCTTCACGAAAGCGATCGATCACTTCGTCAAGTTGTGACCTAGTTGTTATCACTTCCTGTTGGTTCGAAAATTTTGACCCCATTGTTGCTAGTTCTGAGAGAAACAAACAAGTCTTGGGGGAAAAAGAGGAATTGAAGAAGAGACAATAGAAAAGTTTTATTTATAGAGAGAGAGGAATAAGTTCTTTAGGTTTGTTTCGTTTTTTATTTATCAAACTTCATTAGGAAAAGGGAAATTGTCTTTTTGTTTTAGATTGTGTATTAAATATTTCCTTTTTTTGGGGGATATACACAAATCTTTCGAATTACTTTTAGTTTTAAATAAGTTAGTTGGGATATTTTATTTATTTTAAGTGTTTTCATTGAGTTGATATATATAACTTAGAAGGGAATGATTTGTTTTTGTGTTTTAATTACTTTTCCGTATATTTTTCATGATTATCTTTAGATGAGACTTTATGAGATCCTATTATATTCATTTCATCATATTTATTTATTGTAAATTTTGATTATTTATTTAAAAATTGTAAATATAATAACATAAATCTAATTAAAAATATAAACATTTTTTTGTTAAAGGTTTAAAATATAAAAAAAATTATTTAATTTATAGGACATTAAAAGTTAAGTTAAGTCATCAATAAGAAGATGATTCGTCAACACAATTTTCGACCGCCTTTAACTATGCTAATCAAAAGTAGATATAAACACTAATAATATACTAGGTTGATTTTATTTCCAGTAACGCAAAAAGCTCCCTGATATTTAAACTTAACTAAGAATATTTTTATTTTTTTCAACAAAAAATGTTATAAGATGTGAATGTGAATAATATACTTTAAGGAGAGATTATTATAGTTACAAAGTACAGAATAGAGAGACTAGGGTTAATATAATTACAAAGAAGTCCTCTTAATATTTACATTTTATGATTATATCCTTTACATGTGTCTACGAGAGACTGGAACCAAGTGATTACTTAAAACTGAACCAAAAGTCCAAAACAAAGTGAATGAAATTGCATCATTAGAGAGATAATTGGAATTAATTATGCATGAGCTTATTATTAATGAAAAGTTTCAGGTAGTAACAGTAACAGTAAAGGTAAAGTGATCTGTGTTGTGAGAATTGTATAGTTGAACTTAAAATTTAAAATTGACCAACGAAACAAAAGTCTAGAATTGATTACAAGAATTCAAGGGTTTTTTCAATACAATTACTTCAACAAGATATTAAAAAAAAAAAGAACAACAAGTCGAAATCTTCACGCCCAAGTAACCGAGATCATCGAATTAGCGATCCCAGATTGATCAAACGTGGCGTTAGCACCATAATCTAAAGTCTTGGAAGCACCAGGAATCGCCTGTACCAGCTTGAACGCCTTTTTTTCAGATTCCTCCATAAGAGAATAAGAGAAAGACCAGAGAAGCTGAATTGGTTCGCTCTTGAAAAACTTCCTCTGCTTTCTTCTCCCATCTGGAAATCGAACGCACATACTGCATAATAGGCTTCGATCACAGTCTTCTTTTGGCTCTTCTGTCAAAACAGGAAACTCAAACAGGTCGCTTGATAGACAAGTCTCCTCCTCATGTACTGGTAAAGTCACTGTCTCTTCAAATTCTTGCCCCCAAGAAGGAGCTACAACGCTATTGTCCCAGAAAGTAGACATGTCTTGATCATACGCAGGGTTGCTTGAAAAGCAAATCTTCTCTGTTTTAATGCGTTTGTTGCTTGTCAGAGAAGCAAGGTATTCTTGAGGACCAACATCGCTGTATCTCATCAAATCCTCAAGAAAAGCCAGAGGTTCAATCATACCGCTCCACGTATGCATCTTCTGGCCAGTGATTGGATCAATGAGGAGTATCACAGGAGGAGCAGAGTCGATGTTGTAAAAAGTAGATATCTTCTGTCCTTCGTTGGTATGATCATAGACTTGCCATAAGATGAAGCTGGAATCAACGGCTTGAAAAACGACCCCGTTTGACCATAAATCTCGGTTAAGCGTATGAGAAGCAAACTCTGTTGTTGATTGGAGGTTTACAAGCAACCATAGATCCTCTCTAAAAGAAGTTGCTTTCGCTTCTTCAAACGAACAATTGTAAAGCAGATTTAGAGGACTGTCCCAGATCTCTGAAGTGTGATACATGGAAGAATCGTAGAGAGCTTGATTTGTACGAGGGATTTGTACTTCTTGATAGCACAGAGGTTGATGATTAGGGTTTCTCCTAGAGATGAGGAAGAGGTTAATGGCATCTTCAAGGAACCAGCTTGTTGCGTTAAGGAACTGAATTGCAGTTTCCACAGTTTGACCAACGGCGATGTCGATGAAAGATGAGATGAGTTGTCTCTGTTGGTCACTCGTTACACACTCCATTGTTTGATGTTCTGTGAGCGAGAGAGAGAGAGAGAGAGAGAGAGAGAGAGAGAGAGAGAGAGAGAGAGAAACAAGAATATGTGAGAACCCTAGAAGATGAATTGAAGAAATTGTGAGTGTGTAATTCTCTTTACCTTCGCTTCTGTTTATATAGAGAGGACTCCTAAGTTTTAATTTCCTTTTCTCTGTTCCAATTTGTTCAACGCAACAAACAAAAAATAGGAAACTCGTTTTCGCTTTGTGTTTTTGTTTGATATATTTCCATTTTGTGGGATATTGTACACGGTTTTGTTGAAAACAACTTTTTCCTTTGTGTTTTGTTTGATATATTTCCTTTTTTTTTTTGGGATATTTTACACGGTTTTGGGCTTTACTTTTGCTTTTGATTAATTTACCGTATAACCAACCATAAAATAATTGCTTTAAAATTCACTTATAATAAGATTGATTGTATAACAACTTAAATTATATTAGTTGGTATTAGAACGTTTTGAGAATCCAAAATCTTATCCTTTTTTAATTTAATTCTATAACTTAATTAAAAAAAAATTGAAATTCATTTTGGAGGATAATTAAATTACAAAAATATATTGATACTAATATCATACTCATCGCTAGTTACAGTACTTATGATTGCGTTTATTTTCTTAGTGGGCTTTGGGCTACGTTCTAGAAATTTCCTACTTAACCTTTTAGTAGCACAAAAATATCTTTCGTTTTATCCAAAAACAACAATAAAAAAATAAAATAAAGTATCTTATCCAGTAACCAACGAGCGTATATATCCAATTATTGTGCGTATCTACACCGTCAGATCCCCCTCTTATCATTCATGACCGTCGGATCGTCATTTTATCCGTTACACGTGACGGTGACTCTTACCGGTTTACCGGCTACTCTCTTTTCTCTTCTTTAAAAAACGTGCCAAGCTTCCTTCCTCATTTCTCATTCCAAAAGAGTGTTTCCAGTGACTCGGAAGTGTGACTCGCTCTAAGACTCAGTTTGACTCGTTGGTCGGCGAAAAGGTATAAGACTCTGATTTCTGATTCATTACTACCAGTCAATTTAAATTCTTAAGATTCTGACTCTGTAGCAGTGTGATTTGAGGTGGAAGATGTCGGCGATGGTAGATCGGAGGTTATCGACGCTAAATCCGAACGCGCCGGTGTTCGATCCGGTAGGATTCCGTGAGGTTGAAGATTTCTCGCCCAAGTGGTGGGATCTGGTGACGACTTCCAAATGGTTCCGTGACTTTTGGCTCAGTACTAACTCGGAGTATGACTTTGACGACGGCGATGATTTCTCAGTTATGGAGGAAGAGTTTGAGGAGATGATCGCGTCGTCCGATGATCGATCTACGGTTGATTCAGTGACCGGTAACGAATATATACATATCTCATTGATTTGTTTGTGAAGTTTATGGATTTGAATTTCAGATCTGAAGAACAAAGTTTCCAAAAGTGTTAGTATATTATTAAATCTTAGTTAGTTTCTCTCACAAGCGTTTGTTTGTTGAATGGTAGAATCAGATGTTGCTAAGTATTTGAAGATGCTTCTGGACATGGCGGAGTCTACGAAAGATAAGCTTTACAGATCAAAGGTTACAATGTCTTCTTGTTCCCCAAAGTATAACCAGAAGAAGATCTACATGAATCCTAACTTCAATTGTCGACGGAATCATCACATCTATCAGCCACGGTGAAGACTTCTTTCGAGATAAAATCAGAGTCGTGTTTGTGTAACTGTGTTTTACGGTAGTAATGTAATGGTTGAAACTGTTCTTTCTTCTTTTTCTTGTTTCTGTGAATATTCTTCTACTTCGGTAATAACATCCGTTAATGAGCTTTTGTGTAACCAAATTGGAATTGAAATCGAACCAGGTCGAATCAAAAGTGTTTCGGATCGGTTCGGTTCTTGTTTCAATTTTGGGTTCTAAATTTCGAATGCTTTTTGTATTTGGTTATGAAGTCCTCAACCTTTAAAATAAAATCCAATCGAGCCTCTTGTTTACAGTAGCATCAAGCCAAATTTACTACACAAACATGTTGGGTGTTTAATTTTTTGTATCCGAAGGTTCGGTTCGGTTTAAAATGAAACTATACAATAGGTCTAATTCAACCTTTTATCATGCAGGTTTAAGTCTTTGGAAACCAATTTTAACAAAAACAAAATTTAAACCGATATTTGAACATCAACCAAACCGAACTAATTTTGGTTAGAGTTTAGCTAAAACTTTACTACAAAACCGTATCCAAACCAAACAAAAACAAAATGTCCACCTGTAACGACCGGTGGTAATACTGTATGCTAAAAATAATTAGACCAGTGGCAAAGAGTCATTTGGGTTGACATCGTCATTTCATTTGCTTTTTTTTTTTTTGGTTCTATGTTTTTTTTTTTTTTTTTTTTTTTTATTATAAATATTCTTGTATTAATAAAAAACCCACCTAGTGGGCTTGGGCCTTTGGGCCAATACAGGAAAAGAATCCTGTTCTATGTTTTTCTATTGGTCTTCCTTTTTTCAAATCAATTAATATTTTTGTTTTACCATTCTATTTCTGATGCCCTCAAAATAATGAAATATTATGATAAATTTCGTTTAGAAAATGGTTTTTAGAAGAAACAAATAATTTTACATTTGTAAGTTTAAGTGTTTAACCAATTGCAATACATACCAAACTGAAATGGAATCAAACCAAAACCAAACCGATTTAATTTTTGGTTATCGTTCAAACTTCAAACAAGAATTCTACTAGAACGGGATGAACCGAACCCATACCAAACGTTTAAAAAGGAAATGTCCACCCCTGATTATGCTTTGTGGTTGTCTGTTTTACCTTGCAAATTAACAAATACATTTGTTGAAATAAATCATGCATATCTTCTTCATGTAGAAAGATAATATTTTGTCAAAGTCCGGAATCTTTTGTTTTGGAAATATGTCTGATTTAGTTGACCAGAAAAAATTGTATTCATTATTATGCAAGATATAATGTTCATCCAAAGAAACCCTAGTTTAGAGTCCTAACTATAAATACGAAACAACTCCTTCACTTGTTATCATTCATATAAAAAGTATCAAAAGTTCTTAATATTTTAAATTAACAAAGAAAAAAGAAGAGGATGTTGAGAACAAAGATTGTCGCGTTGGTTTTTTTTTCGGCTATTGTGCTATGCATGGGTATGTTTTCTTTTGTGTTTACTACTAATACGTTAATTTTTTTTCTAAAGCTAAGATATTTGTAATTAACAATCATATTTCTGTTAAAATTTAGGATCCAATGAAATAGATGGACAAAAAAAACTCGCACCGTGGATATATAGCATGAAGTCGATATGTTGTAGAGAACACCCTGAACTTGGACGATGTCTTCCAAACATAGATGATAATGCTGATAAGGATGGAAAATGTTGGAAATTTTGCGTTGAAGGGTGCGAAAAAGGTGGTTTCTGCAAACTTTTTGGAAATAAACATATATGTCATTGCCGTTGTTAATTCGGGTTAATAGGCATCTACAAAAGTTATAGTGCTATAATGTGTAACGCATGAATTTTTTTAATACTATCACATTGTTCGAAAATAAATAACAAATTGCAATAAATTTCCTATCTCTTCTCTTTCTCGGTATCAATTACCAAAAATTTCATAAAATTAATAAATCACATATTGATCATTTAAATAATCAAATTTATAAATATTCACACAAATAGAATAATGAATAACACTAATCTTATGTAGTTAAATATTTATTTCAATACATTTAAAGAAAATATGGTAAGATGATATTTTATAAAGTAAGAAAAATATACGGTCAAATGAATCAGAATATTGGACTGGACATAGTGAACCATCATCTAAATCTTCACTCCAACGTCCACTTAGAAACTATCTCTTCCTTCGTTTTACAATATATACAATGAGAATCACAACTGACGCTTTTTTTTTCTAAGACTTGAGAATCATAACTTCTGGAGACATTTTAAGTTCTAAGTGTGTGCTTGGAGTAGCCTAAAAATAAGATTAAGAAATTTGATTTTAGTTTGAACCGAACTAAAAGGTGATCTATAGTTTAATATGTCATGTTGATTAGCGCATATATAGAAGGAGAGACTGGAATAGGGGCAAATTGGAAAAAGGTTGAATGTTTTCGGAAGTAGATACATGTCGGATTAAAGGAAAATTCAACCCATATAAGTGAAGAAAAACATTTTATCTAGTTGCAAATAACTATTAATATTTTAATTGACCAAATGATCTTATGAAGACAGAACATGCATCGTCATGTATATTGCAATCGTCGTGCGTCACAATGTTTGCAATTTTATCCCAAACAAAATAAATACATTTGATCTTTGAATCAAAATTTATTTAAGGGTCTTACATTTTGTTACATTTTCTAATTAATCAATTATCTTAGAAAAGAAAATGAATATACTGACATGATTAGGATTCTTTCTGCGATTGGAATATCCAGCTCAACCATCACAAGTAACGATCACAATGCTTTCTGTCAATAAAACTTCCAATGATTAGTTAGTACACAAGATTAAGAATTTTTATTGTGTGATTAATTACAAACATGCATGAGAATAAAATTATGTGTCCAAAATTGTTGTTGTTCGGTCATTGTCTTCCAAAAGTCAATAAATCAAACTCAAGGACGTGCATGAACATGGTGATTGGTGAAACAAAACACTGAGGACTAACCTACTTATTATTTTTTAGTAATAAATCAAATTGTATATAAAACCAAAACCAGAACACTTGTTTCTCTGTTGTTTGTCTAAAATGGTTGACCGTACTACTACCGATGTGGTCGTACAATTCGGTTCTTCTGGCACAACTATTTTCCGACCAGACGAGACTTCAACCCCAGAACCTCCGAGACAGACACAAGTGCTAGTCCCTGCGCCGGAGAAAAAACTAACACTTTTTGCCTTACGACTTGCTGTTCTTGAGAAGGTTCTTGAGATTCTAATATTCTTCTTCTCTGTTTCTTTTGTTATTTTAGAAGTCTTTTTTTTTGAGTTTTGAATGTGTTCTTAACCACAGATTGCTTCACGGTTGGGATCTTTAGGATTCGTGTGGGCCACGGTTGTTCTTCTTGGTGGATTCGCTGCAAGTTTAGAGACATCAGATTTCTGGTTTGTTACTGTGATTCTTGTTATCGAAGGAGCTCGGCTTTTCAGTAGAAGCCATGAGCTTGAATTACAGCATCAGTCTAAATACACAATCTCTGGAATCAATGTCTTCCGGTACCTTGTC
The DNA here is from genome assembly GCA_011420285.2 of Erysimum cheiranthoides. Classification (NCBI taxonomy): domain Eukaryota; kingdom Viridiplantae; phylum Streptophyta; class Magnoliopsida; order Brassicales; family Brassicaceae; genus Erysimum; species Erysimum cheiranthoides. The sequence continues at coordinate 9,679,026 of CM022177.2, forward strand.
AAACAAGTTATCCAAATATTCCACCAGGCGGCTCACATTGCTGGGAACGACAATAGATCACCGGTTCAAGAAACGAGAAGAGAACAGAAGAATTCAGGGGAGATTATGCGGACGAGGACATGGACAAGCTCAGATGTTCCTATGTTGCCTTACACTGGATGGGTCTTTGTTTCAAGAAACGTTAGCAGAGTCTTTTATTGGCTTCAGATTGCTTCTGCTTTCGCCAGCATTGTTATCTCCATGATCAAACTCATCAAGCAAGACTATGGAGGAAACGACTTGATCAAACCCAAAAGCACTAATCTTCACGCTGCTTTGACTCTCTTCTACTCTTTAGCGCTCGCCGAGGCTCTTCTCTTTCTTGTTGAGAAAGCTTACTGGGAATATATGATCAGCGCTTGCAAGATTCTTGAGAAAGTGAATAAAGAATGCGGTCTCGAGAGGTTTGGCACGGGCTCGGTGAGAAGATTCTTCTACGATGCCTACTCAAGATGCCTCAATGGGAGCATCTTCGACGGATTGAAGATGGATATGGTGATCTTTGCCATGGAGCTCTTGGTGTCAAATTGTCCTGAGGAGCAGCTCATTGGAGTACAGATTCTTTGTAGATTCTCAACCAACCAAGACTATTCGGTTGATACTCTTCAGAAAATTGGAACTAATCTTGAGATCATAGAGAGGCTAGTGGAAATGTTGAATTGGAGAAAACAGAATCAAGAAGCTGTGAGAATGTCATCTGCAGAGATTCTCTCAAAGTTAGCTAGCAAGAAGCAGAACTCTCTAAGAGTTGCGGGGATCCCGGGAGCGATTGAGTTGATATCTTCTTTGTTAGAGAGCACAAGAGCTTCGGGTGAAGCCACGGATGAGATTGGAGAAAATAGTATCAGTCACTCCAATTTATGGACGTTGAACAATCTTGGACTACTGATCTTGAAAAGGCTAGCTCGGGATAACAATAACTGTGGGAAGATTGGGAAAACAAAAGGGTTACTTTCAAAGATCATTGACTTCACTTATGCTGAGAAGAGGTTGTTGGAGGATTCAAATGTTGCGGTTCTTCCGGAACCTAATCAGATCTTGGCTGTGAAACGGTCTTTAAAGCTGTTAAAGAAGCTGGTGGGCACAACCGGTGCAACGGGGAAGAACTTGAGGATAAACATCTCTGGGATTGTCTTCACAGTGAGCAACATTAGGCAAACATTATTGCACGGAAAGAGGCGACCTGATTTGCAGAAGCACGGTGCAGAGATCTTGACCTTTCTTGCATTTGATGAAGGTGCAACCGAGAAAATCGGGGGCACGGGCGGTGTTTTGAAGGGACTTCTCTGTATATTCTTGAACAATGAGGATCCAGAAGATCAGAGTGGTGTGAGAGTCTCTGCTGGTGAATCTATAGCTATGCTAGCTCAAGGAAGTAAAAGCAATTGCCAAAGGATCTTGAGATCAAATGTTCTTCAAGAACTCGTTGAGGCGTTGAACAACCCGTTGATTCGGTTGAATGCTGCAAGAATCTTGCGGAATCTCTGCGCATATACAGCTTCTGATCAGTTCAATGAACAGCTGAAGAAAGTTATTAAATCTGCAGGAGCAACGGTAAGTCCTCATGTTCTTGATCCAGAAGAAATTGATTAGATTCATGAATCATCATCATCATCCTTAATGTTATCTTATCAATGCAGGTTCTTAAGGCAATCATGTCTGAATTGATAAAAGCTCAAGAAGTTATGGTGGGATTAGCACCACATATCCTCAAGCTAATGAGTACTCCTGATGAATTGGGAGGGATGTTCGAAGAAGCTGGAGTAAGCGAGGAAGAACTAGCCGTGGCGTTAATCAATATTCTCAAGAGGTATGAACAGCCAGTTCCAAAGGTTCCAAGAATCAGGAGGTTTGCAATAGAGCTAGCCATTGTGATGATGAAGGCTAATCCTGCGACGGTCAAGACTTTCCAAAACCATGGGATGAAGAATGAATTAGAGACTGTCTTTGAGACCGCGGCTGAGGTTGAGAACTTTGATATATTCTCTGGCACGGTTGGTTTGGCACGCCATGGCTCAACGATCAATGAACTCATTGAAGAAGCAATTGAGTTATTAAGTTTAGACAAAAGTCCTCACAGGCAACACTTTTAAAGACATTGACTTTGTCTCAAGCCTAAATTGTCTTGTACACATTGTATTTGTCTTTTTGCTCATCATAATTAATACGTCTTTAACAAGTTTATCAAATGGTCTATACTCATATTCTCCCTCCATGACATTTGCTCTGCTTCACACCTAGACAAAAGCGATCAATATACATGTAAGATGATTAAATTATATGTTCATAATATACATTTGTAAGATGATCTCATTACATGTTCATAACAAGAGGATAAATTATGGAAGCCAAACAAGAGATTTTTGCGAAGACATAGCATATGAATAAAATCATATAAACTATAACCAGAAGATAGCTTGTCATGACAAACCTTTAAAACATTTTATAGCTATTCATTCTATTTTGCACAAACCAAAACACATAACTTAATGGAATTATCTACTTTTGAAGAAATTAAGATCCCATCGGCGTAATAACCCATCTAAAACGTTTCCTGATGTGCTACTACGTCCAACCACAGTCACTGTTGCCTTTGTACGTGCTGACAAATCAATGCCGTCATTTGTGTTCTGACTCATTTTGGGTGAAGCACTAGGAACAAAACCATTTACGGTTCCTGGCAGAGAATCCGATGTTTTACATGCACCATTGGCTTCAAAAGATGGTGTTGCTTCATGGTTACTTGGTGATGTCTCAGAATTTGCCAATTCTGGTTCTGTAGCAGAAGAAGCAGCATTACCTTCTTTTTCTCCAGTGTTCTCTGAATTGGTCCTGGAAGCTTCTTTGTTCTGATGAGTTTCAATCTCTACGTCTTTCAGAGATTTCATCACCGCTTCCATCAGCATCTGAGACCATTAAGACATGTGAATAAACAAATATAGAGTATACTCATAAGGAGGGCTCAAAGTGCAAAATCCATTTTTTTTAATGCTCACCCTCTCTTCTTCCTCTGCATTAGATGGAAAATCTGCAAGCTCATCTACGTGAAACTCCACATATTGATCATCATCTAAAGCTACTGCAAGATGAGGAGGATATGGATCTCCATTCGACAAATCAAAGCTGATCATATCAGAAGATGAACTACTGGAGACTTCATGATTCTCTTTTTCCTGAAATAAACCATATCATGCAACATCAGGAATATTCTTCCCATCTCTTCATTTCTGTGTCTCTTCCACATACAATATTTTACATGCACAGAAGTTGGTCACTCGCCACTAGTGTCTCTTCAACCATCCTCATATAATACACATTTTTTTAATAGCTTAGTCGACCAATGGCCATGACTACAAGAACAGTAGATACAAAAAGATAGAGTGAAAAAACAAAAGAGAAACTAATCATATACCTTGGTTTCTGATGATGATTGATTAGAGGGGTCACTGCAAGGAACCTGAGAGACAAGAACACCACCAAAAAAATTTATTATCAGGGAGATGGAGAACGCATGCACTACATACACTTGTGGGTAGTTTCTTTGAACAACCAAGTGAAGCAAACTCTTCCACTTTTATCTTTTTTTTAAAGAGCCAAGTGAAGCAAACTCTTTTTGGTAGCTATGCAAGAAAAGTTACATGGTTTTATGATTCCAATTTTAGAATTAATCATATATGGTTTTCTAATTTTGGCGCTAAACGCACTTCGAAATTTCGAAATTTAAAGATACAAACATTTGGGAGGAAACTGATTATCTAGTGTTTCTAGAGGAATCAGCATAAGAGAAAATTATCATTCAAACATGCAGTGAGCAAACTGTTTTGGCCACTAGTATTAAAACTTGCAGAACATAGCCATAAACTACCAACCTCTGTGCGACTCATAGGCCTTTTCAAGCGGACTTCATTTATAGCATCGGAGGTGCTGCCTATAGCTATACCTGAAATCAATTACAAAAGATATTACCTAAAGGTACGATAAAACCTGGAATAAACATGGAAAAAAACCGGACAACTTACTTTTCTGTGCGGATGATTGTGGAGAACTTAGTTCTTGCATAGTGTTCCAACTGCCCTGAACATAAAACAGTTAACATCATTGACCGTTCTGGCTAAATTGACAAGAACATCCCCAAAAAACTAAATATGCGTTGCGGAGATTCATTACCTTGGCAAAGTAATCATCCATCGGGTCAAAAAATGTTGGCCCAACCACCTCTGGAGGTTGAAGAACGTTATGGAAAAAGATGTTTATTGAATCAAAGTAGAACTGTGGCCGTGGTGAATTGTGGTCTCCCTCGAATTTGATGATATTTTTGTCTCCCTAGCATAACCAAAAGCCAGATGTTTGAATAGGCTACATGGTCAAGGATTCATTAAGAAAGTCTACCATGCATGGAAAACTTACTATGTATGCTTCATATATACGCTCTGAGTGATGAGGGTGAATAAAGTCATCGTCTATGGCATGTCCAAATAAAACAGGAACAAAACAAGATTTCGCTACCTGCAGCACGAACGATAAAAATTGGAAAAAGAAGAAACAAAACATCACATAGCATTAAAAACACAGAGCTAGTCTACTAACAATTGAATTTGATACATTTACTCACTAAGGAAATCTTTATGCCAAATAATGTGAGAAAATACGCAAATGATCATCAAAAACAATGATGTTGTTGCATGCTAGTGAATAGATTAGTTAACCATCGAAGTAATCAACGAGATACACCGGAAAAACTACTAGAGGAGACGACCTTAATGGTGTTGAGACCCGTTATGTCAAACTTGGCTTTCTTCTGAACAGCTCTCCGCATATATTGTATTGCAAATTTTATCTGAATAAAAAAAATTGAAAGAGCTTAAAGCCATATACTTAAGACAATGTGGAAACCTTGTAGTAGGAACAAGAAACATTACAAATTTACTTTTACTTACAGTAAACTTCGGTAACGGGAACTTATATGTATCTACAAGTTCCATCATCAAATCAACCAAATCAGAGAATGGGCTGTCTAGAACCATCGCCGCGATAGAGGGATCCTCGGCTCCATACATCAAACTGGAAAATAAGTGTAGCAACTCAATGATTTCATAGTCCAGCAGACAGGGATAATAATTGTGGCAATCAAATTTTAAGTTGCAGTGGTTATAGCCATTGACAACTATTTAGACACCGGAAAGAGTCATGTTTTCTAAGCTAAATAGACAACAAACCCGCCCAAATAATGTTTCATTTGTTCTCAAAAACTATTCTCCTCTCCACTAGTATAGAGAAAAAAGGTCACAAGTTAAATAAATCCTCAGTTGCTTACAAACTTCACTTCTATAGTAATCAGTACCATATAGTTAGTTGAACTTCATGCTATACTGGAAATAAGAATGCTCTTATTAAGTAATTTAACAAATGAAAGACTTAGAGGAACCTTGTGACAGCACCCATTGAACGACCCCATAAGCCAATCAGTGAGACATTTCCATCCGTGCGCAAATACTCAACCACGGCTTTCAGATCATCTTTCTGCAAGCATCCACGTCAAGTATTAATAAAAGAAGTGACTGCTCTCATAGTTTAGGATAATGACTAATGAACCTAAACAAGGACACCTACAATCCTATATGATCTTTCCCACTAGTGAACCAAGTGAGTATGTGAGGTTTGCAAACAAATATTTGAGAAGCTAATCAAGAGCACCTAAGTCTACCATAAAATAGAGCATCAAAACCTCTAAATCATATGGAAATCTTTCTACAGAAAGATAACAATAAGGCACCTCTATAGACCAAATAGAGGAGCATAGGTGTATTGGTATTAATGGGATAAAATTTAGAGAAACCACGAGATATATGACCTAACAGATATCAATATATCGACTTTGGACAGCTTGTTTACTCCAAACAGCAGTAAGTTTATGCCTTAACATTTGAAGAGGAGAGGAGGAATATTTTGAGATAAGGTCAGAGGAGGACATACTTCATTCCAACCCAATGTGACATACTCCCCGCCAGAGAGACCAGATCCCGAAAAGTCAAGTGTGAAAATGGTGATGTTTGAAGGAAGTAATACGATGGCAGCTTCACTGGCATCAGCTCTACATCCACTGAAATAAGCAAGAAGCCATTAATGAATAGTATACTAAAAGAAACATTAACAGGAAAGATGGTGAGTCACTGGACAACAGGAAATGGGTTGGACAGTGACAAATCAATTAGACAATTGGAAAACTCCTGTCCACGTGTTGGCGACCATATCATTGTTTCATTTCAAAGCATGGTTGTCATAGTGTTCTATCGGCTATTTGCATCCGATAAAGGGTGAATTATTTTACTTATTTCACCAATACAGATCGAATGACATAACCTATAAGTTAAGATTTACGATTACCTGTTTCCATGGCAGTATATTACACAAGGTAGAGGCCTATCTTCAGGACGCTCAACGGGCATGTAATGACTACACTGAAGGACATCTCCCCTGCTGTTTTTAACCTGCCAGATACAAGATCCCTTATAACCTTAGGCGAAGAAAAGACAACTTAAAACTTGAAAAATCTAAAAGGCAGAAGAACTAGATAAATTAAGCTATATTTCTATTTCTTGGGACAGATTGAATATAGATTAAGCTATATTCAATCTAGATTCTCAAGCTCTAGATTAAGCTAGATTAAGCTATCACTCTTTGTTAATTTAATCTATACAGAATAAATTAGTATAGATTAACCCTATACTAATTTAAAACTTGAGAATCTTGGTTTCTTAGCTTTTATAAACTCTGAAATGTAATATAGAGCTTCACCTCTAAATCTTTCCTCTGGTACCATCTCCCTTTAAGCATGAATTCCTGATCCAAGAGATCATGTTCCGGATTGTACTCAGCTCTGCGATCACACACCAAGTTATATTCAAATGTAGATTCAACAAAGGTATTAACAGAAATGAAAAATATTATAATGATTTTTCTTGAGAGATTCAACCTAATTCAAGTAAAATCATAGTATGCTTTCATCTAAACACAATCACCAAATTCAACTCGAGACCAAGAACGAAAAATTAAAAAAATTCAAATCTGAAACTCTAAACTTGCTGTTAATCCCAATTCTACAACCTAGTAAAAGAGAATATAATCCGAAATAGAAAGATAAAACTCAAAACCAAAATTCCAAAATAAGTAAGTTTTTTTTCTTTCAATTTCCTGAGAAAATAAAAAGCTTCTTCACCTTGGAGGTCGAATGATGAAGTTAACAAGCTGCTCCATCGAGAAAAACAAAAATTCAAACAATCACAACCCTTCTTCTCATTCTTCCATCTTTCTCACGATTAGTTAAAATCAAAGACAACAAAAGATGGTTTCAGATAGAACAAGAGATATAACTATAAAACCCTAAATCAAAGATCGAACTGTTCCAGAGAAAAAGATAGTGAGGAGATCGAAGGGACGAAGAAAGACACAGAGAAAGAGAAATAAAGAAGCAATTACAAAACGGCTTTTTCGTTGTTGAGGCTGATGAAACTGTTTTTATTTTGATTTTTTTAAATATTAGTATAAAACTTTATAAATTAGCCCCACATTTTTGCCGCTTTTTACATTTAACGTCTTAACATTTTTATTTTTGAAAGTAATTATGGAATTTAATTAACTAAATGTCATATAATCATTAATCATTATTATTCCAAAGGATTTTCAGTGAAAGCTGACATTGATAAAGCGACAATTCAAAGTCTCTTTTTTTATTTTCTCGAAAATATCTCGTAAATAAGGTATAGAACGTGCACGTATTGTTGTTAGAGAGTAAGCTAATTATTTCAATTTTTTTTAATAGTATATACGAGGTTAATTAAGAGATTAAATAAACATAATATGAGGTTAATTATTACAAGTACTAATAAAGCTGTAAGGTGGACTTGGGAATTTTCGACAACAAAGTGCACATCTGGCACAGAGATTGTCCACAGCACGAAAGATTTTTTTGTCGTTCTTGTAAGATTTGCTGGCACGTGTGGGAATTACAAACACACGAGTGTAAACGGATCTTAAAGGCCCATTTGTTTATGTTTCCATTGGGCTATATTAGGCCCAGAATTCAGCATCTCTTTTACAAGAAAAAACGGTAAACATATCTGAACCGTTAAAAAATGATAAAAGATCTGAACCGTTGATTTATTTATCTGCTGACAGATTCGTCCCTTTGCGAATATCAATACCAAACCAATAGAAATATTCGTTCGCTGTCTTCTTTCTTCTTCTTCCTCCTCCTCTCAAATCGGCCACAACTATTACTCTCTAACCTCGATTCTTAACGAAAAGCTAAACCCTTTTTTGTAATTTCTTCAGTGGTTTGTTAGATTGAGGGTGATTTGTGATCCTGGGTCAGAAGTAAGAGAGTGGTGTATAACTCATGGATTCGGATCAAGGAAAGCTTTTTGTCGGTGGTATTTCATGGGAAACTGATGAAGATAAGCTGAGAGAACATTTCAGTAACTATGGAGAGGTTTCAAAAGCTATTGTGATGAGAGACAAGCTCACAGGTCGACCTAGGGGTTTTGGGTTTGTTATCTTCTCGGATCCTTCTGTTCTCGATAGGGTTCTTCAGGATAAACACAACATTGATACCAGAGAGGTTATTCTTATTCTCTTATGGCTCTGTTTCTATAATTGTGTTGGTTTCTTTGTGTTAAAGTTTTGCCCTTTTAGTTGATTGAGAACGAGGGTAAAAATTGGATTTTTCTTTGGTTTGTGATTTCCCCTAATGTTTCGTGTATTCTCGGATTGTTTTGACTTGGAGATGAGGCATTTTAGGGAAATCAATATTTGTTTTGTGCTGTGAATCATACTTAGTCTCAATGACTTGCTTGATTGGACAAGAGAGTTTGGTTGGGTTTATAAGGAAAAGTGAAAACAGATGTGTATATTTGGGTTGAGCTATGTTCTTGCTTTGGGTAGAGTTGATTAAAGATGATTCTTGGAGGTTTATTTTGGAGCTTTATTGATATTTGGTTGACGTATAGGTTGATGTGAAGAAAGCCATGTCAAGAGAGGAGCAGCAAGTCTCTGGAAGAACTGGGAACCTTAATCCATCTAGAAGTTCCGGAGGTGATGCGTACAATAAAACCAAGAAGATCTTTGTTGGAGGCTTGCCGCCTACTTTGACAGATGAAGAGTTTCGCCAGTACTTTGAAAGTTATGGCCCTGTGACTGATGTTGCAATCATGTATGACCAGGCTACTAACCGTCCTCGTGGGTTTGGATTTATTTCCTTCGACTCTGAAGATGTTGTAGACCGTGTGTTGCACAAGACTTTCCACGATTTGAGCGGTAAGCAAGTTGAAGTAAAGCGTGCTCTTCCTAAAGATGCCAATCCTGGAGGTGCCGGACGATCAATGGGTGGTGGTGGCGGTTACCAGGGTTATGGTGGTAATGAAAGCAACTATGATGGACGTATGGATTCTAATAGGTTTATGCAGCCTCAAAATGTAGGAAATGGTTTACCGTCGTATGGTTCTTCTGGTTATGGAACTGGGTATGGAAATGGTAGTAATGGTGCCGGGTATGGTGGCTATGGAGGTTACACTGGCTCTGCTGGAGGCTATGGTGCTGGTCCTACTGCTGGATATGGAGCAACAAACATTCCAGGTGCTAATTATGGAAGTAGTACTGGAGTTGCTCCAAGAAACTCATGGGACACTCCAGCTCCCAGTGGTTATGGGAACCCAGGCTATGGGAGTGGTGCTGCTCATAGTGGATATGGAGTTCCTGGTGCAGCTCCTCCTGCGCAGTCACCATCAGGCTATAGTAACCAAGGTTATGGATATGGAGGGTATAGTGGAAGTGATTCTTCTTATGGAAATCAAGCTGCATACGGTGTGGTTGGAGGGCGCCCTAGTGGTGGCGGTTCAAACAACCCTGGTAGTGGTGGTTACATGGGAGGCGGGTATGGTGATGGATCTTGGCGATCTGACCCTTCACAAGGTTATGGTGGTGGGTACAATGATGGCCAGGGTCGGCAAGGCCAATAGTCACTATTTAAGGGAATTATCACCACCCTGGTTTTTGGATCCTTGTCAAGAAGAATTAGCTCAAATCAAAGGTTCCTTAACTTCATAATGGGTTGGACTGCTTGAATCTCTTTATAAACATGTGCTATCTATTACAATAAGTCACTTCTATTAAGTTATTTGTTATTTTTCGGTTGAGTGTACTTTTGAGTTTTGGCAGAGTTATTAACTTATTATAACTACAGGCTTTGCTGTTTTCATATTATGTTTTTCTGTCCTAGTATTCTTGCCGGATTGGTTGTTATTGATTGTGTTATTTTGGTTTTGGCCCTGATGGATATAACTTAAACAGGGAATAATGCTTCATGGTACTTGATTAAGAAAGCAGATGGTGAGCAGAACTCGATGGAGGTGAGAGTCAAATTGCTGAATGTATAGTTTGAGTAGAAAGTAGAGGTAGTTGGTTCAGTTAGTGATAGCATCGAGACGAAGGTGTAGAAAATAGTGAAGAGTGTGGCTTTGGGAAAAGGGCATAATCATTTTGCATCGTGTGTTTGTACAGGACTTATCGAGATGTGCTCAAGTTCTTAAGTGGAGCAACGACTCATCGAGGTTGAATCTGAGGTCTGTTCCTACTTGGAGGTTGAGGTAATCGCTTGAAGAATGATTAGTCAAGTTGTTATCAGTATGTAGGCTACTAGGTTCTTTTGCGAGGGATGAGATTCACGAGAATGAAACAAACATAGATAGGCACATACTGTGGAAGCACAAAGGCAACCACATTGTTAGAATATCTTTTGAGATTGTGCGGTTTGATCCATAGTAGTGGATATTAGATGCCAAATACTCATAATTATAGAAACTAGTGGAAACTGGAAATACAAAGTTACAAATACGTGAAAGCTAATTTATTTATTCAGAAGTCGCTTTAACCATCTTGTTGACGATAGACATCCATGGGAGTGCAACTACAATTTTCTTCTCATTTAGCTCAGTGGTGTCCAAACCAGCCACCGCCAAAGCCCCATCCTTTACCAATGCCACCTCCAATAACACCACCTTTGCCAATTCCGCCACCAAAGCCTTTACCTTTACCAATGCCAGCTCCAAAACCACCACCTTTGCCAAATCCGCCTCCAATCCCTCCGCCTTTTCCAATGCCACCTCCAAAACCACCGCCTTTGCCTATTCCGCTGCCAAAGCCTCCACCTTTACCAAAGGCACCTCCAAAACCACCACCTTTGCCTATTCCATGGCCAATAATGCCCCCACCTTTACCAATACCACCTACATAACCACCGCCTTTGCTATATTCCCCGCCAAAGTATCCACCAGTTCCACAAGGACCACAACCATAACTGCCTCCAAAGTCCTTTCCGTCGCCTATGGAGGTCTTCTTCTCCTCTTCATCTTTTCCAAAGGTCACACCAACTCTCGCAGCCACATTATTCACCACAAAAACATTGAACCATAACAAAGCCAAGAGACCAGCTCCATTTACGAGACGCCCCATCTCTTGTGATTTCTATAGTAAGTTATGTTTATATTTGCTTGCAGAAGGCAAGAGACCAGCTCCATTTATATAGCGAGTAGCCCAATTACACAAACTCTTTTTCAATAAAATATTTGCACTTTTGCTTCCAACTACTACCAAACTGATTGTTTAACTTCAATTCGTAAATGATTTTACGTTTTCATATATTCCCATCACATATTTACTCTTACCATGTCTCCATCGACGCATTTTCTAGTCTATAAGACTATAACTCCATACGCCCTTTAAGTTTCCATTTTGGTACAAAGAGGATAAATTTCTCGAAACCATTTTTGCTATGTTTCTTTTCTAAAGTTCGTCTTTTTATATATTCTATGAATAAAATTAAAAGAAACTTTGGTTCTGTGAAAGTAAAGATGAGGAGTTTAAGCACAATTTGAGTTTAACTATACTTATTTCATAATTATGAGGTTCAGAATATTGATAAAATAAGAAACATATTGTTTACAACGCATATCTAATAGCTACTTCTTGTAGATAAAAACTATTATAAGTGTGTTTCTCAAATCTACTAAAGTGTGGTAAGCATTAAGTAACTACTTCAAATATGAGTAAGTGAAGACTGTGAGGTAATAGCGGCCTGATTGATAGTTCGACTCCTATAGTCCTACCTACTAATTCTTTAATTATATTGGTGGGAGTTTTGTCGTTAATAATTTAAGTACAAGGTAATCAATTTAAAAGAAAATTATTAATTTGTAGTAAGTTTTGATCGTTAGGAAACATTTTTTCATATATTCTATGAAACAAACAAATAAATTTATAGTATATAAAATTATGATAGACGATCCAGCCTATATAATATATGGTATTTCGATGTCTTCATAACTTGTAGGAGACTAACGAACCAAAAAAAAAAAAAAGGCATTTGTGCTAAGTCTCTTAATATTTATGAAAACTTTAGGATTCAAATTTTGAAATTTTCATTTGGTATATTAGTAATATATGTTACTAAAGAAATACAAAACTTCTTTTTAACTTCCTTTTTGCCAGATGGATGGAACCACACCCAGCTGAGCCTCATTCCGAAGATCACCAAGCCAACTCGAATGCAAGATATGCGACCTATTAGTCTTTGCTCGGTTCAATACAAGATTATTTCGAAGATTCTTTGTGAGCGTCTGAAACATATACTACCGCAGCTTGTCTCAGATACACAGGGTGCTTTTGTCTCCGGTCGGTTGATCTCGGACAATATCATCATTGCTCACGAGATGGTACATGGCCTCCGTACGAATAGCAATGTCTCTGCAGATTTCATGGCTATTAAGACAGACATGTCAAAGGCGTATGACAGAGTGGAATGGAGCTTTCTTGAGGTTTTACTTGACAAGTTGGGGTTTGATCGGGTTTGGATTAACTGGATTATGGCTTGTGTATCCTCTGTGTCTTACTCGGTGCTACTTAATGGACGCTCTCATGGCTTTATTCGACCAGAGAGAGGTATTAGGCAAGGAGATCCTCTCTCACCCTTTCTCTTCATCCTTTGTGCTGAAGCTCTAGTGAATTGTCTTAACTTCTCAGAGACTTCTGAGAAGCTTCACGGCATCAGGCTCTCGCCAACTGGCCCGGCGGTTCATCATCTACTATTTGCAGATGATAGTCTTCTAATGTGCAAGGCCTCATCAGTTGAAGCTTCTGAGATCACAAGATGTTTGCGTTTGTATGAGGAAGCCTCAGGTCAAACTATCCATAAAAGTAAATCCTCTGTTATTTTTGGTTCTCGTGTGCCGGAGTTAGTAAAAGGTGAAGTGAAACTTGCCTTAGGGATTGATAAAGAAGGTGGGGAAGGCACTTATCTTGGATTACCTGAGTGCTTTAGTGGGTCTAAGGTGAAATTGCTGGATTTCATCAGAGAAAAGCTCCAAGGGAGGTTACAGGGCTGGTTCGCCAAAGCTCTCTCTCATGGTGGTAAGGAGATCCTCTTGAAGTCTGTGGCTCTAGCTCTTCCTGTCTATGCAATGTCCTGTTTTAAATTGCCCAAAACGGTTGTTTCTAAACTTACCTCGGCAATGATTAACTTCTGGTGGAGCACGGGTGATAACAAGAGGAAGATTTCTTGGGTGGCATGGCAAAAGTTATGCAAACCAAAATCAGAAGGAGGGCTAGGCTTTCATGATATTGAGCAATTTAACCAAGCTCTTTTGGGGAAGCAAGCATGGCGAATCATGAGCAACCCCTCGTCCCTTTTGGCCAAGATTCTCAAGCATAGTTATTTTGAGAACACTTCCTTCTTGGATTGCAGTGTTGGATCTCGGCCCTCTTTTGCGTGGCGTAGTATCCTGCATGGTAGGGACCTACTTCAGAAAGGGTTGTTATACTCTGTTGGGGATGGATCTGATGTTCGGCTTTGGGTTGACAATTGGTTGTTGGATACGGTACCGAGAACACCACACTATAGGCCGGATGCAGTGGTGGACCTTTCTCTCCGTGTGGATCACCTCATTGACCCGATCACTCATCAATGGAATGTCACGCGGGTCAGAGAAATCATTGCAGATGAAGACATTGACTTGGTTCTTAATACCAAGTGTAATCCTAGAGTAAAGGATTCACGCATCTGGGGTCTCACTAAGAATGGTATCTATTCTTCTAGCAGCGGCTATCAATGTCTTGAAGTGCTCCATTCCACCTCCCCCTCCTCTCTGCCACCTTTGGAGAAAGCTTTATGGTCAAAACTATGGAAAACTAAAACCACTCCGAAGTTGCGACATTTCCTTTGGAGAGCTCTATCAGGTGCTTTAGCTGTGAAGGAACGCCTACGTTCTCGTTATATTCCAGTGGATGTCACTTGCCCTTTGTGTGATGCAGCTCCGGAATCCATCTGTCATCTCCTCTTCACCTGCAGGTATGCTCAGGAAGTATGGTCTCGATCACGCATCCCTATCCCACCTGCAGGTTTCTCTACCAACTCTGTTTTCCTCAATCTTCATCACTTAATGACAGTAGCTGGAAAAGCAACAGAGTCTCAGAGTAATTGCAGAGCTTTCCCTTGGATTTTGTGGCACATCTGGAAATCCCGCAATTACATGTGCTTTGAGCAGAGAAAGCTAGACCCCTCAGAGGTTGTGATGAAAGCTCTTGAAGACGCTGCGATATGGTCAGATCTCCATCATAAAGGGTCGGAGCACACCATACCTTCTGTTAATCCCATGGAGTCAATGAAACAATGGTCCAAACCTCCCTTTGGCTTTGTAAAATGCAACATTGGTTCATCTTGGTTACATAATCATCGACATAGTGGTGCTTCTTGGATTGCCCGTAATCATCTTGGCGTTACTCTATTTCACAGCCGACGATCATACTCCTCTTTAAGATCAGCGTTGGAGAATGATTTGATGAGTCTTTTTTGGGCTGTTGAGTGTATGAAGAATATGCGTTGCTCCAAGGTTCTCTTTCAGGGATCCTCTGCAGCATTAAGATTCGCAATGCTTCATCCCTCGCTTTTTCCTGCCCTCTGTCCTCTCATTTCACAAATCCTTGACTTATTGAGGGGCTTGGAAGAGTGGTCGCTAGAGTATGTTGACTCCTCGGGGAACCTGCCAGCTAATGCTATCGCCACTAGTGTCACCCGAGACAAGAGATATCCATCCTACATCGCTAGGAACAGCCCCTCTTGGCTCCTTCACTTACTGCGTTCTGAAACTTCTCTGCCCTCTCCACCTACTGGGATATGATGGCATCTATTTCTTTTCTTTGCAATATCTTTTTCCCTTTTTAGGTTTTTTTTTCCGTCTTTGGCCATTGATACCTACTGGTACTGCCTCAGACAATTGCATTTTCTTTGTACTTCCCTCGATTATGAATACATGAAACTTTCAGTGTTAAAAAAAAAATATTAGTAATATATACTTTTAGTGGTATTTTTTAGTTTAAAACTACATTTCACAAAAAGATAGCATTAATCATCTATAATATTTAGGTTTTTTTTTATGAAAATCAGTTTTATAAAGCTTTTTGTTTTTGATTCACCTTTAGGCTTCCAAAACTCAAGACATGCTTCAACGTAACAATATTTGAACTTTCTACAAATATCCCATCACAAACACCATGTTTGTATGGTTTGATTGTTTGAGGATGAGGGTTAAGAGTGAATATTAGAGAATGCATTGAATTTGAATTATTGATATAATGGACCCAAACAACACAACAGTTACAGAGTTTGATCAATTCAATAATCATCGCATCTCTCAGTTTTGTACATTTCCCCAAAAAAAACAGAGAATCATTCTTGATTCTTCCATATTGAGTTCCCTAAGCGTTCTTGATCACTGGAGATCGCGCTTTCAGGTTCAGAAATATGCTCCTAAATGTATTCATAGACAAAGATGTTACGAAAAAAACTTTCAAATATCGAAATGAGAAAGAAAGGTTAAAGCTTTTTACCAGCAAGAGGCGATGAAGCTGCCAAACAAGACGCGGAATTGCAAAGGGACATACTGATAATTAACCCATCCCACAACTGGCCAGAACTGTTTACATATACAAAGTTTCAGAAATCAGAACCATCCAAATTGGAACTTGTCAAAAGTGTAACACCATGAAATAGAAAATGAACTCTCTTCTATTACCTTCCATGCTGCTAACTGAATTGTAGAGAAATCTTTCCCAACTTTTTGCTTGACTAGCTTCCATGGCCTCCCTGCAGGACATAGAAGATCTTAAATCTAAATCACAAATCATTAAAGAGAAAACAAAAAGGATACATTTCAAAACTGGATCATGATCCTTAATTACCTTCAACTACTAAACCATAGTAAGACATGAAAAGAAAATTGTTCCAAGGAGATGATGTAAGTTGTTCCAACAACACCTACTTCAACACAGTTTTGTTAGTTACTAATATCGATCCTTAAAACACAATAAGAGATCTGAACAGATATTGATCATCAGAAAGAGAGATACTCCTACAATACCTCAAACTAGTATACGATGTAACTTTAAATCCGAATCTAATCTAATCACATCCAGATTCCAAAAGTATCAAAAGATCCACATCTGGTTGAAGTCAACATCAACTTGAACTATAAACAAGTTATCTGTAATCCCAAATCAAAGCAAAGATTCAAACAAATTACGAGAACTAGCTAGTGTTTGACTTCTATAAACCAAAGATTCAGAAACATTCAAGAAGATGAGTGTTTGGTTCAAAAGTCAAAACCTTTTTGGCAACAGTTGAATTACCCTTCTTCCCTTTGAAAATGGCATCCATCAATTTGTGAAAGAAGTGACCAAATGGTCCTCCATAAGCAAACCCATACAACTACAAAAAAGAGATCATCAGAGAAGATGTATAATAATAGCAAACATATATAAAAATAAGAAAAGTAAAACGAACCATAAGGAGAAGAAGTCTACGGAACTGAATCCGTTTAACTCCAGAGATCTTTTGAGCTATAGCATCACTGCAACCAGATAAAACTCCAGCAGTGATCGCCTGAAAATTTCAATAAGACGACATGATCATCGGGGAGATTGAGGGTATAATCGAAATTAACAAACCTTTGTTCGTAAAGGGTGAGCTTGGAGCTGGATCAGATACTTTCGCCATGCGTCTTTAGCAAGATCCGACATGGCCACAAGATTCAAACGAGGAAAGAGCAAGAAGACCAAGAGCGGAGAGAGACTAAAAAAAGATTTAGATTTGATTAAGAGAAACTAATCATGTTTTTAGTTTAGCTAAACAAATAGATTAAAGGTTAGGTGGGGTAACGATTTCACTTTAGTCCAAATTAACAAACATCTAAATTAGGAATATATTCGTTTGGTGATGACTAACGTATATATATAGTCTATATGTGGCCTGAAGAAGTTGCAGTGCCTAACATGACAGGTGAAAAGATCTCATCATGGTTCCATTTTGTCATATAGAGTTCACAAATTGATCAAAACACCAGATGTATGTACAGACTAAAGCCAAATAAAAAGATAGAAAGAGAATTCAGAAAAGCATCATAGTTTGTAACAGAGAGCAAAAGTATGAACACAGCACAAGAGAAGCAGCACAAGCTGTGCTAATATTTAGCTTAAATCCTTTTAGAAGAAGACAAGAATCAACTGATCGTGGGAACACCATCTTTAGCTTGATTTACTCATCTGAAAAATTACCTGAAAGACAAAATTCAACTATAAACATCTGACATAAGTTGTATTCAAAACTTTATGCTCAAAAAATTTATTGCTTTACCTATAAGAGGTATCTCCATAAAGCTGGGCGGTCTCTTGAGATGAGGAGTACACGACAACCTGAGTAATCAAATGAAGGACAATACATATCGTTTGGACCGATAATCTCTCTTACAGTTTGAAGGCTTCCATAGTCACTTGTCAAAGGCTGTTGCAAGGTCTCCTCTTTGGCAGTATCAAACACGAAAAGTCCCATTCCGGAAGTAGCCATGACAAAATTTGAGTTTCCCCAGACTTGGGTTATTGCAGAGTGGTGCGGGTGAGAGTTAGAGTCAGGCAGACTGTAAGTGCTCACAAGACGCTGCTTCCTTATGGAAAATTGCTGCACTTGAGAAGAAGAAACCATATGTTTCTTAGCAGATGATTTCTGATTGGTACATCCGAGAAATACTGAATCTCCTCGAGATGATACACATTGAGCATTAACACCGAGTTTGGGGATTTTAGCACCAATGCCAGATGGGTTACGAAAATCCAGGATGTTGATTGAATCACTAGTGCAGAAAACTCCATCGTTGCCTTCAGCATCCAAGGAACTTGCTCTGCATTTCAGGTGGAGACAAACTAATAAGTGAATGAAAGACAATCTAAAGTATCCACTTTTTTAGCTTCCTCATGTTCATATATATAATAAATTGATGGGACAAAGCGATGAGATGCTAAAATGGCATAATCAAGTTTTTACCTTTGACGAACACCTCCCCCAACTTCAGCGTCTGTGTTATTGATATGAAAAGCTGAGATTTTTCGCCCTGAAGAGGAAATAGTGTGCTGTGCTTCAGGGTGAAGGGAATTGACATCCCAAACAGAAATTGCTTCAGCTTCTGCTATAACAAGTTTTCCTCGATTCCTCCATTGTAAAGGGCTCGAATAATCTAAAGCTGACACAGGATTCTGCACCCCCCATCTCATGATTTGCTCCCCATCTCGTATGTCAAAAACCTTAACTACACTTTGGAAACTACCGGTTGAGGCTATAAGAGGACCACACGGTCTGTACCACCATTGTTGAGTTTCCGGTACCACTGCACAAGCCGGAGTGTTCCTACCATGTGATGTGTTATTGGGTAAAGGAGCAAGAGCGGTCCTCGAAACTCTTGAAGATCCGTCCTCAATGTGGAATGCCTTAATGTCTTTCGTGTAGAAATCCCATGAACAAAAGCCAGACTCCAAGGTATTCCCAGCAGAAGCAGCTATGACATATCTGCCTGAGCAGCCATCTGCACCCGGTGCACGAACTACCCAGCAATCTCTCCAAGTGTTTGGTGAGATACCATCTGGAGGACTGTACACAGCTTTCACCTGAAAAATAACATTAGGTCTTTAATGTAAAAGATAACAATGCATACAAGGTGTACAAACTCCAGTCACTTCATACAAAGCCACCCAGATTGATAAAGAATAACATTCACTAACCAAAAGCTTTTGTTATTAAGCATTTCTGCAAGTTTAAGATGAGAACCAATCTAAACCAAGAAAATCAATGCTAAACATCTTCAGATAACTTGAGAAATGTGTATTTTGTGTTCAGTGTGAGACTTTAAAATCAATGATCCACACCAGCTTAGTTCAAGTAGATCAGACATGATACAATAAATTTTCAATCAGGACAGGCTTCCATAAATAAGGATAATTCTTTGAAAATATAAAAGTATTGTACCTCAGAGTTAGCAACATCATAATAGGAACATGAGCCATCATTATGAGCGAGTATAACTGCCTCGCCCTCTGATACAAACCATCCTCCTGTAGAAGTTTTGGACCCAATGTCATTGAGTTGATACATGCATCCATCATCTATCTCTTCCAGCTCCATCTCCTCTCTATTCTCTTCATCATCAATTTCCTCAAGGGCTTCGTTTGCTCTGAGAATTTCAGTTAAGTTGGAAGTAAGATTGACGTCTTTTGAAACATCATTTTCCTTTGAAGGTTCCTCTGTATCCATCTCCTGCACTTCCAGATTTTCCAGCGTATTCTGATCACTCATATATGTGACTTTTTCCTTGTCAAGTGAGGCCAAGAACTCAAGAGCTATCACATTCTCCTCAACAGGACCTGAGGGCTTTTCTTCAACATTTACTGCATTGTTGGACTCAACATAGTCATTCCCTTTAGAGACATGCGACAATGTTTTCGACTGAGTTCTGCTCCTAAGCAACCTCTGGTGAGGAAAGAGTCTGTCTTCCAATTCTTCCTTATTTAATCCTTTAACCGAGGCTTTTGCTTTCGTCACTTGAGTAGTTTTGCTTTTCTCTGGACCAGCAATAACATGACTCATAGACTTTTCAATCCCTGTGATCTTCTGATGTATATCAGAGATTATAACCTTAGATGAATCAGGATTGTTCAAATCCAGCATATCCTTTGTCTTCTTAATATCTGATGCAATTTTCTTCACCTTTCCTTCAAGAAAAGCAAGCTTCTCATGCAGCTTGCTTGGGTATTTACCAGTGATATTGCTACTTCCTTCATTCCCTCTGATCTCCTTAGAAATCTCCATTGCCTTCCCAACATTATCCAATGACTTCCTTCTTAAACCTACACTAGTACTTTTCCCAATCTTTTCAATTTTACTATCAGATTTCAACGCCACAGCAGATTTTTCTCCAGAACCAACCAAAGCTTGTGCCTTTGGATCAGAAATTGAGTTCCTCGCCAAGCTAGAACCTTCAAACTTACTTGATTTCACTGGATCAGTTCTCTCTTCATCTGTTTTCTCACAAAACCTACTTGGCTCACAGGTCGCATCACCAACCTTAATTTCACTCTCAACCTGTTTAATACCAGAGCCCTTGTACCCAGATTTCTTATCCTGATCTAATTCACTCTTTTCCCCAATAACCCTAGATTCATTTTTCTTTCTCAAATCCGAAAAAACCCTAATCAAATCAGATGGACTAGAACTCCTACCTCGCAACCCAGCCGACGAGGATCGCGTAACCCGACCCTCACCACCATCACCAACACCTCTCACTGCGGACTTATCAATCCGCGGTACAGGACGAAGCACTGGCTTCTGATTCGATCCAAATACCCGGTGACTAAGCTTCGGATTCAGATTCGGATTCTCTTTGCTGGATAATGATTTCTGAAGAGCGGAACTCGGATTTTTGCTAGAGATCGGAAGTGGAGTTACAGACCTCGATGGTTTTTTACCAGATGATGGATTTTCTCCGACGCCGGCGTTTATATCTTTGAGCCGGCGACGATTCGATGAAGCTGACATTAGGGTAAAATAATTTAGGATTTGAAAAAAAAAAATTTGGGTGAAGAAAAAAAAAAAGTCTTTGATTGTGAAGACAAAAGCACAAAATGATAAATGGTGGATACTCTCACAAACCGACAAAAATTAGAGTTTCAATTTCAAAATATATTGGCGGGATTACCCAAAAAAATCAAAAATATTTGAGATTTTGAATTTTCTTTCACAAAAACGCTGCGTTTTAATAAAAAATGTGAAAACGCTGCGTTTATGGCATGAATAACACGTGACAGAAATAAATGAAAACGTCTCGTTTTGACTTTTGAGAGTACTAAAAGTCTAAACGAATTTTGTTCCTTAAAACGCCGCGTTTAACTGAATACGAAACGCTGCGTTTTGGTGCACGAGGTTTTTTCAACACGTGGTCTCGCAAGGAATGAGTAAAACGCACCGTTTTTAAGTTAGTGGTGGTTATGAACGTGAAAGGTTGTGTTTCATGCACTGTCTATAAGTACACGAAAGTACAAAACGTTGTCTAATTCTCGGGGAAACGACACAACCGTAGATACATGTCTGAATCTCTTTATAACTACTTCAATAGAGACACAACAGACAAAACTGATCGTACTTTTGAAATCGAAAGAAACGAGAAAATGGCGAATGAGTATGGATTTGGAATGGGTTCGGTTTTGGCGATTGTTGTCGTTGCACTAATGTTACTATTCTTACCGTTGATGATGGGACCAGTGACTCCTCCGACTCCTCCACTTATCTTGATGTTTCCGGTCGTCTTGCTCTTTGTGTTTCTCTATCTCCATTTTTCTTCCAAGTGAAAATTATCGATCATTTTCTATGATCATTTTCATGTAATACGTATCTAGATAATATTGAATCTATGTTTTTGGTTATACATTTATAAAACAAAGAGTGTATTCGTTATATATTCAAGTTGTTGACCAACACATTCTTTGTTTGGATCTCTGATGATATGCAAGTTGATTTTTAGATTTATCTTTTCCTCTCACTTTTTTTCTTTCATTATTCGAGACCTCGACTTATAATGCGATATGTGTCCAGTTCTCGTTGATATTAGCGTAGAAAACACTTGTCAGCGAGTAACATACACACAAACGGAACTGCAGTATAAACAAAAGGAATAATTTTACCTTCGATTATCAAACACTCCGAAAGTATGAATTTGAAGGCCGTAGAAATTGATACATTATTGAGAAATTCGACTCCGCAACTTTACACACTTTATTCGTAAATTTTTAAAAATTAGGTTTATTAAGAACCAGAAACTTGATGGATGTCACTGAGTATTTTTAATTATAACTGGTATCTTGAAGGAGGCAGAACGAGTTTTTATAATTTAATGTAAGTTCATAGGAAGAACAAACATTTTTTGTATATTATCATAATTCTCTTATCAAACATGACATTAGTTTGCTGAACAACACAAGTTTGGTTTTCGAAATCCGTACTAACTTACTAGCAATCTTTTGTTGCATGTTATAGAGAAAATTTAACTGCAACCTCATGAAGAAAGATTGGTTCACAAAATTAAAAGATAATGATACGACATTGTCCTATTAAAATTAAACACCAGAACCATTTATGGTAGATTCAAAGTATATCCGAGTATCGAAGCAACAAAGGTACCAAACAAAAAAAAAAACAAGTAGACAGATGAAACAACTTAAAACAGAGATGTTCCCTTTCCCTTCTTGTCTCCACCGATCTCAAAGTGCTTGCACCTCTGCAAAACCACACACAACTGTAAGTAACAAATCTGAGACTTAAAAGATTGCTAACAACAATAAAGACTGTCTCACTCATTACCTTAATGGGGCGTTGAGAGAAATGCTTGCAGCTTTGGCATTGAAGCCTCAGGACAATCTTCTTGGTTGTCTTAGCCTGTTCCAAGGATTACAAATCGGAATTAACACATTATTCCTATAAGCTTTTCACATAGGTATAAAATCTGATAAAAATTACACAGTCAAATCTCACTCCTACAATAATTTTCTCAGAAACAAGACAGTTAGTTTGTAGGGATCAATATAACAAAATAAAGCCAAGAGAAGGCATCTCAAATACGATATCAGTGTCAGTGTTGCTTTTTGTTACCTTCTTGTGAAAGACGGGCTTGGTCTGACCACCATATCCAGACTGTTTGCGGTCATAACGACGCTTTCCTTGGGCAGCAAGACTGTCTTTACCCTTCTTGTACTGGGTCACCTTGTGCAAGGTATGCTTCTTGCATTCCTTGTTCTTGCAGTAGGTGTTCTTGGTCTTGGGAATGTTCACCTAAGATTCAGAAAACCAACTTTGAGTTAACAACTACCACAAGAAACGGTTTCAACAACATATTAACTACTTAATTAGCCATGACTAATAAGTCCTTAAAAAATATCTTCATTTCTAACTATATATATATAGTGAATCCAAAAAAGCCCTTTATTTTGTGCTTCTCCTAATAATCAGAACAGACATGCAGCAACACAAGTGGAGATACAGAACAAATGCACAACACTAGACCACAGAGAATTGAACACAAACGTAAGGTCTTACCACTCAAAAGAAATAAGATTATTCAAATAATTTTGGTTTTCTAACCATTTTGTGAAAGTCCCTGAAGCACATATCCATCAAATGAACATACAAATTCTAAGCACTTTTTGATAATCAGAACTAATTTGGGAGAAACACGAATGGATATACCTAGCAAGCGCATAGACACTAAATCATTTTGATTCTCCTTAAAATTAAAAAACGGAAGAAAACGAAGTGAATCGAATCTTCCAAGTAAAATAAAGAAGGTAACATAACAAACTCAAAACTGAGAATTAGACTATAATCCTCGATTCAAGAAGCAGATTCAGAAACAAACCACAATTTACTCAACGGATCTGTAAACAATAATTTCGCTCTTCGGAAACCATACAAAGCTCTACGAAATAACCAATACTCCTCCTAACCTATGAGAAATTAAGCAGAAACCAAGAAAGAGAAGAAGAGTCACCATTTTCGCTCTTCGGTGAAGCTCGTGCCGTCGTCTTCCACTGCCCAAAAACCACCAAAAAAACCTAAGGAACTGAGTTTATAAGAGAGTCAGAGAAAACCCTAATACCCTACTCACAAACTTTGGGCCTTTATAATTACAAAAGCCCATTAGTATAATCAAACTAATAAGCCCATACTACAGAAAAAATATATTTTAGTTGCTAAAAATAAAATAAAATAAAATATTATATTGGTGGCCCGTGGACAAAAACTAGCCGTTTAGAGATAACACAACGGTTATGTTTGTTTCTTCAAACTTCAATTCAAACCTCGAGAATCACAAACCCTAATCCCCTTTTCAATTTCACTCTCTCTCTCTCTTTACGCTCTCTTCATCTCTGAATCTCAAAATCCCCAATTTTAATTTCGAAATCTTGAAAATTCTTCAACAATGGCACCGACGCCATCATCTGCTAGATCGAATCAAACGCAATATACTCTAATCAGAACACCACAAACCAAACAACGACTCAATTTCCACTCAAAAACTCCAAACCCAGACGGAACCAAAGATCCAACTCCACCGGAGCATCCAGTTGAAGTAATCGGCCGGATCCGAGATTATCCAGATCGGAAAGAGAAATCAGCTTCGATCTTGCAGGTTAACCCAGATAATCAGACGGTACGAGTCAGAGCTGATGTTGGGTACAGAGATTTTACTCTTGACGGTGTTTCTTTCTCGGAGCAAGAAGGTCTTGAAGAGTTTTACAAGAAGTTTATTGAAGAGAGGATTAAAGGTGTTAAGGTTGGGAATAAATGCACGATTATGATGTATGGACCAACTGGTGCGGGAAAGAGTCATACTATGTTTGGTTGTGGGAAGGAGCCTGGGATTGTGTATAGATCTTTGAGAGATATTTTGGGTGATTCTGATCAAGATGGTGTTACGTTTGTTCAAGTTACTGTTTTGGAGGTTTATAATGAGGAGATTTATGATCTTCTTTCGACTAATAGTAGTAACAATTTAGGGATTGGTTGGCCAAAAGGAGGAAGCATTAAGGTAAAAGTTTCTTTGTTCCTTTGTATATGTTCTTTTGACTGTAGTTGTTGTAGTTTAGCATTTCTAATCGGTTCATGTGGTTTTTTAACAGGTTAGGCTTGAAGTAATGGGGAAAAAGGCGAAAAACGCAAGCTTTATTTCAGGGACAGAGGCTGGAAAGATCTCTAAAGAAATTGTCAAAGTGGAGAAACGGAGAATTGTGAAAAGCACTCTTTGCAATGAAAGAAGTTCTCGGAGTCACTGCATTGTAATGACGATTTCTTCTTGATTGAAGTATATATAGATCTATTGAGCTCATGTCTGTTGTTACTTACAGTTGTGACTTTTTCTCTGTGTAGATCATACTTGATGTGCCAACTGTTGGTGGAAGATTGATGCTTGTTGACATGGCTGGTTCTGAAAATATAGACCAAGCTGGGCAGACCGGATTTGAAGCTAAGATGCAAGTAATGTTTCGCTTCTCTAGCCTCTCTCAATTCATTTGATTCTACCAGAGTTATTGTAGTTATGAATATCAACTGACTTGTATCTCTCTCTATCCAACAGACTGCTAAGATCAACCAGGGAAATATTGCACTTAAGAGAGTTGTGGAATCCATTGCAAATGGAGACTCTCACGTGCCCTTTAGAGACAGCAAACTGACTATGTTGCTCCAGGTGAAACTCGTGTTCTATTGTTTTATCTTCTGAAAGATATTTTCTGTGGTTGTTTTGTTATCTTGAAGATATTTAGTGTGTTTCTATTCTCTGGATGCAGGACTCTTTTGAAGATGACAAGTCGAAAATTCTTATGATTCTGTGTGCGAGCCCCGATCCAAAGGAAATGCACAAGACTCTTTGCACTCTAGAGTATGGGGCAAAAGCAAAGTGCATAGTTCGTGGGTCTCATACTCCAAACAAAGACAAGAATGGGGGTGATGAGTCTGCTTCTGCTGTTATTTTGGGATCAAGAATAGCTGCCATGGATGAGTTTATTCTCAAACTCCAGTCTCAGAATAAGCAACAAGAAAAAGAAAGGAATGATGCACAAAAGCAGCTGAAGAAGAAGGAAGAGGAAATTGCTGCTTTACGATCCCTTCTATCACGGAAGGAAGCAAGTGCTACCAATGAAGAGGAGATAAAAGAGAAAGTAAATGAGAGAACTCAAAGTTTGAAATCAGAACTCGAGAAGAAACTTGAGGAGTGCCGAAGAATGGCTGAGGAAGTTGTTGAGATGGAGAGAAGGAGAATGGAGGAAAGGATTGTGCAGCAGCAAGAGGAACTGGAGGCGATGAGGAGACGGTTAGAGGAAATTGAGGTTGAGTTTCGACGCTCAAGGGATGGAGGAAGTGTTGATGAAACTAGTGGGTTTGCCAACAGACTCCGGAGTCTTTATTCTGATGATGATCCTGGTATGGTGAAGTCAATGGACCTTGACATGGGTGATTCAGAACCAGTCAGGCAAGTCTGGGGAGCTGTTTCAAACCAATCAAGCAACACAATTAGCAGCAATTTCACTAACATTTTGCAACCAAAGCCTTCAGAGAATATGCTTGCACAAATGTACCCTGACCGAGTATACCTGAGCACTGTCTTTGAAGAAGAAGAGGTTGAAGATGAGGAAGAGAAAGTGATCGTAGAAGATAAAAGCATCTGCTCGATAACAACACCAATGCCTAGTTTGAACTCTGAAGGTTTGGGTAAAGAGAACTGCTTTAACAGTGCAGACGACAAAGAATCAGCCTCTTCAAGGAGGTTGAGAATTCAAAACATATTCACCCTTTGTGGCAATCAGAGAGAGCTGTCTCAACACAGTGGACAGGAGGAGGATCAAGCCAATAAAGCATCACCTGATAAGAAAGAAAATCAGTTGTTTCCTATAACGAATAAGGCCGAAGCACTAGCAGTAGAAGAAGCAAAGGAAAACAATATCTCAGTCGATGAAAGGAAAAACGGTCAGATAGATATCTATGTTAAATGGGAAGCAACTCCTGATAACCCTCGAAAGCTCATAACAACACTGAGAGTTACAAAGGATGCAACACTAGCTGACTTGAGGAAGCTTATTGAGATCTACCTTGGATCTGATAACCAGGCTTTTACCTTTCTCAAGCTCGGGGTAATAAACCCGTAACTAACAAGCACAAAAAGCTTTTCATTTATCTGTTTGTTATGTTCTGGTTCTAACTACTGTTTCCATTTCAATGTTTGAAGGAACCGTGTGGAGCTCCAGTGGCAAAGGAGAAAGAATCAACAGTTCAAGCTACGAGCCTGCCTTTCTGCAATGGACACGCTTACCTCGCTACTCTGAGACCGGGAAAGAGCTCACAACTTCAAAGTCTTACACCCGCAAGTGCACTTCCACTAACTCCCATAGAAAACAAGATGCAATTTACGCCCATCTCAAAAGTGACACCGAACCACCAAGTTGATGAATTTGCATCACCCATTCTCCCAGCTCATCTCAGCACCACTCCATTCATCACTCTCAGAAGACATTAGTCGCTATGTCTTTTTGTCTCTTTTGTGTCTGTTCAAAGGTAGCTTTTGAAAGATGTAACGTGTGTCTATTTCTCGATGTTGAGAAAAAAAAAACTCTATGTACGACCACTTTTATAGCTATATATATTCTACGATGTGTCAGCAGATGCAGAAATGAAAAATGCATCTTCCAATTCATTATCTGTCAAAAGAATCTTATATCTTAAATATTCATTGAGAACTTCTATTGACCATAGTATTGATATGACTAGTAAAGCATGATAGTTGGATATTATAGTCTAAATTTATATTCTGAAACGTCAAAAGGTTGGAGAAGACGAGATTGGTTTTCATGTTTTCATTCTACATCGAACTTTTAGAAAACAGAGGAAAATAACTGAAGTACTCAGGACAAGTTACACTTTAAAGCTTTATTAACAGATTCTCTTAAAACAGAGAATGAGAGATTGTGAGAGGCAAATTAGATTAACTCTCTTTCTCTCTCTCTTTCATCTTGTCTTCAAGGCTAAAAAATAATGCGTGTACATGTCGTTTCCATTTTCAGAGGATAAAGCCATAAGCATGAACATGTTGTCTTGTCACTCTCATCAGCTTCTCTTTCTCTATCTTCATTTCCTCTTCTTCCCAGAGCCGAGGGTAAGGAGCTCGAAGCTTCTTATGGCATCATCATGCCCAGGCCTTGCAGCTGCAGATGATGGCTTGGATTCATAGCTCTGTTGAACCCGTTGGGTTGTGGTGGGACGTGATCCACTTGAAAATAGTCGGCTTGAGCGGTTCTCGCTCGGCTCAGCGGATGAGCCAGGTCTGATGCTTGATATCACACCTCTCTTTGAGGTACTTCCATTTCGAGATGAAGAACGGTGTCTATCAGACTCGTGCTGCAAGTGAAGCCAACATATCAAAACATACAAAATTTCTCACATTCTCTAGAATTCCTACTTAACCTGAGAATTACTTTGGAACGTTAACTAGAGAAATTTTCATGGTAGATTTACAGGATGGCAACCGTAAGAAAGAGCAACAAAAACTAACCACTTCTTTGGCAGAAGAGGGTATATCATCAGAAGATCTGTGTCTCGATCGGTCACCATGAGCGCCTTGGCTCGAAACATTTCGTCTGGTGAATGCTTCAATTGCGCCTGAAAATCTTCCTCGGAGGTCCTGTCCCACTAAACAGAGAAAACATATGAATATTAACATCTGAAGGTTCAGGGAAACAGTCATTTTTTCAGCACCCAAAATTGTCAACACTCAGTCACATAAATTTACAAGCTATAAGACATTTCTCGATATTTCTCTTTGTATTAGTCACTCCTATATGAGATAGAGAAAATCAATGTACCTGTAGGCTTTTCAGCTCTTTCTGCAGGTGGTCCTGGAGGGTCCAAGGCTGGTCTAGGAGTTGGCTGTTGTGAATGATAGACACATAACAATAACAGGATAAGATTTTGGATTATTGAACTGTTCTGAGATTTGGTTCTTCACACATGAAATCAATAATAGGACTAACCCTTGGTCTCGAACTAGAGCCAATCTGAGGATATTTCAAGATTGTCCAATCAAACACGTAATCGAGCTGATAACCTGTATAGTTCATTCCATTAAATACATACAAGAAAGCAAGGGATGATTCTTCAGTAAGTCCCACAGAACTGCCTAGACTATAAACAATCTAATAATAGAGAGGGAACAGAGAACAAACACAGCAAGAAGTTTCAACCTTCACGCATGAAAAGGTCCCTGAAAAGTCTTCTCAGATATGAATAATCTGGCTTGTCCTCAAATCTCAATGATCGACAGTAATGGAAATACGAGGTGAACTCTGATGGATACGATTTGCAAAGAGTCTGCGAAAAGTAAAACCATGCTATGTCAGAATCTACTGGACATCTGGAAACATTGTCCGCATACAAAACCTTAACAATGATATACCTCTACAGAAGTAAGCATCTTCTTTTCACTAATCTTGTCATACTTCTGCTTCTTCGTACCAGCTTTTAAACCTTGCCACGGAAGACTGAGACAGGAGGAGAAATACACTCAAGTTTGAAGATTTCATTTTCTTTAAGAAGTTATAAGCTTATATGCAACCAAGAAAAAGTTTTATACCTTCCACGTAGAAAATACATCAACACATAACCAAGTGACTCCAGATCATCTCTTCTACTTTGCTCTGTAAACATGCATAAAAAATTGAGTCAGCAAGGAAGACAAGATTTTTCAAATGCTTCAGACAAGAAATCCACAGATGTAAGAGATGAAAGCAGCTCTTACCAATTCCAAGGTGAGTATTCACACTTGCATACCGAGCAGTTCCTGTAAGATTCTTGTTTTCCCTACAAATTTACAAGGAATTCTAATAAGGCAAGCTGGAAGAAGAGTGCATTAAGAAAAGTATCGAACACAGGTCTTAAGTTCAGTTAGAGAATATAAAAAAAATTCTATTCTCGCGCCAACATTCGTATTTCATTAATAAGATAGGCACGTAAATCAGCTAAACTAATATCTAGTGAAATAAGACAGGCTCCTTGACAAAAAGATTCAACAAGCATAGAATAGTTTACAGATCTCACCTGTATGGTATATGCTTTTGTGTCTGAAGATCCTTGTATTTTTTAGCAAGGCCATAATCAATGATATACACCTGAGGTTGAAAATTAATTCAGTAAACCAAAAGGCTTTAGTACTAGTCCTGTCCTAAGAATCACACCGAGATTTATTCTAAAGACACCTTCAAGACATACACCAACTCATGCTGAAACAGTAGCATTACCTGGTTTGCTTTGCGCCCAAGACCCATCAAAAAGTTGTCTGGTTTAATATCGCGGTGAAGAAAACCCCGCAAATGCATGTACTCAACTCTACATATCTGCATTGATACAACAAATTCAAATGAACAGATGAGCAGCGTTCTCAAAGACCAACCTAACATCATAAAATAAAGGGCATACTCATTACTCAGTACTTACCAACTGATCTGCAAGCATTAAAACAGATTTTAAAGAAAACGTTCGCTTGCAGTAATTGAATAAATCCTCCAAGCTGGGCCCAAGAAGGTCGATAACCATGCAACTGTATTCACCCTCGACTCCGAACCATTTGAGATGAGGAATACCCGCTATTTAAACGAAAGAAAACATCAGATCTCAGAGAGGGTTGAAACTAAAACTTGATATAAAACTAGCCGAGAAAACCCAACTCACTTCCTCCTTGAAGAAACATATATATTTTGGATTCATACTGCAATTGAGGATGCCTCGTCTTCACAGGTTCCTAGTATCAAAAGAGAATCAATTCTAGAAAGGGCAAAACAGAGTAGCAACCAATTCACAATAAAGTAACAATGAAACATGAGCAATGAATTACAGTTTCATTCATTTCCAATAAAAAACTGTCAGACACAAATACAAAGACTGCAATAATCAGAATCCAGTATTCAAAAATGTAACCTTTCTCAGTACAAATCTATAGATTCATGGGAAAAAACAAAATCCGGAAAATAAAGATCAAAGTCGTAGTTTTTACCAGCTTAACTGCAACCTCTTCTCCAGTTTGGATATTGGTCCCTAAAACACACACATAAACAGATTCAAATTACACTTCAAAAACCCAATGCAAGAACTAGAAAAACACTCTCAAGATGTCAATAGATTTGATCATATACCTAAATAAAGTTCCCCAAATGAACCACTTCCAAGCTTCCTACCCAATTTAAACTTCCCACCGATAACAGGATCCATCTTTTGATTCCGATCCATCTTTTTTTTGATTTTCCGATTCACCAATCAAACCCAATCGTCATACACTTAATACGGTGAAATCTAATTGTCCAATCAAAAAGCTAAAGCACCGAAAAGTGACAGTACTGGGGCCAAAGCAAAACAGAGTGATTGAAGCTGATTTTATGGTGAAAGTTGAGGACTTTCGCAAGAAAAGAGAAAGAAAGTGTTTTTCTTTTACTGCGAGTGAAAAGAAAGAAGGAAGGGAGAAGAATCTAGGCGTAAAGAATTTGAAGGAAATGATGAAGAATCGGATCTGAGTTTGAGGAAGATTTTGTGGAGATTTTTGTGGAAGAAGAAGAAGAAGGAATAATAAAAAGAATTGAGAGAAGTGACGAGGAATATCGGAAAATTGAAATTAACCTATGTTTAATGTTTATGTTATTATTGTAATTAGGAAGAAAGACAAGACTTGGACGTAAATATATTATTATCTTGAATCTTTTTTTATAATTTTAACTGTTTTTTACTTGAAGAATAATTAGGTGATTTCGTGCACGGATTGGACCGCTTCAAAAATAGAGCGGACAACAAACTGCCGCGTACCAACTTTATTTGTATGTAAAAATGGACCGCATTTGGTCCGCCGCGGACTTCTTTTATTTTCTTAGATCCGCACTATTGCGGTTTACAATTAACGAATGGTAAATCAAAAGCGGGTCAATCCGCAAATGGTTTTGTCCGCCCTAACCGCCTCCACCATTCGGAACCTAATTCTTTCTGTTTACCAACGAACATAAAAATCTAATTCGTACTTACCAAATATATATAAACATCATTAACAACGACAGAAAAAAAAAAGAATTTATTTGAATCATTGATAAATTTTTTATATAATTCGATGATTCATAAAACAAATTTTTCGTGATGAAAAATTAAATTATGCTCTTATATGATGATACAAAATTTATGGAAAATAAGTTTATATTTTACAATAAATTATATTATTTCTTTACTAAAAATTTAAATCACATTAGATCATATGAGATTTTTTTAATGTATTTACTATCCGTAAAGCAGTGAAATATTTAACATTAGATGCAACTTATTTGGCCATTTTTAAGGCGAATTCTATTACTATGATGGTTATTAGTAATTTAGAGTGTTCTTCTCCAATGTAATGAAAGTATGGGTGTGACCAAAAACATGATACTAGAGATGAAACATGTTTTTTTTTTTTTTTTTTTTGACGACAAAAACATGAATGTTTTCTTTCCATTGATAATATATGTGATGTGAACGAACGTTTGGAATGTTAGAAATTTGCGCAAAACACTATGACGACGTGTATCATGCCACTTATCTGCATACCGTTGAATAGTATGTGTTTTGTAGTAATATTTAAATCTTTGAATTCATAACAACGATACAAATATTCGAATTGAAGCAATGAGTTATTATAACATATAGATATAGGTCATTTTCCCCTCATGTTTGATGGATATCCAATTAAATACCATTAAAAAAAAATTCAATTATAATCTATAGTGCATTACTATAAATCTCTACTAAAGTATTGCATATATGGGTCTTGAAAAAAATTTGTTGTTGTTTTGGCACATATCAATCATATAGTTGTCAAATCTTAGAAATTCTACTTTTGTAGCATACTCTTTTCTTTTTTGGGTCAAACTTTTATTGTATACTTCAAAACATGATTATCTAGTCCTTTTTTTTCCTTAATTTTTTAGTGGATATTACTCCCAATAAAATTGATATATATTTTTTTTGCTAATGCAATAAAATTGATATATACAATCTGAAAATTCATGAGTTTTTATCTAGTACAATCTGAAATATTCATGACACTCTTTCCTTAACATAGAAATACCTGACGTTCTATATTAGATTAAGCTTTTTTTTATTTTAACTTTCAATTTCAATGTATTCTATTTCCTCGTGAGTCACACATGGGAAACAAAACTTTTTGACAATTGTATACAATGACTTAAAAGTTTTATAATGTGTTGTGAAACTTTCGGCATTGTTAAACTATTATGATGGTCAATGAAAAGCTAGACAAAAAGAAGTCAAAGAGAATAAGAAAAATTATCTATAAGTAGAGTAAGTAAGCTTATAGTTGTACGGATTATAATAGCTGCTGTGCGTGTCCACCTCGCTGCGTATGATTATATTAATATCAAATTTGATAATGTGTTTTATTATATCATCTTTTGAACTCTGTCATTAAAAATACTTTGTGTTTATAGACTTACATTGTTGACGAGGTTACAATATTAGTTACTAGAAAAGGACCCCGCGCGTTGCGCGGGTTTAACGGTATCTCGTTTTTAAATTTTGTCGAGATAATGTTTCTCTTGAAAAAAACATCGAAATCTTAGGTAACACGTGGTAATAAAAAATTAGTTGAAAAACCTCAGGGAAATAGAAAACAATCTCAACGACAAAGTCATGTTCATACATCTTTTCAAGTTTAGTCAATTTTTTTTGAAATTATTTCACTGTCACTTTTTACGTCATATTCTAAGATGCACTCGTCTACCTCGCGATATTTTATTTCTTTTCACGTTATTTTTGTTAAAATAATTGATTAGATTGTTGATTAATTGTTAACTTATATTATAATTATTTTCCCTTTATCTTTTTTATTTTTATATTTTTTTGGTTGTTTATTATAAAATGTTCTTTTCTTACATATTAAATATTATCTTTGAACTCTTTCTATTCCAAACATTGAACTCTAATCTTACCGCTTGAAAAAATCTTGTATCCATTTCCACTTTTAGACCACAATTCTTTCCTTAAACATATTAAATTTTATCTTGATTTTTGATACATATTTTTTCTTGAAAAATAGATATTCTTATTTCGTATAATCTAAATTCTATAATTTTTATCATATAAACTTTTTTTTACTCTAAATATTTTATAACTCTTCAAAAAACTAATATCTTTTTAGTGTGATAACTTTTTTTGTGTTTTCTTTTTTCATATTTATATGTGTTTGAAAATTATCTAATTTTATATGCATCTAATTTCTATTTATATTTTTATCTTATTTGTGATGTATTTTATTATTTCATTAACTTATAATTTAAGTTCATCTTGTAAATTATAATTTAGTGAAAGATAACTAATATTAAAATATATGAATTAATAAAGTCATTAATTTTAGTTTTAATTCTATTTGATGATGTACAAATTTCTACTTTAACACTATTTTAAAATTTTTAAATATTCATTTTTCTTGAGAAGTAAATCATTTCTTATTTTGATTAAAATTGAACTATCTACTTGTATATTTATCGTATTTTTTATCATATATTTTTGTGTGTTGTATTATATTAATTTTTATTTATATTAAACCATGTTGTTGCTTGTGAACAAATATTTTCTTTTATTAAAACATGATGATGTAAAAATATGTGAATAAATTTTTTTTAATGTTTCTTGTTTTAATAAATAAATTGTGTAGAACTTATATAAAGTAACATATATAGATTAAATTTTGATATCAACCAAAATGATTTAAATGGTAAATTGGTTTGAAATGCACTCACTAAATGCATAAGGTAATGAGTTCGAATCTTTTTTTTTTGCTATGAATGTTAATATCATATAAAATGAAAGTTAAAGGAATACAATCAATGTATCCTAGAGAAATGTAATCTAAGCCAAAAAAGATAAAAACTAGATTACATAAGATTTGGGTATGATTTGGGAGTCATATAATCCAAAGAAGCATAAGATTTCTCCAATGCTTACGATGTCGTCGAGCCGAAATTGTGTTTCTCACTTCACGGTCCACTGTTTTGAAGATGATATGCGGAGAGATGACTTGAGAGTTGTGCAGGACGTTGTTCCTTTGTTTCCAAATATGATAGATGACGGCATGTGCAGTGACTTTGCGAAGAAGAGATGGAGCTTGTGAGGAAGATATCCTCATCCATGACAAGAGTTCTGCCCAAGTGAAGAGTTGACGGTTTGGTTGACGTAGTCGTGTAAAGGCCAGTCTCCATATAGCGGCAGCAAAAGAACAAGTGATCATCAAATGGTCCCTGGATTCCACCATTGTGTTGCAGAGACAACAGTTGGGAGATTGAGCAATACCCCAGACGGCAAGCCTCTGACGAGTCGGCAATCTGTCTAAGTGAGTAACCCACATGTTGAAAGCATTCCTAGAAACAGCACCCTTAAACCAGATAACCTTTGTCCATTGTTTTACCGGTTCTCTTGGTCTCAACTCTTCCCATGTTAAAGAGGAAGAGTAGGCATGTCCCCGCGGCTCATTTAAACCCCACTCATAAGAATCATCCTCAGTTGATAGAGAGGGAAGTGAAATTGTGGTAAGGTAAGTGTGGAGAGTCAAAGCCGCATCAGATCTTGGAGAAGGTAGCAACCAGCCCGAGGCAGAACAAGCATTTGCAACTGTTGCAGAGGCTGGAATGGTGAGAGTTCGCGGTCCCTCCGTTCCAAGCAGTTTAATTAGAGGTCCCAGAGGAGTCCAGCTATCAAACCAAAACGAAGTTGTTTGCCCATTACCAATTTTGCTGTGAATGAACCTTTCTGCAAGAGGGCGCAATGATAATATCATCTTCCAAGTCCAAGAATCCCCTGATGTTGGATCAATATCCCATAAAGACCTGTTACGGATATGATGATGTTTATGCCATGACGACTAGAGAGATTCTTTTCCATCAAATAAAAGCCAAACAAAACGGAGACATAGGGCTTTGTTCCATATTGTGAATCTTCTCAATCCAACTCCACCTTCTTCCTTTGGTAAACATAAGCCAGACCAAGAGACCTTTGCTCCTT
This sequence comes from Erysimum cheiranthoides, assembly GCA_011420285.2. NCBI lineage: Eukaryota > Viridiplantae > Streptophyta > Magnoliopsida > Brassicales > Brassicaceae > Erysimum > Erysimum cheiranthoides. The sequence continues at coordinate 9,715,105 of CM022177.2, forward strand.
TACCAGCATCAATATTTCCAGACCAAAGAAATCTGTTGCACAATGCTTCAATCTTCCTCAAACAGCCATGAGGCAATAAGAACGTTGAGATCCAGAAGCTAACTACCCCTGAGATGACTGAGGAGATAAGCTGCACCCTTCCCGCAAAAGATAGCCGTTTTACAGCCCAAGATCTGAATCTTTTTGTCAATTTTTCAAGCAGAGGTTCATATTCTGCAATCCGCAATCTTCTGGACATGGGTGGCAGTCCCAAGTAGCGAATGGGAAGCGTACCAATTGGGAAACCAAATTCTGAGATAGCAAAAGATTCCAACTGATCAACTCCTGCCAGGTATAGGTTAGTCTTTTCCTTGTTTACTGTTAAACCAGACCAAGATGCAAAATCGTCCAGAGCTTCAGAGATGCCATGAAGAGAAGAGCATCCCCCATCAAAGAACACCATCACATCATCAGCAAACATGAGATGAGATATTGATAAATCAGCTGTTTTTGGATGATAGTGAATGTACCCGGCTTGAAATCTTGATTCCAATAGCTTTGAGAAAACTTCCATAGCTAAGACAAAGAGGTAAGGTGAGATTGGATCTCCTTGTCTTAGGCCTCTTGTGCTATTGAAGTAGCCACCTGAAATTCCATTTACTGAAACAGTGAAGCTAGGGGTGGATATACATTGATAAATCCAAGAGATGAATCGCTCAGGGATTGCTAAAGCTTTCATGGCAGAGATTAAGAAATCCCATCTCACAGAGTCAAAAGCTTTCCTTAGATCAACTTTCAACATATCTCTCGGGTCTATGTTTCTCCAATTGTATCCATGGACAATTTCTGTAGCTAATAGAACATTTTCAGCCAGCAAGCGACCCGGGAGAAAAGCAGATTGATAAGGAGAGATAACCTTGGATAGTAGCTGTTGCAACCTGGAGGAAAGAAGCTTAGCTATAACTTTATACAAAGTATTCAAGCATGAGATTGGTCTAAAGTCAGTCGTTCTAGATGCATTTGGCGATTTTGGGATCAACACTAGAGTTGTGGCATTCCATTGTGGTAGCAACTGCCCTGATCTGAAGAATTCTTTCACAGCCTCTGTCACTTCAGGCCCCACAATATCCCAAGTCCCTCTGAAAAATTCAGCAGAATAGCCATCAGGTCCACAAGTCTTGTTCCTTGGTAGAGAGAAGAAAGCATCTCGGATCTCAAGGTTAGAGAAGTCTCTTTCAAGTTCGTTGATCTGATCTTGAGAAGCAGATTGATGTCACCTTGCTCAAACATAGGAGGTTCCACTTCTCCGCCAAGCAGGTTCGTGAAATAGTCAACACAATGGTCTCTAATGCTTTGTTGAGTGTCAAACTGAATACCGTTTTCATCTTCTAGAAAATGAATGGTATTTAATGATTTCCTTGAGTCAGCTATCCTGTGGAAATAGGCCGTGTTACTGTCTCCTTCTGCAAGCCAAGTTACACGAGATTTCTGACAATAAAAACTTTCTTCAGCTGTATGGAGGATTGTCCATTTTCTTTGGGCCTCAATTTCTTTAGCTGCATTACACACGGATGGAGAAGCCAGTGTTTCTCTTTGCATGGAGAGAAGGTTTTCATGGGCTTCCATAACTCTCTTCTCTAGGTCAGAGTAGTTGTCTTTACTAAAATGCCTAATAGGAGACTTCAAAGCCTTTAGCTTACTCGAGACCCTGAGCATGGAAGAACCTACCACATTCTCAGAGTACCACACCTCTCTGACTAATGAAGTGAAATTCGGGTTCTTGAGCAAATAGTTAAAGAACTTAAAAGGCCTTTTAGCTCTCTGACTCTGGGCATCTAACACAACTCCACAAGAAACATGATCTGAAAAATCTGGTTCTCCAAAGATTCCATAAGAAGTAGGAAAACAGTCCAGCCATTTATCATTCACTAGTATTCTATCAAGCTTCTTAGCCACTGGTCTTGAATCACTTTTGTTCCACCATGTGAAAGTATTACCTTTGTAGACAAGGTCAAATAACTCTAAATCCAACAGACAATCTCGGAAATCTCTAGTTCTCCTATCAACATTCATATTTGATGGAGAGGAATGCTCACGAGGGTGGAGTGTCTGATTAAAGTCACCTAACACTAGCCATGGCTGATTCCACACAATCAGAGAGGATCCCAAATCAACAAGCTCACCCCATAACAACTTCCTTGTATCTTCATCATTTGATGCATAAACGATTGACACTATAATCCATGATGAAGACTCTGGAAGCAGAACTCGACACGTGATCATCTGAAGAGATTTTGCGATGACCACTACTTTGACACTCGGATGCCATAAAACCCAAATCTTACCCAAATCTGAGAAACCATAGTTTTCTTCCAAAAACCAGCCCGGAAGTAAGTCATTTATGAACTTCTTCTCTTTAGGCTGTCTGACATGAGTCTCTATAAGACCGCCAAAAATAGGCATGTTCATCTTGAACCATTTTTTAAAGCCGCTACGGTGGCTTAGATTATTAAATCCGCGTACGTTCCAACAAAAAACTTTTGTACACATATTTAAAAAGATGATTTGGAGCCCTTGCTCCGTACAAATCTCCGTTGCCGCTTGGACAACACTTCCACAAACTCAGCCTCCTCCGGATCACTTGACATAACATCCGAGGAGTCACCTTCAACTTCAGACTCCGAATGATTGGAGCTGTCTTTTATCAAAAGAGTAGAGGCTTTGTTATCCCCTACTTGGGTTCCCTATAAGCTAGATTCACCTGTCAGCAACTTTTTAGAAGCACCCAGTTGCAGACTAACAGTTTGAGTTGAGGTTTTGGTCTGATGAGTGTTCTGTGAAATTCCAGTCGCCACAACACTAGAAGCCTTCACTACCCATTCTTTGCCCGCAACCTCCTTGCCCTTCGAATTAGCCCTGTAATCCCTGGCAGGAGTTTTAGACCTATTTCTTCTCTGGATTCTTCTACTCCTAGTGCCACCCTCAGTTGCTCTTGGACACTTATCCAACGTGTGAATGCAAGAAGAGCAAATTGTACAAGTGATAGGAGCAGTTCTGCAATGTTTGAGGCTGTGACCAATCTACTTACAATGACTACATACAGGTGGCATCCAAGGACTTGAAACCAGAATCCTTCTTGTTTCACCTGTATCAAATTGAGCGTTTACAGCCTCCGGTAATGGTTTACGCGGGTCAATGATAGTAAGCACCTTCGCAACCTCCAAGTTAGATTTGTTTAACGTGGACGGGTGAAGGCATTTAGGCTCACCTACCAAACCAGCTATATGTTCAATAGCTTCGTCGTAAAAGAATTGGTAAGGGACATTTCTTAATTCCAGCCAAATTGGTGCTGCAGATAGCTCAGGTTTGACTGGGATAATTCCCGGTTCCCACTTCGCAACGAACATTGTCTGTCCCTCTATTTGCCATAGGCGTTGTGTTAACACACGATTTCTGGTGAAAGCGTTTGGAATCCGGAACAGAAACGCATTTCCTTCCAGCTTTGAGACTACAATATCGCGATATTGCTTGCTCCATATCCCATTGACAATGTTGTGAAGCGTACCTTGCGATGGTGGATCATGGTAAAACTGCCCGATAACGAAGAATTCCCAGGTTTTACGGCCTCTTTCGATGACCGAGTTTGGAATCCTCACACAGGCTTCACCTGAAGGGAGAGTAAAGGCGGTTCCTTTCTTCTTGAGAAGTCTGCCATTTCCTTTCACTAAATCAACCCATGAGTCAAGAGCTGAAGAATTCACAGCTTGAACAGTAGCTGGGTTCGCCGCTGGGGCAGCGTTCGCAGAAATTTGTGGTGTCTCTGGCTCAGTTGGGGCAACCTTCACAGAAATCGGCTTGGTTGGATCTGAGATAGCAGTGTCAACTGGGGTGTCAGAACCAATAGAAATGGCCAAGTCTGTCTTTGCGACAGTCGATTGGGCATTAGGGGTTGACGGCGAGCCAGAGCTCTTGTCATCGTTCGCATAAATCACCTTCGGAGCAGCATTTGACTCTGGCTCAGTTGAGGCAACCTTCACAGAGTTCATCTTGGTTGGATCTGAGATAGCAATATCAGCTGGGGTTTCAGAACCAGTGGGAATGGCCAAGTCTGTCTTCACAACAGTCGACTGTCGCCTCAACTGAGCCAAGTCTGTGTTCGCATAATGAGTTCGAATCTTTTAAGTAACATTTTGCACTTATTAAAAATTAATGATGATGTGTATGCTGATGTGTCGCTGATGTGGACACCCTAGGAGGAGAGTGAACTCTCTAGTTATATATATAGATTGTTTACAATAAGTTGATGAAATGGCTTTTAGTTTTATTGGCGTAAGCTTTTTGCTCCTATTCGTCCATTTGTCACACGCGTTGTTTTCTTGTCGTTTGGACATCTCTTATGGTAAGAATTCATGTATATGTATATGTGCATATTACACGTGAGATCACATTTTAGTAATGGGAACTATAACACATAAAACAAATAAAAATTTCAACTGCATTAATGTTGTCTCAAGGCATAGACAATGTGCTTATGTCCTATCAAATCAATTTTTCATCTTCTTCGCAAGTTCCAACCTTTATAATATATCTCTCTCGCACTGTTTCGGGATCTACTCGTACTCTTCGAAACCATTGTTTTGTAGTTTTATCCATCGATTATTCATTTTATCCGGTCCGAGAAACTAAATTTGCAAAATTAACTTCACGCTTGACGATCATTTGCGTAATTTTGTCATCGGTATTGAATATTCAACAAATACCAGAGCCACACAAACTGTTAAGGTGGTTTTTTTCACATTCACGAAAAGCAAAGTAACAACAGCTGTTTTTTTAACAGTCACCCCAAATTTGACAGTTTAACACTCTGAATCCAAACCAACATTACATCACACGAGTTCCTAATAAGTAGAAAGACAGATCAAATCTTCCTGTCTCCTAATCCTCTTCTCTTTCTGGAGGAAGGCCACATGGTAATAGCATTTTCTGCAAATCAAAAGACATCACAAAGTTATTCCAAAATTATCATCACATCTACAAAGTAAAACCATTTTTATGAGCAGAGAGCACCATTATTATTGATATTTTTCTCTTTATAACACAAGGCATTGATAGATTTCTGAAGCACATTAACTAATAGTTCGAATTCTAATCATATCATCCACAAACTTTTCTACGGTTCTACCAGTCCCGTGCCAACTGACACCGGGGAAGGTTTGACCTTATTGTCACGATTCCTTTCTTCCTAATCGAATGAATTAACATGATTGTATAAGAAAGAAAAAATGGTAGAGTCTGTTGTGTCACTCATGACTAGTCTTCATTTCTCTGCGATTAAGCTAACTGCATTTCGATTAATCCTCAAGAAAACTACAAAGATTGATATCACACAACTCAGCCATGCGAGAGGCGAATAAACTGAAAGCCAACCGAGCTCACAACTGTTAGTGAAAAGAACTCAGCTTCAATTATTTTGAGAATTTAGTAATGGCGACAAATGAAACCATTTGAGTGAGACCATAACACAATGCTTTGTAGTCTCTAATCTAATTGTAACCTACGAAACTAGAAGCTACTGATTGGTCAGTCAAAAGTGAAGTCCATAGTCTCAGATATCCAAAGTCTCACAACAACTAGACAAATTTTCCAATGACAAGACTTAAACTAAAACCAAACAACAAATCAATGAATCTGAAAGGATATAAGGCAATATAACCATATGATACACTCCTAATCGACTAAACATAGAACCATAATCCAAACCTTAAAGTGTAGCTTTGTCACTAGAGAATGGAATAGACAAAAGACATGTATATAACTAACTATACGGATAGGATTGCTAATAACACAAGAAAAGGGACGACAAACCTGCATGAAATTGTAGCGTTCGCGTCCGATAGACTCGTTCTCAGCGATAGCAAAGTATGAAAGCATAGGGTAATGACCAATGTATGAAGCATAACTATCACGCTGAATGTTCACAGCCCACTCACTATAAACAAATTAAAACAAACTTCACAAATTAGCAGCCAATTAAAAAAAAAAATCCAAATGCTTAACACTGAAATCAAAAGAAACTCACAATCTGCTTAAATCAGCATGACCAGTACCAACATATTTAGCTTGAAGATGCTCAAGCTGAGAATTGATGTTAAACCTATCACTTGCCTGCACAAAAACACCCAAAACAAAAAGTTAATGAAACTTAAAGAAGATTGTTCCCGATTCCATCTATGACACTTTATAAGAAACAAATCGAAGTAATTTCGTTCATAAATTCTGCGCCAATTTTCTTTGGCACAGATGAATTAAACAGAGAGCGAATTAACAGGTTTGTTCCAAAAGATGATAGGAGATGAAAAGCTTAGAGAGAAATAAGAAAGCTAGGGTTTACGATGGAGAACATACCTGCATCTTCTCAGAGTTCGCAGCAAGCAGAAGAAAGAAAGAAGATCTACACGAGCTCTCCTCAAGTCTTTAAGTATTTATCCCTGATTGCTAAACGCAGCCGTTTCAACTGGTTTTCCCTTTTTCTTTTTTTTTTTTGGTAATTTTCTAGGAGTTTTTTTTCTGGCAAAAGAAAAGCCAATTTTTTTAGTTTTATACTTAAGATATTTAGAAAAATTGGAAAAAAATACATACCTAGAGTATTTAGAAAAAAAAATTAAAAATATTTGGAAAATTTGAAAAAAAAAACATTTATAAATTTTTTTAAAAAATTGAACATTAACAGTTTGACAAAAAAAATAAACAAAACATTAACAAAAACATACTATTTCACAAATTTTTTAATTTTTTTTTCTGTGAATAAACATCTATTATGAAAAGTTGAATTAAGATAGTGAATCAACATAAGATTATATGTTTCCAATTAATCAATTACCAACTACAGTAAAACCTCTATAAATTAATAGTGTTGGGACCACAAAATTTTATTAATTTATAGAGGTATTAATTTATTCATCAATTAATAATTTATTAATTTATAGAGAGATTTACCTTATTTTATAATTTTTTTTTTAGAATCAATTACAAGTAAGAAAATAATTATCATATCTAACAGATAATATCAAAGTTTTTGATGCAATGAAAATACTATAAAGGAATTTTAACAAAAACTAATGCAAATTCCAGAAAAAACAAACAACAAAAGAGACATATTTCACTAAATATTTTCATATATAACATATCTATAAATATATTTTGATATATTTATAAAATTATTAATTTATAGTATTAATGAGACCATATATTTACATAGGATTTTCTAAAAAATTATTATCTTATTATTTTATCGAATTGTATCAAAATTTACACTAGTCCCAACTCGGGACCGGAGAAAATTATTATTTTATAGAGGTTATTAATTTATCGAGTATTAATTTATAGAGGTTTTACTGTAGTACAAACATATTATTTACATAATTTTTAATTTAAAGAATCCAAAAGAAATGCTAAAATGAGCAAGAGTGGAAGAGAGACAACAGACTTTGGTCATAGTATTAGAGGGTGAAGATTTTATCAGAAGGTGAAGTAGTACAACCAAGTTTTGATTAACCAAAGAAAACAAATTAAATTAAAACACCAAATCTCTCCTTCTCCCTGTGAAAATATAAAGATTAACAAACCAATTCAGAAAAGAATATTTACTTTCACTTCTCTATGTTGAAAAACAATTAAACAAATCCATCTTTCTCCTCAGGGAGAAGCCTTCGCTTCCTTAGGAGACTGTATGTACTTTGTTGAAACCCTTATTTGTTAACTCAAACTTTTTAACGAAACACAAAAAGGCTTTCAACGAAATCAAACACACACAAGTCATCATTATATAAGAGGAGTCTTCTCTGTCTGGTTCAGGCTGTGCAAATTTGTCAAATCATCCGGATGAGCTCGACTTACTACCTTCTTTCTCTGGATCTTCTATTTGCGTCGGTAATAGATTCAAGAAGCTTCCTTGGTGGGTTGTTGTTGTCCCACCAGACGATTCATCCTCTGTTCATTCAAAATATCGTCAGATTGTAATAATCTTGATTCTGTATACAGCATGTAAAACACGTCTCTTCTTTGTTATATACTAAATGGGAAAATCATTTACCAAAGAGGGATTTAATCGACGGCCGCTTTGGCTTATTACTCTTCTTCTTCAGCTCAGCTGCACAACAAAACACATTTTACAATGCAATGTTAATCACAAGGCAATCCCCAGTTATGTTGTTGCTTCTTCCTCTGGGGTAAGTGAAATACCTATCCCTGGTAATTGGTCATCGTTTACGATTTCAACGTTCTTGTAAGTATAACCCACAAAGTTAATGTCCTTGGATGAGAGCATCTGTAGAAGAAAAAACAAAAAGCCAACCTCATGTTATGAAATCCCAAGACAACACAAAATATATTTATAACTTCACAGGATTCCTTGACACACACATTCCAATGACAGGTTCTTATGTAACTCATGTTGATCCAAAATGATATGTGATTCATCAAATACACGTTAACATGCGCAACTGAGCAAATTTCATAATTCTGAGCTCTTTGCATGTAATCTTTTAGGCTATGTCTATAGTATCATCACCGCACAACACATCTCGAGGAACCCACTATTAGACAAATTTTATAGTATAGTCACAAAAACTGCCGGCTGAATTTGATGATATATAGTGCCATAAAAAGTCAGTGCTTTTGCTATACCTTTCTCCATGGACCAGACTTTGCCGACTTTGGAACTTGCTTGTCAGTCTGTTCCAGAAGGAATCAAAGAAGAGTATACATTATTTTCTTTATCAGGAGCATACATATTATCTGTGGCACCAATACTTCAGTATATAAATCATAACACATCATCGGTGGCACCAATATTTCAATATATACATCATGGTAGTATCAGTATGTACCTCTTCAAATTTCTCAAAATTTTGGGTGTCCAACTCATCATTGACTTGGGGAATAAAGGCAGCCTTCATTTGGTACAAGTTTCCCCATTCAGTACCTCTGAACCAAGGGTGACCCTGAAAGAAACAGTCATATCTATTTATTAGGATTTCTCACAATAATCTTAGATAAGAAAACTTCAAATCTCAAAGTTGAACAAAGCACACAACACCTTAATTTCATCTGCTCCTTTCGTTCCAAGCCTTTGTTCAACATTACATAAAAGCCTACAAATAAGATCCTTGGCTTCTGGTGATAGTCTAACCTCGTCTGGGAATTTCAAGTAATTTCTCCAATTTACTATCTGCGTAATGGGGAACACAATAAAAAGAGAAATAGTAAGTTTCCACATTAGAATTACCAAAGAGATACAAAAAGACTAAAGCTGAATGTAAGCCTTGAAATCGCCAGTCTGCCTCCAATATTACAATGAAAGGTACACAAAGCAATGGATTAATTACCTTCCTACAAGTTGTCATTGGATCATCTGAATAAAATGGCGGAAACCCCACAAGCATTTCATACATAATGGCGCCAAGAGACCACCTAAAAGAGTGCTCTTAAAATTATCATCCATATTAATCATTTGAACCAAAGAAACAAAATACCACAAATCCAAAGGCTTCACCTACCAATCACATTCCATTCCATATCCTTTTTTCAGCAGAACTTCTGGGGCAATATAGTCAGGAGTTCCAACTGTGGAATAAGCCTGAAACCAATAGCCTTAACCTCATAAGTTATATCTAACACAAATGTCTATATCAATGGAGAGAACACTTTTTCAATGAACGAAACATACTGGATAGTTCATTCCTGCAAAAGTGGACATCTCTGTAAAAAAAAGATAACGAACAAGTGAAACTTACAAGCATCCTTCTATTTCTCTGCCAGTTTAGTAGTTGCTCTTGTTGGGTGCGTCTTGTCGCCACAGGGCGACCATCACTTTGTAAAGCCCCACTAACGTTTCTTGCAACTGTGAAGTCTTTCTCCTGAAGATTACTACAGTCTAATGGTTTACATAATCCAAAATCTGACAATTTCATGTGGCCGTCTTTGTCAAGTAGCAGATTATCAGGCTTGATATCTCTGTATCACATTAGAGAAATAAATGACGTTTAGAATGAAATAACAATGGGAGCTACATCCTAATCATATGTCCTGCTTCACTGACCTGTGAATATAGTTATGCTTATGAATAGACTCAATAGCCAGAACAGTTTCCCCAATATAGAACCTGGCCTCATCTTCAGTAAGGGTGTCTTTCCTCATAAGTAAAGTCATCATATCCCCACCAGGTAGGTACTCCATTATGAGATATAAGTACTCCTCATCTTGGAAAGAACAATACAATTTGACAATGCAATTGCTGTCAACTTCAGCAAGCAAATTTCTCTCTGCTTTTACATGTTCCACCTGAAAATCAGATTCCACAGACACATCAACCAACCAAACAAATGTCAATCGAAAGCCGCTTGGAGGAATTCAAATACCTGGCCTCTGCGAAGCATCTCAGATTTCTTAAGCTTCTTCATTGCATATACATTGCCTGTTCCCTTCTCCCTACATATCCTAACCTGCAAAGAGAGAGATAAAGATTAGCATGCAATCCTTATTAGGCCGCGGTCCAAAAAATGCCCTAAGAACTTTCAAGAAGGATGCATCACAGAGATGTCCGTAGATGCATGCCAAATTGCCAATAAAAGGCTGTGAAAACAAAGTATGATCTACGAAAGAGATGAAGCAAATATATGCTACCTCTCCGAATGCACCCTTCCCAATCATTGTCAATGGCTCGAAGTCATCAGCTCCCATTTTATGCCTCTGACGGCGCATGTATTCAGTTTCCTTCAACTCCAAATCCTTTAACAAGTTGTTTTGCTCTTCCTCAGAGACTTCTGCAGCAGCTAATTTTTTTTCTAGCATTTTGCGTCTGTATGAAACGTAAATACCAACAAAAAGAGCTAAGGATATGAATGGAAGTTCAAATGTAAGTAGCAGAAAAGGCACAATTAAAAAATCCTTTCCCAGCATGACAAAAACATTACATAGTGAAAATATGGAATGAAACCATACCGCTCCTTTCTTTCCTGAAGACTCTGCATTTGCATTTTGTAATGATTTTCAATATACAGTTTTGCAGCAGCAGCTTTCTCCTTGGTTACATTTGAAAGTGCTTCTTCACTTGCAGCTGTTCTCGGTGCTTCCTTTACATTACTCGTAGCTTCCTTCTTTTTCGAGGATTTCGCTTTCTCCTTAGATTTTAACTTATTCAGCCAAGCTTTCGCAGTCTCCATTTCTCTACCCTTTTAGCTTCCCCCTCCCAAACCAGATATTTAGTTAGGTGCTTTATGTACAAGTGACCAAACAGTTGGATAAGCCACTCCAATTATATACAACAGTATTCATATGTCATCATGCATCTAGTGACTAGACTTCTCCTGCTTCACACCCTACAACAAGATGACATATATTTAAGTTAACACTGACTCCAACAACACATAGACAGAAGCATGTTTGAAGAAACAAGAAAGAATCAATCAACTCAAAGCAATTCAACTGCTTTGCAAAGTCATGGTGAAGTTAGTATCCACAAATAACCTAAAAGTTGACAACTTTTTCTCACACCTAACCTTAATATCCAAAATCAAAGACATATCTGAATCTAAAATTAACAGAATTCTCCATAAGTCAATTACATGATCATTACAAAGTAGAATGCAAAACCTAACAGATCTGAAATACAAAATGTACACCAAAATTGGGGAAAATACGAAATCAAACAAGAAACCCTAGTTTTTTGGGTAATTGAAAATGCAACAAACCTCAAAATCATACAATTCGAACACAAAGCTCGATCCCAAAGAAACAGGAACAAGAGAAAGAGAGATGTAATGAAAGCGTTAGATTAGGAACAACACAACAACATGGAGACTAGACACAGAACATAAAAGACAGAGACCCGTAATTTGTGGTGAAAGAAAGAAAAAAGAAAAGTAAAAAGAAGAAGAAGACCTCGATTCTTGGGATTCGATTCCTCAATTCTTGTTTCAAAATTTGAAGATCGAATTGTGAAAAATTGAAAGAAAAAAGTTGGAAACTTTATGAATCCCTTTTCGATGAGTGTGTGTGTGTTAATTGCAAAGACTAAGCACTACTCTCTTCTTCTTCCTCTTCTTCTTCTGCGTCTCTCTTCTTCTTCTCTTCTCTTCTCAGTTGTTTTTTGTTTTTCTTTTCTCTCTCTCTCTCTTCTTTGTGAGCAATATTTTATATATTTTTTGGGGAGATTAGATTAGATTACTACTGATTAGGTCCGAAATGAAATTAATATTCTTTTAGTTACTAAAGTTGATTACCGTAAATTAAGGGTTTAATTAGTTTTTTTTTTCTTCTTACCCGAAAGATAAATTATTGTCAGGAAAAACTGGGAAACAAGTAATAAAATTGAATATTAATTCAAAAATTTAATTGGGAAAGAAAGTGAATAAAAATATTTTTATTTTTAGGTTAGAGAAAATGGATTGAGCGGCTTTATTATACCGCGTGGACCCCGCCACGGGAAATATGTTCGATGGCAATGTCAAAAGCCAAGAATAAAATGTCAAAGTTATTGACATATTATAATTTTAAATAATAATAATAATAATAATAATAATAAGAAACAAATAAAAGTGATGAGACAAGTAAAAGCTGATTTTATTATTTATTTATTTCTCACAACACCTTTGCTATAGTGTTTTGGTGGCACATCTAAAGTCTAAAAACTCCATAGTTTTTTCTTTTTTTGTTAAATTTTGTGATTGTTGGGAGGTTTATTAGTGCGATACTTTCTTGTTATGCTTATTCAATGATTTTTATTTTGGTAAACCATTTAAAGGTTCTTATAAAAAATGTATAGAAAGTATCACGAGAGATATTCAGTCAAATGTGCGCATTTTGTATTTTGACAATTGGTGATAAGTCGTAATAAAGATAATTTTTCTAATAAAAAATATACGAACTATCATTATGCCAAAAAAAAAAAAAATCATTATGCCAAAAAAAAAAAAATCATTATGCCAACTTACTTATGCGGCGACTTATTTTACCTGTAATTTTTGAAGAAAATCAATATGTGAAACACACTTATACAACATATTTTTGGTAACATGTATCAAGATCTAAATGAGGTATTCTCTTATAAAAATACATATCTAAAAATTATTTTCTAAGATTTGAGGATGAACTCACATCCATATACCTTTTTGCTACATTTTCATTGTATTATGATGTGTTCATAGACGCGGATGAAGCAAGGGTTGCGGCACTCGTTATGTTTAAATGTTAACTTAAAAAATTAATTAAAACACATGATCAAAATAATTAGAGCGGCCTTTCTTTTTTTTTTTCTCGCGTGTGATCCTCAAAATCGTTGCTACGGCTCTGTATTTATCTGATATTTGATCATTTTAAAATATTATCTAATGACTGATGTCAACAAAAAATATTATCTAATGACTCTGTCCATCTTGCATATAAATTCAAAAGAAAAATATGACGATACTAAGATTTAAAAATAGCAAATAATTTTTTATGGCCATGACGTGGAGTGATCACCTAATTAGCTTTATTAACTAGGTAGTTTCACTTTTTAAAAAAATATTTTCAATATTCGTTGCTGTCGAATTGATGGATTTCATAAACTGAGATGTGAGTGTTAACTTACAGAAAAATTTGCAACATACATTGCTTGTATAGTTCTGGTAAAGTTTTATATCTAATCATTGTTGTTTTGTTTTGGATTAGTCGTTATTAGTAGTTTATTACCGTTCCATATTTTGCTTGGGACATAACCTAAGATTTCTTCCAACAACACCAACAACGTCGCTCCGGAGTCAAAACAAAACTTAACTAAACTCTACGCTTTCTTTTACTTTTATAATATCTCCTTCAATATTTTAAAGGTTTGACATATTTTTGATTGAATTTAGAGAGATCATAAAATTAATTTCAAACTCCATTTTTTAGTAAGTGCCAAAATCCCTTTTTAAAAAAATATAGATTCAATCAATATCACGAGCTACATCATATATTGCTCCAAATTTCCAATAAAAAATTTTTAATTAACCATAACAAATCAAAAGAATTTGCAGCTTTTTATCGATCTTTACTTATACGAGTCTTCTCTACAAAATCATACAAACAGAACATTACTAATAATGTAAAGAAATAACAACAAATTTTCCATATGAAAAAAAAGCAAAGAACTATATAATTAAAAGAATTTTGAAAATAAAAAAACAACGTTAATAAATGTTGCTACAATAATGAAATTTCTTGTTTGTATGCTCATTGGTCGTAACATCTTGTGTATCGTGTGGCTTCATTACTCCATATCTCTAAGGCTTTCACTAGTCAACCACAGCTTCTTCTGAACAATGAATACAACATTGTCTGAATCTTGATCCGAGTCTGAATCTGTCTTGGTTCCTACTTCCTCCCAATGCAATGCCTTTAGATACTTCTTCACCAAATCAACCACTCTCAGTTTATCCCTTATGATTACAAAACCGCTCGGGCGCAGTATCCGATCCATCTCCAGTAACAAATCTACTTCACTACAACCTTTTTTGTTGATATCTGATATAATGTCCCAAGCATGGAGGAGATCATAGGTCCTTGGATATGTCGAGAATGCTTCACACCTGTGGAACATTAAAACCGAATGATAAAAACCAAAAACATGCTAAAGATTTCAGATTCGGTTGTAGAAAGCAATGTGTCATTTTGATTTAAGTACAAAACTAACCAGCTATGAATGGCGCCCATTAGACCTCTGTCATATATCAGTTTAAGTGTGTTAGGTCCATCCTCGGGAACAACATTCATTACCCAGACATCTTTATCTTTCAAAGCAGCAGCAAATGAGCCCATGCTTGCTTTCATGTCCATTATGTTCCTCACTGTATCTGATTCGATTCTAGGACTCAAGAGATCCCAATAACTATCTACTCTCTGCCTCCAAAGTTCCTATACGAACAAGAAAAATATGATGTGACTTAGTTGCCCATTTTCTTAGTTTGTCAGTGGCAATAAACAGAGAAGTTACGGGTTTCTATATACCGTGTCCTTCTCAAACATGCCTGTTGAATATCCAAAATCAGCAAGCCTAGGAGGAGGAGAGGTTAACCGAGCCGGCCATGGAGCTAATCCACTTCCCTTGGTTTTGTGGTCATCTATGGTAAACCCAAAAAAGAGTTCAGTAAGAATCTGTTTACAGTTTTGCTATCACAAACTTAATTCTCTGTTATTAAAAAAGAAGGAGAAGCTTGAAAACTTACGGTCACTGTAAGGAGTAATGCAGGCTTCCATGTTAACGCCCCACACAGCATCCGGGTCATTATCAGAACGGCAAAGAGGAGGCTGAGTTCCGGGTTCTCTTTCCAGATAACAATCATTTGTCAAAGGTTTCTGCCAAATAACAGTTTGGTTCCTTTTTGCAGCTATCTTCCAACACATACGCTCCACAAGAGCACTCATTTCTCTCCAGATTCTGAGGTCCTCTTCATCTTGTGCATATGCCTCTGGAGATGAATATGCAAAATAACCACCAGGTCTGAGTACTCTGTCTAGCTCGAGAAGAAGAATCCCGTCCCTTTGAAGCCAATCGATTCTGCAACGTGAACAGTGAGCAAGTTCAAAAGATCTGCTTGGATATGGGAGCCTCTTTGTCCCTAAAACACCAAGGGATGCAGGAATCCCTCTCTCAAGAGCAAATTGGATTTGGTTCTGATGCACATCATTTGGAGCCAAGGACATTGCCAGGATATCTGATGATAGAAGATAACCTCCAAAGCTCGCAACACCACAACCAACATCAAAAACTGTCCTTAGCCTTCCCCCGTTGTTCAAAACGTTGTTCGGAAAGTTAAGCATCTGAAAATTCCGAGAATACAATCAGCAAATGAAGAATAATATACTCCCTCTTGTACAAACAACCAAGTAACGGCCTTACATTTGCCATCGATGCAATATACTTATCAGCTCCATAGTGAAAATGTGTGCCTCCACCTGGAAAATTAATTTTATCTCCTTTGACAACCATCCAGTTTTGGTCAGACTTCTCATGTGCAAGGTGAGTATGAGGTATGTTCACTTTCCACACTTCATCTCTGCTTTTTGGCCATTTAATTGGAACCTATAATATATTGGAAGACATAACAGTTATCTCAAGAGACTCAAGACGATGATCATATCGAAAGAACTAAAGAATATATCCTACCTTATATCCATTTGGAGGAGGAATCAGGCAATTGAATCTTCTTTCAGGAGGAGGACAATGGCGTTCATAATGCTCCATCAAAGACAAATCCAGCTTCAGTCTCATTTGGTATATAAGATTCCTGTCTAAGCAAGGAATAAGCTCTGAATGCCGATCATCGCACACCTTTGAAAAAGAAAACACACATAGAAAGATTTACCACATGAACCTAACCAATCAATACAGAACAGAAAGGGAAATGAGAAAATGCTCAAAACTCACAGGAAAACTTCTCGGAGTGAAACCATCTTCAACACCAAACGAATTAGAAGTGTCATCCTGTTTGGTCTCATCATCATCCCCACCCAACCCTAGCTTTCTCCCATATTCAATAGCTGATGCTCTATGATCAGAGGAGCCATAGAACAGATATACACAAACAATGACTACTGCTGCAATGCAGACAAAAGCAATCACTTTCTTCTTCTGCCCTCCATCCGATCTTCCCCTCATTGCCTTTGTATATCGAAATTAAAACCAAACGGGAAAGATTCAAAGTTCCAAACTTAAAGAATGCAGACTACAAGGTGGAGACTTCAGTATAAGAAAGTGATGATCTTTCACCAGTTACAGATATTTCAATCTGTTCCATGTATAAAAGAAACAATCATCAATCAATATCTATAAGAATAGAAGCAATGAGATCTAAAAAGACAAGCTTGAAAGTATAGGCTAAGACAATGATTAACTTAGAAACTTAGGACAAGCATTCTAAGCAAATTATCATAAGACTCAACAAAAAAAAAAACTATAAATGCCAATTTTAACCTTTCACAGCAATGATAGGCACCAAAACATCACACAGCAAAACCAATTCGTATCTCAACCAAATTGATGGTGTAGATAAGAAAAACAAAATCGAAAAATTGAAACTTTAAACAAAAGAGCAAAGCCAAGAAAGATCAAAAGAGGGACTTACCAAACCCAAGTAGGTTCTAGATTTGAAAGAGACAAATGACAGAGCGAGGCAAAATCTGTAGTGTGTTATTGGATAGAGAGAAAGAAAGAGAGAAAGAAGGAGAAGGAGAGAGAGACTCGGATCTGGGATTGCTTTGTCTATCTTCTAAATTAGGAAAGAGGCGAACTTTTTTCTTCTTCGTGGGTAATGGGAATGAAGACAGCAAGCGACACTGCAAGTGAAGAGAGAGAGATAATCGGTGGAGGTCGTTATTTTTTCTTCTTTTATCAATCTGGTTTTTTTTAGTTTTGTCGGCCTTCTCTTTATTATTCTGTGACAGGATTCTCTGGTTCACACTCCATTGGTTTAATAGTCTTTGATTTATCTTTGGTTTAGTAATTACAATTTCAATTATGTAAACCGGTCTATTTGTCTAGACCGATTAGCAACTCTATATGAACGCTTTTGTTCATCTGTAGAAACTTAATCAATCAATCAAATAACAAAAACCTTCTCAATCTCTATTCTCTCTATCATCATCAACACTTCCACCGAGATGATTCTTCTTCCCTCGTGATCGTCTTCTAGACTTTGATTTGCCTTTTCTTCGGTCTCACACAGAGATTCTAGATTAGGGATTTATCGATTTTAGGTTTACTGTCTCATATTCTTTTTCTTCAGATTTGCAAAATCCAAATATAAACATTATGTTTTGATCCAAATACAAAAAAAAAATAACAGTGCGTGTTTCCAAAAACATTACAAAAATACATTACTCGGATAACAAACAAGCTCATTCGTGTAGTTACAGTAAAACCTCTATAAATTAATAACGTTGGGACCGTGAAATTTTATTAATTTATAGAGGTTTTAATTTATCGATAAATTAATAATTATTAATTTATAGAGAGATTTGTCTTATTTCGTAAATTTTTTTAAAAAATTACTTAAAAAGTTGAGTTTTTTTTGTTATAATCAATAGTCTTCTCAAATCAATTACAAATAAGGTAATAGTTATCATGTTTAACCAATAACATCAAAAGTTTTTGATGCATTGAAAATATTATAAAGGAATTTTAACAAAAATTAATGCAAATTCAAGAAAAAACAGACAACACATGAGTCATATTTCACTAAATATTTTCATATATAACATATCTATAAATATATTTTGATATATTTATAAAATTATTAATTTATAATGTTAATGGGACCATACATTTACATAAGATTTTCTAAAAAATTATTATCTTATTATTTTATCGAATTATGTCAAAATTTACACTGGTCCCAACTCGGGACCGAAGAAATTTATTAATTTATAGAGGTTATTAATTTATCGAGTATTAATTTATAGAGGTTCTACTGTATCTTACAAATAAATTATAAAAATATGAGATAGTTTCAATACTTCAAGCCACAGAGGAGATATGATCCCATTTTTTCACTTTTTTCAAACATGGTATAGCTTAATGACTTGATCAATGTTGGCACGACAAACAGGACATCCAAATTTCTTGCTTTTAATCTTTTCCAAGCAAGAAATGCAACCAGCAACATGTCCACACGGCACACACGCTGCTTCAGATGATGCATCCACACAAATCACACACACTCCATATCCACCATCTTCTTTCTTCTCACAGTTTGCAGAAGAAAGTGAAACGTCGACAGGATTCAAACTGAGTACTGATGGCATAAGCTCTTGGGAAATGATGCTTTCATGGCTAATGTTATTGATTGGATCCTGTGAAGATAGGGAAGCAGAGGTTGTTGTTATTGTTGTTTGAGATGTATGCAGAAACATTGGAGGATTCATTGGCTGTATAAAGTTTAAATGAGTTAGAGAGACACACAAATAGCAAAATCTTTAACTCCAATGTTGTATAAATCTTGTGACATATACCTGTGGAATTCCTATACATGCCTCACAAAACCAATTCAGCTGTTTCATGTCGCCTTTGGTCTCAGCTGCCAACTTAAGACGTGTTTCTGAAAGAAAAAGATTGAGATTAAAACATGAAAATGTATTTGGTTACTGAATCTTTTAAAGAAAGGATAGACATTAGTACAAAACTGTGTACACTTACGCCTATCGACTTGAACCCAACGCCTCGCCTGAGAAACGGATGAGCTTCTACTTGCCTCCGGCCTCTTACGCATTGGACCTATCCATGATAATAAAATTTAATCAACAAAGGAAGAAACAGAATCAAATCAAAGAGTGTCAAGAAATAATTACTTGTGGAGTAATTACCAATCATCACTGAAGCATCAGACTGATATGATTTTAGTTCTTCCAAGTTGGCTTTCCACAAATCGATCTTTATCCTCGGTTGTGCATCCTAATTGTAAATATACCATAACAGTTTCATAAGTAAAAAAAATCTCAAAACATGAAACAAGGATACTATCCAACAAGATTCCTAAAGCAGTGAACTAGATATTGAAAAATTCTTCAAGAGAAAGGATAATCTTTTAGTACCTGAAGACTATCATACACAACCAACTCCAACTTTAAAGGCCTTGCAGGGTTTCGTGAACCAGTTGGTACGACAACTACCCATCTGCAAAAACATATATTTGTTCCAAATAAGATTCATATTCATGTACCACAACACAATCACAAAACAAGAAAGTAAGTGCTAAGGATAGAAAGATCGGATAAATGGTTAATACTTACACTCTTCTTGAAAGAAGCTGAGGGGCAAACAATTCAAGAAAGCTAGGGCCATAAAACTCACGCATCCAACCAGAGAACAAGCAGGTGTGACTCTACAGAATTCAACATGTTAAAAGTTATAAAAAGCTCATGACTCCTCCAATTGCAGTAAATATGAAATAAGTTTTACAAACATATATATATACCTCGATTGCGCGTACAACATTGCTATGACCTTCAACTCTAGCAACCTCAAGAGCAGTCTGAATATTATCATTCAAAACCAGAGGATTTGCTGCAAAAGTAAAAACACAGATATACTAATATAAATGAACCACCATAAAAAGATTCTTCAATCATCAAATTGCCAAGAAGACATCAAACCAAAACTTACCACCGTGAGACAAAAGTAATTTAACCGTGTTTACTAGACCGCTTTTTGCAGCATGGTGCAGAGGAGTCCCACCATTACAACCTGATACCAAGAAAAAACAAAATTTTCAACATTAATTCACACTCAGATTTGTTAATTAATTTTAAATGAAGTAGCTCAAAATATGGTTTGATGATAGGAAAGACAACAATGGTATAAAGCCACACAAACACTGAAATGATAATAATAGTACCTGGACTATAAGCATTGACATTAGAGCCCAACTCAAGCAGAGTTTTTGCTACATCATATAGATCTTCATTCGTACAAGCTAAGATTAATGGTGTTCTCCCTAACTTATCCACCCACTGCATCCAAACCCATAATGACAATTTCAGAAATCAACAACAACACTAAGAGGATTTGGTCAATAAATTATATCTAAAACACAAAAAAAAGGATGGAGTGGAGAAAGAATAAAAACCTCGAGTCCTGCACCTTCATGCCAAAGCGATTTGATAGCTTTGACATCGTTGTAAGTCACTTGCTGATACAGAATCTCGTCCTTGGACTGTGATTGTTGTTGCCCCATTAGTTTTTTTCAGGAATATCAAAATGAATGCTACTTAGAAGAAGAGGAAACTCAAGAATGGTACTTTGAAGAAGAGGAAATTTGAGCTATATAAAGGGAAAGTTCTTGCCTTGAGTTTGAATTTACAAGAAATTGAGAAACTAAAAATTTAAATAGGAAACGACTACGAAAACACGTAGCAAGACCCAGGAATTTCATATAATTGCTTGATTTGCTTCAATAAGAAAAAAACTATTTGACTTAAAAGACTTATTCTTAGAAATTAAATAGAAGTGTCGGAGAAAGTTAGGAACTGACTCGGCTAATAAAAAAACAAGAAGCTAGGACTTTGGAGTTGACTTTCGCGCGACCAAAAAAAAAAAAAAAAGACTTGACTTAAGAAAAAGACAAGAATGTATTTAGTTTTGTTTCCCACCTAAGAAAATCTTGATTCAAAAGCTTGATACTGTACTTTGAATATATTTGTTACATAAAATATGAATTAAAAAGTCCAAAGAAAAGAATAAATCTGTGATTGTGTATTATCTATTTTGGATGAATTGGATCTACATTAATGACATTCCAATGATGCCTTGTTCCCCAATCTATTTTGCAAAACTGCTATTATACACATGATGACTAGCTTTCAAGAACTTCTTTTGAATCCTCGGCTTGATCAGAATTTGGTTGTGTAGGAGAAGCTGGTGGTTTAGGTGGAGTTGGTGTAGGAACTGAATCAGAAGCCGTTGGGCTTGATGATGAAGCATGATGACTATACCTCTTAAGTAACCTATCTTTTTTGCTACTCCACCATTCTTCTGCTTGATGCTCATCAAATCTCCGTTTACTGCAAAGATCACTCAATTCACAAAAATGACTTACATGATCCAGATAGAGAAAGAGAAGAAAATTTGATGAAGTAAGTTAGTTAGTTACCTGAATCTAACTCTTCTAAAGATCTTTCCTCCGTTTTTGTGCAATACATAAGTAACATAAACCCCAGGTTCAAACTGTTCGATAAGTTCTTTGCCTCCTGCTTTAGACGGGGATGAAGTTTCTGTTGTCTCTGAGGGTTCTTGAGACCTCATGGTACCTCCATTGGATGGTGGTTGTTCTTCTATGTTTTGATCTTGTGTGTTTGCAGAAGGGGTCGTGTCTTGTTGACCCATTCCCAAGGATGTTGTAGGTAAAGATGTTTCAGATGCTTCGCTCGCATTTAGATAGGCTTCAGCTTGAGAATTCATGGATTCAAAAGCTTCACATCCAGATACTTCAGGAGGTAGTTTCTCTTTTAACTCTCTCAACTGTGATAAATAAAACAAATGATTCATTTTCTAAAGTCTATTTGCTTGTTTCCCAAGAAAAGCATGTTTTATAAGGAGCTTACATGTTCAGCAACAGATTTCATGACCTCTGTTGCTGCCTTATGCTTTGAAGAATGCTTTACTGCTAATTCAGAAGCTTCTCTTGCTGTTTTCTTTAGTCTTTGGATCTCTGTACCTTGATTATCACATTTCTCTTTCAAATGTTTAATCTGAAGTTATTCATCAATGCGTTAGGTCCAGTTGAATGTTTGATAAACCTGAGAATTTGATATGATAATATTACAAACCTGGCTCTGCAATTTTGTCATTTCTTTGTTTATAACACCATTTGATTTCTTCAAACTATCAATCATGGTCCTGGAAAATCCAGAACTGCGTGGAGGGCTCGATCTTCTTGATGATCTTGTACCTGAGGACAGTGTTGTCCCAGTTGAGGAAACGGGTTTAAAGGCATTTTGAATCGCGCTAAGCGAGCTAGGGAATGCAACATCCTTAAGCTGCTGGAGAGCTGGAACTTGTGAGGATCTGACAATAGAAGATTCAGATCTTGATGACCTAACCTCAGAGTACTTGACTGGTTCTGTTTTTGGGGACAACAGAATCTTTGACGACCTTATATCTCTGTCTGGTCTTACCGACCCATCTAGTGACCGTGTAGGAGTTGTGGAGTTTCTGCTAGCAACATTAGAGTTATAACCAGACTCCCCAGCTTTAAGTTTTGTGTAACAAGCATCACATACTCGATGTGGCTTCCCTGGAGTTGGAGCTAATGCTGCTTTCAAAGCTTTCTTGGAACTACACGCATGGCAATGCACTAGACCGCAGTTATAACAGTTATGTCTCTTTCTCGTAAACCCGAAAGCTTGACGACAACCAGAGCAAACTGACTGATCAGCACCTGAGACCCACTTATGGATGCAAATGCTTGATGTAAAGTTAGAGCCACATGATATACTCTTCACATGCCTCTCTTTTAGAGCTTCAACTAATGTTGGCGTTTTTCGATCTTCCATGTCCCCATGTCCTAGTCTTCCATTAGATCCTTTTCCCCAAGTGAAAACTTCACTTCTAGATGTCAACACAGCAACATGATGATCCCCACAAGATATTTCTTCAACGAATTCACCAACTAATCGATCTTGAACCAAGCAAGGCAATTTACCATCGGAATTCGAGCTACCGAGCTGACCATGTGAAGTCCCTCCCATAGTGAAAACATGTCCTGAGGTCGTGAGTGCAACTGTCAATGTATGACCACAAGCTATTTGGTGGAAGTTGTAATCAATTAGTGAAGAGACACAAGTGGGAAGTAGATAAGTCTCTTTATTTCCATGTCCTAACCTGTTTTTATCACCATCACCCCAAGTAAACAACTTTCTAGATGACATACTCGTACCGGTCTGACTCATAACTTCAACTATAGCCACCGTATGCCACACGCCACAAGCTACTTTCAAGGTTTTGAGGCCACTCAACATTTTAACTTCTTTGGGGTAAGAAACACTCTCTCTATCTCCATGTCCAAGAACACCAAACGCTCCATCACCAAAAGTGAATAACTTCCCATTAGCAGTCGCAACCGCGGAATGCCACGTGCCACACGCGACAGACAAGACCTGAAGTCCTTCCACAGGACCAGATACTCTTTTTGGTATCCAATGACTAAGATCACTACCATGTCCCAAAAGCCCAACATTGTGAATCCCATCTCCCCAAGTAAACAAATCTCCAGAAGTAGAAACAGCACAAGTATGGTATTCACCACAAGCAACAAAATCTATGTTGGTAAGAGCAAGAAACTCAACAAGCTTTGGACGACTAACATCGACTTGAATACCATGTCCAAGCCTTCCTCCAACTTCTTCTCCCCATGTAAAGACTTCACCTTGTCTTGTCACAAGAGCTATGTGCCTTACACCGCAAGCTATCTGATGAACATCAAGAACTACATTTGATTCCAAGGGTCTTGGAATCAATACATCTGTTTTTACGGTTTTGGAGTTTACGGTCCCATCGTGTGATATCCCGTCGCTCCAAACTTCTCCCCAGACATAAACATCTCCTAAGGATTCTATGTCATCAGGACCAGACGTTCCACTTGAACAACTTGGTGTGCTTGAGACACTAATTCGAAAACCATCAGTACTTGGTCTTAACATGTTTCCACGTTCATATCCCACATCTGAGCTACCAAACTTTGTTGGAGAGTTCTGGATTCCTAAATCAATGGATGTTCTTCCTCTTCGAGTATTGTTTGGTACAAAATCTAATGATGCAGTAGAAGGACGACCAGTGGAGAAACAATCACTGTCATGTATCTGAAAATGAGTTACATATAGTTACAAATATTAGAGGTTAGCAAATAATATAAAAAGATATATATAAAGTCACACAGAGAGACACGCACCTCAGGGATCTCACTTTTTGCGTGCTTATTACGGTTTTGTCTAATTAAAGACTTAAGTCCTGCAAACCAAACCTCTGTCTCAGCTTTGTCCTTACAAATCTGCGGAGTGTGAACACGAATATATGTGACAAAAGAGCATAAAAATCAATGAAATTTTTAATATGTTATATTGTTTACTAACCAGATCAAGAGATCTATCTCCGTTGTGATATATGAGAGAAAATGACAAATAATCCTTTTCTGGACGTAAATATCTTCGAAAAACAGCCTATGTATAAAACAAATGAGATATGTGACTTCCTTAAAATGAAACTTCTTTTGAATAGATAGAATTAAGTAGTATTTGGCTACACTCACAGTTCTTTGTCCAGGGAGAATTCGTGAAACTGTAGATAACTTCAAACCTTTTTCTTCTCCGTGTGAGAACCAAAACAATGTTGTTTCATCCTATTAAAACACCATAACATATCAAAAATATTTTGCGGTATAGCATAAGAATGTCATATAATATACTACAAACTAGTATATGAAAAAAGTATAATTACCGGCGAAAGCCTGAATGAGCGAAATTTAGGCCTTCCTTTGCGGCTATACTTAAGTAATTGAGTTCCTTTTTTCAAAGCAATGAGTGCCTACAAGAAGTTAATGTACATATATGTTCATGATCAACATGATGAACTAAACAAAAAGAAGGGATTTTGTAGCCTAATGATCATTTGTATCAGTGTTGGTGTCGTGTTATAACTATGTTTGAATCCAAAAATGTGTGTGCGTGTGAGATATAGAAGGAAGGAAGGAGAGAACAAACTTGGTCGATTTCACGCTCGTGATTGGCATAGCTAGAAGGATCTGCCATTCCATCTGAGAAAACTCGAAAGAAGAAAGCTCAAGAAGCATCAGGTGGTGTGATTCACCTGTCTTCATAGATGCATCCGTCTTCAATTCCTAGTCGTACTTGATCCACCACTATGCTCATTCAATTCTTGTTTTTTTTTAGAATTTAAAACACACAACAGTAAAAAATAATAATATTTGATCTTTGAAACCGACCAGAAAGATTACTCTGAGGAGATTAGTATGAGTGTCAATTATGATCCTAGAAATTAGGAGAATGGTTCAAAAAAAAAAGAGAGAAGACAATTTCTAAAGGAAGATCGGCAATTTAGGAGTGTTTGAAGCTCACATGCAAATAACCTCAGAGTTTAGCGCACTTCCCCTTCTCCTTCCACATTTCACTCTCAGCTTAATTCCTTTCTTCTTATTATCTTTTTATGTATTTTATTAACATATTGTGTTGTGCATCCGTTTTGGTGATGGCTAGTTTTTTCTAAAAAAATATACAAGAACATAGTAATTAGGGTCCACCATATATGTACATCAATCTTGTTAGGAAAATATTAGCAGATCTGATATATTCTAAAAGAGTAAACCCTCATTTGTTTACTAAACTTCTCTTGCATGTACAGTAACTAGCCCTGCCAAAACGGGTTAATCAGGTCAAAACGGATCGGTTAAATTGGTTTTTTAGGTATTTGGATTGGGGAGAAGCTGTCGAAGTAACCGAATAAAGAATTCGGTTTGAATCGGATCTGTTATCGGGTTTTCGGAAAGCCAAAAAATTTGTTGGACTGAACCAAATTCCAACAAGGATCTGATGTGAAGCATCAATTTTTCGGCCTGCAACAACATATCCCGTCGTAAAATATCTCGGTCTAGACTGATAGGTTAATAATATTAACTATCCGAAGTCACACCGATTTGTCCAAACCTCGATTCGGTTCGGACAAATCGATGTTATTGTTTTATCCCAAGCCTAGTAGCAACTATTGATTCCGGTTAAGCTTCAAATTAAGCAAGAAATCATGGTTTCTTTGTACTTTATTGAGAGTAACACATGACTTGTCTGATCTTTTTTTTTTTTTTTGACATGACTTGTCTGATCACTATCTTTATTTGTGCTTGTTGGCGGAGATTTGTGAGCTCCTTATTTGTTTGGTGATGATAATGTGTTAACTTGATTCGGAAAGCGGGTCCTCGATAGCTCCCATTATGGCACGAAGCACAAGTATCACGTTACAGTTGGCTGATGCATGCTAATTGACAACCAGAGTGCATCCAACTTCTAATAATCAAACTAAATAAACCACCAAAATTATATTTTAATTTACCAAAATTTGATTAATTATATAAATTCAAATATTGACTAGAAAAAGGTTTTATAACTTATAAACTAAACATAAAAAAAAAAATTGTTTTTGTGTCTATCACACCATCGCTAAATTAAATCTTATTGGTTTTATTACTCGGCGAGTAAATATAATTTTCTGTAGCACTTAGACAACGTATAATTTTACAAACGATTTCACAATAAACTGTTCCATTTGCACCACACTGATGATATATAGTAAATTTCTTTACTAATTTACATAAATGTATTCTCTGGAAATCAAAGGTGTAAAAACATTAAACAAAATATTAATAGCCTTTGGAAAAAAAAAATATTTTTGAATTAGTGTATCTGTTTAATACATTGAAATGGTATCTTCCAAACTTTTAATTTCTTTCAAGAGGCTGTGTGAATCGTAGCCCCCCAGTGCCCCAAATACTGACGCATGCTCTCCCATTTGGGACGACCTTAAGTTACGCACTCATCATTAGTGTGCTACGGACGTCACTAGTTTAAGCCACTCGTCTTCATGATCACGAGTTAACCCCGACCAGGTTAGTAAATGATAATAAGTTAATTTAGTTGATAAATTAGAATACCCCTAAAGTGTTTCCAACTAACCTGGCCGGGGCTTAAGACAGAATTAAGCAGATAATGTCGAAGACATGGCTTTAAACAAATTGGTTGGTGCGTAAGAGGAATATAAAGCTATGGGTTAATTATAAACTTTTGGAATGTGTAGATAAATGTATGATTGATTGATTGGTTGGTAGGTTAAATTAATAATTATTAGCTCAACAGTCCCATTCCAATAATTACACTTATTAGTCATTATCCAATAAAATTATGGGCCTTCCCTTGGTCGGATCTCACATGGTCTTTAGCTTCATGGAACGTAACTAACATTTTCCATCTTTCTTTACAGAGCTTCAAAAACAACTCAGACTCATACATCTTTTGAAAAAAACATATTCCTCTATTACTTTTCTTTTATTCATGGTACCATTTTTTTTTTTTTTTGACCGCATTCATGGTACCATTATATTCATTTAAATTTATATAGTTAAAGATAATTAAATTCTTAAGATATAAATTGATTTTCAGAATCCACATATTGACATCTTCATAAAAACGCTTTTGACCTGAAGATGTGCAAAACAATATGCCCTTTTTTTTGGCCAGAATCTGAGTTTTTGCCATCCGGAGTAAGCTAAGAGAAGCCACTTTTTGTTCCCTACTTTTTACCCAAAAGCAATGGCGTTTTAATATATTATTAATCGAAAAATGAAGGGCTCGTAGCAAAATATAAACCATTTCTTGACAATAATACACATTTGGCCAAATATATTTCAAATAAAAAAAAAAGCAAAGTCTGATCTCAATGGCTTCGTTGCGGCAAAAGAAGAGGCAACATCCAGCGAAGCGGGCATGGAAAAACTTCACAAACATGGTGAAATCTAAATTCAGAGATATCGAAATCGCTTCATCTGTCAGAGAATCAACGGCTCGTGTCCTCCGATTCATCTCTCGACGTATCATCGTTCCTTTCAGAACAAGGTATCTTCAAAACAATAGCTATACGGACAAATACTACTACAGCCGCGGAAACCAAAGTTCTCGGCCGTTTCTCAACTTCCTCTCTCGACCTCAAACCAAACCAAAACGTAGTCACTATAGTTACGATGATGAGTACTACTCTCAAATCTATCAATACCAAAGCCAATCACGCAGCGAAGGGACGAGTGGGAGCAAAGAGAAAGTTGTGAGGCGAAAAGAGGAGAAAAAAAAAGAAGAAGAAGAAGAAGAGGCGATGCCGGAGATTGCTGATTCTATGGAAGATGCTTGGAGGAGAGTGGTGGCTGCGTCGCCGCATTTACAGGTTGACGAGAGAGCCGACGAGTTCATCTACAAGTTTAGAGAAAGTATGAAGATGGAGAAAGAGAGGTCGTTTCTTGAATTCCAAGAAAGGTTAAAACGAAGTGCTTGATTGATGATCACTCATGTTTGTGTTCCATGTTTTTCTTCTGATTTCTTTTGATTAAATTTTCTAAAGAACTTTGTTTTCTCATACTTTCATCTTTTTCAAATATGTTAACAAACTTTTTTTTATTGATTTTGTTTTTCCGATGTAATGTGAATATGTATGGCTCACCACTCTAAAATTGTATGCATGGGATAAAAATCATTCTTGTTTTTTTCTTGATGTATACACATTCTTCTTCTTCTCCTTCGTAGATAGTATTTCACTTGAATAAAAATGTTATATAACTTTTTTTTTTTTTTTGCATATTAGAAAAGTAATATACAAAGAAGCAAGAAAAGAGAAAGTACAACTAAGTTGGACCCAGAAGAACAAATTCTATTTTAAGCTTCCATCACAAATAATGAATCATGATGATACATGCCAACCAATTCCACTCTCACATTCCTATAACTGCTTTCTCGCATCCATCATTTCATTAAAAGGGAACTATGGACTCTTATGATCATATAATTTTCTAGACCCTCAACTGCAACTTCATATTATATAGATGATATAAAGCTGTCACAT
This sequence comes from Erysimum cheiranthoides, assembly GCA_011420285.2. Classification (NCBI taxonomy): domain Eukaryota; kingdom Viridiplantae; phylum Streptophyta; class Magnoliopsida; order Brassicales; family Brassicaceae; genus Erysimum; species Erysimum cheiranthoides. The sequence goes on from CM022177.2 coordinate 9,744,263, forward strand.
TAGTTCCTAGATTTACTTGGATCAGTTCTGTTCTTGGATGCAAAGAAAAAAAAAAAAACATTACAAGCTCATTTGTTTCTTAATGTTTTAGTCACCAAAACAGAAAATGCCTTAGATGAGTGAATTATGCCCATACATATTCATATCCGGATCATCTTCATCATCATAATCTGGTTCTGTAGATGGTCTGTTTCTCTTTGCCTCTCTTGCTATTGCTTGTCCTCTCCCTTTCTTTGGTTTTCCCCTGAAATTGTATCCCATTGGTCAAACGACTCAAACCAATATCAGACACAGACGGATCAGGTAAAGTAAGCAAGGTTGGGAAACTAACTGTGCCGACGACAAACCACCCTTGGATCGCCCTGGCCCCAATTCAGCTCGTCCATCTATAATATCAAGAGACGAAGTATGTAAGAAACTAATCCGTGAATAGGAAAAGTGAATTTAGCATAGTTGTTGTAGCAGAGTTTACCTTCTCTTCCAACACCAAGTTCTTCAGCCTGATTACATATCAAGGAAGATCAACAGACCAATCTAAAACTGCGGTTAATTTTAAGCACCCACTTGAAAACAAACACTTTTATGATTTATCACTACATAGGCAAAACAATTTTCACTAAAGAAGCTAGAGTAATAAACTACAAATGACAGTCACAAGACAACACACATAGGCATTTCACAAGTTCTTTCACATCATAGGCTTAGCTTTTACACTTGTTATCCATGAAGTAATTGACTTGTATCCTCAAGCCAAACTCTATAAACTACAAAGGTAACACCGACTCTTTTCGCAGTGATTCTATTGCCAACCAACACAAGGAAGAAAAAAAAACGTCTCTACATGAGAGGAAGGTGATAAAGATTGAATGAAACATACAGCCGGTGATGTAACTGAGGACAATGAGAAGACTCTATCTTCAGGCTGAAACTTCCTTGACCTCTTAGCACTGCAAAAAATGGGTTCATATCAAAAGTCTATAAATCCAACCACACAATAAACATGTTAAACCTAAGAAGTTAAAAACAATATCTTGAAAGGATTTTGCAACATAGAAGCTTTTTTTGAGTCCAGACTGAGTTCTTAACAAGTATTTGAAGATGCAAAACAGAATCTAAAAGTTCAAATTTTACTACAGAACACAACAAGAAGAGAGACCTAGCAGTGCTTTTGGAGGAAGACAAAAATCCTTCAAACCCTTTCAAAGCGTTTCCTATATGGCTTGATTCTTGAAGATAGCTTGTCTCCAATTCATAAACCTAAGATAACGAAGAACCCAAGATTTTTAGTATAACCCAAAACAATAATTTCTCAGATTAAAGTACGAATTCTCATTGCTCATTGCTTTATGCCCTAACCTGTTTCTCGATGCTCCGTAACTCTTGACGAAGCTTCTCTCGCTTGTTCAAAAGGGAAGTGAGCATCGCACCAGGATCCGTCGCACTCTTTTGCCCTAAAGACATTTTCGGGAAATTTTTCCCCAAATCCCGAAATGGGTTTTTGCTAAAATTCAAGGCTGAGGCGAAAAAATTCTGAATTTGAGTGGATTACGAAGGAGACGATGACTGGAATGCGAATTGGGGATTTCCAACGGTTAACGTTTGGTTCTCATGTTTCCCTGGGAAATCAAAAATCTCACGAAAATTAATATCTTTATTGTGTTTTTGAAATGTTTCCGAAAATTAGATTAGTGGAGTACTTATTTTTTGTTAAAAGGCTTAATTAGATATGCTTATTGTAAATGATAAAGGATTCAATTCGACCAAAAAAAAAAAAAATGATAATGCCCCACCATGGGAAACTTCAATTCTCACAGACATTTCGTCGAACACGTTCTATGCATATATGATTCAACACATTTATGTTGTAAATCGCAAGAGATTGAACAGATTTAAGCCAAAAAAAACAAACACAGACACCATGTAACAACGAGTAAAGCACATGAATCTAGTTTTACCTTAATAAAAAACTGGATCGAGGAAGAAGAAGAACCATAAAAACGAGACAAGAATCCAAACCGATGGGAAAGACCCGATGAAGTCGACGATGATACCGGCGACGAAACGAGAATCTGGCAAGGCGACGAGACGAAAATCCGGCGAGAGATCGGCTTCGTCGAGACAGAGAGACAAACGCGATTTGAGATTTTTTTCAGGTAAGGGCATTTCTGTCATTTCGTTAATGACTAATGCTATAATTGGAAAAAGTTGGGCCTTATTGTATTTGTGGCCCAAAAACATAAAATGACGGTATTACTAAGAAGTGTTGTGCGTGACTGTTGAATTGCATGTTCACATGTGTGTGTGTGTTATTCACTCACGGACTCTCACTCACCTATATAATTGTTTTGCTTAAAAGTGTACATATAAAATAAAAGATGAAAGTTCTCTAAGCTAATAAAGGTGCTATTAAAAATTTAAATAGTTTTCTTGGTTGCTTTGTTTAAAGAGAGAACTAAAACATGGTTGGTGTTGTCAATAAAGAAGTAATTCATAAGAAACTTGTCAAGAGGTTGTTGTCCCGGTGATAAGCTCGGAGAATTTTTTTTTGCAAAGGCGACTCAAAGTAAATATTAAGGGAGGGTTGTCGTCTTGAATCTATATAAAATTTTATCAACTTAAGATGATGTGTATTGTTAACAAAGTGAATATTTGGCAATCTTCTTGTGTAATTATATTACGTCAACACACTTAAACTAAAATAACTCTAGTAGTTTTCTAAATACATACTATGTGGGAAAACCAATCAAGTTTTACATGGTTTAAGCAAGGATTTGTTTAGTTATTAAAAAACAAATTGTATAGTTATTATTTTTTGTTTAAGGGTACAAGCAACTGTTTAGTTATTTATATAGTTGACAAAAAAAGTAAATAGGTTTTTTATAGTCATCGTGCGTTCCACATGAGTCGTTTTCAAGAGAAACACAACCAGTTCTTTGGATATGCAAGCATAATTTATGCATTCTCTGTTCAAGAAATAAATACAAAACAGAGAAATACTCTACAGCTTAAAAATGGTGACAAAAGAAAAACAATAAAAACTCTACAGCTTAGAAAATACAAAATTGAAGGGGTCCAAAAAGAAGAAACGAAATGGGGGCATAATCAATGTCCTACATACATTAACAACAATTCTAAGTAAAATTTTGGTCTAGTGACGACACTTCTCCTTTCATTTTGTTTTTTTTTCTAAATAATAATAAAAATAATCAAAAACTAAAATCACCGTTCAAATTTTTTCTTAAAACTAAAATCTATTATAAAAGATAAAAATCAGAATGCTTCTAAAAATTATATATATTTTTTTTCTAACATCTGAAATGTCATTAAATCGTGTAAGGGGATACAGAAAGGATGCCAACCAATCAGGAGGCCTTAAGAACGTGTGATACAAAGAATCAATAGTAGTATTAGCATAATGTACTAGTTTATCAGCTGCAATATTGCGTTCCCGATAACGTGATCCAAAGAGGAGAGCGGAAGCTTTGACATCCAATATCGAATATCAGCGAGAAGAGGCCAAAAATCCCAATGCATGCCACAATTGTTAATCAACTGAATTAATTCCAGATTATCTCCTTCAAACCAAACGGTTCGAAAACCCTGTGCCCACCTTAGTTGGAGAACATGAAGAAAATTAACCAAGGGCTTCTGCTTGTAACACTGAACCTCACTTGCCGTAACTATGTAAACGATGTGCATCCGCTCCTTAATAGTAATTTTGCACAGAAAAAGAAAAAAAAAATTACAAAAAAAAGTAATACAAATTAATCCCGTACGTAGCGCTGAGTAATCCCTAGTGAGTAGTTTCTGACTAAAGAAAGACTTTTCTTCCATTAACTTTTGACCACCACTCCTTCCGATCATCATGACTCGACATGGCTCGAGGCATTAAAGACTTTTAATTTAATATAAATGGACGAACTTCCTGTCTCATTCTCGTCAAGCTTTAGCATCCTCTTCCATTATTGATCTTCTTCTTCTACTTGGTAAGTCTTTCTCTGCCCCCTCTTCATGCAATGTTGACTTTTTGTTTGTGGTCGTGGAAGTTAGGAAATTAAATCTGTGTTTTTAAACAATTTGTGTGATGATTTAGGTTTGAGATGGATAGTTCTGAAGCAGATCTAGGTAGAATTGAGGCACAAAGGTCAACGGATGTGTCTCATGATCAACGAAAACGAACATACTTCCCCATGAATCTGATAAACAAAGGTGCAAACCCACTCGGTTCACAAGCTTTCTCTCAAACCGAAGGAAATGGCGCCACGCCATCTACGGGAGACACTGAATCTGTGCCAGAGTTCCTTACTAACCTTAGATTTTCGGATCTTTTCGCTCTCCCTGGTGAAGATGTTCAGATGACTCCTGAGATTTTTAGTGGAATAAGTGATGGGAACAAAGAATGTTTGGAGAAGTTGAGAAGCAATGGAACGCCAATGGCACATCTAAAGAGCGATACAGGAGATTCAATTCTTCATCTTGCTGCTACATGGGGTCATCTAGAACTAGTGAAGGAGATCGTCTCTGAATGTCCGTGCCTTCTATTGGAGCCAAACTCGAGTGGCCAGACACCGCTTCATGTGGCAGCTCATGGTGGTCATACCACTGTTGTTGAGACTCTTGTTGCATTGGTAACATTTGCTTCAACTATACTGTGTAACGAAGAGAGTGAGAGATTGAATCCATATGTTCTCAAGGACAAAGATGGAAATACTGCTCTACATTACGCCATTGAAGGAAGCTATCTCGAGATGGCTGCCTATCTGGTGAACGCGAACCAGGATGCTCCCTTTCTCGGAAATAACATGGGAATATCTTCCTTGTTTGTGGCAGTACATGTTGGAGATGTATCCCTTGTGAAAGCTATTTTGAAAATCACAGGCAACATAGATTCGAAGTTACAGGGGAAGAAATATCTTGCACATATTGCTTTGCATGCCAAGAGTATAGGTTTGTTTTTCATTTTAACCAGTAGAAGCTGCATTTACCCTGTTCAAATTATGTAAAACCAGTTTGAGACGGGAACTTCCTCCTCAAGAAGGTAAAAATCTTCCTATGTATACCAATTGTTGTTCCCAATTGTTTGAGCAGATGTTCTTGATGCTATTCTCGATGAATATCCAAATCTTATGAACGAGCGAGATGATGACGGTAGGACTTGTCTTTCACTCGGAGCATATATAGGGTATTATGAAGGAGTATGCAACCTCTTAGACCGATCAACAAAGAGTGTTTATATCTGCGACCAAGATGGTTCCTTTCCAATTCATACGGCTGCAGAGAAAGGTCATGAAAACATTGTTGAGGAATTTATAAAACGTTGTCCAGATTCAAAACACCTACTTAACAAACTTGGTCAAAACGTTCTCCACGTTGCAGCAAAAAAGGGGAAATTTTGGATTTCAAAAATGTTGATGACTAATAAAGATACAGAGCATCTCGGTGTTGGGCAAGATGTGGACGGGAATACACCTTTGCACCTTGCTGTCATGAAGTGGAAATTTACATCCATTACTTGGCTAGCTAGGAGTAGCAAGATACTGAAACTACGAAACAAAAGCGGCTTAAGAGCTAGAGAAATTGCAGAGTTAGAGGTGAAAACCAACTACATCTTTCAGGAGGTATGTCTGATTTCATTATATATAACATATTTGATCTCATATAAATGATTTATAGCTTGATCCCCCATTTTTTGGATTACAGAGGTGGACACTGGCACTCCTATTATACGCTATTCACTCAAAGGGTTTCGAACCGGTACACTCATTAACAAGACCATCAGTGCCACTAGACCCTAAGAATAACAAAGATTATGTCAATACTCTTCTACTGGTAGCTGCTCTTGTAGCCACAATGACGTTTGCTGCAGGTTTTACAATACCAGGTGGGTTTAACAGCTCTTCTCCACACTTGGGCAGGGCAACTTTGGCCACTAACCCAACTCTCTTCATCTTTCTACTACTTGACATCTTGGCAATGCAAAGTTCCGTTGCAACAATAGGTACCCTTATTTGGGCGCAGTTGGGTGATCCAGTACTCATTCACTCATCCTTAAATGTGGCATTGCCCTTACTGCTTTTTGCTCTACTTTGCATGCCCTTGGCATTCCTTTTTGGCGTGGTAACTGCAATTGGGCATGTGAAATGGCTTTTAGCCATCATTTGCATTATATCTGTTTTATTCTTCTGTTGGGCGATCTTTGTCCTTGGCCCTCACGTCATGCTACAGCGGTCATACGTTTCTCCCAAGTACGCTGGTGACTTTCTCGTGACTTTTATGCAGTATAAATACAGAGTTGGGCTTTTTGTGTCTTTGATAAAGTTTGTATTTTGTGGTTGTTATTAAGAGTTTATAGCCTATTTAAAGGCATGGTTCGTATAACATTTCTAGGTGGTCAAACATAACGCTTTGGTTCCTGGATTCATGAAACCTCATATTTCTATCCTTCCACAAGCAATATACCTTGAAATATTAATTTAACAATTTTCGTCAGCTTCCCATTATGAGATACAAATCTAATTCATGTCTCAATTTCATCAAAGTGGAAGTGATAGAAGATGGTGAGTGAAGAAAGATTGTCAAATTTCATTTGAATATACACATTCGAAGTAGAGATGAGATTTGCTTTGGGCAGCCAAGCATAACAAGCAATCACTCTGGACATTCAATCCCCAACTTCTTAGTCGATCACGCAAGGTCAATCTATTCCTCATTATAATCCAAAGTATGAAGGCATGTTTCAGAATTTTTTCTTTAAACCACACAGAACCAAACCAAGGACCATTTTTGGTAAGGCTGGTTAAATAACGGTTTATTTTGTTTTTCAATTCAGAGCTCTCTAAATCATTGAATCGGGTCTAATAGAGTTAGCGAAAGAAGTGTTGTACGATAAGGTTGAATTGCATGTTCGATATACTTCACGAATGAAGCGTATAAGTGATATAATTAATGCGGTTTTGTTTGTAACTTTTGTTATATATATATATCAAAAATGCATGTGTCTAAATATGCACTCACCTATATAGAATTGTTTGCTTGTAATGAATAATATATATAGAAAGTGCTCTTAACTAAACAAAAGGCGCTATGGAAATAATTTTTGTGGCTTCGTTGTTTAAAGAAAGAACTAAAACATGGTAGAGGTTGTCAAACAAAGATCTTTAGAAACTAGACGTTCATTAGAAACTTTAGAAACTTGACGTTCATTAGAAACTTGTCACGAGGTTGTTGCCAAGGTGATAAGCACGGAATAAAAATTTTGCTAGGGCGAATCAGAGTAAATATTAAGGGAGAATTATCTTCTTAAATCTACATTAAATTACGTACTATTTGTTTGCTTCTTTTTGTTTTTTTTTTTGCAGACCAAAAATTATTGGTCGATGTAAAAGCTAACCAATGCCTCGTTAATCCTCTTGTATAATTTATTACTTCAACTATAGACAGTCACTAGTCTAGACTAGTTATATAAATACTTACGATGCCGGAAAACCAATCAAATTGGTTTAAGAAAGGAATTTTATAGTTATTTTTGTTTTTGTAAAGGAATTACGCAATCGTATAGTTTATTTACAATTTTTTTTTTTTTTTATAAAGAAGTTATTTACATAGTTGACAAAAAAAAAATGTTTTTTATAGTCTTCGTGCGTTCCACATGAGTCGTTTTCAAGAGCAATATAATATCACAAGATGATACTTCACCAGGGTGATACTTCACAAGAGATATTATTTTATGTTGTGGTATAAAAACTTTAAGTTGCGTTTTGGAACGACAAACGACGTTACATTGGTTCCAAGAGGTACAGAAACTTAGGGAGCCTTTATTCCTTCACTGTAACCACTGACTACATACAACATGACTAGGTAGACTCTTATTTTTATCGATGTTGATGTTTATACGATTTTGATCAGAACGAGTTCTATCAAGATATGAATCTCTCATCATATCTCCAATAATCTTTCATCTAACTAAGCAAACACTTAACAAGTTGACTAATGGAATAACAATTAATTAATTATGTTTTAGCCATTACATGTTGTTAGTTATAAACTTATATGCCCAAGTGTCGTTAGTACACGTTCGTATCTTAACAGAAATAATAATTTGGACATGCCTATCTACGTCCTTTTCCCCATCAGAAGAACTACATGAATATATCATTGTGTTTTGCGAAGTTTTGGTTTTTTTTTTATTCTTTTTAATTTTTTAATAACCATTCGGGTTTCTTACCATATAACTAATCCGTCTACGATGATTGTAACCATCGAATAGTTCATCCCCCATAATTTTTAATAGGTTTAAAGCATAACACTATTTTGACTACCAAATATAGTGATTTAGTAAATTTCGCATTTGAAAAAAATCGACCAATAAAACAACTCCTTCTCAAATGATATTTCATTAATTTTGATTCCTAGATTATGTAATTCTCTAACTGATGCTCTCACTCATCAAATACATATCATCGATTCTTTTGTAAACGTTTTTGCTCCGGATTGGTTTACCAACTCCACTCAAACAAATCAAAAAGTTACTAACCCAATAATATAAACAACAATTCAAATGCAATAAAATTCCACATTAACGGTGGCTACATATAATAAAGGGAATATTTTTCAAAATGCCATATTCCAAAATGATCTTTTCCACAATGCCACATTCTAAAATTTCTTTCTCAAAATGCCATATATCCACTTTTGGCATATAAAGAAAAGACAAAAATATCCTCAGAGGAAAGAGAATGTAGAAAAAGCAAGTGATGTGACATTAAAACCGTGGACGAGATTTGATGGACAACTATTATAATAGGTTGTAGATTTTGTCCACGAATATTATTTTGGTATTTTGTCTACAATGTTATTTTATATAAGATGTCCACGAATTCAAATTAGACTCTGTATATGACATAAATTTAAGGTTAGTAGACAACTTAAAGATTTGTCCACAAGATTAATGTCTACCGCATGATGAGATACAATATTAGTGGACAAGTTGAAGGTTTGTGGACAAAATGAATCGATGTATAATATTAGTGGACAAATTAAAGATTTGTGGACAAGATGGATCAGTATTGTCCACGGCATCTGAAGTCTCCATGATTTTTTGGAGAGAGAGAGAGAGAGAGAGAGAGAGAGAGAGAGAGAGAGAGAAGAGAGAGAGGGAGAGAGAGAGAGAGAAGAGAGAGAGAGAGAGGGGGAGAGAGAGAAGTTAGAAAAAAACAAAAAGAAATAAAGAAAAAAAGAATAAAAAAATAAGAAAGGGTATTTTTGTCTTTTTGGAGAGGGGGTTGTGGGCCTTGTGGCAATAGAGAAAAGGAGTTTAGTAATATGGCATTGGGGGAAAGTTGAGTTTTGTAATATGGCATTAGAGGTAATATTCTCTATAATAAATGTGATACGTTGCCTTATCTTTTTTTTTTTTTTGGTAGAAACGTTGCCTTATCTTTTTATACTTGAAAAAGTTTTTTTGAAACACGATTTGTCTTTTCCCGAATAGGAATTTGAGTCTTCCACTAATATCAAATCGGCGAATATTGTTCCCACCATTCTTATCTCCTTGTCGTCATTCAGATTTTTTTTTTTTTTAAATCACCTTTTTCAATCTCTATAATAATTTATGTTATTTTCCTCCAACATTGGCGTCTCCGTTGAAGCTTTCCACAAATCTCAAATCTGTTTTGGGTAGTCTCAAATGTATCCTTCTCTCGACGAAGATTTCGTCTCTGATTTGTTTTGCTTCGATCAAAGGTTCTTCCTTTCTTCTCCTATCTCTTCTCTTTCTCTCTCGATTCAGTTTTTTCAATTTTTAAATATCTGGGCTTTGATTTCGCTGATGTTCAATTCAATTTCTGTCAAAGGATATGGAAAAAAATTGTGTCTTTTGATGATAATTTGAAGAACCCTAATGTTAATGTCTTGTTTAATAATGTTTTGATTCGATTTTAAGCTGTTAGGAGAAGTAACTCTATGGGTCTATTTTGTTGTGTTACTTCAATTGATGGATGTGGATTTTTGTTGATGACTTAGTTGCAATGGAGCAGAACTCGATGATTACACACAATTTGGTGTAAATTTGCAGCCTGATCAAGAAGATACCTTCCCAGATTTTGGGTCATACGGTGTTGATTTGCAGAATGAACCAGAACAAGTGTTTAGCATTGGAGCTCAATTGGATTTGTCGTCGTATAATGGTGTTTTGCCTCAAGAGCCACAACAACAAGTAGGGCAAACAGATTGTGGGATTGTGCAGGAAGAAGAAGTAGAGATCAATTCTGGATCATCTGGTGGTGCTGTTAAGCAAGAACATGAACATTTAGATGACGATTGCTCGCGAAAGCGGTAAGTGTTAGAAAATTTTTGAACTTTGTGTGATTTTGGTGGTAGTTGATTGTGTGTTTTTGATAGAGTATGTGATGGTTGTTTGTTTATAGGGCAAGGACTGGATCGTGTAGCAGAGGAGGAACCAAAGCGTGTCGTGAACGATTGAGGAGGGAGAAGCTAAATGAGAGGTATGTTTAGAGCTGAGTCTATGTGTTGATTTAGATACTGTTTTGTAAATTGAGTTGTCTCAAGAGGAAATTTGTTGTTGTTGTGTTAGGTTCATGGATTTGAGCTCGGTTTTGGAGCCTGGGAGGACTCCGAAGACAGATAAACCGGCTATACTCGATGATGCAATCCGTATCTTGAATCAACTAAGAGATGAAGCTCATAAGCTTGAAGAAACTAACCAGAAGCTTTTAGAAGAGATCAAGAGTCTCAAGGTTGGTTGTTCACTTTCTCCTAAACCAAGAAACTTGTTCTATGGAATTGAGAGCGGATTTTTAAGTTACTACATTTCTGTATAGGCGGAGAAAAACGAGCTGAGGGAGGAAAAGCTAGTGTTGAAAGCGGATAAGGAGAAGACGGAACAACAGTTAAAGTCAATGGTGGTTCCATCTTCAGGGTTCATGCCTCAGATTCCTGCTGCATTCAATCACAACAAAATGGCTGTATACCCGAGTTACGGTTACATGCCAATGTGGCACTATATGCCTCAATCGGTTCGTGACACATCTCGTGATCAAGAACTCAGGCCTCCTGCTGCTTAGACTACTCTCAATTGTTTTTTTTGGGGTACCCATAGGGAACTTAGAGAGATTATCTGAATCACTTGGTTTTAGGATTCTTCCGTTTGGCAAGTGTAAAAGCTTTACTCTTGGTCTTGGGTTGTATTTTTAAATAAATTATATAATTAACTCCTAAAAACTTGTGATTTATTGTTTCTAATAGATTTTATGAAAATAGAGACATTGACTGTGTTCTGATTCTTCTCTAATCTATGAGTTTTTTTACATCTAATGCTTGAACCAGTCCTCTCTAAACCAATCTAATATATGAGTTTGATGCTTTAACCAGTCCTCTCTAAACCAACCCCAATCTGATATATATGAGTTTGATGCTTGAACCAGTCCTCTCTAAACCAGTCTGAGATATGGGTACTAAAGTGAAGTTAGTATAAAAAATTTAGCTCAGATAAAGAGAATGCTCTCGTTGAGAGTCGAACTCAAGACCTCCCGCTTACTAAACGGGTGCTCTAACCAACTGAGCTACGAGAGCTTCTTGTTGTTACCTTCTTCTGTAGATAAATTAAGATTCTTACCGTTCACTGAGTATAACCTTTGATACGGTTCAAGTTAACTGTTTTTCCGCAAGTAAGTGCATCAGTCACATTATGAAACCGAAGCAGAACAACAGCAAATTCGAAATTGAAATGGTGTCTCTCTAAAGAACCATAAATATCTTTACAAAAAAGTGTCATAAGAGCTTCATGAAAATAAGCAAAATGATTTGCAAAGACTTTGCCTTTCAGTGGTCTCATCGGCTACACTCTTTAAACCCATCCTGGATTCCAAAATGAAAATAAAATACAGACCGAATAAACCGATGAAGCATATGGCTTTTTCAGTTAGCTTTTGCCTTTGGAGCCTTTTTCCTGAGGTGCCTACCGTGTCTCCTTGAGTTCTTCATTCCAATGAAGAAGAGCAGTGCTCCAAGAAGAGCCAGGCTCTGAAAAGTCAAAACACAGAATAGGAGGTCTCAAATTCCGACACATAATAGTTTACATTATCTATAGAACTGATTTTGGTTAGACTTCAATTCTCGGTTATTACTAAAAGAGGAAAATCCAAAAAGGCAAAGGATGACCGAACTAAAACCAATATGAGATTTGCTAACCTGGGTAAATTTTGAAAAGAGTTGGCTGAATTCCTTTCTGTCAACATCGTAGTTGTAGAAATCATACAATATCGGGGTGGCAACGGCTTGATGTAGAAGCTGAAACCAGATTTCGTAGAGATTATTTAATAAATTTTTCTTCATTTGGATAATGAACAATATATTCGAAAGGAACAGTTGGTACATACCAAGAGATAAGCTCCCAAGGAGCTGCCAAAGACGAACAATAGTCCACCAATGCCCTTCAAGGCAATAGCAGCAGCAACAAGAAGCTTCATCTATAAGCCAAAACAGAATGAGCAAAACAAGCAAACTCAAAAGTCAAAAACGAATTTGGTTTAATGTTTTTGGACAAAGAATAATAGACAAGAAGAAGCACGTACATCGACTGGTGGTACTTGCTGGCCAGTATGAGTCGTCACATGGTTTACAAAGGCATTGAATTTTGGATTCAAAGATTTAGCTGATCGGCCCCCATCATCACCAAAATCATTGAACCTGCTCAGTTACGCAACAAAAATAGGTAATTCTAATCAGAGAAGGAAAGAACAAAAGTAATTTCAAAATATCTCTGTACTGACTCAAATTGCAAAACATCTCATATAACCAAGAGGAGAGAATCAAAGGAACTACAAAAGAGGGAAACAAAAAGACAGGAAATAGCTTTCTTAAAGAGATAAGTAAGCAAGCACACGTATATATAGATACTGCATTTGTAAGTTAGAACAATTGTGTAACTTAAAAACATGAAAATTGAAGATATTAGTTCATTGATTAAGTAAATGGAGTTACAATCATAAGCAAGAACCTAATAAGTTTTGCTTATATTCAAGAAAAATTAAATGATAGAAAAAGCATTAAAATTTCGAATCATATGTCTTAAACAACCACTTACAACCACCACCAATGAGGACAACTTAAACCCCCATCGATGAGCAATAAAGGAAAAAACTTTAGAAAACCAAAAAAAGCCAAAATTAGTGAAACAGATGAATCAAAAGAGAAAATCTAGCAATGTTGGAGCTATTGAGAGGAATCATACACAAAATATATCATATCAATCTAATCCAACCCCATCAAAGCAAGCAAGATCCATAATTTCTCTTCACTGTTCAACAATTTTATCTTTTTCTCTCCAAAAGTTACTCACTCAGCTACAATCAAACTACCAAATTAAGAATTTAAGACAAAACTAAATCCACAACTCATCACAAACTAGTTAGCCATAATTTTGCTCTAGTATCCCATTGAACTACAGAGACAAAGATTCCAGATTTTGATATTTCTAACAGATAAAAACAAAAAGCAGATCCTACTATAGTCAAAAGAGCAGATCTAGAAAGCAGAGTACAAGAAGAGAAATTGCTTACTCTTGCCATGCGGAGAGAAGAAAGACAGAAACAAACAGAGCTCTACCAAGGAAAGAAACCAACTCCATTGAAGCTTTCTCTTTACTTTTTTTTCTTTTCTCCGAATTGAACGCAGAGACAAAAAGAGAGAGAGTTAGATTTGGGTCCGTAAATCAACTCAACAGACATAAAAAGGAGAGAAGAAAGAAAACGAAGAGGCCAATTTTGAAATATTTAGAAATTTGCGGGGTCAAAAAGGTTAGATAGTTGTTTCGTCGACCTACTCGCGCGAGTACGTAATGTGATAGTTGTACTCGCTGCTTCGTTGGGAAGTAAACGCCACGTAGGATGCTTTACACGTGGTTTAGCCAATGATATTCGTCCTAGAGTCCGAGTCATTTAAGTATTTAAGCCGCCAACCAATAAAACGCGACTCATTACTAAACATGTACCCTCTTTAAAATACATGGACAGCTTTTTTTTTTTTTTATTGTATGAAATTATGAATAGTAAAATTTTTATGTAAAATCAATCATAAAGTTAACAAAATTCAATTATAGATGCCTTAAAATGTTGTTGACAAAAAAAAAGATGCCTTAAAATGTAGTTGACCAAAAAAAAAAAAAAAAGATGCCTTAAAATGTAGTATTAAATTAATATTTGTTTTTGTATTTGTTTTTTCTTTGCTTTTGTTTCACCATGGAAAAACACGTTAAATCAAAGATTATATGCACCAAATTTTTTGTATTTTTAAAACCACTTATTTATTTTGTTATTATGATGGTTATATTTTAAAGATCAACAATTTAATTTTAAAATTTATTTTATAAAACATATTTTAGGACATGATTTTGCATAATTTGAAAATAAATTAATACTATGAAAACAGGGTCACAATTGTTTCTTGATTCAGTCCACAATTTCAATTCAATTTGTATATAGAGTATATAATATACTATAGTATCTCTTAATTGAACTTTTTACTTTTTGGTGAGTTTTTCTTGTCAACTATTCTGTCTATGCTAGTTGTTGATTTGATTATTACCTGTCTTAAAACAGGGAGTGTAATTATTTAAAGGAATATACATGACCAAGAAATGATAGAACTTTAATCTTGATGATCATCCCACTTGTATGTCTTTCTAAAATGCATTTTTGTTATGAATCTCGTGATTCTTATTCTTATTATTGATTATGAATGGAGGTTATAACTTATATATATACACACATGAGGAGGTTACAATCCTAATTGGGCTAGGAATATAAGGCTCATGAACCACTAACACTTAGACCTCCTCTTGTCTTCTCATGATGGGCCGTACCGTTGGGCCAGACCTTCTAGAACATGTGTATGGGCCACGGTTATGGAGTCCATCCGACCATGCGGTTTATAACACTCCCCCTTGGATGACATAACCGTGTAGATGCCAAAGGATCTCTGTAATGCGCTTGGGGATGCTGCCTCATTAAAACCTTACCAGGAAAACCCATTTGGGACAAAACCATAGTGAAGGAAAAAGAGTACAGCACGCATCACCCCCCCTGATTTGGTCATCCCTGAAAATCTCTAAGTCTCCGCATTCCAACTTGATGCGTGAGCTTCCTTAATGTTGATGTCGGTAGGGTTGTCACTGGATCGGACCTGCACCACTTGAACTTCACCATCCTTTTGTAGATTATGCGTGAAGAAGAACTTTGGTAGAATGCGCTTTGTCCGATCTCCCTTGATGTATCCCTCCTTAAGTTGTGTGATGCAAGCGGCATTGTCCTCACATATGATGGTCTTTGATGTTGTAGTAGCTGCGCCTTGAGGAAGGCTGCCTACGTACCCTTTGAAGGGATCAAGCCACACGTAGTTCCCATTTATTGATCATGCCATAATCTGATCTTTTCTGCATCAACAAAACAAACTAGACCAAAGCAAACTTGACCTTCTTTGGTTAGATCAATATAGAATAAACCCAAATAAACAACATAGGAAGAATAGACTTTATAATTTAACCAAACCTTCCTTCAAACCTTTCCAGTGCCTTTGGGTTGATCATGGACTAAATTTACACAAATGAGGTTCACGGCAAAACATATGTCTGGTCTAGTGTGGCTAGCCAAGTACATTAACACTCCTATGGCACTGAGGTATGGCATTTCAGGACTAAATGGATCACTATCCAATCTGAGGCTTCTCACCACTATTGGGCCTGGTCAATGGGTGGGCCTGGTCCTTATTAAATCTCTTTGAGTACTCTCTTAGTGTATGCCTTTTGATGCACAAGGATTCTATTATCTATGTACTCAAGTTGCAATCCCAAACAAATTTTTCTTACCTAGGTCTTTCATTTCGAATTCTCTCTTTATATATTCGACTGTTTGGGCGATTTCCCCAGAGGTTCCCAGGATGTTCAAATCATCCACATATACTGCTATTATCACAAATCCTTTGTTTGCAAACTCCTTTACGAATATACATGGACTTATGGGGTCGTTCTTATAGTCCTCTTTGACTAGGTACTTTCTTAGTCTATTATACCACATACGCCCACTTTGTTTCAGTCCATAAAGCGATTTGTCCAGCCTTATGCAGTATTGGTCTCAAGACCCTTTCTTATCTTTATCTTTATCTTTTGAGCTCAATACCCTCTGGTAATCTCATATCTTATCCAGTGGACTTATATAAATATGCAGGCATTACATCCATTAGCCGCAAATAAATTCTTTCTCTTTTATATATATATAGCCAGACTTAGCAAATTTAAATGTCTTAGCATCCACCACAGGGGAGTATGTCTTTTCATAATTTTTCCCCGGTCTTTGTGAGAATCCTTGTGCTACAAGCCGTGCCTTATATCTCACACTTTCATTATTCTCATTTCTCTTCTTCACAAAGACCCTCTTATGTCCTACTGGTTTTATCTCGGATGGTGTCCTTAAGGTTGGACCCAACACATCCCTTTTCTTAATGATTCTTAGCTCCACGTTTTAAGGTTTTGTACCATTTTAATCAATCAAGTCTTTGAGTGCACTCTACGTGGGCTCTTGATCCTCATTTATATTCATAGTGCTACCTTGCATGCAAAATCATCTTATGTCGACATTTCTTATATATTCCATTATCTTCCAGACATGACAATTGATTTGAGATTGGTAGGACCTTTAATACTTTGCAGCTTGGCGTCCCAAGCTACATTATATGGTACCTGTACCTTAGAGCCGGCCGGCCTTATCTCTATGTCTGGGATGGTTTCCTTATTTCGTTTCCTTTTGCACCTTTCTTTTAACTTTCTAGGATTCTTATCCTTGGAACTTAATGGTCTACCACGTTTCTTTCATGCCGTAGACTCGGTAGCAATTTCATTGATTCCCTTATGGACATCAATACGTACTGGTGCATTACAAGCTGGTATGTACGATTTTGTAACTCTCTTTGGGTCAGCAAAGGAATCTGGCAATTCATTAGCTAGCTTTTGCAAATTTATTATCTTATAGACCTCTGAATCACACATCAGAGTCCGAGGATCTTGCCAATTTAAGGATGTTTGATTCCATAATATTTCTTTTATTGCTTTGCCTAGCTTGTTCATCTCTCCACCTATAGTAGGAAACTCATATTCATTAATATGATAATCCGCGTATCTAGCCTTAACATAGATCACCCGTAGTTGGCTCTAGATACTTAATAATGGTGAGAGAATCATTTCCATCCTCTTTTGAGGTCCCATCTCTGTTCTTTGTGGTGGTGCAATCGATACATATACGGCACACCCGAATGTCTTTAGATGGGATATGTCTGGCTCATGACCCATGAGTAATTAGGATGGCGAATATCTATATTCACTAGATGGCCTTATGCGTATAAGCTCTATTGCATGTAATATTGCATGTCCCCAAGCGGCTACTGGAAGCCTCGACCTCAGAAGTAATGGTCGAGCTATCAATTGAATTCGTTTAATAAAGGATTCATCTAATCCGTTCTATGTATGTACATGTGCCACGGGATGTTCCACACTTGCCCCCATGGACATACCAGTAGTCATTAAACGCTTGGGACATGATTTCACCAGCATTATCTAGACGTATAGTCTTAAGGTCTCTTTATATATCTTTTGCCGGTGATGGCCTTATAATGAGTTTCCCTAGTGAACATGCTTCACACGTGAGATTTTTAGGGATAACTCTCTTTTCTTTTAGGGTGTGCCCCTTTGAATTTATCATTAGCTTACGCATCATACTATGACCCGGATGGCCAAGCCGGTCATGCCATAAAGTGAATCTCTCTATGAACCTTTTGTTCATTGCCATATTAGCTTCGATCATATCGATTTTAGCATAGTAGAGACCAGTGGATAATGCGGGTATAGTCTCTAGGACTTTCTTATGTCCTTTGGTGATCTCAATTATATTTATGAATTCTTTGTTCCCTTCACCCTTTGTTTCAATATGGAAACCATCCAATCTTATATATTTAGTAAGCTCCTCTTTGAGCTGGGTGAATATAAGGTATCACTTAGTTCAAGATGTGTGTCTTTAGGTTAAACTATATGGGCTTGGCCGTAGCCCTCAATAAGACTTGCTATACCCGCTATGGTGCTAATATTGGCATCTTTCAATATCTCTTGTCTTTTAAGATTGTGTGGCTTAATCCACTATCCACCACAAATATGTTCTTGTCCTCGGCCATTTCTTATATGGACAAGAATCATGTCTTGATGTCGAATTCATATTTATCAACTTGGTTCTTTCAATTGTCTTTACCATCTTTATACCAAATGGGCTTTAGGATTCTTCCCTTTTACACTCTCTTGATAGAAGTCACAACGATGTTTGGAAGTCCTACATATCTTAGCTCAATGGTCCCCCATTCCACATCTATGGCATACTCATTTGGTCGAGTGTTGTGGTTTAGTAACACCACATCCTCCTCGCCCTCGACCATGGCCAAAATTGGGTCCACGGTTATGGTGGTTCCCAAGGCCGGATGAGTACAATGGTTGGGTCCACTGTCTTTGGATTCTTTCTTATCCTCTGTGGCCTTATTGGCATTAGGTAATGGGGTTAATCTATGAGGTCTTAATTCATTGTTTCTTATCAGTATGTCATTAATTTGCTCATCTAGCAATAGACTCATCCACGGACTTATAGTCCTGGATTCTAAGACTCTTCCAATCACATATAGCCTTTGGTAATAACATCATTCCACATCTATGACAAGTGGACTTAGCCGTGTTTTGCGGTTTGGAGTTTCCGCGACCTCTACCGCGGCCATTGTTCCCACGGCCTCTACCACCATGGTAGTTTCCTTGGCCGTTGGAGCTATAGTTGCCGCGACCACCACATCATCTACCACGACCACGGCCGTGATACCTTCTATGGACGTAGTTGGTTTCAATGGTCTTTTTTTTTTTTTTTTTTTTTTTTTTAGGCTCTTTTGCTTTCTCGGTCCTAATTCTGTCCAAAGGTCTATAGGATTTTCAATGGTCATATACTGATCTTGACACTCTCAATAAGATGGTGGCCAATACTTAATATTGCCTTGTATCTATCTTTCTCACTTTGGCATTATTGCCTTGTATGATACATTAACCAAGTCCTTTTGACTTTAGGATACCCTTAGTATCCATTGCCCATTTTAAATAATTATCTCCTTAGAGATTTAGGGCATTACAAGTTGTAATTCGACATCTATAATGAAAAGTTTTGAGTCAAAATCATGCCATGGATAAATCGTTAGTGTCATGCGGTATATGAGACCGAACCATGAATCGATTTTCCTTTTTCTTTAAAGATTTGACTTTTCTCTTTAGGATTAGATTTCCTCTTAGGCTTAGATTTCCTCTTATCCTTTTCCTTTTCCCTTTGAGATTAACTTTTCCTTTCCCCTTTAGGATTTAGATTTTTAAGATTTCCTATCTTGAATAGGATTTAGGTTTTCCCCTTTTGGGTTTTCCTCTTTTAGGTTTTCCTCTTTTAGGTTTTCCTCTTTTTAAGTTTTCCTCTTTTAGGTTTTCCCTTTTTAGGTATTCCTCTTTTAGGTTTTCCTATTTCCTTTAGGATTTGGGAATTTTCAAGATTTCCTATTTCACATAGGATTTATAATTTCCCTTTTATTTATGATTTAGGAATTTTCTTATTCCTTAAACTTTTCCTATCTTGAATAGGATTTGGATTTCCTAATTTAATTAGGATTTAGGGATTTTAGGATTTCCTATTTACAATAGGAATTAGGGTTTCTAGGATATTCCCATTCACCATGAGATTTTTCCTTTTCTAAGCTTTCTATGGTTCAAGCGATTTTCCCCTTAGGGTTTCTAGCAACTTAGGCGAGAAGCAATCATAGAAAACAATCAAATCTATCAACCTAGACAACCTCAAGCAATCGATTTTTACTAGGGGGAATCGGATTAGATCCGATCTTAGATTTAGGTTTTTAGTCTTTTAGGTTATCGAGTCTCAATTGAGTTTCTTCGAGTTTGATATAAGCAATAACAAGCTTTTCTATCACCCTAAGCGAATCAAACAATCGATCTCATATACAAACAGCAATCGCTTTTCATCCAAGGATCGATTTTAAGTTTCCACCGTTTGTTAGATTCAAGTTCATGATGGGTTCTTTAGCTTTTAGGGTTTTGATTTTACCTTTCACCTTTAGGGGTTGTACGGACTAGAACCGGGAGCTAAAGACCTCGGTTTTCAACTTGATCACGAACGCTTGGGGCTTGGAGGAATCGCGAGTCATGAAAACGGATATGAAGAGATCGGTGATTAGTTTTTTTGCAGACTCCACCAGTTGTATAAATCTCATCATATCTCTCAGTGTACAACTCCGTTTGGGGCTATTCTGGTCTTCCAAGAAAGCTGACGTCCAGGGCTTTCTGTGGATAGTCAAATCGTCAACTGATTCTTCCTGAGTCTCCGGGAAAACGTCGTTGAAGGTGACTGATCGGAATCGCCGGCGGAGGGCTCGGCCAGACTGCAGCGACTTCATGGTTTTGGTCATAACTCCCGAACGGTGGACTCAATTGAGGCGCGGCCGGCGGCTATGGAAAGCTGATTCAAATATCTATTCGTAGGTGGGTAAATCGTCGTAACACTCCCTGTGGTTCGTTGGAAAATCGCCCCGTAACAAGGAAGATCTGAGGACTCGGACAGATTGCACCTGTTTCAGTAAATCGACGATATCTTTCTACCCACGGACTCGAATGAATCAAGGCCGGTGGCGCTGGAAAGCTGACTCGAATAGCTTTCCAGGGATGTGTGGATCTCCGCGAAATTCGCTGTGGTGTGCCGGGAAATCGCTGT